>OY728141.1:271038861-272288861 GCA_963277665.1 Viscum album
GGTTACAATACTCTTGAACTTCAAATGCCGAGTCTTCCTGATGGAATAAACACACTCGATAACTGGAAGCTTCTTCAATGTTCTTGTCAATATCTCGTTGAAAGTTTTTTCCAAATATTATCCCCTGTTGAATCCCATCTGAGGCTAGTTTTTGTCTATCAACGAAGTACTTGACACAACGATAAAATGTCTCCTGAACTAGGGCGGTAATTGGTAGCTTGTGAAGCCCCTTGAAGATGCCATTTATACACTCCACAATGTTTGTGGTCATGTGTCCGTACCTCTTACCCCCGTCATAGGCTAGTGTCCATTTCTCTTTTGGAATCTTTATCATATAATCATACACTTCTTGGTTATCCTTGCGGATTTCTTCATAACGCGCCTCAAACCTTCATTGATCTGGCTCATATGCTACATAAATATGATCAAAGGTCATAGAAATTATATTTTTATTTACATTAAAATATTAAACATCAATGACGACATTGCTTACCAAGCCTCGCGATTTTATTCTTCATAGCCTCATTATGGAAGGTTTTGCGCACGTTACTAGCAATGTGTCTGATGCAGTATCGATGATGTGCATTTGGGGGCCTCCATGAATCAGGATCCACATGGTCTGCCTCATTGATTGCCCTATGTCGATTAGATATCAAACAGACACCTCGAATGCGTGTGAAATTGTTGCTGATGCATGCCAAAAACCAGCTCCAAGATTCATAGTTTTCCTTATCCACTATTGCAAATTCAAGCGGAAGTGGTGAACGGTTCCCATCTTGGGTTTCCACAATCAACAATACGCCCTTATACTTTCCAGATAGAAATGTTCCATCAATTTGTATGAAATGTTTACTGACACAAAATGCGGAAATACATGGGAGGAATTCCCAGAATAAACGATGAAATTGAACACGAGATTGATCCAATAGATTATCTTCAAACACAAGTTCCTTAGTATTTATATGGTAGACAACTTGGTTGTTGTGGCTTAGCATGGCTAATAATTACAGCAACACCCGATACAAGTCATCCCAATCACCGTAGACCTTCACAATTGCCTTCTGTTTCTCTATCCATGCCTTGTTATAAGAAATATTATAACCGAAAGTTTGAAGTATCCTCTCTTGCACAAGGGATATAGGAACATCTTGACAGGTCCTAATCATCTCAATGATAACAGTTGACACAAATTCGGCATCCAAAGCAGTGTGATCTTATGTCAAGTTTGGCTGAACACAAGAATGAGCCGCCTCAATCTTTGAAATTCTCCATCCACCAAATGCAATGTCTGGAATCGCCCTCAACTGGAATCTACAGTCTTAATCAAATTTATCACACTGTATGACATATTTTTTTCGAGATGATGCCTCAAATACATATCTACAATGCCTCTCAATATGAAATATTTTTAAGAATCTCTTCAATGCATCCTTACTTGGAAAATCCCTTCCATTATATAATGTTTTGTCCAACTCACTAAACCTATCCACTATAACTCCAGGAAACTCTGTTATAGGTGTCAGAACATTTTTGTCGAATTCAGGTACACGTTTCATTGCTTCAGACCAAGATTCAAAGGGTGGTGGATGATTTAATGTTGGTAGAGAATGTTCTTGAACTACTCTATTTCGAGAAAATACTACCTTATCTTCTCCAGCTCCCTCCCCATATCCAGCTCCCTCCCCATCATCATTTTCTTCTCCGTCTGTTCCATCATTATTAAATTCCTCATCTAAAGAATGATTTATATGTAAATCTGGCAGATCATCTAATTTTTCCTCCTCCGCAACAGGGCGAACATCCTCAATTTCTTGGGATGAAGCTTCTTCAACAACTATTTGTGCATGTCTACGACTTCGATCATTTTGATGTTGTTGTACATTAGAAACTTCAACATATAACTCCATCATTGCACCATCAGACCATTGGGAAAATAAAGTTCCCGCTTGGACCCAGTTCTCATCAGCAGCCAATGGACAAGCAAGATGCCCTAACGTGGCAGGGAATTACAAATGTCTATAACTAATAGACTTTATCTCTTGATGAGGACCAAGATTTAAGCAACCATGAATTATATCTTGAACATCAGTTATGGTTACACAATCAGATGTGTTAACCATAGATGTTGGCTGTATACTATAAAAATCTCCTTGCTCGGTTTGAATAACCTTTCCATAGTAGTAAACACAAGCAAACATGTCTCTCTACATGAAAAATGTTTACTGATCACTGAATATGTCAATAATGTTTTGTTACGTGTTAAATAAAATTTTTATCTTCTTAAAGGTATTTTAGTACTTCATGAAGTAAATATCAATCATCTAAAGCATATCCCCTGGGAGTGTTAAACCAGGAGTGCAGCAAGACCCGTTGTCATGTACCAGGATACCCCGAGTCAGGCCCGAAACTCCTTCTCGGGGCTTTCACCCCTAGGTACAGCTGTGCCAGAGCCATATCCACTTGTAGTATCCAGACAAGGATTTAATTTCTTAGATAACGACATAAACTTTCATGACACCAAAATTTTAAAACCTTCCTAAATTAAGCCACTAATGTTTTGTAGAACAATTTTTAACTTTCCTAAAGATATGTTCAATGATCTCTAAAAAATAAGATTCATTATAGTGCTGGTTAATCACTACTTAAGTGTTAGTCACTACTTAAGTGCTGGTTAATCACTACTTAAGTGCTAGTTAATCACTACTTAAGTGCTGGTTAATCACTACTTAAGTGCTGGTTAATCACTACTTAAGTACTGGTTAATCAGTTAGGAGTTGGTCATTCACCACTTAATCATCCCTTAATCTTTACTTAATGACCCCTTAATCATCCCTTAATCGTTAGTTAATGACCCCTTAATCGTTAGTTAATGAACCCTTAATCACCCCTTAATCATCTCCTAATCATCCCTAGTTAATCACCCCTTAATCAACCATTAATCATTAGTTAATCACCCCTTAATCACCCATTAATCGTTAGTTAATCACCCCTTAAACATTCAATAATTACCCCTTAATCATCCCCTAATCATTCCTTAATTGTTAGTTAATCACCCCTTAAATATTCCTTAATTACCCCTTAATCATCACGTAAAAATTCCTTAATTACCCCTTAACCATCCCCTAATCATTCCTTAATCATTAGTTAATGACCCCTTAATCACCCCTTAATCGTTAGTTAATCACCCCTTAATCATTCGTTAATCACCCTTTAAACATTCCTTAATTACCCCTTAATCATCACTTAATCATTCCCTAATTACCCCTTAATCATCCCCTTAACCCCTTAATCACTCTCTAATTACCCCTTAATCACCCCCTTAATCGTTAGTTAATCACCCCTTAAATATTCCTTAATTACCCCTTAATCACCCCTTAAACATTCCTTAATTACCCCTTAATCATCACTTAATCATTCCTTAATTACCCCTTAATCATCCCCTTAACCCCTTAATCACTCCTTAATTACCCCTTCATTCCTTAATTACCCCTTAATTAGTTAATGACCCCTTAATCACCCCCTTAATCGTTAGTTAATCACCCCTTAAACATTCCTTAATTACCCCTTAATCACCCCTTAAACATTCTTTAATTACCCCTTAACCATCCCCTAATCATTCCTTAATCATTAGTTAATGACAACTTAATCACCCCATAATCTTTAGTTAATCACCCCTTAATCGTTGCTTAATCACACCTAAAACATTCCTTAATTACCCCTTAATCACCCCTTAATCACTCCTTAATTACCCCTTAATCATCACTTAATCATTCCTTAATTACCCCTTAATCATTAGTTAATCACCCCTTAATCACTCCTTAATTACCCCTTAATCATCAATTAATCATTCCTTAATTACCTTAATGACCCCTTAATCATCCATTAATCATCACTTAATCACCCCTTAAACATTCCTTAATTAATCATCCATGGTTAATTACCCCTTTAATCATGACTTAATTATTCCTTAATCATCATTTAATTATTCTATGATTATCTCTAAAATATTAATAAATTATTATTATCCCTAATTATCATTCATTAATATTATTATATTATACATACTTTAATCTAACATTAAATAATTTATCCCTAATCATCATTCATTAATAATATTAAATTACATATACCTTAATCTAACATTAAATATTAACTAATTAAAACATTAATAATATAACTATTTATATCTTTTCTTTAAATAACTACTACTACATACTTAAATATTTAAAATTAACTAATTACAATTAAATAAATAAATAACTTTAAAATAAAAAAATACCTCTAAATGAAGCTTGACACAAAAATCTTGTACTCCTTGCGTCTCCGGAATCACCACGAAGGAAAACTCAAATTAGAGAGAGGAGCTCTCAAAATTTTAGAGAGAAGAGGGATTTGTGAGTGAGGAAGGATGAGTGGGGCGACTCCCTTTTATAGGGATTGTTTTGGCGAAGGCGACATCAGGGAAGCCACCTTCATCTATTTAAAACACGAAAGGCGGCTCTTCCAAAGCCGACTTTCGCAGAAAAAAATCAAAAGGCGGGCACTGGTGTGCCGCCTTTCGTTTCCCCAAAGGCTCAAGGCAGTTTCTGGAGAACCGCCTTTGGCCCGGAAGAAACTGAACCGAAGGCGGCACATGGTGTTCCGCCTTTGGGATGTAAAAAAATATATTTTAAACCTGGTCATATTTTTAATTTTTTTTTTGAAAAAATGTAAAAAAACTCTCTCTCATCTTTAATTTCTTTTCCGACAACTCTGGTCAAAATCTTCTGCTATCTCTATATCACTGATGTAGTACTCGATGTCACTCTTCTCACACTACATCCGCTGCACCACTATCTGAATCCAGCCTCATGCATAGGCTATTCATTACATTTTCACACATTTCTCCCTCGCATCACCTCATTTTATATACACATTACATAGGTATAACTTCCTCGATGATAACATAGCTCCTCACTAATGTATTTCCCTTTGTTGTACTGACATTTTTCTATGTATTTTTTTATCTATGATTTCACGTTTGCAGATTCAGGATTCTGTCTGCACTAAGACTAAACTTTTTTTTCTTGAATAGGTTTACCACATTATGTAGAATTAATGGTAAAAAATTGTAATTCAAAATAAGTTTTATTTAATTTCCATAATTATTTGGCTGTTCTATCCATTATGATGTTTTATTTCAGTGTTTTTCATTATGATTGACTTCTTCTAGGTTATAATGGTTGTTACTATTAATTTTAGGGATTTTGTATCAACTTAATAATATTTATCTTGTATGCAATGTTTCAAATCACTTAAGAGGTTATTTAATTATTTCAATCTACTCTTGGTTTCATTATTATACAACTGTACATTCAGTATTGAATGGATGATAATATTTTCACTAAATAAAACAACCCACATAGTGGCGTCATTATAATATAATTTCACTACTATATAGAACAACAGGTAAAGATAAGTTTCCTTAAGTATGAGATTAATAAATTATTACAATGAAAATGTTTACCAAACTTCTATATTAATCATAGAACAAATTTTAGATATGAGTGACAATCAAATTTCTCTCTCCAAAGAGGTGAGACAACATCGAAAGATGATGAAGAAGCAAAAGTGTGCCATGGATGGAGGTCTGTCTTATCTATACTTGCAGTGATGTTGATTTATTACACCATCCAATATAAACCCAATATTTATTTATTGATTTATAGATATTAAATATATGCTGTGTTATAGGTAGCTCTGTTGGATGTGGATAATCAAGATCTAAATGCCCGATGAGTAATTCCCATGAAAAAACTCATTCCTCTTTAGATAAAAAAAATGTAGCTTTCAAATTGTATTCCTCCAAATCTTTGTTTTTATATTTTTTCAAAATCACTTTATGGCTAAGTGGGAACCACACAATTTCAAATAACTGATTCAAACAACACAAAAATACACAAACCACAAAATACACAATATAGGTTTCAAAAAAGTCATATGCCTATTGGGATAAACCAAATTCAAAATTCAAATGTTAAGAGACACACCACAACCTCAGGCAGCAAACTGTGAGCTATCGAAAAATCAACACACTATCGCCTTGGGATGCCAATAATGAGTTGAAATTTGAGCCATAGACCCTGAAACACCCAACCACCCATCATCATTGACTACACCATTGATAATATCCTACCAGAGACCATCCTACTCATCACCGGAACTATTACATCCATACCTGCAAAACACCACTTCACAGTAACAAAAAACAACTTCAACCATCAAAAACCGAATCAAAGAAACCAACATTGCTTCACCCTCATCATCAATGTCGATGTCGACTCCAACACCACACTAGAAATGGAAATAATCGAATCGGAGCAACTTCACCAAGTGAGAATAAAAAAAGCACTCACAAAATACCACAAATACCTTCACCGCTAGCTTAGAAAAAGAAATACCGAGGAGATCTAACATAACTGAAACCATCTTATTAAGAGAACACTGACTTAGGTCATTCTTGGAGCCCTGAAAACCACTGCACCACAAATACCAAAACCTCATATATACCACTGCACCAGATCCGACTGGGAGAGGCATAGAGGGACACGAGGTCAGAGTAGGTCTTTGATCGTCTGAGGGCTCCGAACACCACCATCGCTGAGGTAGTAGAAAACCAGAAGCAAACTGACTCTAGTAGTACTTGAAACCCATTGTCTTTCGAACCACATATTCAAATACACCTGGTAACCACCACATCATTTCTGACTCGAAGAGGCATAGATGAAACTGAGGCCAGAGTAGGGTTAGGGCGGCCGAGGGATTCCACAACAGACAACCTTTGATGGGAATACCAAAATAACTACGGGAGGATACCCACAATATCAAGAACTATATAGAAGAAGAAATAACGGGGGATTAAGTAGAATCCAAATAGGAGGGGAGATCCATCATCGTCGAGAAGGGGCTCTTAAATCCTAGTGAGAGAAGAGGAGCCGAGAGTAGAGAGGATGACTTGAAGAATGGGGTTCCATTATAATTATTGACTGAAAATGAAAAACTTCACTCATTTTGTGAAGTTAAAGTTATAATTTATATGTTAAAATCTCATTCGACTAATAATGTAAAGTTTTTTCTACAATATTCAGGTTGTTAGATTTTTTTATTTTTTTAGAAAAAGTGTTACACTTTGTGACTGGACAACTCCATCACAATTTAGCTACTCAAAAAGAAAAAAGAGCTGGGTATCTATCAAATAATGTCAACCCACTATATTCCATCATGGTGCAATCATTTAATGATGGGTCAGATTCATGGAAAATACCTTCTAATGATTTATTGGAATGTTCTACTTTTAGGTAAATTTTGAATAGTAAAATATATCTTTTAAGGTTCTCAATTTAATACAAATTAAGTAATTTTATGTATTCAATGTAGGGAAAAACTTCCATGAGATCCTCTTGATCAAAAAAGTTTTTCAGATCATACGGTATCACACAACATACCATGTTCATAGCTACATGAATTTTTTATCTTCTATGATTTTGTCTTCTCTAACTTCCTACTTCCATATTTTTTCCATTAATTTTAGAAAGATAGTAATTCTTAGGCTATAGGTGTGTTCCATTTTCTAACATATACCAATATTTAATATTTCATATTAGAAAACCATACATTGGATATTATTCAATTAATGGATTTATTTTGATTCAAACATTAAATATTTAATCTTGTGACTTTTTATTTAGTATCATGAATTGAATATGAATTTTACTTTAAATATGAATGAAATTATATTTCTTGAATACATATTTAGTTTTTCAAAATTAATGTTACCTTATTTTCTACATATACTTGTAGTTTATGCACTAAAAAGTTTCATTACCTTGTCTAAAAAACTGTTTATTTTATTTACTAAATATATATGCACTTTGTCCAAATTTATTTAGTGTTATTAAATTTGAATAAAGCATTTAGTTTCATTTACCTAATATAAGCATGAAATTTAAATTACACAATATATGGATTAATTTTTTATATTTTGACTTTGTATCTAATACCATTTACTTAATAAAAGTATAAAATTTCAATTATCAATATAAACAATAGTTAATATTGAATAAGAATGCAATTTAAATAAATTAGTGTGCATTTAATTTAACTATGTCATGTTCAGGTTGTCTATATTGCAGATTATTTTAATATACACATTGTTTTCTTTTGTATGCATTATCATGATCAGAAAATAAAATTTATATTACATTATATTCCATTTGATATTGAAATATGATATTGTAGTTTATATTGTACCAAAATTTCAGTTTACATTTCAATTTATTTTTACATTTTAATAAAACATTACATTTCATTTTATCTTAAAGTTTATATTGTATTATAATGTAATGATTTTTTAAATTTATTACAGTTTACATTAAAGTTTATATTAATATACTTTCGATTTCCTTAGGTAAAGTAAATTTCTTTCTTTATATATTATCTTGTATTGAAAGTGAAGTTTATATTCAATACATATGTAATTTCATTTAATTATTATACAAGATATTTTTGTAAATTCATGCAGTTTATTTTAATAAACATGTGAGAAATATTACTAGGTTTATTTTCTTTCAACACATAATATGAAATTACTTTGTAATTATTTAATCATGTATAATTCATTGATGTGTGTTATTGAGTTTTATATCACCACACTACATATAAGCCCCTCATATTTTAATATTTTCAATCGAAATTTGGGTCCTTACTTAATAATCACTCTAATACTAAAAATTGTTTTATTATTTCATGAATTCTATCTTCATGTCATTATTTATAAAAAACTTTGAAAACCATTTGCTGCAATAAGAATCCATTTTCATCTAGTGCCATTTTTTTCAATCAGATTTTCTATTTTATCCTCTAAATTGATTTGGTTTCCTTATCATTGAATCATGAAAAGTTTTTATTAACAATTATTGTTACCATATTGATTTTCTACATTACCTAAACTGGAACAGAAAAGTTGTAATTATTATTTTTATGATCATGTTTTGAGGATATAATAAAATTATATTAAATCTATTCATATATCATTAAAATATATAAATTTATAGAATTGATAATTTTTTTTATCATATGGTATTTTGGATGTTTTTTAAACCATTTTATATGGAAATATAATTTGTATCCTACTTCCATGTTCATCATGTTGACACAAATTCCCACACTCATATGGCCTTGACGTAATATCATTAGACGGAAAAGTTCACATATTTAATTTTAATAATTTTGAGATGATCATGTTAAATTTTGTTGAAGGCTGTGATTAGGTTTTAAATTGATTTATTTTATAGTTCTCTATAATTCAGTGCATGAAAAAGGGTCTACACTGGGAAGAGATTGTGAAATTGTTAAGAATCCACTAGATAAGATTATATATTTCTCTCTCTACACCTCCCCCATTATTTCAAATAGTCATGGTCCTTTTATGCACATATACTCTTTTAGGGTAATTTAATGATTTGAAATAGTAGGAAATCTATAAGTTCTATAGAGGTGGAAGGGTTGATATATTCAACAATCAATGAACACCACTATAAATCAATGGGAATGGGTTGAAAATGGGAGTAGTTCAACCTCATTTCCTTAATCAGTTATCACACAATTGGTATAGATTAGTTCAGTTCATAAAATCCTATATATATTTAACAGTTTTTATAGATTAGTTCAACTTTAATGATAGAGAATGTTTCTAAATTCAGTTTGAACATGATTTTATGAACTTTTAATTTGAATAGATTTGATGTACATATTCATTAAATTTTCCATTGTATATGTTTAAAAATATACATATCCATAAATTTTGAATAGTTTTTGTTAATAATTTTTTACATATATATTAGTAAAATTCATAAAATCCTATACATATTTAACAATTTTTATAGTTTAGTATATCTATAATGATTAGAATGTTTCTTAATTTTAGTTTGAAAATGGTGTTCTAATCTTATTTAGTATTAAAATTATCATCATATTATAATGTCTACAATCAATCTTATGATCTTAGCACTAGTATTATTTTAAATATATAATTAGTGTAATAATCCAATGATTTATTCTTTAGTAGGTTCCCTTGGTAACTATTTAGATATGTAGAATTCTAAGAATGCATCCTTTTACCACTGTACTTTATGGTTGAGAATATTAAATATAAAAAATGTTCATAACCACTTCATTCTTTATGCACACTTTAAGATATAGATAGAAAACATGATATGTTGTACCATTGTGGATGTACTAATATATTTAATAGATTTACAACTGTAATCATGTGTTTCTAATTCTTTCATATTACTTTGAAAGTATTTCACATTACCTACCAAATAATGCATAATCAATGCATGTACTTCAACCCTAGAAGTGTGGTTTGAGTTGTTTTTTCATTGTATCATAATTCATTTCATTAATTTTCCCTCTTCATTGGACTGACTGAATCCAACTACAAAGATATAAGTAAGTTATATGATAAGTACAAAGGCCATGATTTTATTTTTTCACATCTTCTTTTTGGATGTAGATAAACAAAGGGGAGTGATTTATTTATTTTTAATGTCATCCGGGGTTGGAAATTTTGGCATTCCCATGCACTCAATTAGGAGTACAGAAACCAAGAAATAATAAAAATATTGTGTAATTTTCTTGTATAAAATACAAGGCTTTGTTTCTCATATTTTACATGGTACTTCTGACGATAAAATTCATACAATCAGATCTGATTTTACTTATTTCAGAGTTATCTTATTTTTGTATCGTTGATTCGAGACTAAATGACCTAAGATGATCTAGGATGGCATGAATTTCATAATAGCTTCACCACTATACAAGTTCATGAAGTCATGTGGATGGGGGGGGGGTGTTTGGGAATGACCTAAAATAGAATTTCTCTATTTTCCTTTCAATATAAATTTACACATCAATTTAATAGTTGTAGAAACCTTTTAATTCATTAACAATTGTAATATTTTACATCCTTAACGTCATAAAATATATAAATAACACATTTGAATTGTACTAATATGTAAAACTTATTTACTATATTCTATTAAAGTTTGTAGAAACTTAATATCGCATTAACATAGAAAACAATTTATGTTGCATATTATTCTTTTTAGGTTCAACTACAATGAACTCCAGTTTCAAAAATATTGAGTATCATTTATTAAATATTGCATTCAATATTATATGATTCTTTAAAATCCATTTTCATTTTTTTCTCTTTAGTTTTTAGTAACCCATGTGAAGTTTCCTTTCGATGAGGAAAAACTTTTACATTATATAATAATCATAACTTTTTTATGTCTTATATTCTCAATTACTACCGCACTTATAATTTCATTTTCAATTGACAAAATATGAGTCCCAGTCACCTCCTTGTCAATCAGAGAGACTCCAATTTTCTCTCTAAAACAAATCCTGTATGTTTTTTTGAATCATTGAAATAACCATCTTCATCGTGTAGGCATTCCAATATTTTAATTATATTAATTTTGTGTTGAATTTTTTCTTTTTATAGACTCGGATCTACATGTAAGTTCCACCAGTTGCATGTGATTACTGCTACCAAATGGTTGTTACTAAGTTCAAGAAGATGTAAAAGGTCTTATCAAATTGATGATTTATTTCTATATTCCTTTACTATAGGTTGTGTGTTAATTGCATACTACAACTGAGTTGATAAATATATATTCTATTCCTGATTTTTGTTGATAATGGGTTCTATAACCCTAATTTTTGTCTTAATTAAAATGGAACTACAGTGGATAAAGATGGATGATTATATTTTTTATTTAAAATAAATCAATTTCATGGATTGAGTTTGAATCATGTACCTAGGGATATGAACTTACCCCTTTCATAATATTGACAATATGTTACTATCATTCATGAATGTTTCACCTTCCTTAATTATTTTAAATTAAAAAAGATTAAATAAAATAAAATATATGTTATGAATTCATATCTCAAAAACAAGAAACAATTCTTTTGAAAAATTATATACTATGTCCCGTGCAAATATATAGGGGAGAATACTAGTTAATCACTGGACATGGTATGAGGAATATTTCCCCCCCACCATGAACTCCCTTCCCCACATATCCAAATCAGTGTGACACTTTCCTTACCTCATTGAACAACCTCCCCTGACATGATGCTCTGATCCTGTCAAAACCCGACCCACCATGGCCCAATAAATGACTACCCCAATACCACCCCCAATAGTCTAGGGACATGCATCCAATATTGAGTAGTAATATCACACACACAGGAGGCCTTAACCTATGGTACCTTCATGAATTCACCCACATCCATATACATTTAATAGTACAAAGATAAAAAAAAGGAAATAAAAAATGTATGCATACATCTATCCTAGAATCTGAGTACAAAAAAATACTAAAACTATAAAAAAGGAAAAGTAAAAGCCCAAAAAAACTGTAAAAGAGTCCTACCTACTCAGATGGAGGGGATTGATGTCAAATGAAACCACCGAAACATACCTTGGTAAAGAACCAATATACACCTTGGTCTGTCTATGTCACTATGCTCCATGTTCTTCAGGTCCTCCTGGGACTCCATCAAAAGGAATATCATTGACACATGACACGACATGTTTGGGAAGATCCATTTTAGGGGTGAGTATAAAAATACCAAGTAGGAGCCCCCAAAACCCAAAATAAAGGGAGAAACTAAAATGAAATAGTATTCCTGACCCAAGAAAGAGGGAACATAAGTGAGAAAAAATAATAAACTCCATCTCGACCACTCCTCAGCTATACATGACTAGAAATCTCAAACAACATGGTTTTTTGATCAAGATACATGACAATACCACAATATCTCTAAGAATCACACCAGATATACTCATCTCAAACCCAAATTCTCATGAGGTCCCAACCTCACAGCTAGTTAAAGGATTCTAATCAAAGCTCTATGGTAATATTTTTCTTGGAGAACTCACTCTATGTTCCCTTCCATCCCAAATGGAACTCATCCAAGAGATATCACTCATCGATAACTCTACTACTATCCCTGATGGCACATTCGGGGGATATCACTCTATCAAAAACAGATCCCTCATCCCTAATGAAATTCATTGGAGAGAACATGATCTATCAAGTATTAATAGATGACAACACATCACTTCCATCCCATGTGGAATACACCCTAGAGAATACACTCATTGGGTCCCTCCATGAAGAATGTCACACTATCACTCAGCGGATCTCAATACTCTAATAGAGGATCCCACACATCCCTAATGGGGTACTCCAAAAATCCTACTAGAAACCCATAAGATCTCATAAAAACGAAAGGGGATCACACCCATCATGAATAGGGGACACTACAAACCAATTTTGGAACACTAAAGATCATAATGTTCAGATATGGGATCACACCCAGGATTTATGTGGGGCACTAAAAACCCTACCAAGTCTCAATCCATGATAGAAAAATATGGGATCATGCTTAAGAAAACAGGGAGATAACGAAAACCAAAATATTAATCCAACCACAAAGTATGGGATTGTACTCTTGATGATACCACAAACCCCACTAGAACCAACCACTGAGTAAGGGATCATAATCACAAAAATTCCACAAACCCTACTAAAACAACCCACTAAGTAGGGGATCATATATCTGATAATTCCACAAACCCTAATGGGATAGCCTACTAGATATGGTATTTCCGACCTATGTATGAAGGTTAAAACAACATGAAAAACTCCATATAGGGGAAACAATATGATATAGGATCTTGACCTGACCTCCCAGAGGGATAAACCAACTCTATCTGCGCTCATTATGTTGAGGGGATCATAATACTATACTGAGTAAATAATACCATACTTCACCCTCATAGAGATAGACTAAGGAAAAACACTCAACCAATACTGGTCTATATATCACTATCAGAAATGACCCACAAATTTCACTTCACGTTGCATATCTAACACCAAAAACTTGGCCACCATTGTTTCTAATTCAGAAAACTACTCATGATAGGATACTCTTGTATTTCCACCTAAGCCCTAAAGATGGAGATGAATGAGGGATAAATATCTAAGGGGAGTATACGACTTGTACCCTCATTACATGGCTTGTCACTCAAATCTAGCCCCTAGATGTCCCGAACCAAGCTGGGGTTCCATCCAGCCCGACAACCGACCTGGCCCGAAGGGCATTTCCAATCCCCATGGGCTGGAAACTAGTACCTAGGTACCAAAAATACACTTATGGGATTAATTTCCTCCATGAATTTGACAATAAATAACCAATAAGAATAATCCATCAACACATAAGTGATATCCATAACCAAAAAGGGATACAACAATATTCAGATTCAATGGTTTGCAACTTTAACCAAAACCAACATACCACAACGAAAAGGGAAAAAACCAAACAAAAACTCAGAAATATTCATGTAACAGGAGTGAAATCACCCCCAAGCCACCACCACCAACACCTTAAAGAAGTAGAACAGTTGAAACTGAATCCACTATCACCAAAAAACATTTTTCCTTTAAATAGGTCATACATAAAAAAGTCTACATACACCCCAGGGTGTATGTAGGGAGTGATCCAAATATGAGTAGGATTATGTCTAAAATAACAATTCCATGATATAAAGTTATAAGAAAAATTAACATGCACATTTCACAAGAACATTTAAAACATTTCTAAGAAAACATTTTTTGGAAAGAACTTTTAAGGAAAACCTTTCTCAAAAGAAACTTAATTTGAAATAAAAATGTATACAAGGTCCACCACATAACAATGGTGAAGAACACATCCTAAAAAACCCTTTCAAAAGAGTGAACTATGGAAAAATACCTATAGGTAACTAGCAGTAATGGGACCCTAAGAACATTGTACCTTGGTGATAAGTTCCTAAAAAAACCCACAATGTCTTCATGCATGAGACACTAGAGGGGATACCATCCCAAGGTCTAATAATCTCCAATAACAAGCCAAAACCCACAACATCCTCATGCATGATTTAATAGAGGAAAATATATCCCAAGGTCTAGTGGTCTCTAATCGTTTAACATGTTTAGTTAGTGCTGTAGCGTCAATGTTTCTAGAAGAAACCGAACGTCAGCCCTGACGAATCAACTAGCGTACTAGTTCTACTTCGCCCACTAAGATAATTGGGATTACCTATGTGCTCAAATTACATTTCAATTGTCACATAAATCATCAATTTAACATACACATTCCAAATACCATGGTCACACATAAAAAAGACACTTCTTTCACAATCACATTCATCCAACAATCAAAACTCGCATGGAAGCCACAATTTTCCATAATTAAAACCACTTTCAAATACACAATCACACCAATGATGTTTGGAAACAAATTTCACACCATGTGAACAATTTATAAAACCCATTTAGAATCATAACAAGAAGATATCACATGAAATCCAACCATTTATATAGGAAAATCACTTTTCAAATCCATACACAAATCAAATCCATTTTAAAACATGTTTCACATCACTTGCACAATTCATATCACATATTTAAGAAACATAACAAAGAAGATCACATGCATCAAAAGCCATTTACTTTTAAAAACCAACTTTTATCACATATTTACCTAAAAACCTCTTTAAAATATATTTCTCACTTTCCATACCATCCATTGAACACATTTATAAAGGACAAAAAAGAGGCATGCATGAAAAATAATCAAATCTTTTTAAAAAAAACATATTCCACCACATAAACACTTAAAATAACTTTAAAAAAACATTTAAAACTACAAAAATAATCCATATTAAACATTTATGAATCCAATAAATCATATCAAGATCATCTAATAATGTAAAAGCATGTAAACACCTTCCTCAATCTTGGAAAATTACAAAAAATAGTGGAAAACCACAACCGCACCACAAGTGAACCCTATAAAGGCAAGATCGAACCATAATAATCAGGATCTCACTAAGAAACACAAGATAAAAACCTTATTAGGTCAAATAACCCACTATAAAAGAAGAAGCCAAAGAGGGAGGGAGAGAAACCATAGAAAAATAAAGAAATCAAGAGAAAAGAGACTTAATTGATGATTCCTTGAAGTTTCAAGGCCAAAACCAACCAAATATTAGATTTTAAGGGGTCCAAGAAGTAGTTGAGGATTATCCTAGGGATGAAAATCTCACATGTCTCATATTAGGGGCGGTTTAGGGTTAAATACAAGGAAGGGAAAAGAGAAAATTTCCAATTTTTAATGACCTGGGTAGGTCACACCATTAGCCCGCATGGTTTTCAAAACCATGTGGCAAATGTGTGTCCCTATTTGTCCAAGAGGAATGAGGATGAAAAGTTCATTGAGTAAGGAACCATTCCCATGTGGCTAGCCTTGTGGGATGGATAGTGCCACTATCTAAAGTGAATTATTTCCCTTTGGTTGGCGCATGATTTCCCCAAACCGTGCACCACCTTCTTTAGGAAAAAACACCATTTTCACCAAAAACTCCATAGAAAACATGGGAATAAAGATTATATGAAAAATAGAAAAAGGAATACCTCAAAATAAAATCAAATATGTGATAATTATCCCCACCATGAAGACTTTCCACCCCCATAATGTCATTCCAAAGTCTGATCAGAGAACAAAAATGGATACTCCTCCTCAACCCAAGACTTCCTCTCCCATGTATCATGCTCATCACCACCATGCTGCCAAAGAACTAGAAAAAATAGTTTGAACTTACCATGAAGCACTTTCTCCTAAGAATCCACAATCTGTACTATCTTCTCAAACATAGAAATATCAAGCTCTATCTCCAACTCCTCCCAATTCAAGACATGGGACAGATCCAGATTATACCTTTTCATCTAAGAGACATGGAATAAGTCATGAATCAATGTCAATTGTGAGGGAAAATCCAACTAGTATGCCACCTTAACAAATTTCTTGGTAATCTCAAAAGGTCCGTCATACCTAAGTGTTAACTTCCCTAGCTTACTAAAATGATGATGACCCAAGCAAGGTTCTACTTTTAAAACACCCAATCACCCATAGAAATATCCAAAGACTAGCTACTATAACCAGTGTAAGATTTATATAGAATCTAAACTATCAAAAAATGATGCCTAATCATCTTAACCGTATCAGACATTTCCAGAACAAGGTTTAATCCCAACAATGAGGTCTTACCCACCTCATCCCAACACAAAGGAGACTAACACAGTTGACCATAAAGAACCTCTAAGGGATCCATTTGAATTGATGATTGAAAAATGTTATTATATGAAATTTTGACCAACTACAAATAGATATCCCACAAGCCTTAAAAATAAAAAATACATGCTCAGAGCATGTCTTCCAAAATTTGATTCACCTGCTCCATCTGACCATCCATTTTAGGGTGGTATGCCATACTCAACTTGACCTACGACCCCATCTCCTTCTAAATAACTTCCCAAAACCATGAGGTAAAACATGGGTCTCTATCTGAAATTATTGTAGATGGTAGACCATAAAGCCTCACTATATCCTAAATATATAACCGAACCAACTCACACACTTTGGATGAACCCCTGATTGGAATTAAATGGGCTGATTTGGTTAGACATTCAATCACTACCGAAACAACATTCCATCCCTAAGGTGTACAAGGTAGGCCAATAATAAATTACATGAAGATTTTTTCACACTTCCAGGTAGTAATGGGTAGCATCTAAAGAAAAATAGAGGGACTTTGGTGCTCTACTTTCACATGTTGACATTTATAACTCCGCAATACAAAGTTAACTATGTACCACCTCATAACTGACCACCATAACTGCCAACCCACATAAAAAACATCTTGGTGGCACTAGGATGAATAGAAGAATGGTACTATTGTCTATCTTTCATCACTAAATTCTATTATGAAGATGACTCCACGAAGAGACCTCTGAAGCATAAAGCTCCCTAGAGAGACAAAAACCATTCACAAGGCACATACCCACCATTTATAAATTTCATAGAACACTGGAACAACTCATCACTAGGATGCTCATGCCGAATCAACTCCAGAAGGAAATCTTTTAATGATTTCACTGAAACTTTACTACTTAAGGAATCTTACACCATGCTACCTTTTCCCAGCTTATAGAAAATATCAAAATCAAACCCATGAAGGTACTCAACACTAATATGCTAACTCAAATTCAAGTCCTTCTAGGAGAAAATTTAATCTAAACTCTTATGATTAGAATAAACTGCAAAATTATTCTATAAAATATAATGACACCACATCTTTAAGGCATGAATCAACACAGCTAACTTTAGGTCATGGGTTGGGTAATTATTTTCATGTGTCCAGAGTTGGTGAGAACCATACCCCACCATGTGATCATCTTATATCAACACACACCCAAGAACCATAATAAAATCATCAAAGTAAACTACACACCCCTTTCTAGATTATGGAAAGATCTAAAAAGGGGCTATGGTTAACCACTTCTTAAGATCATCAAAGGATCCTTGAAATTCTAGGCCCATTCAAATTTTACCCATTTCTGGGTAAGCACATTAATAGACAAAGAAATCTTAGATAAATCCTGAATGAACTGCCTATAATACCCTAATAGTCCAAAGAAACTCTTGATTTCAAAAACATTCTTCAGCTATTCTCATGAAATAACCACATTGATCTTCTTAGGGTCCATTGAAACCACTTGTTCTGAGATCAAATGACCTAGAAATTCCACTTCCTCGATTCCGATGGTGCACTTGGGAAAATTTTCATAATGATGATGATCTCGAAGAGTACCTAGCAGAATCCTCAAATGCCAGTCATGCTCCTCCTCAGTCATGGATTAGACCCGAATGTCATCTAAAAATACCATGATAAACATGTAAAGATACTTATTAAACACCCAGTTCATAAGAACCATAAAGATCCCTAGAGCATTTTCAACCCTAATGGCATGAAAAAATAATCAAAATGGCCATAACTACTTTAAAAGGCTATTTTTGGAACATATGGCTCTCTAAATTTGACTTGGTGATACCCAGAATGAAATTTGATCTTGGAAAACTACCTTTCCCCCTTAATATGATAAAAAATTTCATCAATACAGAGCAAAGGGTACTTATTTTTCATCATCACATTATTTATCTTCTAGTAATCGGTGCACAATCATAGAGATCCATTGACCTTTTTCATAAATAGAAATGGGGAGGTCCAATGTGATATTCTTGAGAGAATGAATCCTTTGGATTCGAAATCTTATAGATATACCTTTAAATACCTTATCTTGGTGGGGGAAATGTGGTGTGAAGGAAGAGATATTGGCTATGTTCCCAATGATAAATCAATGGTGAACATCACATCCCGCTCCAGGGGAAGACCCGAGAAACCCCCTAGAAATACCTCTAGAAACTCATCCACCATAGGAGGTAATCCATTATCAAGAACACCATCATCATCCTACAATGTGAGCGATGAGATCTAAAAAAAGAGGCTACCTAGTTTTGGAAGTGGAGGTCTGAAACGTCCTGACCAAGGATCCCACTCACCTAGAAAAACAAGGTTACTTCCATCAGATGCCACAAAACACACTCACCGATGATAGTAATTTATGTGATATAGAAAATGAACCATCTAATCCATACCAATAATCATGTTGAAGAGGTCCATATCCAAAACTAGGAAATCCTATTCTAGCTAGACCCTTTACATGGTAATTTCACAAGATAGACACATGAGGCCATTCTCTCAATTATTTCCAAGAGATGTTACTAACTCCATCATGTAAGGTATAAGATCAATTGAAAACATTAACACATTAAATAGATGGGTATAAATAAAATAAATAGAGAAACTGGTATCAAACAAGGAAACTAATAATGACGATGTAATAAGGATGGTACCTCAAACTATCACATGACCTATATTCAATTTTGTTGGAGCTTGATCCACAACATGAAGGTGTCATGTTTCTGCTTGACCCTGAGAATGACTTCTGACCTGTGGCTTGACCCTGATTTACCTCAGCTGAGAAGTGGATCCATCCCTACCACCATGAACTTCGAACTAAGAAAACAATATTCTAGACTGTTCTAACTGATCTAAAAATCCTTTGAATGTTATAGATCCTACACCACTCTGATATAGGTGTATCACCTTATAAAATCATTAAATGTTCCCCATATTTCCACACCGATGGTATGGTCTAGGTGGAGATGAAAACATAGGTCACATGTTCCCAACCTTTCCACATTGATGGCACATAATGAACCCATAATAAGATTCCATAGACAAATACAACTAGGAAGGATGGCCTAAACTTTCACCTCCCCTCTTATCTTACCTGTCCCACTTCCTCTTCTTCTTAGATAAGCTTCCACTACCCTGGACCACTGCTGATGCTGATCCAGAAAAACCAGAATTTCTTTGACGATCAATATATACCATTAAAGAATGATCAACCACCTCGACATAAGTATTCAAATTGAACAAGAAGACTTGGGATCAGATCTCCAGTTATGGCCCCATCTCAAACTTTTGATCCTTGAGCTGCTCATTGGAAACTATCCCTGGTGAGAACTAAACCAACTCTTAAAAGTGGTTAACATACTCCATCACAGTCTCATATCCCTGGAGAAGATCCAAAAACTCCCAGGACTTTGAGAAGGTCAAGGTTTTAGATAAATACTACTTATTGAAGGTGACCTTGAAATCTTTCCACCCCATATACTTGTGCTTCCCATCTTTCAGCACTGAGTCCCACAACTTCTAACTGGGACCTTCCAACATGAATGAAGAACACTTTACCCTTACTTCGTTTGGAGTGTTGAGAAACTCAAACATCCCCTCAATATTCTCAATCCAATCCTCATCTTTCTAGGGATCCGTACTATCGTTTAAGGAAGAAGGATTGTTCTTGAGGAACTCCTAAGCCTTGTCTTTTCCAAGACTTGGTTCAGCTTCTCCAACATGAGAAGGAATACATAAAACTTCTTAACTCAAATATTTGATAGACTAAACCATGAATTACACTAGTCTCTGATCAATAGGTGAGGGAGAACTCCCTTTGACCTCTTCCTGCGGTTGCACAAGAGGTCTTCGGGGATCCATATTTCTAAAACTACCAATAGCCACAAAAAACCACCAATGTTACTATAGACACAACATTATAAAAATCTAAAACAACAATTAAAATTTCCAAACACTTCCATAAATAAAAAACCCATATTCTAAATAATAACAAGCCAAACCAATTCACCCCACCTAGTGTCCATGCACAGTTTACAGCTTGTATGTCTCATGTGGTGAAGAAGTCAAACTAAATTTCTCGACATCCCATGGTGACCCTAGTCTTTTCACGAGGTGTTTTGGACAGACATCCCACTAATAACCAGAACCTCAAGTACCTTCAATCCTAGATCTAGTCTCTCTAGACTCTTCCCAAACAACTTGAACCAAAAAGAGAAAAACATGGATTTGATACCATTTTATCATGAACCAAGTTGGGGTTCCATTCAACCAGAAACTTGACCCGAACCAAGACATGGATCGAAAGGAGTTCTCGATCCCCACAGGATGGAAACTAGTGCCTGGGTACCAAAAATACACTTTTGGGAATTATTTCACCGATGCATTTAATATTAAATAACCAATAAGAATAATCCGTCAACACATAACTAATATCCATTACCAAAAATGGAAACAACAATATTCAGATTCAATGCTTTACAAATTTAACCCAAACCAAAATACCAAAATGGAAAGGGATGCAATCAAACCACAATTCAAATATCTCCATGTAACGAGAGGGCTATCACCCCCAAGACACCACCACCAACACTTGTAAGAAGTGTAACACTAGTAACTAGATCCACCATCACCATAGAACATCTTGCCTTTACTTTAGCCACACATAAAAAGTGTACATACATCTAATGGTGTATGAAGGGTGTGAGACAAATCCTAGTAGGATTCCACCCAAAAGAAATATTCCATGCTATACCATTAGAATAAAAATTAACATTCACATTACACTTTTAAGGAAATCATTTCTCAAAAGAAACATACTTTGAAATCACAATGTACACAATGTCTACCATATATCGATGACAAGAACCACATCATAAAGAACCATGTAAAAGAAGAGTGCATTGGGAAAATCCATATAGGTAACTAGAACTAGTGGGACCCTAGGAACATTTTACCTCAATGATAAGCTCCTAAACCAAAATCCACAGTGTCCTTATGCATGAGCCACTTGAGGGGATCACATTCCAAGGTCTAGTGGTCTCCAATCATAAGAAAAAACCCACAAAAACCTCTTTCACAAGACACTATAGAGAAAACAATCCCATGGTCTAGTGGTATCTAATCATATCACATGTTTAGTCAGTGATATAGTTTCAATATTGCTAGAAGAAACTGGGCCTTAGCCCCCCCAAATCAACCATTGTACTAGTTATAGTTCTCCCACCTAGATACTCAGAATTACCATTGTTCTCAATTTCAATTTCACATGTCACATAAATCATCACCTTCACATAAACATGCCAAATACCATGATCACACATAACAAACACTTCTTTCACAAGCATGTTCATCCAATAAAAAAACTCACATGGTAACCACCATTTTCTATAATTAAAACCACTTTTAAATTCACACATACACCAAATCCATATGGAAGCACATTTCACAGTATGTTCCCAATTTATAAAACCCATTTGGAAACATAACAAGAAGAGAACACATCAAATAGAATCATTTACAAAGGAAAATCTCCTTTCAAATACACAAACACACCAAATCAATTTTAAAACAAGCTTCACATTACCTGCACAATTCATAACACATATTTATGAAACATTACAAAGAATAACACATGAATCAAAACTCATTTCCCTTGGAAAACCAAATTTCATCACATATATATCTGAAAACCTTTTTAAACATATTTTTCACCTTACAAACCATCCATTTAACACATTTATAAGGAACAAAAAAGTGGCACACATGAAATACAATCAAATTATTTTAGAAAACCATCTTCCAGCACATATTCACTTCAATTCACTTTGAAAACACATTTCTCACCATACACATACACACTTCAATTCACTTTGAAAACACATTTCTCACCATACACATAACCCAAAGAACACATTTATGAAACCAACCAAGAATATAAAGATCATCTAATAATGTAAAAGCATGGAACCACCTACCTCAAGTTGGAAACTTCCAAAAACCAGTGGAAAACCACAACCGCACCACAAATGAACCATATAAAGGCAATATTAGATCATAAACACAAAGATATCACTCAAAACAAAATATTGAAAACTTATTAGTTCAAAAAAACCCATTTAAAAAAGAACAAAAAGTTGTAGGGAGAGAAACCCTATAAAAAGAAATAAATCAAGAGAAAAGATACTTACTTGATGATTATTTGAAGTTCCAAGGACAAAACCGAACAAATATTGGAGTTCAAGGGGTCCAAGAAGGAGCGGAGGAAGATCACAGGGCTACAAATATCATATGAATAAGATTAAGGGTTGTTTTTGGTTAAATACAAGGAGGTAAAAAGAGTGAATTTCTCATTTTTAATGATCTATAAAGGTCACATGGTTAGCCTACATGATTTTCCAAATAGTATGACAACTGTGATTCCCTCTCTATTCAAGAGGAATGAGGACACATGGTTTCTTGGAGAAGGGTACATGCTCATGTAGATAGACATGTGGCTTGGACAGTGCCACTATCCAAGGCATATGGTTTCCCTTGGTTTGGTGCATAGTTTACCAAAACCGTGCACCAACCGTGTACCACCTTCTCTGGGGGTCCCAAAATCCCATTTTTTTACCAAAAAATACCCAGGGAAACTAAGAAACCAAGATGAGACCAAAAATAGAAAAATGAATACCTCAAAATAAAATCATGGATGTGACACTAGAAATATTCCCTCATCGTACTCAGTGTGTATTTGGGTATATGCACAACATGTACCAACATCACATGGTGTGTGAACCCATCTGATATCCAAGGAATTTCCTCTCCCATATGCGACTTTCTAGACATGTATCCCTATATGGAATGTACCCATGATACTCAGAATTACTTGGATTACTAAACACTTGGAGAAGTTATTATCCCATTATCATGTCCGACACCACATTCCCATGCACTATGGACATGTAATTACACATGAACATGTCCCTTGACACAAAATCCCTTGCCATGTCGCTTGGACACATGATCTGGGCTCACTACACGATGTGTACCCCCATCACACGGCGTGTATTCTTGAAATTATGTCTTCAAAAAATGGTAAGAACACATGAAATGTTCACATGCACTACACACCATGTTATTGGGAAATCCAAATGGGAATTCCCTCTAAGCTACCTAAAATGCTCCGGTTTCCACCGAAACCCATAGATCTACCCGCACATAATCACTAGAAGTCCTAATAGGCTCTAAAAACATAAAAAAATGCATAAAAGAGGACTAGGATATAAAAATCATAAATCTAACTACCTCATGGAGAAACATTGAAGCTTCAGGTGTAGATATATGCCCTGAAGCCACTGCACCATGATCTGGGAGTGATCTCTGTCAATATCAAATATCGGTGGTGCCTCTTCCCTCCTCAGTTTTTTTCCTACACAACGGATCTCCCCATTAATTTATTCTATATATCCGAAATAAATTGAGGGTGTGGGGGTTAGATTAGGTAATAAATTAATTTTTTAATAAAAACCTCATAAATCAACGCTCCTCCAACATTCTCTCAACTGAGCACCTGAATCAGAAAAATGTTATGTCGCACCTAGGGTAAAAACCATGTTTGAGAATCAACCATGGGTTTAGATTTCCAATCCCAGGCTCCGATCGATATTTATTCCACTTTTAATAAATAAATTGATGTGCATGATAAAATATATTTAATATTTTAATATCATTTCACTGAGTCTCCTAGAGCCCCGATATCCCACACCAACTCAGTATTTAGCTCCAAAAATATTCGTAGAAATATTCCAAAGTCTTACATGAAAAAAACCATGTCACTAAATTATCCCCACCTTAAGGATTTTTGTCCCTAAAAAGTGAAATACTACACAAAAGGGAAAGAAAATGAGCTTGGAACTGGATCTCCCATGCCAGAGTGCTCACCAGAGTGTTCCCATGTTGTCTAATAACACACACTTAGGTGAACTAAAAAAGCCAAACCAAGCCCAAAGTTCAACTCAGACCAGGTCTCTATCATGTATCAAAACATTCATGTGTCTTCTCAACTATGAATGGTGGAAAAATCCAAGCACCAGGTCCAAATATGGTCATAAATTCTAGAGGTACACCACCTCGTTAACCTGATGTTGAAACTGGCATAACTATACCTTCCTCATCCACCCCTGGATGAATGGAACCCTTAACACCCATCATTAGAACCCACTCTAGGCCCATAATTTTTATCTCCCACTAGATTAGACCAGTAAAATAGTGACATGAACGACCTCCCGAATGTGGCATGAAATGGTTTTACACTGATGGTGGAGTGAAAACTGAACCATGCCAACATGAATCCTCAAAACATGTTTTGCAGAACTTGAATAGTTTACTCTACTTAGTTCAACCATCCCTCTCCCAGGTGCCTTACTAAGGTAATAAACTTCCTTAGTACCTCATATCATAGCATTAATGGTGTCATCATCAATACTCAAAAGGTATAAATACTCCCCAACTCTGGAAAACCCATCAAGAACATGTCTTGTGGATATTTGGTCATGTGAGACCCCATGAATAGAATATCCTAATTTTTTCTCCCTAGCTTGATACAATATTGGATGGGTAACCATCATAAAATAGAGATATGTTGCTTCACCCTCAACTGTATCATGTGAAACTATAACACTGAGAACATGATGGTACCAAAAAATAAATGGATTCCCAAGAGCACACACCAAGTCTTACCAAACCCTCTATCTACAAACCTCTAACTACACCACATGTCTCGAAGATCTATGAGAGTCAACTGATATGATGAAAAAAATATTGTGATAGTCCCTGGGTTCTAGTCTACATTGAATACAAATGTTAGTGGGGAGGGAAACCCAATACATCCTCAGGTAGATGTCCTAAAATCCACCATTATAGTAGGAAACTGAAATCCAGTAACACTATTTCTCCAAGGGTCATACCAGCCATCCTATAAAAGTTGGTTGTATCTATCCACACAGGATCTTATCATGCTCATCCTGAGATCACATCTCCTAAATGAAGGAAAACTCCATCCCATAAGCTAGAAACATCACCACACCCACCAGTGGGAACTACCTTAGGAGGGATGGTAGATAACCATTCCATAACAAAGTAGATCATCGTAGGATATACCTACCTCTATGGAAAAATTCTATTTGAGGTACTATCCTCCCAAAGTCAGGTCAAAAAATCAATAAAAGTGTGTAGTCAATGATCCTCTCTGTAGAATCCTCCAACATAAGGGTTAAGCATAAAGGATCCATTGGTATCTACAGGTCCTACTCCAACACTCCAATACACACCCCACCTTGAACACACAAGTAAAATCAAATTGTCTTCCACACCATGAAACTATCAACATTGAGTGGTACTGACTTGACCATAAAATTTTAATCACATCAGAAAAACACATCTTGGTTGGGGAATCTTCCCTATTCCTTGTGAGTCCAAAGCTACATCAAGCATCACCATCATAGGGTTCTACCAGTTCCTTATGTTACCCTGTATAAAATTTGAGCAAGATTTGGAAAGAATAGAGTACCTTAAAATAGTGTCTAATAACACTACAGAAATAGTGGAAAGGACACATTGCGTACCTCTAATAATCCTAGAAGCCTTTGGGTTATAGGTCTCTACGACCTATAGATTTCCTCACCCCTGTCATCCAACTCCCTGAGCCAGGCGCGAACCACTTGGGGGTGGTGGTGGAAACATATTGAACCTTATTCTACCTCCTATTGCTATCTATTCTCCTTTTCCACATCCTCTATCATGAGTAACTCCATGATCTTATCGATGTCTCTACTAGGGAGGATTATTGACTATCTACCTCTCAATAGCATGACAGGCTGGACAATCTCACATGAGATGTAACTATCTATCACAAGTGAAACACCACCTCTCCCATGGTTGAATAGATACTTATTGAGAGCCCTGATATATATAATCTATATCCTAGGATAATCTCCTAAAGAATATCACATGATCAGATACCTGATCCTTCTATCAACAACCAAATGCTAAGGTCTCAGCTCCAACATGCCCCACACCAACAGTTAGAGTCTACTCATCCTAAAATCTCTTCATTACCAAGGCCTGCTCAAGCACCCCAATTGAACGTATATTCTCTAAATAATAAATCATTAACCATATCTAGGGAGTATCATGAAAGGTATGTGAACCCCAAAAAATAATACTCCATGATCATGTTATACTGCTAAAGATAAAAAATCTTCTGGATACACACTAATCTCAACATGGATAGATAAAACTCTTCCTTGAAGATTCACTCAAAATCCATCAAAGTGAGCATCATCTCATCATGGGTTTGTGTCACAAGAATCCACCATATCCTAGAAAATTCTATTAGAAGACTTTATTATAGGAATACCATATGATCATGATATTTTCTTAGAAGGTGGAAAACACATGTGACTGCCTCAAGCTAGTCATCAACTACTTGGGGGTATAGATCACCCTGATACCTCAAAGTTAACTACCTTTGGAACTATTATAGCACATTCAACCCACAAACATCCTCAACTTGAAATTTTGACACAAATTTATACTCAACGGGTGGTGGCTCGAATCAAATACCAATAATAAGTATCACCTCAAGACCAGTTCCCTATACTGACAGCTCATCGCTCGGTGGATAACCATAAAAATCCTACCATGGAACCCTATCTGGATATTGTTGTGGAGGCATCCTGAAATAATATAAAGACAAACCATGGATAAAAAGTATATCTAGGGAGATTAATCATGAAAGAAATGGAACCAACAATCCAGTTCTATACGATGAATGTACCAAAGATTACCTATAACTAGTGCCTAAATGTTCTAAGTTGAAAAGAAGGTTATCGGAGTCCCGATGAATGGATACATCAGCATCTACACCAAAACTGGAGTCTCTAGCATGAAATTAAAACTCTAGAAACTTTAAATATATCTCTATAATCCCAAAAAATACCGCAGACTCTAGTCCTAAGGAAGGACTAGCTTTAGTACCACTCTATCATGGCCTGACCCACTGGAGACCGAGAAACCACTACCCCAATCCCACCTTCAATAGGCCAGGGGCTAACATCCAATTCTTAGTAGGAATATCACATAAAATGAATTCCTTATCCTATGGTTCCAATACTCACACATAACCAAATCTATCTCTATGAGACAGTGTAGAGATAAGAAAGACTGAAACAAAAAATTCATGCATACATCTATCCCACAATCAGAGTACAACAAAAATACTAAAAGTGTAAAAGGGGAAAAGTACAAGCCCAACAAAACTAAAAAGGAGTCTAACCTAATCAGATTAATGGGACTGCTATCAAATGAAACCACCAAAACACACCTCAGTTAAGCAACGATATAAACCACTTTCTTTCAAGATAATTATACTCCACCTACTCCGGGTCCTCCTAGGACTCCTTCGAAAGGACTATCGTCTACATAAGAAACGACTTGTGTGGGCATAGGTTATGCATGGGTGAGGATGAAAATACCTAGTTGGAACCCCAAAAACCCAAAATAATGGGAGAAATTTAAATGCAATAGTCCACTCATCCAAATCTAGAGGGTATCTAAGTATTAGAGGACAAGAAACTCTATCTCGACCACTCCTCATCTGTACATGACTAGTCAGATAAAACCTCAAGGCATGTCAACCCCAAAATGCCATAACATCAAATGGTCTCCTATAATCACAACTATATATACTATTATTAGACTCCAAGTCTCATGAGGTCAAAACCACATAGCCAACTACATGATTCTACTCGAGGCTATACAGTAATGTTCATCCTAGAGAACTCACTCTATGAGACCTGCCATCCCAGATGGAACTTGTCCAAGAGATATCAATCTATGGGAACTCAACTTTAATCCTCGATGGAACATATGATAGATATAACTCCATTGGGAATATATCTTCCATCCCCAATCACACTCATCCAAGAGAACATGCCCCATTAGTTATCGCTACACGACGACTTGTCACTGCCATCCCACATGTCATACACCCAATATAATTTGCTCATCAGGTCTATCTAGGAATAAATACACTATTTCACTGATTGTATCTCAATAATTATATAGTGGATCCCACCCATCTCTGATATGGGACTCAAAAAACTCTACTAGAAACCCAAAATATATCATCACGCATAAAGGGGATCACACCCATCTCGGATGGAGGACCCATTGAACCCATTATGGAACTCCAGAGATCATAATTATTAGATAGGAGATCAAAACCAAGAATTCTAGGGGAAACCAAAAACCCTATCGTGTATAAATCCATGATACATAGATAGGGGATCATGACCTGAACTACTGGAAGATACCACAAAACCAAATCTAAATCCAACTTCAAGATAGGGGATCGTACTCTCGATGACACTGCAAACCCCAATGAACCAACCAACAAGTAGGGGATCTTACTCACAATGATTCAAAAAACCCTTTTAAAACCAATATCTAAGTAGGAGATAATATCTGATGATTCCACAAACCCTACTGGGTTGGACTACTAGGTATGTGATCATTTACCTATGTACGAAGGTCACAATGATACCATAAACCCCATCAATGGAAAATGATACAAATTAGGATTCTACCCTAGCCTTCCAAAGGGATAAACCAACTCTATATGAGATAATATTATTAAGGGGATCACAATCCTATGATGAGGATGTAATGCCACACTATTCCCTCATAGGGATAGACCAAGGGAAACCACTCAATCGATACTGGTCTATACATCCCTATCAGAAGCGACCCACAAACTTCACCTCAAATCACATATATAATACCCAAACTATGTCCACAATCACATATAAATTGGAAATTACTTAGGATATGATACCCATGAGCCTCCATCTAATTCATAAAGATGGATATTCATGAGGGAGAAATCTCCAAGGGGAGTACACACCATATAACCTTAGTAAACGACATGTCACTCGAATCTGGAACCTGGATGTGTCCCCTCATGATACATGGAATGTATTTGGGTATATACATGGTTTTTACCAATATCACATGGCATGTGAACCCATCCTATATCCTAGGAATTCCCTCACCCATACACGACTGGCTTACCATGTCTCCCTACACGTCATGTACCCATGGTATGTGGTGTGTCTCGGCTACCCGACCACATAATCGTTTACTTATATTGTGACCATGTTAGGTACCCAATGCCCATTTAATATGGCCATGTACTTCCATACGGCCATGTCCCTTAACATGGAATCCTTGGCCATGTCCCTCAGCCACATGACCTAGGATCACTACATGGCGTGTACCCCTAGTACACGACATGTAGTCCTAAAAGTTCATCTTCACCAAATAGGAATGACACACGGTATGTGATCCTACACTACATATCATGTAAACCATAATTCAAAATATAAATTCCCTATGAGCTACATGAAACTCCCTAATTTCCACCAAAACCCATAGATCTACCCCCAGGGGATCCCTAATAGTCATAATAGGGATCTAAAAACATAAAACAATACATAAAAGGGGATAAATATATAAAACACACAAATCCTCATACATCATAGATAAAATATGAAGCTTAGGGTGCATATCCATGATTTTAATCCACTGCACCATGATTCAGGAGCGATCACCATCATGATTAAAGATCGGCAGTGGCACCTCCCTCCTCGGTTCATCTGCTGCACAAGAGAGATCCCACTCTCTTTCCTCTATGAATCCAAAGTAAATTAAGGGGTTGGGGGTCATATTAAGTTATTAATTAATTTTTTATAACTAATAACCACATCACTCAACACTCTTACGACACGCCTTCAATCGAGCACCCGATATAGACAAAGTCATGTCACGAACGGGGTAAAAACCACGTTTTGGACTTAACCACAGTCTCAGATTTATGATTTGAGACTCTAATCAATATTTACTCTAATTTTATTAAAAAAACGAATGCATTTGATAAAATATATTTATTATTTTAATATCAATGCACTGAGGCTCCATGGGCCCTTAGATCCCATGACGACTCAACGCCTAGGTCTAGAAGTATTTATAGAAATATTAAAAATACTTACACAAAAATACCTGAGCCACTAAAGATCCCATAATAATTTAACAAAATTAATGGAGACATGAAAACTATATATTCTTCATGAATACATGATATGGTAGTTCCATATGGAATTCAAAATATTTAGGTGATATTTTAAATGAAAATAGAAAACTGATAAATTTGGAACTTAAAAAATATAATACAGGGAATGGACTGACCAAAAAAATTTCACAACATGAAAATATTTATTTTATATATAATTTTTTAAAATTGAATAAATTCATGGTTTGGAAAACATAGTACTTAATTTTATAAGCATAAATTTCTAGAATTAAATTATGGAGTTAAATTTGGAGTGTAATCATTATACTAGATATGGTGTAATAATGTAAACTAATAAGTTCTTCATGATAAAAAAGAAAAAACACCACTTTTGTGTGTTAAATTTATGATTGATTAACCCCCATCACAACTCTACACTTTTTTTTCTTCAATTTCACCCCAACACACTTTTAAAATGTTTAAATAAAACTCACAAAAAATTTCATTTTGGTGAATAGTTATAAATATAGTTGTTAAGAAAAAATATCTATACCACTCAAGTTTTACCATTCCTCAAATGATAACAGGAGAACTTAAAAATAAAAAATTTATAACAATCATATGGTGCAATCAAATTAACACCAATGAGGAACATAATTTAATTGAGAATGATCATGACTACTAAAAGTTTTATTATTATGGAATGGAGTTATACATAACATTAAATTTCAAGGTAATTATACCCACTTCATATTTGAGATACTTTAACACGTTTTTATAAAAAGTTAAATCAAATAGAAACCACATCATAATTTTAAAAAATTACAACATTCATATAAAAAATTTTAGATGAAACATGAATGAATTGTGAACCCAAGTTATACCATAATCGAGGTTATATATATATATATATATTATAATGGATAAAGTTTTCTCATGTTATTTTATAAGTTTTAATTAGTTTTTTTAAATGTTATATATTTTTAATTAAATTTTGATGTTTTGGGTGAAATGGAGGAAATGAGGGTGGTGATGTAGGTGGTGTTTGATGGAATGAAGTAAAATGAACCACTACTTACCTGGTAAGAGGAATCAGGTACCTATTGGTTGAGGTAGATGGAGGGGGTTGGCACAGGACCAACCACTAGGTGGGATGTGGTTTTTCACTAGGTACCTAGTCCCTTGCCCAACCTCATTTTTAATGAGGACAATTTGTACCATTTTTTTCATAGACTTTTAGATTTAAGTTAGGTTTTATCTTATATATAAACAAAAACATAATATTCTCTTACCTTAATCTATATCCCATTCTTGTAAACTTTTTTTTTGTGATTTATCTTCTTAATCTTGATAAAATTTAAATTCTTCAGAAGCATTGAGATCGATATGGTAAGATGATCTTTATAAAAATGGATTATTTTTAAGGAATGGATGTTTTAATTTTAGTTTCATTTTAATTTATGATTCACTTATAATTTGGATAAATTATTTAAATTTGATGATAGAGGAGGAATTATAAATCCAATAATTATAAGTATAGTTGAATTAACAAGAGGCAAGTGATCTCTACCTTTTCTAGGGATTTAATTCACTACTAAAGTTTATTTTTATTAACACGTTGTTTGAATTTAATAATGATGTATTCATTTGAAATGTAATTGAGTGTTAATTAAAGAAGGAATTAATGAAATATAATATTATGGATTAATTGAATGGATTATATGTGAATTTATATTTTTATTACATGATAATTGATCACGTGATGATCATTCCTTGTGATTTCTTTTTAAACGTGTCCCAAAGGCCTTGGCCTGAGGGCCTTATATTTTGAGGGTGTATCCCATAGGATTTACATCATAGGGTATCCCTAAGGCCTTAAATTTATGTGTGAATAAGAGGAAGTAAATTTGAGGAGTGGACTTCCATATTGGAGGGTGGCCCAAAGAATTTATATTTGAGGGGTGGCCTAATGGACTTACATATTGAGGGATGGACCAAAGGCCTTACATGAGAATTGTTTCTGCTGAGGTTTGAACCCCAAACCCCAAAGATGCAAATTACTTATTATAACGATATGATATAGGGGGATCGATTCATACCATATAATAAAAAGTGATTATACAAGGATTAATATTATAGAATTAATAAAATTTTGATGAATTAAATAAAGTGTTGTGAATTATGCTAGTTTTGTTGAATTTGATATTTATATGAGTTATTTAGGTGATTAATTTCAATTATTAGTTTATCATTCTTTTTGAAAAAATTTAGATTATTTAATTTATATGAAAATCACAATTTACATGAATAACTATACATATTAGAGATGGAATTTCTAATTTAATTTCTAAACAATATAAATGATGGTTTATTAAATGCATTTTATATGATAAAATCATTTATGAGTTTAAATAATGGGATGTGATTTATTAAGGGGACAAAAAGGGGAGATGTAAATATGTTTTAAATGAAATTTGTGATGTATTTTTGTGGTAGAAATTAAATATTAATTATCTTATAATTTTTTTCTATATTATTGAAATTACTTGTATTTTCCAATGGTTCCTTATGATACATGTGATATTATGGGAAAATTAAAATGGGGTTAAATTGAAATGGTTTGATGTTATGTGTTGAAAATAACCTTATAATTTTCTATAGAAGTGTTTAAGTGTTTAATTAATGTGTTTATGTTTTTAATTCTTGTTTAGAAATGTTTTTTGATAGAGCTGTCAAGTTTCTACTAGAATTTTCTTAAACAGGTAAAACTTAAAGTCAAGGTGGTTTGGAAAGAAGATGAATTTTTTTTGATGTATGCTAATTTTAAATAATAAATTCCTAACATACATTTTTGTATACACATATGAGAATGTTAGGATTTATGATATGTTTAAGATAAGGCGATATTCAATAGAGATATATTTCTCACACCTTGTATGTTTATAACCCATGAATGTGAACCAATACTTGTCTTGTTTCATTTTTGTGTAGGGACATTGAGTAGTTTGGATTTGGATTATGAGACAAATTTGAAAATTTCAGAAGATATTAGAGGTGTTATAATAGGGTTGTTTTCCACCTTTATTATTGGATTATTTATGTTGTAATTCTTTATGATATATGTGTTTAGGTTATGTTTGTTAGTTTGGTTGTATGACATATGTGGTATTGTTTGGGATAATATTAAGTTATATTTTTTGATGATTGGAATCAGTTTATTCTATGTTATGTATTAATCTAATTTTAATCATTTTTTATGATTATTTATTAGTGAATAAATTTCTCCCCAAGTGATATGTTAATACCATTATACTAGTTGCAATCCTCCAGTGATTAGGAAGTTAAGTAAGAGACATTTGACATTTCATCTTAGTGACATGATCATACTGGGAAACACTCTATCATACACACACATAGATATACATATTCATATCCAATGAATCATGCACATAAAAAACTACTGTAGTAATATTTTCACAATTAAAAAAATTAATGATTATTAAGAAACACTATGAAAAATAGAATCTAAAAGGAACTTGTATTTTATACACACGTGTTTCCTAAACATGTTTGTTTTACATATATGAATCCAAACATGGTAGGGAACAATATTGAAAATTCTATCATTCTAAGAGAGTACCCAACTGCATCTTCATCTAGGGTTTATACTATTCACAAGTTCATTTTTAGCCTTATTTTTATAAAAATAAATTCATATATTATTTAAAAAATATATATATTTAATTTATTTCTGATATAATATTTATTTATCTTTACACGTAATTTACCACATGTTTTATCAAGATATATTTTAAATTTTATTTGTATTTTTTATAGTGTTACTGTTATGTACCTAGGGAATTATGGTTATTAGATTATTATTTTCATATATTTATTATTTTAGTGAAAAACCAAATGAAATTCATTTATAATATTGTATTTTTTTACATTTGATGATTTTTTTGTAGGACCCCAGAACACCTTAAGATGAGAGGGGTGAATTAGGGTGTCAAATTTTTATTTTAAAGAAATAGATTTTGTTCCCACATTGGTAGACTCTTCTTAAGATTTTATAATGGATTTGATCAGTTATCAAAAATTCACATGCAGAAATACAATACAACCATTTTACTTGGTTCACCACTAAGGGCTAGTCTAAGGAGCATATGCCGAAAGTGTATCGATCGTACCTAAATCCACTAATCTTCACTGGATTTAGAATACATATGTTTAGACACAATCACTTTAGTCCAGGAACTCTACCTTTACAATGTTTTAGGGATAGAACATTACATTCCTCATAACACTTCCATCAACTCCCCCTATCATAATGATTTGAGAGAAGTCTAACTCAGTTTTTTGACTTGAAAAACACTTAAATAGATTCAAATTGAAGTCTTTATCTCTATCCAGTATGAGAATCTTCTTGCATTGAATTCCTAAATTGATGTAATTGAAAACAATGAAAAAACAAAACTAATAATAAAAACTTGATAGAATCACACATTGAAACTTATACACAACACCTTCTCTTGCTTTAAGAACCCGATTCTTATTCTTGAGGTACGTGTTTCTTCTTTTCCCTTTTTCTTAAGTGTTTTTGAGAAAATTAGGAAAATGGGGTAAAATCCCAAATTTTTTGGGTACACGCCATGTACTTTTCCACACGCCATGTAGTTCGGTCATGTGGGACAAGTACACATGGCATATAGGCCTGTCGGTGATGAAGTGTGTAAAAAATGACTACACACTATGTACTTGGTATTTACACACCGTGTAATCAGTCGGAAGGTGAACAGTAAGGCGGTGGGAGTAGCCACTAGCAGAGAGATAGTACACGCAGTGTATTTAGAAATACATGCCATGTAATCATGTCAACTAATGAACAATGAGGCGGTAGAAAGTGGCCGCTGAAGGAACAATTAAAAAATGGAAAGTACACGCCGTGTACTTGAGATTACACATTGTGTAGTTGTGTTTTTTTGTTATAAACTGTAATTATCCTCCTCTTTAAATAGAGGAAGACTAGAACATTGGGAAGATGTAGGAGAGACGGCTGAACCTTGGAAGAGTTCCTAAGCAAACACCGGGACTCTGATTCATTCACTGACGATCACGTTTGGACTGCACAGGTAAGCCCTTACCTCTCCTTGTGTGTTTCTTTACAATTGTTTTCTGAGTGGAAGTTATTTTAGTTTGAATGGGTGAATGTTTATCCCAGATCTACATCATTCACGGACGATTCAGGAGGCATCGTTCACGTATATCGATCAATGGAGATCGATTTAGGTGGTCTGGTGTTTAATTCCAACTGTTGAGTGTTTTTTTTGTGTACCGTTGTGCTACGCGCCCATGTTTGGGGTGTTGTATAGCTGAGGTCTTGAATTATAAAATTCCTAGAATTTCATAGGTAATTTAATGATTATGTATAAAATGCTGTTAGGGATTGCTGCTTTGATCCAAGGACACCCTGTGGGTGCGTTCCCTTATTTAGACATTTGGCCAGGATACCCATGGGTATGCAGTGATTATAGCATGAATTGAGTTTTCTTGAGAGAAAATGTGTATAAATTGCTTTCTTATGTGTTGGGCTCAGCCCGGTTATTTTCTGAGCCTGAGGGTAGTGTTTTCTATGCCTGAGGGCAGTGTTTTGTTTAGCCTGAGGGCAACGTTTCTTATGCCTATGGGCAGTACCTTCCATGCTTGTGGGAAAAATCTCGTATGCCTGTGGTCACTATTCGTTATGCCTATGGGAAGTCACCTGCGGGTTTTGATTATGGTTACCTGGTGGTAAGTATTTTAATGTCTAAGGACAATGTTTACTTGAATATTCACTGTAGTGATTTCATATGTTGTACTTTCCAAGATAAAGCACAAGCTTGGATTTAAAAATTAATTAATAAAATGACAATGTAACTGTTACAGATAGTTACTTTTGAGTACTGCCTAGTTTACCGCATTTTATTATTGCACACTACAGTTCCACATTTTCATTGACAGTTGGGAACAAGCCTTTTTTGGTTACCTATTGGGATTTATTTCTCACACCCTGTTGGGTCATGTCTTGGGCCCAAACAGATCATATTGCTGCAAGTGTTGATAAGGGAAAGGGACCCTATACAGGTACTTGATTTTTGCAGAAGAGTAAGAGAGCATGAGACGGAGTTTAGGCTTGCGATGCTGCTGAGTTCCTACTGCACTATTTTTTTTTCTTTGCTGTACTTGTACCTTGTACTGTATTGTTATAGATTGCAGTGTAACATGTTCTGGCTACTTTCTTGGAATTAGTGACATGTTTCATTATCATATATATATATATATGACTACTGGTTATCTTTTACTTCAGTTGTCCATTTCTGGTTTATGTTGTTTACTACTTCTGCTTTTGAGTATGTTTTTTTCCCGCTGTGCTACACTTTGAAAAAGGAGGGCATAGTTTCCCCACTATTAGACCTAGGCACTCGCTGCTAGTCAAAAGCCTCTGGCATTTGGGGAAATGTGTTTAAAGTCATGTGACCAACCGGGTTCGGGGTGCCCGTTGTGGGGCTTCCGGAACTAGGACGTTACAAAGTGGTATCATAGAATTCTATTCTCTAGGTTATTTTATTATTTGGTGATGATGGAAAGAGTTATATTGTTATGGGATTCGACAGTAAACTGTGCCCAGGAGTAGCTCCCTCGTGCACAGGTAAATGCCATATTGCCTCGAGTTAAATCGTGATTTTATGTTTATGATTATTACAATTGATTTAATTTTCAACGTTTGGTGACACACTTGTGTTGTGCTGTTTGTATTTTTATACTTGGGTTCTATTTAGTTGCAACTTGATGAGATGAGGGTATTCCATATCATGCATCATTAGGCACATGTTAGAATCACATTCCTTGCATACTTTCCATGCCATGTAGGTGCATTATAAATTTCATGTGGTTGTTATAGATGTTGTTCTAGAAAGTGCATACTGTTGTGATAGGTACCTTGATAGATACACCTACTGTTGATAGGGTATTGGTGCATGTTATGGTTGGGTTATGGATGCTAAACTTTGGTTCTTGAAAAGTATGGCCTCTCTTGGACCAAAATTTAGCGGATCATGATCCAACCTTTTTGGTGGCGTTTTTTACTATAATATGAAAGGTCGGGTGCTAAACTTTGATTCACGGGGAGTATGGTCCCCCTCTGATCGGAATTTGGCATACCGATGCTTGAAATTAAAGAAAAAAATGGGCTTCAGGGTAGTTTCTAAGGTGTAATATCCAGAAACCCAGACAACACGGCGTGTGGTTCTATGAATACACGCCATATACTCTTCTGTTCGGGAAGAAATGAAATTTTTTTAATTACATGCCTTGTACCCTATGTACACACCGTGTAGTTTCTAAACTGTGTCATAGGCTGTGTAGCTAGAAACACAGGATAGGAAAAATCTAGATGAAACACACCGTGTACCAGTTGTACACACCTCGTAATGTAGACCCTAAATCTGGCCTCGTAACTAACAACACGGGATGATGTTATCCTTTATAGTACACACCGTGTACCTGTGGGACACACTATGTAGTCTTGACCGGTGAGAGACCGTGTAGACATGGCCGTGTGGATAGGGAAACAGGGTGGTGTACACGCCGTGTGTGGGTGTAACATTCCATGTAGTGTCAGTCGAGTAGCTGACCATGTCACTAACAAAACGGGTAGTTTGAATCTGAGCCATACATGTCATGTCTATCTGGAACACACCGTGTATTGTGAGATATGTATCCAGCCGTGTCACGAACAACATGGGTCACTGAATCTCATCTTGTACATGCTGTGTAGACCTTATACATGCCATGTAGTCTTGTTCTAAGGAGAGATGTGTGGCTAAGTCATGTAGAAGGACTTGGGTAGGCAAAGAAAATTCAAGTACACGTCGTGTGTTTGGGGTGTTACATGACTAGTTCTATAATAAGTACACACCCATGTGAAATACTCAAGGGAACACACAATGTAGTTATTATAAACACCATGTAGTCTTGTTTTGTAAAACTTGGATGTTTTCTTTCTCTTGTTCCCTCCTTACGCTTCCTGTTCTTAGTCCTTGATGATCTTAATCTATGGCGTGTTTTGACCTTGAAGAGTCATGCTGCCAAGACGACCACGAGTTGTTCGCCAAGAGAGTGGCAACAAGTATACTCCAGAGATGGTAGGCCATGGGCTACTGATAGATCCTCCAACAGTTCCAGATTCGGCCCCAGCCATTACAACGTACGCAGATGCGGATGCGCAGTTTCGTGAAGGCTTCATGCGGTTCATGCAGAACTTTTAGGGAGCACCGACGGTTGCCACATCTATGGAAGAGATGACACGTATATTCCAGCAGCAGCATCTACCTGCCTTTTTAGGGGATGTCAGACCATAGGATGTAGAGTCTTGGCTAGGTTCTATGCAGACTATCTTCGAGCATCTGGAGACGACTCCTGGGAGGAGGGTCAAGATTGCTACATACATGATGCACGATTTTGCTAAGAGTTGGTGGGATGTTACCACCCAAACTGAGCATCATAGAGACATGGTGTGGGAAGATTTTCAGGAAATCTTCTATGAATTTTCTTTTCAGAGAAGCTGAGGGAAGATCAAGCTCTAGAGTTCATGAATCTGCAGTAGGGCACCATGTCAGTGATGGACTATTCTGCCCACTTCACTGAGCTACAACGTTTTTCACCTGTTCTGGTGGGTGAAGAGACGTTGAGGGCTAGAAACTATGAAGATGGTCTTCTATATGACATCTGCGTGATGGTGAACATTTTTAGGTTTCCCATAGTGCATCCTATTGTGAACCAGACACTGATTACCAAGAGGAACCTGCGGGAAGCTAGTGGTGCATGCCAGGGTGGTTTGGCACCAATTTCTGGTACTATTTCTACCGAAAAGAGGAAGAGTCAGATGGATTTATCTCACGCTAGTAGTACTAGCCAGAATATTTCTTTAGGTGGCCAGGTCATGTGCTACCAGTGTGGTAAAGAGGGGTACAAGAGACCTCAGTGTCCCCATGACCCAGCGGAGTGCCGAAATTGCCACAATATGGGTCATCTTTAGCATTTTTGTAGGGTGTTTCCACCAGTGACTAATGAGAGGGGTTCTGTGCAGACTTCGCGTGCAGGAGCAGGGCCATCAGCTTCTTACCAATGAGGGAATTGGAACATGTTGGGACATTCAGGTAGAGGCAGTGGTCATGGCCGTGGTAGCCAGACACCATAATCTCAGAGATAGTAGGAAGGGTTAGCTCAGGGTAGCCAGGCTATGTCGCATGGCCGTGGCACTAGGCAGGCATATGCAGTGCAACAGACCCAACAGGAGCAGGATCTCAGAACTTCCACTTAGATAGGTACTATTCTAGTTATTTTGGTTTTGTCTTTAGTACTTTTCGATACTAGTGATACACATAGCTTTATATCTATGCCCTTTGTGGAGAGCCTTGAGCTCTGTGTTTATTATTCTTTTGATATCATGATGCAAGACACTCTGTTGGAAATTAGAACGACATGTGTGCGTCAGTGCAAGGAGTTCCCCATAGAGGTTGGTGGGTGTCACTTTTTATGGAACCTCTATGTCTTAGAGATGACAAACTATGATTTCATTCTTGGAATGGACTGGTTGGTAACCTTTTGAGCCTTTGTAGATTGCTATCATCATAGGGTGAGTTTCACATCACCAGAGGGCGGAGAGTTTCTATGCATGGGCGAATGGGATGTCCAGACGAGCTGAGCTGGACCCGAACATCGTGGGCGAGGTGGAGTGACAGCCTAGATTGCGAGTTTATATATGGATGACCAGGGAACGTGTCAGAAGGATTTCCCTCCAGTGGTTGATCATTTCAGGGATGTCTTCCCGGATGACTTTTCAGATCTACCTCCGGAGCGAGAGGTGGATTTCTCTATTGAGCTTGTTCAAGGAGCAACACCAGTGTCTATTCCTCCTTATAGAATGGCTGCATCAGAGTTGCTGGAGCTCAAGAAATAGTTAGAGGAGTTATAAGCAAAGGGTTTCATCCGACCCAGTACTTCTCTTTGGGGTTCGCCTGTCCTATTTGCGAAGAAGGCGGATGGTACCCTCAGACATTGTGTGGATTATCGGAAGCTGAACCAGTTGATGGTTAAGAACCGATCTTTCTTGCCAAGTATTGATGATATTTTTGATCAACTTCGAGGAGCACGAGTGTTCTAGAAGATTGAATTGAGATACAGATATCATCATTTTCGTGTTAGACCATCAGACATACCGCTTACAACTTTTTGGAGAATATATGCTCTATACGAGTACTTGGTCATGCCATTTGGACTCACAAACACAACAGTAGTTTTCATGGCTCTGATGAATCGTGTGTTCCATCCGTATCTGGATTCTTTTGTGGTAGTCTTTATGGACGATATATTGGTTTACTATCACACTCGACATGACCATGCCACCCATCTTGATATCGTACTGAGTACACTATGATAGAATCATCTATATGCTAATATATCAAAGTTCCATTTTTGGATGGACCAAATACACTTCCCAGGTCATATTATCTCAGAGGAAAGAGTTGCAGTAGACCTAGAGAAAGTGAGAGTGGTATTTTCCTGGTAACATCCTAATAATGTGTTTGAAATACATATTTTCTTGATACTAGATAGTTACTATAGGCACTTTATACAGGACTTCTCCCGCTTAGTAGTTCCATTGTCGGGTTTGAAAAAGAATGGTGTGAAGTTCGTTTGGTCAGAAGTTTTTGAAATAGCTTTTCAGGAGCTGAAGGGAAGGTTGACAACAACACTAGTATTGATACTTCCAGAGTAAGGGAAGAGCTATACAGTTTACTGTGATGCATCAGGTATTGGGCTGGGAGCAGTTTTGATGTAGGGTGATCGAGTAGTTGCATACGGTTTTCGGCAGTTTAGGCCACATGAGAGGAATTACCCGAAGCATCATCTCGAGTTGGTTGCAGTTGTTCATGAATTACACTATTGGAGACATTATCTCTTGGGAGAAAATTTTGTGGTGTTTACAGACCACAAAAGTCTTAAATATATCTTTACCCTGCATGACCTGAATTTGAGACAACAAAGGTGGGTTGAAAACCTTCAGTCCTTTGACTTCGAGCTTGCCTATAAACCTGGTAAGGGTAATGTGGTATCCAATGCACTTAGTAGGAGGACTCAGATATAGGCAGTGCAGGAGGCCAGTGGTGAGTGGATATGTATGATTTTTTTCTCTGAGATTCATTTGGAGGTGCACGATAGACAAGGGAGAACCTATATTTCTTCTTTAGCTGTGACTTCTACCCTCCTAGATAGAGTGAGGATGAGACAACTATCAGATTCTGAAGGCCTAGTTCTACAGGAGTCAATGGAAAGTGAGGAACCTCCTCCTGGTTGGATGATATGCGATGATAAGGAACTGCATATCCATAAATGAGTGTGGGTTTCAGGGGATACATGTGAGGAGTTGATGCAGGAGTTTCATGCTTCATCTTGGACAATGCATCCTATAGTTACCAAAATGTATCTTGACTTGAGATATCAGTATTGGTGGCTGGGTATGAAATAGGATGTAGCTGGTTTTGTTGCGAGATGTTCCACCTGTCAGCAGGTGAAGGCAGAGCATTAGTGGCCAGCCAGACTGTTACAACAGTTACCCATTCTGGAGTGGAAATGGGATGATGTTACGATGGACTTCGTGACTGGGTTTCTGAGGTCACCTCAAGGCAGTGATACCGTATGGGTTGTCGTGGAAAGACTTACAAAGGTATCTCACTTTTTTTTTTCCGATCAATGAGACCTTCGGTGTTGAAGAGCTCGGGATGTTTTAGATCTGAGAGGTAGTACGTCTTCATGGGGTCCCTCATTCTATCGTTTTAGATAGGGACACCCATTTTACATCTCATTTTTGGTAGAGTCTTCAGAGGGTGCTGGGTACACAGGTGCTTCTGAGCACAACTTACCACTCTCAGACCGATGGTCAGTCAGAGCGTACGATACAAATGCTTGAGGACTTGTTGTGTGCATGCATCCTAGACTTTGGGGGCTCTTGGGAGAGGCACATACCCCTTGTCTAGTTTTACTAAAATAATATTTTTTAGGAAACTATTGAGATGGAACCTTACAAGGCTTTATATGGTAGGCCATTCCAATCACCGTTGTGCTGGTTGGAGGTAGGTGAGGTAGCTTTACTGGGACCACGTCTCGTGTAGGAGACTTTAGTGTAGGTCTAGTTGATTCAGAAGCGGGTGGATACTAAACAGGCTCATCAGAAATCTTATGCTGATCGCCACAGACAACCCGTGGAGTTCATGCTCGAGGACCAGGTTTTCTTACGTGTTTCACTGAGGTTGGGATATAGGTGGATCATGATACAAGGTAAACTTTCACTGAGGTATGTGGGTCCGTTTGAGATTCTGGAGAGATTCGGGACGGTTTCCTATCTGTTTTATTTACCACAGAGGTATTGGGCCAGGCACGATGTATTCCACTTATCTCAGCTGTGCCGTTATCACTCAGACCCATATCACGTTTTTTCAGACTAAGTAGGTTGAGATACAGGTCGATGCGTCCTTCAAGGAGCATCCAATTCCTATTGTTGATAAGCGCATGAAGGTTCTCCAAGGCAGGTTAGTTCCTCTCATACGGGTGCTATGTCATCATGGCCGAGTGCAGGACGAGACCTGGGAGTGGGAGACTGACATACATTCCCAGTGTCTAGAGTTGTCTTAGATTTATCTTCACGACCCTTAGAAGGGAAATTTGGGGACAAATTTCTTTAAGGGGGAGATTTTTTAAGAAACCGGTTCTTATTCTTGAGGTACAGCTTTCTTATTTTCCCTTTTCCTTAAGTGTTTTTGAGAAAATAAGGAAAATGAGGTAAAATCCCAAATTTTTTGGGTACACGCCGTGTACTTTTCCACACACCGTGTACTTCAGCCGTGTGGGATAAGTATACAGGGTGTGTAGGCCTATCGACGATGAAGGGTGTAAAAACTGACTACACGCCATGTACTTGGTATTTACATGCCGTGTAATTAGTAGGAAGGTGAACAGTAAGGCGGTGGGAGTAGCCGCCGGCAGAGTGACAATACACACCGTGTATTCAGAAATACATGTCATGTAATCATGTTGACAGATGAACAATGAGGCGGTGGAAAGTGGCCTCCAAAGGAAAATTTAAAAAATGGAAAGTACACACCGTGTACTTGAGAGTACACGCCATGTAGTTGTGTTTTTTGTTATAAACTGGCAGTAGCATCCTTTTTTAATAGATGAATCCTAGAACGCCAGGAAGCCGCGGGGGAGACGATCGAACTTTGGAAGAGTTCCTGACAAAACAATGGGACTCCGATTCCTTTGCTGACGATCATGTTTGGACTGCACGGGTAAGACCTTACCTCTCCTTGAATGTTTCTTTCCAATTACTTCCCGAGGGGAAGTTATTTGATTTTGAATGAGTGAATGTTTATCCCAGATCTACATCGTTCACAGACAATTTGGGAGGCATCATTCACGTATATCGATCAGTTGAGATCGAGGTAGGTGGTATGGTGTTTAATTCCAACTATTGAGTGTTTTTTGTATACCATTGTGCTATGCTCCCATGTTTGGGGTGTCGTATTGCTGAGGCCTTGGCTGATAAAATTTGTAGAATTGCATAGGTAATTTAATGATTTTGTATAAACTGTTTTTAGGGATCACTGCTTTGATTTATGGCCACCCCATGGGTGCATTCCCTTATTAAGACATTTGGCCAGGGTACCCGTGGTTATGCCATGATTATAGCATTCTTTGAGTTTTCTTGAGAGAAAATGTGTATAAATTGCTTTCTTATGTGTTGGGCTCGACCTGGTTACATGCTTAGCCTGAGGGTAGTGTTTTCTATGCTTGAGGGAAGTGTTTTGTTTAGCCTGAGGGCAACATTTCTTATGCCTGTGGGCAGTACCTTCTGTGCCCGTGGGCAATATCTCATATGATTGTGGGCACTATTCATTATGCCTGTGGGCAGTCACCTGTAGGTTTCGATTCTGGTTACCTGAGGGTAGGTATTTTCATGTCTGAGGACAATGTTTACTTGAATATTCAATGTGGTGATTTCATATGTTGTACTTGTCAAGATAAAGCACAGGAATGGATTTGAAAATTAATTAATAAAATGGAAATGTAACTATTAGAGATATTTAATTTTGACTTCTACCTAGTTTACCGTATTTTATTATTGCACACTGCTGTTGAACATTTTCACTGAAAGCTAGGAATAGGCCTTTGGTGGATGCCTAATGGTATTTATTTCTCAGAACCTGTTTGGGTCATGTCTTGGTCCTAAACAGATCATATTTCTGTAGGTGTTGTTAAGGTAAAGGGACCCTATATAGGTACTTGATTGTTGCAGAAGAGTAGGAGAGAATGGACCGAGCTTAGAATTGCGATGCTGCTGAGTTCCTGCTGCACTATTTTGTTTTTTCTTTGTTATACTTGTACCTTGTACTGTATTGTTATAGATTGCAGTGTAACATGTTCTAGCTTCTTTCTTGGAATTAGTGACATGTTTCATTATCACATATATATGAATGCTGGTTATCTTTTACTTTAGTTTTCCATTTCTAGTTTATGTTATTTACTGCTTCCTCTTTTGAGTATGTTTTTATTATTTTTTCGACTACACTTCACTTTGAAAAATGAGGGCATAATTTCTCCACTATCAGACCTAGGCCCTCGCTTCTAGTCAGCATCCTCTAGCATTTGGGGAAATGCATTTGAGGTTATATGACCAACTGGGTTCAGGGCACCCATTGTGTGGCTTCCAGAACTGGGACATTACACTTGCACATAAGATTTGAGATTGGAACATAAGATGACATTCTTGAAAAACTTAGTTTCCATGAAACCCTTATCTTTCACACAGTTACACCATAAGGTTCAACTGGTATTTTTAGACTAAAGGAATACTTTTCACACAAAATTTTCTTTCTACTTCTCTTCCACTTTCAAGTCTTTCGCGTGACAGAGGAACCCGATATTTTTTGAAAAAGTTACATGTTCTTGAATGGGGGTATCTACCTATTTATAGTCCTTGATGACCCTATTCATAAGATTCAGATGTATCTTCCTCTATGCACATAATATTATATCCAATCGCACAAAACCTCTTTTGATGTTGCATTGGGTACACAAGTCTCTTCCGCACAACCTCTTCTTTCACACACTTCTAAATATTTCATGCACTTTTTTCCTTTCCCTTATTTTAATCCATTGATCCCAAAATATGCCTTGCACGCAAGTTTCCAAACCACCTTTAATATTGTCCACAAATTTCTTTTCCAAAAATACTTTTCATCATTCTCCAATTTTTGGACTAAAAAATCAGCAAACACTGGGAAATGATGCCACCTTCAATACTATTGTCTTATTGAACTGTAAGATCAATTTACTTGAAAACTCCCCAATATTCCATGTGAGGATTGAAGAAAACACAAACCATGCTCCATTTACAGTAAAGACCATCCTTGGTAGCAACATTTTTCGGTTCTAACTTTTTTGGTTACATCACATAGTATGATGAGGTTTTTATTAATTGATTTTATTTAGTATTTTTATTTTCTTTAGATATGTAAGTTTATTATATTATTAGTAAATTTATATTATATAAATAAATTCATATTTTTTCTACTTAATTTGAGTCTATATATAATGGGATATAATTCATAATTCATTTCTTCTAATATTAAGGCTCATAGCAGAGATATTTATCATATAATTTTTGTGTCCAAGTCAATATATTATATAAAGATATTTGTCATCCTTTTAGAATTTGAGATGAGTCAAATTATTTTACAATTATTTTATATGATAACACTTTTAGTTTCCTATTTACTATGAATTACTGAGCTTACATCTCACAAGTTATTTTAGATAGAAATTGAAGGGATATTGAAGTATGGTAGAATTATAATTTTTTTGATTCTATTTAAAATTTTTGGTAACTAATTCCATTATTTTTCTTGAACATAATAATTTAAGAACATTACTCACTTACTTTTGGCCATTTTCATGTCCAAGTGTCAAAAAATACTGAAATATTTTAAGTAAAGTACCAAGAGAGATCATTGGACACTAAATGAAAGTTCCCCGTACATTCTAGATTGAGTCTTGAGGGGATTTTTTATAGAATAATGACATGAGTTAGTTATATATTGGTCAAGAGAAATAATAATGGTGGGTATTATTAATTTTTTTAAATATTTACTAGAGTGTATAGATTTTAATTTGTATAATAATTTAATATATCATTATAGGGACCTTCTCATAGACATGGAAACCATAATGTTCCACAAATTCAGCATGATCTATATTTCAAATCCATTTTCTATTTACTGGTTAGTATATTCCACATTTAAATACATATTCATATATACTTGGGGTTTTATTATATAGTTACATCAACTTGTTGTGACAATCAATCAAATGTAAGGATGGATGATGAATTTCTGACATAATGATCTCAATGTTTTTGGTTTTTTAGTAACTGATTTTACTTTATAAAATTTAAAATTTATTTATAGAAAATATTATTCATAATTTTTAATTAATTTATTATACATATTTCATATATCCAAATTGTGTTCGACTTATAATAGTTTTTAGAGTAGGAGTGGACTATTTCCACCCATATAGATGGGATATTTTATAAATTTATAGGTCATGATAGACATGGTTATATGTTGATGTATGTCATGGGGATTCACTACTCAATAATCATGAAAGTAGAGGAAAAGTGATTAATTAGACCGGAAGGGTTTCACACACATTATGAGGTTGATGTGATCATTTGGGAAATAAATGGAGATACAAATTCTTAAGTGATACAAATATAGATGTAATTACATATGAGTTTGTGTGTTTGGAGTAATATACATAGCAAGAGGCCTGCCTCAAAGAGTTAAAGTGGTGTTTCAACTAGGGGCATGTTAGAGTTGGTGTCATAGAACCAATTTTTTTGTACTTCATTACATTTTTTATTATTAAATAAGTTTACTTATCACATAAAATATCATTATTCTACATAAAATTTGTATATGATGATTTACTTAGAGTATATGTCACACTGAATGGTCATATTAGTTCCCCACTATGATGATACCCTGTAGGTTCCATAATATTATTCTTAAACCTTATTCCATGACTGGGTGATATTGTATGACAGGACATGAATGATATATACTATTAGGGGTATGAGGCTTATAATACATTAAGATACCCTATCATGGTTTTCTACTTTGGTAATCCCCATGATAGAAGGTTTTGAAAACATACCTATTAATAGGAAATACTCATTTTCTTATGTCATTAGACATTCCTATCCATGAACATGTGTATTGATCCTTAGAGTTTAATATGATCATTAATGGATATCACGACTCACATGATCTGATATATTGATTAAAACCATGATGATATATGTTTGCAGTGAAGTAGGATACATCGGGTGCGTCATGAGTGGTATTGTATTAATGGATAATGTGAGAAATAATTTATCCCTTTTGTGTCTTTATGAAAGTTAATGTCTCAAACCCTTTAATTGGAATGAAACCACATAAATAAATCTATGTCTATGGTGTTCTATGGAAATTTCATTTCCATAATGTCAAAGAAAGAGACATCAAGCATATAGGTTGATGGAACAGGCATGAAACCTACTTGATTTAATATATTGTGATAAAATGATTATATTACATGGTAAAAATTCATACGAGGTAAGACATCATTGCAACGTTCACTTATTTATTTAAGGATTCCTTAGTATTTTTCTAGATATTGACCTTATACTTTAGGAATCTATGCCTAATTCTACTTAGAAAGAGGCCTAGAGGGTCACACACTAAGTGTATCCACAATCTCAATTAAATACTAGTATTGAATTTAATAAGTTAGAATAAATAATATATATTAGAGTTTGGTTGATCATCATAATTTAATAACAAGTTATTCAAAATAATAAGATAGTTAAATAATAATAATAAATATTTTTTTTATAAATTGGGTGAATATAATATTTGTTATATTTATTTATAAATAATGCAGTGATATTTATTTATTATATAAATATTCATTATTTAAGGATTGGTAAATGTGGATGATAGGAAGAAGGACGAGTTTAATGGTCTGATTTAAAATGGTATAAGTAATATTTATTTATTTTTTTTTGAATTTTACATGTCAATAAATTAATAAAAATATTTATATTATTATTATTTCACATGGGGTCAATTAAGAATTGTGGTATTGGGAAAGAGCTTGTGTGTGATTTTCCTACACTAAAATTTCCAAAAAAAATATCTAATTACATATATTTCATAAAAAATAATTGGTGTGCACAAAAAATAGAGTACGAATCTCTCAATCCCTAGAGAGATATTAAGAGATATAGAGTTCTCTCCCCCACTCTCTGAAGCTAACAATTGATCATTAAGAGTTATTCATATTTTGTGAAGAATTATACTATGATCAACCACATACAACACAAGAGACCATGATTTTCTATGCAAGCACCCAACATTTTATAGCATCATTCCTAGATTGTGGTGAACATTTAGGTCACCACTAGAGGGATTATACACTTGAATGCTATAACACAATGATAGTATTCCAAGATCTTTTTAATCAGGTCATCAACAAAAGTGTAATTACAAGTTGAGGAAATTCTATATATGCTCATAAATTAATTATAAATCACATGTGAATATTTCCCTCTTTTGGTTTTGAAATTTTTATCTAGTCAATGAATCTATTGATTTTGTTGGAAATTACATTCTGATCAGGTAAAGAAACTATTACATGTGATTTTCAACTAAAAGATGAGTTTTTCATGCCATTAAAGGACACTTCCACTATTCTCAAAACCTACAATTGATATCAGAGTGGTCCCTTGTTTAATTTATAATTATTTATTATTAGTTGATTGAATTTTTGAATTTTTAGTTTTATTTTACTTATATTGATTTTTTATATCTAAAATCAACGTATCTTCCCTCTCTTCATTCTCACTAACACAATGGGTAACCAGTTAATGATTAAAAATAAAAAACCATTTGATTCACACAATCTAGAGGTTACAAAGGTTCTACCTTGACAAAATCTAAGTAAATGTCATCTACTTATAATATTCACACCATGTACTTTTTTTCACATGTGTATCATGTGATAAAGTCATATAGATATGATATAATAAGATATAATATCCAATAAAAGAGAATTGACATGCATATCAAACAGATTGGAACACAACATGTAGAATTACACCTCGTGTACATACCATACATGTTGTGTAGTTCATGTCTTCTCACAACTAAGAAAACAAGGTGTCCTAGAAATCCATGTATTAAATACATGACATGGACACATACATACCATGGAACTATAAGGTAAAACACCATGTATTCTCAGTACATGACATGTACCTTGAACACATCCATGGCGGGCAACACAACTAGACCCAAGTCGTGTGATGTAGGCATGGGAAAAAGACAAGTATGTGCTGTGTACTTATATATATGTGGTGTAGTCTATTTCCAGTGGTGTTCTCATTTTTTTACAAAATGAAGAATTAAATATATAATTAATCCTATTTATTATGTGTTATGTGTGTCATTAATTCGATAGTACACACCATGTCATAGGATTCATAATTATATATTAAATTAATTTCTATGTTAAAATTTTAATGAACACATGATGTTGAATCCAAGTACACTTGTGTACTATATTGGTTTTAAATGAAATTAATTTTGTTTAAAAATTTATATGCAGGTGATTTAAGGATGTTTGGATGGAATTAATATAAATTGAATAAATTGGATTAATTTGTGGTTTATTTTATTAACTAAATAATTAATCAAAGTAATTGATAATAAGATTTAAAATGTATGATCATTTCTTGATGTGTGGATGATCATGGATTGGACCAGCCCTTGTGTGTGATTGGTTTCTTTTAATTTATTACGGTTAAATTATTATTGATTGACTATGAGTAATCCCATCCTCTTAATTATATAAGGTCCTGTGTTCCCACCATTTCTTTTATGTAAAACCCCTTTATCCAATCCATTGGATCACCTTACCTATGTGTAAGTAAAGATTATATAAGGATGATGCTCCCAAGAAAGTGGAGGCAATCATAGTCAAGGATCTAAGCTAGCACCAATCAAGGTGATTCATAAGAGCTAATTTGGAATACTACAACATGAAACAAGATATAGTTCAAGGTGTTTTCCCCCAAGTTTGAGGGTTATTTTATCATCCAATAGATAAACTAACCATTAGATAATATCATGATCATGCCAATTATATTTTATTTCTATTAGTTTCATGGTTAATCATTTAAATTTGTGAATGTTTCACAATCAAATAATATATGAATTAATAGTAATGAAAGATTGAATGCAATATAATCATATTATGCATAAATGCTTTATCATATATGGTTAATCAATTAATCAAAATCCACCTAATATTAACAAGGCATGTAAAATGCTAAAATGGGGTTTACACATAAGGATAAAAATCCCCTAATCAAAATATTAAGCCATGTTAGACTTCCACTACTTAAGTTAGAATCAACCTTATAGTTCAAAGTACTTGAACAACCCAATTTGGGGTGTTTTCAATTATCATGGAAAATTGACTTAATGTTTTGGGTTATATTAAGATAGTTTACATAAGGGTTGAATTCCCAAGAATTACTTGTTGTAAATAATAGGAAAAGGTTGAGGAAATCTAACAATATGATTTCAGGATTGGGGAGTCCACTCAACAGATCAAGGAATTATGAGTTAATTCAGTTGGAAATATACACCTACATAAAACTATTTAAAAAGAATATCCAGACCATGTTTGGATTATGATAAGGGAATATAGATAATTTACACTAGAATATATAAGAGAAAATACATTCTAAAAATGATGGTTGGGGCTATTATGTTTTGAAATATAGTAGGATATTAATGGAAATCAATTAAAATTAATTTTTTTAATATATTTGTTTCATCAAAATAGTTCTAATTATCATCTCTTAATTTATTGAAATGGAAAATAAAATTACATTGAAAGTATCACTATGATATATACTAAATAAGTATAACCTTCTCACTAGTGTTAATTTCTAGGAATGTCATCAGTTCTTGCACATTATACTAAGTCATGAATAAAATTATACCTGTTGGAAACCTCACATACTAAGTCACTTGGAAAAGAAGTTAGTGAGGAAGAAGTATCTCTCTAAGTAAATCATGTGGATGATATAATGGATTTTCAATTTTTTATGTTATCCTCAATGTTTAATGATATTTTAAATAAATATAATGATATGTATTCATATAAAATAGTTTCTCACCTTTGGGATATCTATCAAGAGAACGAGATATTAGAGAGATATGATATTTTCAATGCACTTTTCACATGAATGATTGGATAGTTAGTGCAAGATGGGCCCTATTTAGTCCAAATTATTTTCTACATTGAGAACCTAGACATCTTGGGTTTCAAAATCCTTGATTATTTGTGGATAGATATCATTATATCCTCACAATTAAAAACATCTCTAGTTTTGTTTTGAATTATAATACGAGCATTAGTGATAAGAAACTATCATAATTTCTTACTCTTATCCACCAAGTTAATAAAGACACAGGGTGTGAAAAACCCATTTCACTTATGGTTAATAAGAAGAAGAGGTGCAAATAAATTGGGAGGATCAAACTAAATAGGTTGAATACTCATTCCATGTCTAAGTCTCCGAAGCTCTATGTGTCCAAGAAGAAGAAGATCCATTAGTAAGAAAAAAATATGACGTGGTATGTTTTTCACATATCATGTAGGGTCACTGGAAGAGGAATTTCACCCATCTAAATAACCAAGGGGATGGTTCATTTGAATTATTTATCAAGTGTAATATTTCAATATTTATAATTTGGGTATTAGATATGGCATGTGGTTCTCACATTTGTATCCAAATATATGAAGCAAGTAGATTTAGAAAGATTACCGGGAATGAGGTGGATTTATAGGCTTCCAATGAAGTAAGGCTGGATGCTCTAGCCATTGGTGACAACCATAAAACATTTCCAAAAAGATTTATTTTTGTTTTAAAGAACATCTATTATGTTCCTAGTGTTACAAAGAACATTTTTTTTATTATTTAGATATGGATGGATTTATTTTCAGATTTTGAAATAAGGGTCATTAATTTTATAATGATAACATATGTTATGGTGTGAAACATATGAATAGTTTTATTTATTTATAAAATTATAAAAAAATAGTAGAAATTGATAACAAAACTAATACATGTGACTCATATAAAACCCATTTTAATATCGCCATCTTGGTCATGTAAATTAAAACCATTTGAAAAAGATCTATTGAGATGGTTGTTTGGAATCTTTTGAGATAAATCCACATGAAAAATGCCATGCGTGTTTCCAAGGAAAGATAACTAAACCACCATTCGGTGGTCAAGGTGAAAGGGATATAAATATTATAGAATTAATACACACTGATATGTGAAAATATTTTCAATTCAAATCTAGAGGTGGATTCTCATACTTTATTACTTTTACTGATGACTTGAGAAGGTATGGCTATATGTACTTGATGAGGTAAAAGTCATAATACTTTGAGAAGTTCAAAGTGTCCAATAACGAGGTTGATAATAATACTGGAAAGAATATAAATAAACATTTTTCAGATCAAGTTGGTGAATATATTAACAAAAAATTTATCATCTTTCAATGATAGTATGATATTTTATATCAACGCACTCCAACTTATACACTATAGTGGAATGGTGTTAGTGAAAGGAGAACCCATACCTTCTTGGACATGATAAGGTAAATAATGAGTCATGAAATCCTTCCATTATGAATTTGGGGAAATAAATTATAGATTACATTATACTTACTAAACCAAGTACTGAAAAAGTGGAAAATAGTATTCTCTTTGAGTTATGGAGTGTAATGAAACCAATTTTTTCATATGTTCATGCAAGGGGATGTGAAGCATTTGTTAAGTCTAGACCAAGAAAAAAACTATCACCCTGAGGTATAAATTGTATCTTTATAGAGAATCCAAAGGAAATAAGGGGATAATATCTATACAACCCTTTGATAAGAAAGTAACTATATCAATATATATCTTGTTTTTAAGGGGGGAAATATACTCAAGGAAGAAAATGGGTGAAAGATTGAATTCGATGAAGTTGATGCTCAAGATAGACAAGATTTGGTATATGAGCTTATTTCATAAGTCCCCATGAAATAACGTGTTCTTGAATCCAAAGTGATGCATTGTAATATAATCAATTTGAGAGAAAAATATAGATATGTTTTTTTAGTCACTGATGATGGTGAATCATTATTGGTTTGCAATGGATCCTCACTCCAAAAAGAATAAAGTAGAGAGCCCAGAAGCTACAAGATGGAAAGAATCCATGAATTATGACATGCATTCTATATATGAAAACCAATTTTTAGTTTTCATTGAACCACTGGATAATTTAAAAACTATTGGGTATAAAGGGAAATTCAAGAGAAAAATAGACATTAAAGGTAAAGTGAATACCCATAAAGAATGAAAAGTGGTTTAAGGGTTTATAAAAAATCAAGGCATTGAATAAGATGACACATTTTATTTATTTTCTATGTTTAAATCTATTATAATCTTGCTTCCCATATGATATTACCATGAATATGATATTTATAAAATGGATGTCAAAACAGCATTCCTTAACATAAACCTTTAAGAGGATGTGCATATGAATCAACCAAAAGGTTTTTGACTCCATGAAAATCCCAAAAGGTATGTAAGTTATAGAGATCCATTTATGGATCAATGAAATCATCTAGGTCATGGAAAATTTGATTAGATAATTCTATAAAGTAATTTGGTTTCATTAAGAATGAATGTGATCCAGGTGTTTACAAGAGGTTTAGTGGCAGTATAGTTGTTTTCATATTAGTGTATGTTGAAGAAATATTACAAATTGGAAACAATATAACAACCTTGAAAGAGGTTAAGGCTTGGTTGAGAAAGTTATTATCCATGAAATTCATTGGTGAAAAAGCCTATATTATAATGATCAATATATTTCATGATTTATCCAAGAGCCTACTCATACTATGTTAAGGTACATATATTGACCAAATACTGAAGAGGTTCATTATGGAACAATCCAAGAGGGGATTAGTTCTAGTGTCCCATGGTATACATATTTATAAGAAAATACATCCTTATACATAATATTAAAGATAGAGAATGTGTAATATTCCATATGTTTCTATGATAGGATGTATTATATATTTCATATTTTGTACAAGACTTAATTTTTCCTATGATTTGATAATGAAAGGAAGATATCAATAAGATCTAGGTGAACATAATTAGACTACTGTTAAGTATATTCTTAAGTATCTGAGGTGTGATAAGGATATGTTCCTAGTGTATGGAGGAGATTAATAACTAGTAATTAATGGTTGTATAGATTCTAGTTTTTAGATAGATCATAATGATATGAAGTTGCAGTCTAGATATGTTTTTCCCTCAATAGAAGAGTTGTGAGCTGGAAGGTTCAATGAATCTTGTTATTGCTAATTATAAAGAATAGTATGATTATATTGTGGATTATAATTCATCCAAGGAATTATTTTTATATTCACAAAGTTTTCCAATATCTTGATGTGGTACCAAGTAGTAAAGACCCTATCACAACTTACTGTGACAACACTATAGTGGTGGCTATATCCAAAGATACAAGGCCACACTAAAAGAAAAAGAAAATAATTTGGAAGTTTCATCTCTTGAGGAATTTCTCTTAATTATGTGAAGTTTTAGTGAACATAGTATCCACAAAGTAAGACTTTACAGACCACTTAATGAAAGATTTACATCAGTAGAAACATGAGAATCATGTGAGAGATAGGGAACTGAAATCTATTGTGAGTTGGATCTAGTGAGAGTGGGAGTATGTTGGAGTTTATTCTCTCGAACCAAAATTTTTAGTACCTTATTTCATGTATCTCTTATTAAATAAGTTTAATTATCACATCAAAGATTATTTTTCTATATAATATTAATATATGATGATGTCCATAAAATATATTATTCACTGAAAGGCCATAGAAGTTCTCCACTATGATGAGAACCTAGAGGTTCCATGAAATTATTCTTAAACCTTGTTCTATGGATGGATGATATTTTCTAGTGGGACATATAAAATACAAGCTATTAGAGGTAGGAGGCTCATAATACATTGATACACCTTCTCCTGATTTTATCCTTTGGTAATATCTAAGATAGGTGGTTTTGAAAATATATCCGTTAATAGGAAATCCATATTTTCAAGTGTCATTAGATGTTTCTATCTTTGTAAATGTGTATTAATAATTAGAATTTAATATTATCATTAATGGATATCATGACTGATGTGCTTTGATGTATTTATGAAAACCATGAATAAATATGTTTGTGATGAAGAAGGATACATTGGGCGCAACATGAGTGGTATTTCATTAATGTATAATGTGAGAAAGGATTTATCCTTTTTTTTGTCTTAAAAAATTTAACATATCAAGCCAATTAATGTGAATTAAACTACCTAGATATATCTAAGGCCATGGTGTTCCAAGGGTGAGTTTATTTCCAGAAAGTCAAAGAAATGGATGTTGAGCATATAGGCTGATGAAATGAGTATGAAACATGTTTGATTTTATAAATTATGATAAAAGGATTATATTACATGGTAATTTTTATAGGTGGTTGGAAATCATTGCAATGTTGACTTATTTCTATGGATTACTTGGCATGTTTCTAGATGATAACAATGAAATTTAAGTTATTATTCCTAATGAAACTATGAGAGAGGCCTAGTGGGTTACACAATATATGTATTTTAAATCTCAATTAAATTATAGTATTGAATTTATCAAGTTATAATAAGTAATATTTATTTGAGTTTGGTTGATTGCCGTAATTTAATCACAAGTTACTTGAATAAATAAGTGAGTTAAATAATAATAATAAATATTTGTATTTATGTTGGGTGAACATAATATTTATTATATTTATTGATTAATAATTTAGTGATATTTATTTATTAAATAAACATAAATTTTTTAATTATTGGTGAATGTGGATGAGAGGAAACATATTGAGTTTAATGGAGTTATTGAAATTAGTATAAGTGATGTTTATTTATATTCATTATACATTCAACATTTTAAGTGTTTAATAATAATATTTATTTTATTATTATTGGAGATGGGGACAAATAAGAATTATGGAATTGGGAAAGGGTTTGTTGTTGAATATCTAACCCTAAACTTTCCAAAATATATATCTAATTACATCACTTTCCAAAAAAAAAATGATTGCTTTGAACAATCGATAAAGTGGGACTCTCTAAAGACCTAGAGGGAGATCAAGAGATCTAGAGTTCTCCCATCCTATCCTCTCTTAAGTTAATGAGTGACAATGAAGAGGTATTCATATCTCAAGAATAATTTTTCTATTATCAACCATGAATAATGAAAGAAATCAAGATTATCCATGCTAGAACCCAATGGTTCTACAACATCATTCAGAGATTGCGGTGAACATATGGATCACAGCTGCAGGTATTATGCATTTGGATCCCACATGGTAATGATAGTAGGATGAAATATTTTTAATCGGATATTTAGAAAAATTAAAATTAAAAGTTGAGGTAATTATATATATGATCATAAATTAATTATAAATTACATGTGAAAACCCTTCACTTTTGTTTTTGACTTTTTAATCTAGTAAAGTAATATACTATTTTCATTGGATGCATTGTTTTGATAATGTAAAGAAATTATTACACATGATTTATGACTAAAGGTAAATTAATTTGTACCATAAAAGGATGATTCCACTGTTCTTGAAACCTATATGATATAACCTCATTGATTATACACATGATCTTATGTTAGAAGATTAAATTTTATATATAAATATTTAAAATTAATCTCATTATTTTTCTTAACCTAACAAATATTTATTTGTTATAAGAATGAAATGGATTTAATAGGCATTTTTATGAGTCACTTGTTGAGAAATTCCAATAGATTCCAAAAAAATTAATTAGGATCCATTTTATTTTACTTGTGACATGTTTTGAGATTTAAATTTTTTAGCAATGACAAGTGTGCACAAAAAAATAGAATACTAGAAAACAAGATTAGATTTTCATGAAAAATTTGAGAAAAATTATCAATTCATTTATAACATGCAAGAAATGATTATTAAAAAATAAAATTTCCATGATATTTTAAATAAAAAATCACTCTTTCAGAATTTATATTCATTTTTAAGTATCAAATTTACATTAAAATATTAAACATAAATAAAGAAAATTGGGATTTTATAAAAATTTAAGGATGTTATAATCATGTTTTTATGATATTTATGAACTAAAGACATGAGAATAATGTATTTTAGGCCATCATAATAGTAAAAAATTACTTTTAAGAATTAAAAACAATTCTAAGAATTGAAATTTATTTCTAAGTGTGAAATGGGATTTAAATGATACAATTAATTAAAAAAGATTAATTATTTATAAAAATTATGGATAATAATTGTTAAGTAATCTGTAACCCATTACAATAAATTATGTATGGATATTCTATTTTAGTTAATAATAATGGATGAATGTGAGTTTTATGTTCTAAAATTTATTTTTAACTATTAAACAAGAATAAAATGTTCAAAAATGATAAAAGAAGCTTAGTTTTTCATTTAAATTTAAGAAAAAAATCCTTAAATTATTTTTGATCCATAGAAATAGACCACATGTGCTTTTTTTCAGGTGATGTTCTTATAATGATATAATATTTTTTTTCAATTATTAATATTTTTTTTTCTGAGTTTTAAACATGTGTGAAATGATTAAAAAGGAGAAATAAAAATTATCACATCCTTCCAATTTAAGAAAAATGATGTTAGAATTATTTTGTGACTTTCATAAACTGACCAAATATTAATAAAATGTTCGATATTCAAATTATAATTAAAATTAAAATTTATGAACATATTTTTTTAATAATCAAACATGCTTGAAAACATAAAAAATGGGCAAATATGGTTTATTTTCCATAACAAATTTAGGCAACAATTTTTGCATCAATTGTAAAATTTTATAAATAATACTTGTGTGAATATGAAATTTGAGATGATCAACATGATTAAAGTTAATTTTAAGAATCGAAATTTATTTTTAAGTATAAAATGTGCACCAGATTAGAAGTTTGGGGCTTACCTAAGTGGTAAAGGCCCTCCGTAATCCTACATCAAACCTGGGTTCAAATATGGGTTGGAGAGAATTTACACAGGTAGGTGGTAACACATGCATGATGTAGGCATAATGACATAGGTAGTATAATGTAGGCATGAAACTACACTGGGACTTTGGGCTATGTAATGGGCTTTATGCCCACTGGGCCTTCAGACCATGTACTAAATAAATAAGGCTTGATGGGTGGGCTATCCCTAGGGGGGATATGATGTGGATTTATATCCTACGTGTGTGATTAATGTAATTTTACCCCCAAGCACATAATATAAATATAAAACGTTCCTCAAATGATTAAAAGTAAGAAAAATATCTCATTTTATCTTACAAATTTTTTAAAACATTCCGAAATCCATTTTTTGACTTGTAAAAACAGAGTGAAAATATGAGAATATCAAAATGATTTAAATAATAGTGGCATTTATTTTTACTATCCAAACCTTAACAGTATTTTATGTAATATTTTATAGATGGGTTGCTGAACCATTTTCATCAAAAGAGCATCACTAATACTAGGAAATAATATATTAAAAATAATATATATTATTTTAAATTTGTGTATACATTATCATGTGAAAATTCCATCTCATCTTAAATAGATCCCAAAATGAGAAAACTAACATCACTATTGCATTTTTAATAATGTATTTACCCAAGCGATGGTTGATTATAGTTCTTATTCTTCCCCTAGGCTAGGTCCATCATAGGTGTAATTAATTATAAAATTAAACAAATTAAATAATTAATTAGTTATATCTTCTGAAATAATAATTCATTATTTATTATTTCTTAACCCTCCAATTAGGGAATTATTTGCTTTCATTATAACCTAATATCTAGTGAGAGTAAGGGCCTTGATAGAATTGGGGATCTAGGAATCCACCAAGTGCGATTTATGAAGGGAATTTCCAATGGTACCTCGTGCAAAGATGGTTATCACCATCAAAATATATGATCAAGAGGTAGGAGTAATTATTTTACATTGCTCTATATATTTTTCATTGAATTATTAATTTCACTAATAGAATTTGTTATTCTAAAACTATTGGCGATTTTGAATCACCAATATTTTGTTATTTTTTATTTTCCTAAAATCTATGATGATTTTTTGAATTCTTTTTCATTAGAAATATTTCACATAACTGATGATAGAAAGATAATTATTATAATAATCTAATCCATATTCCCACTTTTTCCATTCTCATTCATTTCGCATTCAACACTAGAAGTCAACCTAGCTAGCGAGTCGATGAATCTTGGAATTGATCAATAAACATATGATATCTGGGTTTGTGAGTGGTTTATTTGAACATGAAAATAAAGAGAGTGGTGTGCATAAAGATCATTTAGTGACGAATGTATTGGAGATAAGTTTTTGTGTGTGGCACTTTTCTATTTGATATCTTCTTGAATTAAGGATTAAAAATACCTCTCTTTTTTATTGCTAATTATTTTTATTCACATAATACTAGTTTTTTATGTTATGTAATTTTAATTTCATTAAGTGTACATATTATATATATATTTTAGTGTACTTTTTTTTATAAAGTAAATAATACTTACATAGAAAAAATAATTACACCTACACATAATGAAAATTGATTCATATGTAGATTTAAAATCATCCTTATGAAGTTGATTTTTCTAAAATTTGTCCAAGTGTTTGACTCATATGTGTTCTATAAATCACTCCAACAATTTTCTAAAAAGACTAGTATGCCACTGTAAAACACCTTAATGAAAATATACTAAAAAGAGTAGTACATAGATTATGTGATGAATTGTATGAAGACCATTTCAATTATATGTATATTTCACTTATATATGAAATCTATATCTTATGAAGAACATATTTATATAATAAGGACTAGTTGTATCTTAAGAAATATTCTTCTTATTTATTTTATCCATTTACATATTTTCTTCTCTTATGAATTTCATATATTATGATATTTACTAATCTTATGTGGATGTATTTTACATGAAATCAATATATTATAAAATTTAAATTTTCATTAATCAAAAGTATTATGTTATCCGTAATACTTTGAAAATTTCATTAAGTAATTTTTATTATAAAAAAATAATAAATACTTAAAAAATTTATTTTTTTTATTTTAGAGAATTATTTTTATCTGTGAAGTTTTAATTATTATTTATTGAAATTATTGTTACACTAAACGTTTCAAGAAGTTATTTTTAAAATAAAAATATTTTAAAAAAGAAACAGTGTTGTGAGATTATTGGATTATTCAAATTTTCTTAAATTAGTATTCAAGGCTGGTCTGTATGAAAAATATTCAATGTGATTTCAATGTAATAATGAACAACCTTAAAGTAGTTAGTTATTTCAAGGATGATATTTTGGAAAGTTTTGATTATGCATTCATGGATTTTTATTAGTGGAATAATCATGGAAAAATATTTTGGGTATGGATATTTTTATTATTATTCAATTATTTTAATCATTTAGAATGAGGATGTTACTATTGCAGAAACTTATTTAAGGGATGATGAAACTACATGTGATACATAACTACACCCTACCGAACCACTAAAAACTGATACTGGGTACAACTGTGAAAACATGATTCAAGAAGAATATTTTTTTGAATAAAAGTCATATTAGAACAGAATAATTTTCACAATCATTACTTATTTGTTGTAGTAATACTTTAAGGACTATTCAATGTCAGTCAACCCGCTACTAACTATTCTTGGACATCTTCCTCAACTTTTTCTTTAGTATGTTTAATTACTTATTTCTATATTTCACCTATACTTAAACTATATTAAGGATTTTTATTTTCCATTCCAAAAAACATTTTTTTGGGTTATACTACCTTTCAAAAAAGGTACACTTGGGTTATGACTTCTGGTTTAAAGTTTGGTGTTGTAACAAGTTATGAATCCTCTCTAAAAGTCAGAGTTTTTGTGGGGTTGTGCCTCCACTATTAAACTTATCTTGTAATAGGGTTGTTAATCCCCTTCAAGATTCTAGTCTTTTTGTGGATACCATTTCTATCACTGAGAAAAGGGAAGTGAAGAGTGTACATAAGATCACTTTGATCTGAACTACTATAATAATATTTGTGTTATTATTTTATTTTTCAACTCCATGTGCATTTGTATTTTTTAATTTGAATCAATTTCATTATAAATTTTAAATTTTTCTATTCACCCCTCTTATAGACCATCAACCATTTTGGTTGGAACCTATCTTTCGGTATAAAATCCTTACCCTTAAGAGTTATACTTTATATGAACTAGTTCAAATGATTGATGGATTCCATAGAAACCACTTCACTTTGATGGTATAAAATATGGTTATTATAATACTTTAATGGAAGCCTATATTAAGTAACTCAAAATTGATCATTAGACTACTATATTATAACCTTATAAATTATTTTATTTTGACCCTTATTATCTTATAGTAAGTGATATAGCTAAATATGTTTTAAATTACAATGTTATGAATATTAATTATTGTGGTATAAATAAAAGATTTTTTTAAAGCCTTGATATTTTTATCCTTTAAGGATTTTTTTTTGTTTTTATCCTATTCCTCCATGTTTTGGGGTTAAGTAATGTATGGGGAAAAAACTGGGGACTTTTAGGTGCTAAAAGAGTATTAAAGAGGTGTTTATAAATATTTCTACCAAAAAAAGGGTTGTTTCACCATAGAGAATAATTGAAACCATAGGGAGGTAGGAAACATTGTAGTGGTATGTCTGCACTATAATCCTACTATGGATTCGAGCTAATAGCATAATGGAAGGGAGCTATTCTGTAGTGATATTTTTGGGAGAGTATGTATTGTGTAATTGACCATGGGGGTTGGATTTGTAGTAAGTTGTGCTGTAGAAACTTAGACCATGCTGAAGAGCCGATTTCAAATCAATTAAAGATGTATGGTCTAGTTTCTAGTCTTTGGGAGTTAAATAATTTAATAGGATTCTATGATCTTGAATTTTTGGAACCTATTTTAGAATTTAATAGGCTGTTTATTGAGGCTTAAACAAAGGTCTCCCTGCAATATAAACCCCTTCAAATGACCTGATATTCCTCCTCAATTTGATGCCTTACATTTTTACAATTTTCCCAAATGTATATAGAGAGAACTTCATGACTCAAAAATCATCTCTATACCGTAGTGGGTGGAGTTTTGGACCAATATTATGCCACAATTCTCACCTTATGCTACAAAAATTCATGTTGCAGAGCATCTCAATACTACAGTCCCCCCTTCTTCACTATGGTGGTTTTCTTGTGCACCTCTCCACCATGGTGTTTTTTCCATACACAATGGTGCCCTTATTCTAGTACACCCATATACCATAGTGGTTACCACTATGTTATAGTGTGTGTTTTCAGCACATCTTTTCACCGTAGCCTCTTCCTTGTACCATTCAAGAGATCTTTCCTCCTCCCCTCTTAGAACGAGCCTGAAAATATCTTTTGATGATGATTGTACTTAGGTATTTTTGGTTCAATTATTTTGATTTTTCATCATTTTATTTCTCTATAACCCATAAAATTTCATATTGTAACTTGTTCTAGGATCCCTTGGAATGTGATCATGATCTGGTTGGTGTGCGAATGTGGTTTGGTTATCGAGACCTCTAACAGACCTTGACATGAACGTCAATGACTTGTGGTAGAAATTTCCTTTACTCTTTGGATCTCTTTAACACATGTTTACACATTTTAATTTATGTTTTGGAATATTTGATACTATTATTTATTATGATCGCATGTGTGTGTGTGTATCCCATAATACCCATTGTGATATGTGATTCCATGAGTGATACTAGATTATATTGTTACGTTGTTTTATTGTGATAACATGCCATTATGTATACTGTTTTATACTCATGATGATATACTATGTCTAACTTTAATGATTCACCATGTATGTGTGTTACTATTCCTTGGTGGCTGTCATTGGTACTTGAGATAGGTGTACCATCATGAAATGTTTATCCCTCATAGGGGAATTACGCTTGGCATGCGATGATTGTGATGAGGGACTAGAGCACATGGTGGAGGTATGAGGTAGACATGAAGATCATATTGAGGATTCACTTGAGTTATCATAGATTTTTTTAGTTTCACTTTCTTAAGTTAGCCTTATGGATGTGAGTACTTAGTTATTCTCAACTAGTGGATGTTGGGATGCATGAACTACTTGATGGGAAGAATATGCCAGGTTACATGTTCATATAAATCTATTATGACACTGTATTAGGGATAGTTTCATTAATATAAACATATTCCATTAGTCTTTCAGCATGGATCTAATGTAGGTAAAACTGAGGGTTTGTGGTGTCTTGGTTAGAGCAAGAATGCCCAGTTTTCGATTTTATGTTTATGACATTACACATTTATTATTCTTATGGAATTTTTTTTATACTTGATAACTCTAGTTTAAGGATGCATTGGTGGTTTCATACCACATCTTGTAATCACACCGTACTTGGTAATTTTAGTGTGCTTGTCGATTTAATGAAGGATTCGTGAAGGGAAAGGGCCCTATGATGGACAACTGAGTAGAGGAGTACAAAGTTGATAGCCAACTAGGATGTACTCTATGGGACCCACTGTATATCTATTTATTTTTCAATTATATATTACATCAGACAGTATCACCACTTTGGGAGATACTTTCACATTATGACATGTATTTCATACCTTCAGTTTTTACATGTTTACTCTGATTATTGATTACTTATATTTTTTATGATTTATTATCAATCATATGACATGATACAGAGGGTATAGTCTCCACAATGATAAAATCATACCCTTAATGCTAGTCAATATCCTCTTATGTATAGGTAGGCACACATTAGGTCATGTAACACTCCATCTCGAACCTGATGGTTTGTGTTGGGATGTTAAAAAATGGTATTATAGGTAATCATGACTCACTAAATTTTTTATTCTCTTTGATGTGATTTGGGATAGGGAAGATAGGAGATAGGATATTGGGGCTTAGGCAAGTGAAATATGGTAGTTCCTAGAATAAACTTTATTGTGGACCTCCAAGTTTTTAAAAATTGGGGAAAAATTAAGTTTTCCTATTCCATTGATTAAAATAATCGTGGATGATTCACATTAATTTAATATGTGATTTAAGAGGATTTAATGTGAGTTCATGCATCAGGAATAGACACATAGGCCCACATTCCATATATATACCCATTGTTTCACTTTATAGTAGTTCTTTAATTATATTCTTTTGTTAACTTATATTTTTAGGAAAATTTATCTTGTTTGATATATCTATGATTTAATGATATTGTGATATACCTTTACTATAATTAATTAGTTTAACCAAGCATATTGTTGTTTTAGTATATATATGATGACTATGACTAACATGTAGGGACAAAAACTGGGGTTAGAGCAAGGAGTGGTATACCTTGGGTTGTGGATATAATCTTAATAAATACCTTATGTGATCTAATAAATAAGTTAGGATCTATTTTTATTCCCTCTATTATAGAATATTCTACCACACAGTTGTTGGTAGGACCACCAGTTAAGCAGGTTATTCCATAGCACATTACCTGTCACAAACTGACCCTATGAGGCCTACATAGCTGATGGAAGGCTGACCTAAAACTAACCCAAACTATTCCCTATAGTTTTTGGGTTGGAGATAATAACTAATAAGGGATAACTAATATTGGAGGCCTTTTCCTAATATACCTACACACACACACTCAAACATATCCATACAAAAGTGAAAAGGAATAATAATAAAATTCAGCAGCATATAGAGTAAAATTCATAAATGTAATAAACTATAAAGAATAAAAAAGAGTATGATAATGTAATATGAAAAGTAAATGAAACAATACACACCCAACTAGAAAATATGTCCCAACTAGACAATAACTAGAAATGAAATACTGAGAGATCCTGACTCCAGATCACCAAGCTCTGGCCACCATATGCAGTCAAATGCTTCCAAGTATCCCTATAAACCTATGAAATTAACTCTAACCTATACATTATATATATAAGACACAAAACATGTGGGAATATTCCATGTAGGGGTGAGTATATACATACCCAATAGGAAAACCCAAAAATGGAGGTGGAGAAATAAGGGACATGATAGAAGTAGAAATCATATCACAATGAAGGTATGTCAATCATTATATAATACAAAATAAAAAAACAAAACAAAGATATGATTATCAATAAAACCAAATGAGAGAGAAAGGGGATCTATATCTCCCCATCCTAGCTAAGAATAATGAATTTTCTACCAATTCCAAGTGTCCATTATCGGTGCCCAACATCTCGTGTGTCTGTCTGAAGAAGTAAAGTAATCGCGTGGAGAAACATCTTTACACTATACCAAATAGTTGAGGGGACATAATATCTTTATAGAGGACCCATACCCTAGTATAAAAATAGGGTTCCAGTCAATAGGTAGATGAACCATGCCCTGATACAACCTGTTTGGAAAAAATCCCTCAAGGTAACATTGCAGTTATTTTGGGTTGATTGTGTTTGTTGACAAATAAAGTTTCTAGGGGCAGTTGTGGAGTTAAATAGTGATTTATAACACGGTTTGTAGACAAATATCCAAGATAAAGGAATAGATTCCATTAAAGTGGTAAAAAATTACATATACAAGGTGGCACTATTTCCTAGTGTTTGAAAAAAATTTAGGGTCCAAAATTTGGTTGATGGCTCAATCATCATGATTTAGGGATTTCAATGAATTCCTCATAAAAATATGGTAAAGACATTAGTTTCTGGAATGCTGGGTTTCATGAAGTGATATTCATGAAGGTGTGGAGAATCACGAATGATCATCGAAAATGTGCGAAGGGTTGATGGTAAATCTTCATGACTATGAGAAGCATCACGAATGGAAAATTTCCTTATTGCTTCACAAATGCAGGGTGCTTCACAAATGTAGGGAGCTTCATGAAAAATATTGGATTGCTTCATGAAAATGAGATGACAAGTAAATAAGATTTTGGAATAGGAGGAAATTCTTATAAATAAGCATCTACCCCCCTCAGAAAAGTAGAGCAAGGCTAAAGGAAGATTCAAAGGCTTTGAATTCATGTAAGTGATTCATCAAGGCTGTTCTTATGAAAAAATTTCAGGATGAATAGAAGTTCACTAAAGCTATTAAATCTAACAAAAAGTTTTAAGCATCATAATAGTATTGATGTTCTAGAAGGCTATAAAAAGATGACCAAAATTTATGAGCTTCATGAAGGCTAAGTGGGATTCACAAAAGTGTTTAATATTCACGAAAGGAGCTTGCTTCACGAAGTATAGTTGAGCTTTGCAAAATAGGTGAGATTTTCAAAAGTTTTCTTGTTCACGAAGGCAATATATACTTGAAAAAAATTAGGTAGTTTCATGAAAGATATGTGAGATTTGCGAAGGAAGTGAGCGACATGAATGTATTAAAAATGGATTTCCCAGTAAATATATGGTAAAGTGGTATTCATAAAGTGGTTGAAACTAGAACTTAAATAGAGAATATAATTACAATTTAGGATGTATTCATTATTTCTAATTAATGGATATACATGTCTATAAACTATGTGTGGATCCTTTATAGAGAAGTGAGCAAAGAAAGTGGAAGGAGGCAATCCTTTCCACTGAAAGTGATCCATTGAATGAGATATTGAGGGAGTGACCCTTGGAAAGTAGTGACCTATCACTAAACATTGTAAAGGAAGTGATCTTAGGTATAGAAGTGATATAGCATAAACCTTATTTTTAAAGTGAGCTTTAGTGGATTTTTTACATCGACACATTTCCATTGTATACTCCTTGGACGTAGCCCAGTGAGGGTGAATCAAGTAAAATCACTGTGTATCATCCATGATTTCATTTCTATTCATACATTTATATGGGAAAGGGAGAGAGGATTGTTTTTTTTATAAAAGAAATATATTAAGGGGAAGATTTTTTAATCTATCTTACCCTAATGCACCCCCTCTCAGGTTATTTATCCTAGATTGGTTAACATAATAGGAGGGTTCCACTCAGTAGATAGAGGGCCCATTTCTTAATAAAACAAGAATGTTTCAATCAGTAGGTAGAGGACCCATGTCTTGATAAATAGGAGTGTTTCATATAGTATATATAGGAATCAAGACATGATACAATAGGAGGGTTCCACTCAATAGACAGAGGAATAATGCCATGATATAGTAGGTGGGTTACACTTTGTATATAGAGGAACCATTCCCTGATACAACATGTGGGTTTCACTAAGTAGATAGAGAACACATGCCCTGATACAATATGAGGGTTCCACTCTATAGATAGAGGACCTATTCCCTGATATAACAGGAGGGTTCCACTCTATAGATAGAGGACCCATGCCGTAATACAACAAGAGGGTTCTTCTCTATGTATAGAGGACCCATGACCTAAAACATTTGGAGGGTTCTAATATGGGGATATAGGATCCATGCTCTGACACAATAGTAGGGTTCCACTCTATGGATAGGGTACCCATGCCCTAAAAGAGTAGGAGGGTTCCACTATGTGATGATCCTTTCTGATCATTTCCTTCATCAAGTGTCTCCTAAAGAAGAGTCACACTTAGAACATCTCATATCATATCTCAAAATCCACCAAAAAGTCCACCATCACATTCTAAGTTGAAAAAAACTCAGAATAAGCTACCCACAATCCACAATCAGATTACAAACAAAGAATATACAAGATTTAGAAGAGTTATAAAGAAGTACACGTCATGTTTGAGGTCCACAAGGCATATGACCCCCACTCTTATCTTAGATATGTACCTATACGTGATCAGGTACCGAACGATACCTATGTACCTCTGGGTGTGCCCATGGACTTCCAGATTACGTGGTGTATCTAGAAAAACTATTGAAAATTTCAGAAGGCTTATTGTCGACCCATTGGGATAAAACATCAAACCATAAATATTTAATCTCAAATTTCAATGAATGGATGAATTGATCACACCATTTTGATCCTAAAAAAACACTCGATATAGGCTATTTACTTGCCTAAATTGGACAGCCAGTGAAAAAAAATACATTCCAATGCATCATGCACAAATGACATTTCACGGGTCAAAACCATGATTTCGAATTAAATACTGGATATTGGTCTTGAAATTTTCACCTCATTTTTAGGGTCCCAATGCCATAGATGTTTCGTCATTTTGACACTGTATGAGTAAGGTACAAAAAATAATAGATTTATTATTATTATTATTATTGGTCACCTCATGGACCTAATCCATGAGTTCAAAAAAGGTACCCAACATTAGTCTTGAATTGACCACCTCAATTCCACCATTATGATGCCGTAGATGGATCACTAACCCGATATTATATGAATAGGTTACAACATTAATTATATTCTATAATAATAATAATAATATTATTATCATTTTATAAAAATATTATTATTAAAATTTATTAAAACATTAAGATAAAGAAATCCACCCCTCCTTCACGCATGAATATCACATGGTGAACCCCCTCCCTCAAAGCTGGCACCCAATTTTTTCTTCTTCTTTTCTTAAAAAAAGATATTAATTCCTTTATATAGTTAAACATATTTTTCTTCTTTTAAACCATTTAAATGAATTTTATTCCTCTAAATAGTTAAAATTATTTTTCATTATTAAATAAAATCCTTTTAATTTTGTTAACCACACACATTTTTTAATGTTATTATTATTTTTACAAATAATAATAACACTCATTTCATTGACCAAGTCCAAACACATCATCTTAAATACAAGCCCATACACCATATTTTACATGCCAAATATCATCCGCTGTGAGACCATACACATGAACTCTATTTAGAACTGATCTCGTTGCACCACACATAATTGCCGCACATTAACTAGGAAAATTGAGGCTCCTTGATCTGATCCCAAACCACCTATGATCATTCACCATCCTCATCACACCTTGATCACATTATTGAACTCTAACCCACACCTGCATTACCAATCCAACCCATTATTAAATTACTATCCCTCTCATTTTTCATACAACTATCATAATTCCAGGGGTTTGATCGTGCTTGAACCCACCTTGACAATGTCAAACCGCCACCCCATTGGCCAACAATGAAGAACCTGATGAACATAGAGGGGAAAAGAACCAGAAAAAATGATCCATCACTAATCAAGTGTTCTTGGACAATGATTATATAAACATGGTGATAATATATGCAACAAGGGATGAGTTATTCTTGATTAATATAATCAATAAATTGTAGGAAACACACGAAGAACAATTATTGCTAATCATAAGTAGATAAAATACATGATCAATCTATTAATCAAAAGTGAGAAAAAAAAAATGATAAGACCTACCCTGATTATGGAATTATCATTGGTGAAAAAGTAATATACAAGTGATTAAGGTGATGATCCTACTATTTTTATCATTTGTCTCATGTTTATCCTCAGTTTTATCATCTATCATTCTATGATCCCAATTTGGAAATGAATATTATCCCTTCCTCATCTTACAAATAGAAAGGATTATGTGTATAAACCTTATAAAACATCATAATAGGGTATTTATAGAGTATTTTAATTAGGTTATTTAATGAAATAAAAAAACAAAAAATTTATTTATTTTAATTATACATACTTGCCAATGGATTTCACATCCGAATGTCCTATGCCGACCAAACATAGGTCATGGTTAGGGTAAACACCAATCTATGGATTCAAGCATAGTATAATATTTTATATTTGACATTATGTTAGTGTTATATTCAATTATTTCTAAAAAACTATTGTCATGTGAAATAAAATATATTTAATATTTTAATAAAAATAATCTTGGGCTCACTGGGTCTTAGAATCGCACACCGTATCAGTGTCTATATCTAAAAATATTTATAGAATTATTCCAAATAATTATAAGGGAAAAATAGATTCTATACATAATTATATTATTCTAAAGTTTTCATTAATGAAAAACACAATCTATGCAAAAATATAGGGATACTGAGCCCATATCCGGCTCTCTCGCTCCCACTATCTCCCTGGATGGTTTCATGTACTTCTAATAACAGTCACCCAAGGAAATCACTTTCCCATAGTTGGTCTTTATTGTCCTATTTTCAAAACCACCAGATCCTTAAAAAAGTAAATCCACTCTCATAGACTAGCTTACACAGGTCGATATCGTACAATGATTCATGCACATACCTCATCAACTGCGACATGTGGAGAACACGAAGCACCAGGTATAACTGCAATCATAGGTTCAAGCGGTACACCACCTCAATAACTTGACATAATAACTAGAAAAGGTCCCATGATCCTTATAGATAGCCCACCATCTGGGATAACATATATTATGACAACCACCCTTCTCCTATTTTCACTACTAAGGAAAAGAAACCTCCTCAACACCATTTCCCACATCATGACCAGTTCGATCAACCATCTTTGAATAAGTTTGTCATTATCCCAATAATTAGAGAATCCACTAGGAATGTATCTATTAGATTTTGAATCACATAAGATCTCCCATTTGATATACCCATGTCATGCCTCTCTAACTCTCTAAAGAAGAAAATGGGTAACAACTATTGACTGGAGGCACGCTGAACAATCATTACCCAGAAAGGGTCAACTACAAAGAGGTTAACTACTCTATTACCTCACTTGACAAAAACGAATGTAAAACCTAACTATGAGAATCTTATTCCATGACCACACCCTATGTGTCTCTCAAGATTACGCCACCTCAACCTCTATACGGTTCACTGTCACTCCTATTTCTAAGAAATCATATCCCAAGAAGTGGACCTTAAAATATAGAACTAACTCCAAGAGAGATTACGTATGACTATAACTCCTATAACATGTCTAGAACTATATTTTTTTATCTAGTATTCTCTAAATCTGATACCAAGGACATGAGTGTACCATCATAGAACACTACCATGGACTGATCTAAGAAAGGTTAAGTATTTGGCTCATAAGTCTCAAAAACTCTTCTAGGGAATTCAAAATGCCAAAGGGTATCAACAAGAACTCAAAGAAACTGTATAGTATCTATAAATCCATGCTCAATACATCTACCTCTCAAACTTGGAGCTGGTGATAACCCATCCTGAGGTCAAACTGCAAGATCCACTTCACCACCATCCATTGGTCAATGAGGTCATTGATTATCGGGGGTGGATAATCCTCCAAGATAGTCACCTAGATCTGATGGCTCCAATACACAACCTACCTCAATCCCTAATCCTCCCCTAGGTGAAGTACACATGGATTCACAAGAAAACACATCAGGTCTTATGAATCCACCATTTTGTAGAATCCTACAACCATACATCCAGCTCTCCACTACTACAAATATGGATTATAATAGAGCTAAAAACCACCTTTAACATCGCTAAAAAAGCACTGATAATTTCGGTGAAGATAGGGGGTCCCCTTTATCAGCACTAAACATAGCGTTGATAAATGGGGAACTTTATCAGCACTAAAATAAGCACTGATAAAGGTTGGATTTTATCAGTGCTTTCTTAGAGCTGATAAAGGTGGGACTTTATTAGTGTTTTTAGCACTAATAAAGGTTCTATTTATCAGCGCTAATAAATATAGGTGATAAATGGATAATATATCTGTGCTAAAAATAGCGCTGATAAATACTACCTTTATCAGTGCTACTTTTAGCACTGATATATTATCCATTTATCAGCGCTTAATTAGCACTAATAAAGGCAAAATTGCTTGTGCAAACCCAGAAACTACACAGCACCTGCACACATGAGACAACACCTGCACACACATCAAAAACAACACCTACACACAAATAACATATGATCAAAAATGCTATATAAATTTAATTGAAATCATGAATACAAAAAAAACACTTCTTTATACATTTCAAACAATGTTTAATTTGGTTACAATTAAAATTATCCAACAAACAGTTAAAAAAATGATGTTTCATCCTTTTTTCATCCATGATCTGCTCTAAAAAATTTTCCTCCATGGTATTAGTTGCTGAACAAAGCATTCAAACTCAGGAAAAATATTTCACTTATATAAGAAAACAAATATTACGTTAGTAATACAATAATGAAATAAATTAAACATTAATATGAAAGAATACATTAAAAAATATCAATTTTTACCTGTTACAACCTTTAAATGTCCATATTTACTTGGATTGAATTAATATTTTAGAATAGGATCAACATGATTCATTGAATTATAAATATTGATTTGTATTTATCAGTTTTAGAGAGGCACTGATGAGAACCTACACAATTAGATAGGCCATGATCATACCAGTTCACTTTTATTTTGATCTCCTAGTACTTTAGTGTGATTAGACAAACTCCCCCCCCTCCCCTCCCTGAGACATCCCCCTAGACAGCCCCCTCCCTACTTCTGGACAACCCCCCCTCCCAACACTCCAACTATATCCCCCATACCTCCTTCTGGACAACCCCCCTTGCAGCCCCCTCCCAACCCCTGGATAGCCCCCCTCCCACCACTCCACCTGCAGCCCCCTACCTCCTCCTGGACAACCCCCTCCCTCCCCTTGCAGCCCCCTCCCTTTCCCTGGACAGCCCCCTTACCACCTCTTGGACAACCCCCCTCTCTCTTGTCCACCCCTCCCTCCCCTCCCCTAGACATCCCACTCTCTACCCCTGGACAGCCCCCCCTTTCAGCCCACTCCCTCCCACCACTCCACCTACAACCCCCTCCCCCCTGGACAACCCCCCTCACTCCCCTTGCAGACCCCTCCCTTTCCCTGGAAATCCCCCTTCCCACCTCTTGGACAACCTCCCCCTCTTCTGAACAACCCCACCTCCCCTCTCGGACACCCCCTCCTTCCTAGAAACCCCCTCCCTACCCTCCCTGAGATAGCCCCTCTCTACCCCTAGATATCCCCCCTCCCCTTTCAGCCCCATACCTCTCACCACTCCACCTGCAACCCCCCTCCCTCCTCTTGGACAACCCCCTCCCTCCCCTTGAAGCCCCATCCCCCTCCCTAGACAACCCCTTTCCCACCCCCTTGATAGCCCCTCCCCTCTTAGACACCCCTCCCCTCCTGGACACCCCCCTCCACTCCCGGACACCCCCTCCTTCCTAGAAAACCACCCTCCCTCCCCTCCCCGAGACAACCCCTGGACATAACAAAAACATATTGTTCTGCAAATATATAGTGAACTTGAACCAACAAAAACCAAATGATATCTTTGGACAATGAACGAAATCAACTAAAAATCTATCAATGATAATATTAACAATAATAATAATAGATTTTAGTGGGTATAACCAAATGAACATATTGTCATAAAAAACTTTTCTATTACAAAAAGAGGAAGAAACCCTTGAAATTTTTAGAATTAAGCCATTGTATCCAAAATGGAAGCTCTCACATTGCACCAGCAGTAGTGAGATAAAGATTAGCATAGGTGGGAACATGAGTTGATAGAGCATGGAGGATATATCATAGAGGTGATAACAACATGGAGAACGTGATCACAGTCTCATGCGATGGGAACCAATTTTCCCAAGGAACTCAAAAACCTTCGTTCAATGGAAGGAAACTGAGGAGTTAGGACAGATGAGTGGAAACATGTGAGAGATTATCCATAAAAGATGTTTTCACTGCCATTCAGACTGTGGCTAATTATGAATCAATTCCATTTAATCCAGTGGTACCGTCTGGCGTTCTTGTTTGGAGACAAAAATCCCATTGATGGAACCAAACCATTACTCTTGAGACATTTAATGGTAATAGCTTCTTATTTTAAGCACCGAGGTGAATATTTTGAAACAAATCTAGCACAGAATGCATGGATTCTACAACATACATTTGAGTGAATTTCAGTCTTATATTTTGGGATTTTATTCATGTATTTGATGGACTAAATGAAGATATTAAAGTCTATTTAAAGGCGACATGGTGATCTTGTTAAACGCTCAAAACAGTCTTTTATCATGTTTTCGGATCTACCTTGACACTCCGGTTAACATCAGTGCACCCTCCCTACCCCTAGACAACACCCCCTCCCTCCCCTTCTATCCCCCTCTATTTCTATGGAAAACCCCCTTCCCACCTCTTGGACAGCCCCCCTCCTCTTCTGGACACCCCCCTCCCCTCCTAGACAACCCCTCCCTCCCTTCCCCAAGACACCCCCCAAGACAGCCCCCTCTCTACCCCTGGACAACCCCCCTCCCCTTGCAGCCCCCTCCCCCACCACTCCACCTGCAACTCCCCTCCCTCCTCCTAGACAACCCCCTCCCTCCCCTTTAACCCCCCTCCCTTTCCCTGGAAATCCCCATTCCCACCCCCTAGACAACCCCTCCCCTCCTGGACACCCCCTCCACTCCCAGACACCCCCTCCCTCCTAGTTCTTTAGTGTATACCCATTAATAACCTTCTTTATACAACTATATTTTCATTATCTATTTGATAATAGAATAAATATTATTCATACACCATCATTAAATAATATGAATTATAAAATCATATATATTTTTAAGAGATAAAGTTCAACAAATCAAAGGAAAACACCAAACAAAAAATATATTGGAGGAATAAGAACGAAATTTCACAAAAATATAATGTGACAAAGGTAAATGATGCATATTTTGGGTCTTTATGACATTAAATAAGATATATTGGACCTCAAATTGAACTGGAATATAATTCTTGGGCATTTACATGGGCTTGGAATTGGTTTGGTTGGTTGGAACATTTGATGCCTCACTACGAACCCACTTTAGGCTACTCTATAAGTGATCTACCCATTGTATATTATCATTATTGAATGGAATTGAATGGATATTTGTCTGGACACCCCCTCCCTTCAAGACAAACCCCCTCCCTCCCCTTCTGAACACCCAACTCATGGACACCCCCTGGACACCCCTCCCTTTTGGACACCCCCACTCCTGGACACCCCCTGGACAACCCCCCTCCCCTCTTGGACACCCCCACCCACCCTCACACATGGACACCCCCTCCCTCCTAGACACACCCCCTCCTGGACACCCCCCCACTCCTGGAAACCCCCTCCCTCCTGGATATCCCCCACCCACATCTAAGGGAAACTAAAATTAGAAAATTGAAAATTCAAGATATTGATTCCCATCAAGATTTTATGATGCTCGTGAGTGGACTGAATGACTATACATTGGTTGACTTCCACACTATCGACCAGTGTAGCCCAATGATTTATGATTTACTAGAAAGAAAAATCATTCCTAAAACCATTCTTCACAACCTAAGGATATAAAACATAATAAAGGGTGATCATATATGCTCAATAAGTGTAAACAAGGGAGATATCAATGATCATATATGGATAACATTAGTAGGAATTCACCTTCATCCTATTTGTGTACAATCTTTCATCAGGTATGCTGCCCACTCATTTCTAAACACATCTATATCATCTTGTGAATATGAGTTTTTGTGACAGTCATGGTAGTAATGAAAAAGTATAAATACACAAAGGATTAATAAATATTTTAAATGAACTCAAAATTATTTTCAAAAATACCTCATCAGGGATGCTAGTTTTTTGGTGAAATACGATCTCTTTCATAAATTTACAAACATAATAACCAAAATCCTTTCCATTCTTTTGTTTTGGACACTGCAGAAACATCGACAAAAACAAGTAATTTTTTTTGATATGTGTTTGGATAGTGCAATGTTATTATATATACTAGGATAATTTTCTAGTTGTAGATTATGTAGGAGTTCTTATACTTAGGCCCTGAATTTATTCCATGCAATAGACGATATTGATGCACCAACCTATCATAACAGAATACTCATTAAAATATAACATAAATTATATAACTAGATGTTTATTTTTAAAATGTTGGATCTAATGTATTACAAATTAAAAAAATCCATCATTCATGGTGGTTTTGTGGGATATCCATGCATTGAATCCAGAAAATAAATCTTTGGAGTATCTAAATTGATTGTAATCAGCATCCAATGCTGCCTAAAAATACAAAAAGAAATAAGTAAATAAATAAATAAAAATATAGTTGATATGATTAAATTGTAGAGTTTTAACCCAACATTGTTGGTACTAAAAATATTCTGTTATCTGTAATTTTGTTTTCAAATGATTTGAGCAGAGATGAAATTATTGCAGCGTCTTTATCAGAATCTATTTTGTCTTTTGAAGAGGTGGTGTGAGGACTAACGAGTCCAAAATTTTGTTCATGGGGAAATCCCTTCAATTTTTTTCATATATACACCTGAGAAAAATATAAAATGTATTTAGTCATAATTATCAGAGTATATCAGCTTTTGTAAAATCAAATAATAAAAACATACCTCATGTATACATTTGTAACTGAGGTGCCTAGCCATTAATACTTGAGGATTTCATTTACATTTTCAGCACTAATTAAATCTAATGCTTCATCTCCGTACATATTTTTTTTTCAAAATCAACTATGTGAGCATTTCCATCTATCATCTTTGTATCCACATGAGCCTGCAATGATATTAACTGTGGATATAGAACGGGTGGGGTGAAGGTGTTCTCAGTAGACCGTTTCAATTGGTTGGTTGAACTTTGAGATAGTTTTTAGCTGATATTTCATTTCAACCCCTTCTCTTTGTCATTCTATAATAACATTCATGGGTTCAGACCTTTTTTCATTAAATGTTAAAGGTCTAGCTTGAAAAATAAATTTGAAATGGATACCTCTTTGTTGACATGTTTTTTTATAATAATTGTCAGCCATGCGATGAATGTTCCAACAGCTTGTTCAACTGTATGAATGTTGTCATCGTCATTTGGAATAGGTAGCTCAACACTCGTCTCATTAGATACATTAATTGACCCTCTGAAATGATCTGTTGGAAGTTTTCTATTGTGTAGCATGTCTTTTTGCATATTGAACACAGTAACCCTCGCTACAAGGTGATAGGTGGGAGTTGATAGATATAAATCACAGTCATTTTCACCCTATAGAATATTAGTACAGAAAAGGTATCAATATCTATTTGAATCACATTTCATAGAAAAAATTATTAAAACATTGATTACGTCATCTAAGTTTGGTTTTTTAGGGAAATGGATCACCTCAAAGCTAGTGGGGGTTGGGGCGGGATTGTCACACACGAGTTGTTGTTGAGTTGTTTCTTCTCTTTACCTCTCCCACATCAAACATGCTATCATATCTCTCTGGTATTGTAATTATTCTTGAAAAATATCTAATTTTTCTTACATATTTTTCATTTTTTCAGTTTGATCCTCTGCTTGTTTTTGTTTTTGAAAATATTTTCAAGGTGTCACCCCAAAACCCGCAGCTCTGATGAAGCCATTATATTCTGACTGCTTCAAGGTTGCTAAAGGTATGTCTACATCTAGTGCGGGTGTTGTTGATTTCTGTGACTATGTCAGATATAAAATATTGATAAATAAGTAGTCATTGTAATGTAATAGCAATTTAAAACAAATCAAATTTATATTATGTCATACTTACAAATGTTTCCCACACTTTTTGTGTGTTTTCATCTATCAGTATCCCCTCTTTATTTACACGAGCCTCCTTCCATAGCACATGGCGTGGGATGGATATGGATTTCAATTTCGATTCATTAATCTTCATATAAATAGAAAAACATGGTTATAGTGTTGTTTTATGTCACATACAAGTAGTACGATATATTTAAAAGATGTACCAATTTATTCTCAAGTGAAGCGTACCCCATCCTTGATTTACGGTAAGGGTACACTGGTTCTATTACACATTTTTTTTCAGCACTCAGTTGTTGTTTCATAAATAAAAAACTATCAATCAAAGTGATGAATACAAGAAATGTAAAACAATGTATTACCCCACATAATGTACCTGAAAAGTCTTTTCCCCACGACGATTTCTAAATGCATCCCATGCTCCTTGGGCTATCAAGTGTGCATAAAGTGGAGGTGGGTGTGACTTGATTTTCCCTTTAGCATCTTTAAGATGATATTTTGTTAAAATTGTGTGGAAACCTCTATGAATCCTTCCTGCAACTCTTAATACATATTCCTTGTGCAAGGAATCTACTATAAATGCACTCTGCAATGGATGATGAAGAGTAATTGAATGTTTTGGTATTTTATTTTATTTTAATAAATTAAAAAATGATGTCATAATGTTACCGTAATATCTTCCTACATTAGTGTCTTAATCCCAGTGACAACATGGCGCTACGACTGTACATCAATCGACACGGATTGCCTAGTGATGATTCTAATGTAGCTACTAAAGATGGCTCTATTGGGGTTAACATGTTGACCTCACTTATTCTATCCCACCTCAAATTTGATGCCTTTTTCTTTTGCCTTAAGGATTTTGGATAACACTATAAAACTATGATGATCTTGTTTTTTTTCACTTTCAGGGTTTCATTTACTAGAATTTCTTCATAAGTATCATCAATATGTTCCTCTGGAGTGCTAACATCGGTATTGGGACCAGCAGCAACAAGTTGAGAAACCTGTTTTACCTCAGCACTAGGACCAGCAACAACAGGTTGAGAAACCTGTTGTACCTCAGCACTGGGACTAGTAATAACAGGTTGAGAAACCTGTTGTTTCTCTTCACTGGGACCACCAACAGCTGGTTGAGAAACCTGTTGTTCTCTGTACTGGGACCACCGATAGCTGATTAAAATACCTTTTGTGCCTCGGGATTGGGTGCATCAGTAGGTGCAGAAGTCATTATCTGCAGAATTGGTTTAACATTTAATTTAGATTACATAAAATAAGAAGCAAACAGATAATAACATAACATAACACAATGTATATCATAATAAACAAATAATCTGATTATTTTACTCTTTTTTTAAAAGCTGAAGAGATTTGACTCCTCTATCAACTATGTAAATCCCTTCGTTGTGGTATCCTCTGACATTAAAAACACCATCTACATTGGGACCACTGTGAAATGATTGTGAAGTCCCTATAAAAGGGTCATCCTCTGTTGAACTTTCATCTAACCCTTCAGTTGTTTTGTCCAATAACAGAATAATTGACCAATTTCAGTTTGCGGAGTCTGGAACATAAAATACTTGTACTACCTGTGATGCCATTATAAATGGTTCTTCTTTATCCCCTTTCTTACTGAAATCATCTTTCACAAATCCTAATTCATCTATTTTAACTGCACTCCTATTATCAACCCACTTGCATTGAAAAATCGACACTTTGAATTTTGTATAATCTAACTCCCATATTCGTTTGATGATGCCAAAGTATGACATATTCGCATAAATTGGATTTATGTCCTTAGCACCAGAAACATGCATCGCCTCAGCCACAAGTGTAACCCCACTATTCTGTATGGTACTGTCTTCATCATGTTCATTAGTATATAATGTATAACCATTAACTGTATAAGCATTGTAAGATAATACATACACACTTGCTCCTCTGGCTAGCTATCAAAGTTGTTCTGAAAGTGATTTTGGATTTTTATCTAACTACATAAAAATATGGTCCAGAAACCATCCTATAAACTGTCGATTATGTGTATCTGATATCCATTTTCATCCCTAAAATGAATCAAACACCTAATAATTTCTTTGTGGGTTTGAACATATGGGTTAACCTTGAAACTGTTATGCAAAACATAAAGGTGAGCCTACTCCCGATATGTAATATTGATTATGAAAACCTCTCTTCCCGAAATTCCTTCACCCTCAAGCCACTCAGTGTGCCGAGATTTCGGTAGGCCAATATTTTCCACACCAGACAGTTATTCGGTTAAAAATTCAACAGCTTCCTTAACAATATATTACTCCGCAATACAACCCTCTGGCCGACTTCGATTCTTGACATACCCTTTCAAAATATTCATATACCATTCAATGGGGTACATCCATCTATAATGTACAGAACCACATAGTCGAATATCTCTCACCAAATGAACCATCATATCGAAAAATGTCGGCAGGAAGAACATTTCCAATTCACACAATATGATGGCAATTTCTCTTTCCATAGTTTTCAATTTCATCGAGTCTATAACTTTTCTGCATATAGCTTTGAAGAAGAAACAATGCTTCATTAATGTATGGTGGACATTATTGGAAAAAATGCAACGTAAAGCTATAAGAATTATATCTTGCATCCAAACATGGCAGTCATGTGATTTCCGACCGTTTAATTTTAAATCACTCATTGACACGATGTTCTTGATATTTGATGAATACCCCTATAGAACCTTTACGCCATTCAAGAAGTTTCAAAACTGATATCTCTTCTGCTTGGAAAGAGTGTAAGCATCAAGAGGAAGAAATGTTCATTTTTCACTCTTCACTGGTGCCAACTCTTCTCGTATTCCCATCTCAACCATGTCCAATCTTGCCTTAATTCTATCCTTTGTTTCTCTGGGTGCATTTAGCAACGTGTCGATGACATTGTCACATAATTTTTTTTCAACATTCATAACATCAAGAACATGTCTGAAATAGAGAAAATTCCAGTATGGTAATTCAAAAAAAAGTTATCTCTTTTTCCAACCAGTTTTTTAAGGTTTTTCGAAAACGATTTACCAAAAGTAGTGTCCAAATCTTTTACTTTCTCAAACAATTGATCACATGTTAGTGGAGATGGTGTTGTACATTCTTCTGAACTTCCGTCGAATGATGTCTTCCAAGATCAGTACTTATGCCATTGGGGTAGAAATCTGCGATGTCCTCGAAACACAGTTTTCAATGAATGTTTCAACCTTATTGACTGTGTACCTTGTTCGCAAATAGGACACCCTTGAGTTCCTTTAATGCTATATCCTGACAAATTTCTATAAGTAGGAATGTCATTTATTGTCCCGTACAACATGGATTTCAAAGTTAAATCTTCATTTTTGTAAGAATCATACAACGTAACACCTGAATCCCACAGTATTTTCAAATCCTCGATCAATAGAGCCAAATAAACATCAATATCATTACCCAGTTGTTTTGGTCCTGATATAAGCAAAGATAACATGATGTATTTTCATTTCATACATAACCACAGTAGTAAGTTATAATTTACCAACATAACCAGCCATGTACTGTGACTACTTCTTTGAAAACCAAAAGGATTCACCCCATCTGTAGATAAAGCTAGACGAAGGTTTCTCGGCTCATTTCCAAATTCAGGATACTCGTGATCAATTCTCTTCCACTGAGGAGAGTTTTCTGGGTGACTTAGTTTCCCATCTTTAATTCTTGTATCTGCATGCCATGTTAATTGTCCTGCAGTCTCCTCAATTCCATATAGGCGCCTAAACCTTGGAATGATTGGAAAGTACCATACAACTTTAATAGGACTAGAATCATCTTTCTTGTATCGAGAGGCACCAGAATTTGGGAATTCCTTAAGTGATTTGTGGTCCTTGGGAAACAATATACAGTCATTCGGGCAGGCGTGTATTCTTTCAGAGATCATACCCATCGATCATAGCATTCGTTTGGCATCATATGTTCAGCTTGGGAGTTCATTATCTTCTGGGAGCATTTCATTTAGGAGAGTAAGTAGTTCAGTAAAACTGGTGTCACTCCACCTATTGCCTGCTTTCAAATTATACTGCTTCAGTATGGCTGACAATGCTGTATATTTAGTGCAACCAGCATACAATGGCGTTTTTTCATATCTCTTTTACTTCTCAAAAAAATTTGGGCAATCATGAAGTTCATCTTCAATTTTCCTTGTCACTTCCTCAATAAAATCTCCATCATCATTCACATCTGTAATAACATCCTCCATACGATCGTCTTCATTGTTCATGCTTTTAATCATATAAGATGATCCATAAAATGCCTTGTTATCTGAGCCACTACCTACATTCATTTTTCCCCGTGTTTATTCCAACATATATAACTTTTATCTATTCCATGACAGTTCAGGTGTTCTTCCAACTCCTTTGGACTAATTTTTCTTGAATAACAATAGCATAAACACGAACAAAAGATTTGAGAAGGGTCACGTGCATGATCTTCTGCAAACTTGATAAACTCTTTCACGCCATCTTCATACTCTTTTGTCAACTGATTGGTATTCATCCATTATTTATTCATATTCATCGTCTTTATGGGTTTGATCTCGAACTTGCCTAATATTATGTTTTAATTAATCAAGTAGCACTGTTTGAGTTTTATAAAAAACAATCATGGTATAAATGCCTCTACAATGAACCATCATTGGATACAATTTAACTGTTACTCTAAACTCACTAACTTTATGTCCACAAATTTCATCTCCAAACTATAAAATATAAAAATAAACACATCACATGTGGTTATAAAGGCCATACTGGTGTGATTGTAAACATAACTAGTAGAATTACCTCAAAAAAACAATGTAAGGATATAATGGCCTACTCATACATGAAATAAAGGAACCTACCCCAAAACATGTGAAAGTACTTGAACTCTATCTATATACAGGGGGATGTGCCTAGTCTTTTGTATATCTCCATAGAGTACATAAAACCTATACATGGAGGAATCTTCACCGAAACACGGGGGAGTACCATACTTCATATTTTCTCTAAACATCCCAATTGTCACTTGTCAACTCTCAAGCAGGGTGAAGATAATTAAAATATCCAAACCACATCGTGTGCAATTTCCAATGATTAAGGGAATCATACAATTTTGATCTACATGAGAAGATATTTATAATGGGCTACTCATACATGAAATACTATCATCTAAGTGGAAAAATAATAATAATAATGAAATAACATAACACCCAATTTGTTCAATGGATACACAATGTGTAGGGTTCTCAATCAAGGTTGGTTGTATACTACCATTTCTAAACTCATGTGAAATCCATATACATGGTGTGTTCAGTAGGGTGAACATCATGTATGGATAAGATACCTGATTTAATCTGACATATATTAAATTAATTCCAAGTTAGTCTTAAAAAGACTGCATGATGCCTTTAAAAATACATGACATATAGAACAACTTGAGCTAAAGGCATGTACTTTAGATACATACTGAGTCACCTCACCAGCTATGCATCCCATTTTTGTGGAATACACGGCGTGTAGTCCTTATATGACCACTAGGGGTGTATAGTCTATACACATCAAGTTTCTATGGTACCTATACATGGTGTGAGTGAAGTAAAACACATCATGTGGTTCTAACATTATTTTATGGAATGTACATGGTTTCTTGTTGAAGTATATGTCTTAGAGATACATTGTGTGTGACCTAGGTTCACATGACATGTAACATTTAAAATGAAACTTATTCCAAGTTTGATTCAGAAGATGAGTCATGTGGTGTAAATTTTAGAGATAAATATTGTGTGGCATTAAAATATATTTTAATTCCATGTATGGTGAAGCATGTTCCATTTAACAAGACTACATACCATGTATTTTAAAAATATATGGAATCTAAAAAACATCATCTTCACACCATAAAGTGTCTCATAGAGTCCTCTAGAAGTGGTTTTCTAGGATTCAGTGGGATTACACCAGTAGAAAAGTGGTGGTTCCATTGAAATGGGTAAAGTTTGGATTGATATTCAATGGTGGAAGAACTACAACATGGAAAAAAAATGGAATATCAATCATTCCAACAATCGCAACACCATACAAAAACACAATAGTGCTCACAATCGTAACACCATACAAACCAAAAAATCACAATTTCAGATTTTACAAAGCATCCCTTATTTAATTTTTTTGTTAATTCATGGGTTATCACAAAAGTTTTATCATCCTAGGGCATTCATTCAAAAGTCAAGTATACATAAATTACCAATTTTTATATTCAAATGTTCAACAGGAACCAACTAACATGCAATTCATTTAGTGCACAAACAAGGACCACCAACAGCCATGATTTTCAGTGGGGTGTTTAGCCCGTACATTTCACATTATAACCATCAATATCAAAAAGTAATAACATGAGAACAAGAGGAACCTAATGAGTAACATGAGAAAACTCACCACGAAGGTGTTGTTCATCCCACGACATAGGTGTGTTCATGGTAGAGGATAGGCACACAACATAGGAGATTTCCAACTGAAAATAAAACATAAAATAATAGAAACCCATTAGAATAAAATAATCTAAAACTGAGTACACCATTTACCACATCCCACAAACCCCAAGAACCCACTAAAAAATTATGTGTGATATCTTTCTCATTATATTTTACTTTTTGTATTTTACTAGTGAAAGCAATGGATTAAAAACTATATTGACTAAATAAAGGGTGCTTTATGTGATAAGAAATTCATGAACTCAATTCACCCTCTCTTGATTCTTTGTGGTGCTCTTCGTCAACCAAAATCCTTATCCATATTAACATTTATGACCATTTTGGATCACTTCAAGCACGAAATGCCTTTGTCGACACACTAGGGATGTCTGTGCATCCATTTCATAAAGAGCCTATACATACACTACTACGGATCATTATAAACTAGGATCGAATTGACATACCATTATAATTAAGTTGAAAATAATTCCACCAAAATTTTACATTGAAAAACTATATATAAGTTATTGATGACTCCTTAAACAGTTGAACCTCCCATCAAAACTCATTTAGAAACATGTAAGAACATGTCATGTGAGTCCTACATTCTAACCATGATACATGTAGATAGGCCTATTTCCAATGGAGAATGAGAAATTTGAAATAATTACATCTAAGGTAAATACCTAGTATTTAGTAAACATATCAACAATAATATCTCAAACCAGAAAATAATAATCTTTTACCCTAGTAACTAGGAATTACTATAAGAAAGGTGATTGGGGTATAATCAAATCAAGATGGACCTTGGTGATGAAGAAGCTACGACGGAGGCAGCCACGAAGGAGGTAGCGGCGGCAGAGGCAGTGGCGGTGGAGGCAGCGGCAGTGGAGGCAGTGGCGGTGGAGGAGGAGGATGGTCGTAGAGGAGGAGGAAAACCCTGTGGTGGCGGCAGAGGAAGAGGAGGATAAGGAGGAGGAGGAGAGGTCACAGTAGAAGAGGGGCCTGGTTCAGCTTCCGCAAAAGCTTGACCGCGTGCGTGAGAGGAGGGCCTGTTAGGTTTATTAAATAAAAACCACTGGAACCTTTATCAGGGCTCATTAAAAGCGCTAATAAAGGTATGTTATATCAGCGCATTTATTTTAGCGCTGATAAAACATACCTTTTTGAGCACTTTTAACGAGCGCTAATAAAGGTTCCAGCGGTTTTTATTTAATAATTTATTTATATTCTTATATATTTATTTAAAATGGCATATAAGACAAATATATATCTATTTATTAAAAACTATAACAATAAAAAGTATATATTTATAAATATTGGTATATAATTGTCAATATATACAAAAAACATTATTTTCAGTAATAAATATTATAATTTTATATAAATTAAGAATAAAAACCTTTATCCATGCTAAAAAAGGGTAGATTTATCAGCGCTTTTAACTAGCACTGATAAAGTCATACCCCTTTATCAACACTTTCTGTTTAGCGCTGATAAAGGGCAGTGTTTCCCTTTCCCTATTCTGTGGTAGTGCTCATAGCTACATGGGGGAATCTAATATTCTATCATAGCTATCGGGATGTCCCTAGTCCAAGTCCATGTAGAAAAAATATTCGATGGGGAGGTAAGCCCAACACATCCTCAAGATAGATTCCCTCATACTCCTCCACCATTAAAAGAAATGAAAGCTCGTAATAGCCACTACTCCAAGGGTAATACTAGCCAAATGTTGTGTAAGTGGGTCTAACCTCCTATGAATGAGCTTATCCTGCTCTATATGGGGATCAATCCTTATCAAAGGTGAAAAAATACATACCATAAACTGAAATAACCATGACACTCACTAGTATAAATCCTTTGATCATGGATGGTAGATGGCCAATCCATGCTAAGGAAAACATATTAGGGTCCCACTACCACTAAAAAAAGATTTCATGCTAGTTTCTCTCTCTCTATACTCAAAGAGTTAGGTCACATTGTTGGTATAAATGGGTGATCAAAAATCCTCTCTATAGGATCCTCTATCATAAGGGTCGAGAAAAATTTTCTCCTCTAGTATTGCTTGGTCTTGAACAAGGGCTATGTAAAGGTAAATTTGGTTTGTAACTCTATGCTATAACTGAAGTTGGAGTTGTAGAGAAAATTTCATTACCCCGAACCACACTCAAATCCACTAAGCCCCAAGCTCCTATTACTTGAAGCTATCCATTCCCTTGACCACCTAATCACCACAACCAGGTCTCACTCTGACACATTATCACATCATAAGGACCTCACACACACAATTCAAAGGAAATCATCCACCACACCTTAATACTATCTACTTTGGGATGAAAATGAATCACTCGAACAGTTTTAGATCATGTAAAAAATGAATCTTTGTTGTGGAAGTATCCCTATTAATTTCATGTTTTAAGGAATGTCAAACATTACCAACACAAGGCTCTACCGACACCCCACACCACCCTAGATAATTCTTGCTACCTAGACCACAATTAGAAGGGGTCCTATCCAAGCGGTACATTCACACCAAAGGCTCGCGCTAGTCCTATAACACATGAGTAGGGAGAGTCTAGATCACCATGAAACCCGAGATATATCTATCTTTGAAATATGTGACGCACACTCATCATTCGTGTGTCATATGTCGGTACCTCTAGAGCCTAAATATTATCCATGGAGAAGAATGGTGGCCAAAAAAACCATCTTATCAGTTAAGGTCCACACAAGACATAAAACCCATACCACTACCTTGAATCAAACCTATAATACTTGAGGATGTGTCTCGTCATGGAACCTCAGTGGTATCCATCACTAGAACTGATGTATCATGCTAAGCATGTGAATACCATCATCCTATCCTACTGGAATTATGGACTTCTCAATAAATGTATTATTATCTTTTTGATCCAAACAAGGATCCATGAACCGATTAACAGGTGGCAGCACTACTCACTTCCCATCTAGAGAAAACACCTCATGCGTGGGTCCCAGAACTGAGGTCTCATCACTCAATCATTAATCAAAATAAATATTTCTTGAAATCCTAGATATATATCATTGTGAAGTAATAATGAAAGATATCAAGACTTAACATGGTCAAATAACATGTTAGGGGAGCCAACTCAATAAGAACAGTCAAAGGGATCAATACTATATGATGCATATAACATTGATCCATGAAATTGATGTTTTGGTATGCTAATTAGAAAAGCAGGAAGTTAGAGTCCCAGTGTTTGGATACATCATCATCCACACCATAACAAGGTTACTCTTCTTGAAAGCTACACTCAAGACACTTTAAAATTATTTCCCTAAGTCCCAACCAAACCTCATAAGGGGAAAAAACTCCAAAAAACATCCCAAGGTTGAACCAACTCTGATAATAATTTGTCAATAATTGACCCACCAAGGCTTTCCTAGCCATCAGAAGACTGATCCACAACTACCCCATGACCTCCTTCATAGACCAGGGGCGGAAAAAAATCACTAAAAGTTATTAAATTTTAGGGGTAGCCTAATGGCCATACATATTGTAGTGTGTTATAAAGAACTTATATTGGAGGGGTGGCCCAATGATCATACATATTGAGGGATGGACCAAAGGCCTTACATGAGAATTATTTTAGCTAAGGTTTGAACCCAAAACCCCAAAGGTACCAATTCCATATGGTAACAATTTGATCTAGGGGATTGATTCATTCCCTATAATTAAAAGTAATTATACAATGATTAATATTATAGAATGAATAAAATATTTATAGATGAAATAAAGTGTTATGAATTATTCTTTTTGTGTTGAATTTGATATTGATATGAGTTATTTGGGTGATTAATTTCAATTATTAGTTTATTATTATTTTTTAATATTTTTAAATGATTTAATGGATATGAAAATCATAATTCAAATGAGGAATTCTATATAATAGATATGGAATATCTACTTACATTTCTAAAAAATATAAGTGATATTTTATTAAATGTGTTTCCTGTGATAAAATCATTTATGAGTTTAAATAATGGTATGTGATTTATAAAGGGGACAAAATAGGGGCATGTAAATGTGTTTTAAATTATATTTTTGGTGACTTTTTGTGTTAGAAATTAATGATTAATAGGATTATGGATTTTTTTTCTGGATTATTAAAACTACTTTTTTTAATGGTTCTTTATGATAAATGTGATATTATCGGAAAATGAAAAGGGGGTTAAATTGAAATGGTTTGATGTTATGTGTTGTAAATAACATTTTAATTTTCTATATAAGTGATTAAGTGTTGAATTTATGTCTTTAAGTGTTTAATTCATGTATATAACTAATTTTTTGATAGAGGTATTGATTTTCTACTAGAATTGGATTAAAAAAGTAAAATATAAAGTCAATGTGGTTTGGAACAGAGATGAAAATATTTTATTTATGATAACTGTATATATTAAATTCCTATCATACATTTTAGTGTAAACATATGAGTATGTTAGGATATAGGATATGTTTATGATCTAGGGGGTATTCGATAGAGATATTTTTTTTCACACCTTGTATGTTCATAACCCATCAATATGAACCTATAGTTGTCTTTTTTCATTTATGGGTAGGGACATTGAGTAGCTTGGAGTTGTATTATGAGATAAATGTAAATATTTTAGATGATATTGGAGGTGTTAGAATAGGGTTTTTTTCACATTTATTATTGGGTTATTTATTTTTTAATGATTTAAGTTACATGTGTTTAGGTTATGTTTGTTATTTTGGTTGTATGAAATATGTGGTATTGTTTTGGAAAATCTTAAGTTATATTTGTTGATGATTGGTATTAGTTTATTATGTGTTATGTATTACTCTACTTTAATTTAGTTTTATTTATGATTATTTATTAGTGGATAAATCACTCCCAAAGTGATATGTTATACCCTTAGTGATATTTGCAAGCATCCAGTGATTAAGAAGTGAAGTGAGAGACATTTGATATTTCAACTCAATTTCATGATCATACTATGGAAGAATGTCATCCAGAAACATACATATATATAAATATTCATATCCAATGAATCATGCACATGAAAAATTATGGTTGTAATATTTTCACAATAAAAAAAATTAATGATAATTAAGAAACACTATGATAAATGGAATCTAAAAAGTACTTTTATTTTATATACATGTGGTACATAAACATGTTTATTTAATATATATGAATCCAAACATGGTAGAGAACAATATAAAAGATTCTATTCTACCAGGAGATCATCCACCTGCATCTTCATCTAGGGGTGATGATATTCATGACATCATTTTTTTCTTATTGTTATAAAAATCAATTCATATATTATTTAACAAATATATATATTTATGTCATTTACTATATAATATTTATTTCTCTTTACCAGTAATTTACCACATGTTGTATCAATATATATTTTGAATGTTCCCTGGATTTTTTATAGTGTTACTATTATATACTAGGGGAATTATGGTTATTAGATTATTATTTTCATAGATTTATTATTTTAGTGACAAAGATAATGAAATTCAAATATAATATTGTAGTTTTTTTCCATTTGATGATTTTTTTGGTTATAAATTTTTTATTTCTTCACATAGTATGATGAGAATTTTTATTAATTGATCTTTTTTAGTATTTTTATTTACTTTAGTTGTCTGTGTATTCTCTTATTAGTAAATTTCTATCATATAAATAAATCCATATGTTGTTTACCTACTTTGAGTCTATCTATATTGGGATATAATTCATATTTCTTTTCTTCTAATAGTAAGGCTCCTGGAAGAGATATTCATCAGAGAATATCAATGTTCAAGTGAAAATATTATATAAAGATATTTTTCATACTTTTAGACTTTAGGGAGAGTCAACTTACATTCCAATTATATTATATGATAACCCCTATAAAGTCCTCTTTAATATGAATTACCGATCTTACATCCCCACATGATTTTAGATAGAAATTGAAGGGAGATTGAGGTATGGTAGGCTTATAATTTTATTGATTCTATTCAAAATTTATAGAACTGATGAAATTATTTTTACTGAACATGATAATTTAAGAACATTACCCACTTATTTTTCCCATTGTTCATACCCAAGTGTCAAAAAATACAAAAAAATATATAGAAAATTTCAATATAGATATTTATAAACTAAATTAAAGTTCCCCATACATTCTAGAGTGAGTCTTGATGGGATTTGTTATATCACAATGACATGAGTTAGTTCTATATATGTCAAGTGAGAAAACAATGGTGAGTATTCTTATTAGTATTTTAAATATTTATAGGAGTGTGTATAAATTAATTTGTATACTAATTTTATAGATAATTTTAGTGACCTTCTCATTGACATGAAACTCATAATGTTCCATAGATTCAACATGATCTACATTTCAAATCTATTTTCTATTGACTGGTTAGTATGTTCCACTTTTATATACATATTTATATATACATGGTGTTTTATTATATAGTTACATCAACTTATTATGCCCATCAATCAAATGTCTACATGGATGGTGAATTGATGAAATAATTATCTGGATGTTTTTGGCTTTTTAGTAAGTGATTTTACTTTATAAAATTTTACATTTATTTATAGAAAAGATTATTCATAATTTTTTATTAATTTTTTATACATATTTTATATGTCCAAAATATATTTGACTTAGAATATTTTTTCAGATAAGGAGTGGACTATTTTTACTCAAATAGATGAGATATTTTATCAATTTATAGGACAAGATATACATGGTTATATTTTTATGAATGCCATGGGGATTCTATGCTCTATAGTCATGAAAGTAGAGGCAAAGTGATTAATTATACCTGGAGGGATGTACACACATTATGAGGTGGATGAAATAATTTGGGAAATACATGGAGATAAAAATTCTTAAGTGATGAAAATATAGATATAATTACATATGTGTGTGTGTGTGGAGTCATGGGCACGGTGAGAGGCATGCCTCAAAGAGATAGAGTGGTGTTTTAACTAGGGACATGTTAGAGATGGTGTTGTAGAACCAAATTGTTTAGTAATTGATTACATGTTTTTATTATTAAATAAGTTTAATTATTACATAAAATGTCTTTCTTTTACATAAAATTCTTATACGATGATTTACTTGGAATATATGTCATGCTGAATGATCATAGTAGTTCCTAGCTATGATGATACCCTATTGGTGCCATGACATTATTCTTAAGCCTTATTCTATAGCTGGGTGATATTATATGATAGGACATGAAAAATATATACTATCATGGGTAAGAGGCTCATAATACATTGAGACACCCTCTCATAGTTTCATCCTTTGGTAATCCCCAAGATAAATGGTTATGAAAACATACCCGTTGATAAGAAATCCACATTTTCATGCATCATTAGAAATTCCTATACATGAACATGTGTATTGATCCTTAGAGTTTAAGATTATCATTAATGGGTATCATGAGTCATGTGATTTTATGTATTGATTAAAACCATGATGATATTTTGTTGCAGTGAAGCAGGATACATCTGGTGCATCCTGAGTGGTATTGTATTAATGGATAATAGATAGAAAGAATTTATCTCTTTTGTATCTTGATGAAAGTAAATATCTTAGGAATTTTAATTGGAATGGAAATAATTAAATAAATCCATGTCCATGGTGTTCAATGGGGGAGTTCATTTAAAAAAAGTCAAATAAAGATACATTGAGCCTATGGGTTGATGGAATGGGTATGAAACCTACTTGATTTAAGATATTGTGAAAAAAATATTATATTAAATGGTAAAAATTTGTAAGAGGTTGAACGTCATTGCAACATTAACTAATTTCTTTACAAATTCCTTAGTATATTTCTAGACATTGACCTTATAATTTTAGAATCTATTTCTAATTCCACTTAGAAAGAGGTATAGTGGTTCATAGACTAAGTGTATCCACGATCTCAGTTAAATTATTGTATTGAATTCAAAAAGATAGAATAAATAATATATATTCTAGTTTGGTTGATCATCATTATTTAATAACAAGTTATTCAAAAGAATAAGTGAGTTAAGTAATAATAATAATAAATATTTATTTGCAAGTTGGGTCAATATAATATTTGTTATATTTATCGATGAATAATACAATGATATTTGTTAATTAAATAAATATTTATTATTTATGGATCGCTAAATGTGGATAAGAGGAATGAGACTGAGTTTAATGGCCAGATTGAAAAGGGTATAAGTGATATTTATTTAAAATTTGTATGCAATGCACATCTTAATAAATTAATAACAATATTTATATTATTATTATTGGAGATTGGGTCAAATAATAATTATGGTATTGGGAAATTGATTTTTTTTGATTTTCCTACACTAAACTTTTCAAAATGAATATCTCCTTACATATATTTCTTAAAAAAATTAATGCCAAAAAAAGAGTAAGACTCTCTAAATCGTTAGAGAGATATCAAGAGATCTAGAGTTATCTCCCCCTACTATATAAATCTTACTAGAGATAATCAAGAGTTATTCATCTTTCAAGAATAATTCTTTTGTGATCAACCACATACAACTCAAGCGATCGGTATTGTCCATGCTATCACCCAACATTCTGTAGAATCATTCATAGATTTTGGTGAACATGTAGATCACCACTAGAGGGATTATACACTTGGATCCTATATCATAATGATAGTATTAAAATATATTGTTAACTAGGTCATCAATAAAAGTGGAATTATAAGTTTAGGTAATTCTATACCTACTCATAAATTAATTATAAATTACAAGTAGAGATTCTTCACTTTTGGTTCTGAAATTTCAATCTAGTAAATGAATCTACTTTTTTCATTATACATGAAGTTATGATTAGGTATAGAAACTATTACATGTGATTTATAAATAAAATATGAATTGTTCATACCATTAAAAGACACTTCAACTATTCCCAAAAACTATAAGTGGTACCAGAGTGGTCACTTGTTTAATTTAGAATTATTTATTTTTCGTTGATTGATTGTATGTATTTTCAGTTTTATTTTACTTATATTGATTTTTTAATATCTAAAATCATCATATCTTCCCTATATTCCTTCTCACTTATATAACTAGAAATCTGTTAATGATTAAAAATGAATAAGCATTCAAGTCACATCATCTATAGGTTACAAAGGTTGTACTAGGACAAAGATATGAGCACATGTAATGTACTTATAGTATACACATTGTGTACTTTTTTTTCAAATGTGTATCAAGTGATAAATTTAGAAAGATTTGATCCAATAAGATATATGATAAAAGGGATTTGGCGTGTAGATCAGAACAGACTAGCATACAAGATTTACACCTACACCTCTTGTACATACCATACATGATGTGTAGTTCTTGTCTTCTCACAACAGAGAAAAACAGGTTTCCTAGTGAGCCATGTATTAGATACATTACATGGGGACATATATATCATAAAACTATGAGGTAGCACACCCTATATTCACAGCACACACCATGTACATCGAACACATCCATGATAGGAAACATAGCTAGACCCATGGCATGTGACATGGACAAAGGTAGAAAATAAGTTTGTGTTGTGTACTTGTGTACACTTGGTGTAGTTTCTTTCTAGTGTTTCTATAATTTTTTCACAGGAAGAAGAATTAAACATATAATTAAATCTATTTATTATATGTTCTGTGTGTCATTAATTTGATAGTACACATCATTCCATAGGATTAAAAATTATATATTAAATTAATTTCCATGTTAAAAGTTTAACGAACACACAAGGTTGACTACAAGTACACTTGTGTACTATATTGGTTTTAAATAAATTTAATTTTGTTAATATATTTTTGTCATCAGAACAAGTACTAACTATCATCTCTAAGTTTGTAGAAATGGAAAATCTAATTACTTTGAAAGTATCACTGTGATCCATACTAAATAATTATAACCTTATAACTGGTGTGAATTTCAAGGAATGACATAGGTGCTTGAACATTATTGTAAGTCATGAATGAAAATCATACATGCTGGAAACCTCACATACTAAGTCACTTTAAAAAGAGGCTAATGAGGAAGAAGTGTCTCTTTACATAAAGCATGTGGATGCTACAATGGATATGCAATTTTTTATGTTATACACCATGTCCAATGATTTTTTAAAGAAATATTATGACATGGATGCATATAACATAGTTTCTCACCTTTGGGATCTCTATCAAGAGAATACGAGATCAGAGAGATGAGATTTTCAATGCACTTTTCACAAGAATGATTGGATATTCAGTGTTATTTGGAACACATTTAGTCAAGATGATTAGCTACATTGAGAATCTAGACATGTTAGGTTTTAACATCCTTGATGAGTTGTGCACAGATCTCATTCTACCCACACTACTAAAAACATATCTATTTTTACTGTGAAATATAATATGAGAAATAGTGATAAGAAACTATCATAATTACTTACACTTATCCACCAAGTTAATAATGGAACAGGGTGTGAGAAACTCACTTCCCTTATAGTGAATAAGAAGAAGAGGAGAAAAAAGGTGATGAAAAAAGTAAAGTTATTTAATAATCATTCCATGTCTAAGGCTAAAAATCTATGTGTGTCCAAGAAGAAGAAGTTCTAATAGTAATGAAATGAACATCACGTGGTATGCTTTTCATGAAGCATGTAGGGAAACATGAAGAGAAATTTCACCCATCCAAAGAAGAAAGGGGAAGATTCAATTTCTTTTGTTATCAAGTGTTATATTTATATATTTACAAGTTGTTTAGTAGATAATGAATTTGGTGCTCACATTTTTATCCAAATACATAAATCAAAAATATTTTAGAAGATTACCAGGAATGAGGTGAATCTATAGGACTCCAACGAAGTGAGATTGGGATGGATTCTCTAGCCATCGGTGAATACCATGTCACTTTTACTAAAAGATTAATTTTGGTTTTAAAGAACATCTATTATGTGTCTTGTGTTACCAAGAATGTTATTTTTGTTTCTTGTTTAGATATGGATGAATTTATTTTCAGATTTGGAATTAAGGGTCAATACTTTTATAATGATAACATATTTTATAACATGAAACATATGAATAATTTCCTTTATATATATGAAATTATAAAAACAAAATATTTTCTATTGAGAAAAAAACTAATATGAATGACTCATATGAAACACATTGTGGCATCACCATCTTGGTCACAAAATGAAAATCACTGGACAAAGCTCTATCAAGATAGTTATTTGGACTCTATTAAGATAAATCCACTCGAAAGATTTCATGCATGTTTACAAGAAATGATAACTAAACCACCATTCAGTTTTCAGCATGAAAGGGCCACAAATATTATAGAATTAGTACCCAATTACATATCAAAATATTTTCAATTCTAATCCAGAGGTGGATTCTAATACTTTATTACTTTTTCAGATGACTTGAGAAGATATGGTTATATCTACTTGATGGGGTATAAGTCATAATATTTTGAGAGGTTCAAAGAGTTCAAGAATGAGTTTGAGAAGTATACAGGTAATAAGATAAAGAAACTTTGATCAAATCAAGTTGGTGAACATCTTATCCAACACTTTATCAAATTTGTACAAGAGAATGAGATTTTATCACAACACACACCAACTTATACACTATAGAAGAATGGTGTTAGTGAAAGGAGTAAACATACCTTCTTGAACATGGTAAGGTAAATGATAATTAATGCAATCCTTCCATTATGAATTTTTGGATATACATTATAGATTACATTTTAATTAATAAATCGAGTACCAAAAAAATAGGAAACAATATTCTCTTTGAGTTATAGAGTGGATTGAAACCCATTTTTTCACATGTTCATGCAAGGGGATGTGAAACATTAGTTAGGGCTAGATCAAGGTAGAAACTAACACCCTAAGGAATGAAGTGTACACTTATAGTGAGTACCAAGTAAATAAGAGGATACTATCTATAAAACCCTTTTATAATAAAGTAATTTTCTTAAGACATACTTTCTTTTTGAGGGAGAGAACATCCTCAAGGAAGATAATGGTTGAAAGATTGAAATTTATGAAGTTGATACTCAAGATACACAAGAGTTGGTATATAAAATTATTTCCTAGGTCCCCATGTAAGAAGGTATTCCTAAATCCCAAGGGATGCATAAGAATATAAGCAAGGTGAGAGAAACATAGAGATATGGTTTTTTATTCACTGGTGATGGGGATTCATTATTGGTTAGAAATGATGATCCTCTCTAAAAAAAGAAGGTATTAGAGAGATCATAAGCTAAAATATGAAAATAATCCATGAATTATGAGATGGATTAAATGTATCAAAACCAAGTTTTAGTTTGCATTGACCCATGAGTTGATGTAAAACCTATTGGGTGTAAATGGAAATTCAAGGGAAAACTAGACATGGAAGGTAAAGTGAATACCTATAAAGAATGAAAAGTGGATAAATGGTTTACAAAAAACTAGGGAATTGAATAAGATGACACCTTTTCTCTCTTTTCTTTGTTTAAATCTATTATAATCTTTCTTCCCATAAAATATGACCATTACTATGTTATTTGGAAAGTGGATGTCAAAACTAAATTTCTTAACATGAACCTTAAAGAGGATGTGTATATGACACAACTAGAAGGGTTTCTGACTCCAAGAAAATCCAAAACGGTATGTAAGTTGTGGAGATACATTTATGGATTAAGGTAATCATCTTGGATGTGGAATATTTTATTAGATTAATATATAAATTAATTTTGTTTAATTAATAATGAATGTGATCTAGGTGCTTACAAGAGGTTTAGTGGTGGTATAATTGTTTTCATATTAGTTTATGTTGATGATATATTACTAATTGGAAACAATATACCATCCTTATAAGAGGTTAAGTCATGGTTGAGAAAGTTATTATCCATGAAATAAATTTTTGAAGAAGCCTATATTATAAGGATCAAGATCATACGTGATAGATCCAAGAGCCTGCTCAGACTATGTTAAGGTATATATATTGACCAAATACTGAAGAGATTCAATATGGAACAATCCAAGAGGGGATTTTTATAGTGTCACATGGTATAAATCTTTCCAATAAAATTTATCCTCATACATAAGAGGAAATAGAGAGAATGATTAAGATTCCATATACTTATGGACATGAGCCTCAACCTAGTTGGTGAGGACACTCTAAGGGCATCCAAGTGAACCAAGGTCAATTTTGGGTAGAGGCATATTTACAGGTTACTTTAGCATTACTATAGAAGCTAATGTAGTAGGAACTATAGTAGGTATTGTTCAATACTGTAGCAGCTAAAACTATTCATCCATTATAGTCTTCGAGTCATAGGTTTGATCCTCGGGTCCTGCTAGGACTTCAGGCCACCCATCCCCTTTGATATAGTTAAGGATTTTAGGCCACCTCAAGGCCTTCCAGCCACCTCAAGGACTTAAGACCACCTCAAGTCATTCAGTCCACATTGAGGTCTTCGAGCCACCCCAAGGACTTCAAGCCACATGAAATGCCGATGTAACCAAACAGACTTCAAGGAATAAGGTTCCAGACGAGGATTCAAGAGTAGGAGAATTCACTGGAGCAGAGCTAATTGAATATGGAAGAATGAGAGGGTATGTAATTTCTATTGGTACCAGGATTGTGCATCTCTGCCCATGAAAACTAACCGAACATCCTCACGAAGGTTCAGAGCTGAAATAACAATATTTGATGGGGAGGGGCAGTTTCAAGTAGTCTCTTTGGAATGAATTCCTCTAATGGATCCGAGCCATGTAAAGTGTCTCTAATCCTACGAGCAATGTAAGGGTTTCCCTTATTACCTTAAAGTGGAGATTATCAAAAAAACAAATAAAAATTGAAGTCCATAGGGCCATTCATGCATATGCTTCTATGATAGGATGTATCATCTATTTCATATTTTTGAAAAGACCTAATTTTTCGTATGATTTTAGCATGGAAGGAAGATATGAAGAAGATCTAGGTGAACATAATTAGACTACTATTAAGGATATGCTTATGTATATGAGGCATGCGAAGTATATGTTCCTAGTGTATGGTGTCATGACCCGTCCTCGGGGCCCGTGCCATGACTACCCCAAGCCCACCTTCCATAGGCCAGGGGATGGAGACTAGCACCAAAGGCGTAATTCTCGATAAAAGGGAAGGTATTGCCTTTATATAAGTAAAAAAACACAACAGAGTAAGCTAGCTGGAGTAAACACAAAGGAAACTGAGTACGAAAGTAAGTGCTGGAATGTAAATGGGCCGGTATACAAACCCAACTGAAAGTACATTACAACTGAGAAAGAAAGTACAATAGCTGAAAAGTAAAACAACAACCACTGGGTCATCCTCTGGGAATCCCACCTGAAGGGTGGGTATAGATAGTCTCGTCGGTACTTCGGGTCTGTCCATCCGCTCCGTGAACGTCCTGCCAGGTGGTCCACCTCTGGATACTGTTCAGCTCCACAAGCCTCGACCACGATCAGTGCTGTCCATTGTCTGCAACCAACAAAACGTAGTATGGGCGATGCTCGTGCAGGGGTGAGTATACGACACTCAGTAGGGACCCCGAGACCCCTGAAGGTCTCCCAGAATCCCCAAATGATAATCCACAAAGGAAAGATACAAACACAAAGTATCAACCAAATCTACTTAGGTATATGCCCATACATATTCCTAAGTCATCAATCTTAGTACAACTCCATCTTCTAAGCCCAAGCACAACCAGTACACACAGGAAAGAAGTCAATCATACCAAAGATAATGATTGAAAGTCAAGACTCAGCTCACACAGGTATACTACTCACGAAGAGGGGTGGAGTTGATTAGATGTAGCCTCTGAATCATCTCCTCTGTCGAACCCACGTATGATCCAAGTACAGAAGTCATCGCTGCCGAACCCACATAGGATCCAAGTACAGTAACCCTCGCTGCCGAACCCATGTAGGATCCAAGTACAGCCGTCATCGCTACCGAACTCACGGAGGATCCAAGTACAGTCATCCTCACTGCCGAACCCATGTAGGATCCAAGTACATTCATCCTCGTCGTCACAGTCGCAGCCAGCTCTAGGGTTCCCACACACAGCATGCTCGATTCTGGGAGAGTCCGCTCCACGAGCCAAGAGAGTAGATACATCAACTATTACAAAGTCCAGAGTTGTTGTATCCCAAAGTTCCATCTCATCAATAGGAACTCAACGTGACAGACGACGCGTCAATCGGACGCCCGGTCTGAGAGATAATGGCTTTTCCGATCCAGGGGCCCAGTTAGAAATACACTCATTTTTAACCCGGTTGATATCCATAGTCATCCAAAACTCACTTAGAGTATCAAAAAAGAACCGTCTTGTCGAAAGGGTCCTAGTGCCATAGACGGCGCGTCGATCAGATGTGTGGTCTTTAAGTTATTCCCGTTTAAGTGATTAACAGGCCCGACCCATTTAGCCCAGTGGGCCGATGGGTCGGGTTAACCCAGTTTGACGGGCCCGACCTAGGAGGGGTGTCAGACCGGTCTGAAGGAATACACAACTCGGCCCGAAAGGGCGCGGCCCGACCCGACCCGAAGTGGCGCGGCCCGACCCGGCCTGGCGCGGCCCGGCGGGGCGTGGCCCGGCTCGGCTTGGCGCGGACTAGCCTGGCGCGGCCCAGCTCAGCCCGGCCCAGCGCAACTCGGCAGGGCGCGCGGCCTGGCTGGCTGAGCGGCTCGGCCGAAGGCCGAGCGGGTTCTAGGGGGGGGGGGGGGTTGTCAGCACCGGCGGCGCCAAGCGGCGCCACCCTTTCCCAAACCGGTCGGCTAGACTAGCCGACCTTCTTCGCACGGGGCCCACATGGGCGGGCCACCGGTATTCTAGCACGACACCCTCCTAGCATCGGGGTCCAGCTCCGCCTGACCGGTCGACGGGCCGACAGGTTACTTAGCGGGGTGCCCTCCTGGCGCCGTGGTTCGCCTCCGCCCGGCCGGCCTACGGGCGGGCCGGTTCTTCCGCCGAAATGCCCCATGATGCAGGTCATGGTTCCTCCCACACAACCGGCACGATGGAGCCGACTTCATTTTCCATGTTCCAGGCACAGTGCGTCGGCGATGTGCTTCCTCCACCTCCGGTTGCCAATTCCAAAAGAATAATTTTCAGCGGAGGGTCGTCGGGCCGTGTTCGTTTGGCCCGCGCCCTCCGCGTTAGGTGGTAACACATAGCCAAGAATGCACGAGGTTCACGAAACAAAACGAAAATTTTATTTTCAATAAAATTGAATCAAATCACCTAACTTGAAAATAAGTTCACGGTTGTCAAGCGTCGTGGATGATGGCGTTGTTTCTATCGTCGTCGGTGTGCACTCGAGGAAGTGACGTCTCCTCTTTTATCATGGAGAGAAGAATAGAAGGCGCCCCATTGTTAGCGAGTTCCCACGTCCGTGTCTCCTCCCTTTCCGCAGAGGAAGAAGAGGATAAAGAACCGCAGTCGCCGAGTTGATGTTCTTCGTCGGTGAGTTGGCATTCTTCAACAAAGTAGGAATCCCCTTTCTTCTTCACAAGAGTCCTCTCCCCAAATCCCCACACAACAAGACAACAAAAATAAAATTAGGCCACTCCTTATTTTAATTAAACATGCCATGAATTTCAAAATACAAATTTCAAACACTTAATTAATTAATGAAAGAGTTTCATTTAATTAATTAAGGTGTGTGTTGGTAAGAGTTTTAGTGGGGAAGAGAAAAGGTTAAAAAATTTAAAAGGGAGTTGCCATGTAATTAACATGGGAGTTCAAAGGTGTTAAGGAGTTATGGAATGTGAAGGGTTGGGGATCGTGTGGGCCCCACCTCACAATTATCCTCAAATGGGTTGTCAGGAGCTTATGGGTCCCACCCCAACTCCCCCATGTAGGATATTACCACTTTAGATATAAAAATAAAATTGTCCCATAATTTTATTCACTTATCATTTAATCCAAAAATTTTAACTTCTCCTCTTATGCAAACTCAACCACGGTAAAGGTCCCCTTAAGAAATTACCGGCGTTGCAAGTTCATTAGTGCCCTCAGATTCCAATTCCAAGCACTGATTCAAAAGATATAAAAACATGCTCGTTCGTTCACTGAACGTACCCAAGATAAACTTAGGAAATTGATTCTGGGCACAATGGGCCTCAGAATCTGGTGCCGTTAGAAGCCACGGACTCGTAAAATTCCAAAGTATTTAAGAAAAAATTTTCCTTGAAATTTCTGGGTCTTTACATTACTCTCACCTCAAGGATTTACATCCCCATAAATCTACAACATAAACTAGGGAAACAAAAGAGGGTATTGTGCACGCATCTGAGCCTCTCGCTCCCATGTGCTCTCCTGGAGGTTCTCGTGATGCCAACGAATGTGCACCAAAGGAATCAACTATCCACATAGGACCCGCTTTTGTCGATCCTCGATCTCCACTGGGACCTCTATGAATGTAGATCCATCATCGATGTCCATCTCCCCATGATCAATGATGTGGGTCGGGTCGTGAACGTATCTCCTCAGCTGAGATATGTGGAAGACGTCATGCACCCGGTGTAACTGAGGTGGAAGGGCCAGGCAGTAAGCCACTTTTCCTACCCTACTGAGGACCGGGAAAGGTCCGATGAAGTGCAGAGATAACTTGTCGCCACGACCAAATCTCTATAATCCATGTCGAGGTGAGAACCATAAGAAAACATGGTCACCATCCTCGAACTCTAGTGGTCTCCGCATCCTATCAGCATAGGACTTCTATCTACTATGTGCAGTCCCCATCCACTCATGGATTATCTGTACCTTCTCCGTCATAGCCTGAACCATCTCTAGTTCTACAAGTGCTGACTCCCCAGGTTCTATCTAGCACAAAGGTAATCTTCAAGGTCGGATGTACATTGCCTCGTATGGTGCCATCCCGATAGTGGAGTGGTAGCTGTTGTTGTACGCAAACTCCACCAAGGGTAGGTGATCCTGCCAGCTTCGACCAAATTCAAGGACACATACACAGAGCATGTCCTCGAGAGTCTGAATGATCCTCTCAGTCCGACCATCCGTCTGAGGATGAAAGGCGGTGCTCAGGCGTAGCTGCGTCCCAAATGCCTCCTACAACCCCTTCCAAAGCCAGGGAGTAAAGAGATCCTCTCGATCAGAGATGATGGATGATGGCACACCATGAAGTCGTACGATCTCTTGAACGTAGAGGCGTCCCAAGCTCTCCACTGAGCCCTGCTCTCTGATAGGTAGGAAGTGGGATGACTTGGTGAGTCGGTCTATGATCACCCAAATGGAGTCGTGTCCACTGGAAGTACGTGGGAGCCCTGTCACGAAATCCATGGATATCCTGTCCCACTTCCACTCCAGAACCTCCAAGGGTTGTACCAAGACTGCTGGTACCTGGTGCTCCGCCTTCACATGTTGGCAAGTGAGGCATCATGAAACGAACTCTGTTGCAACCTTCTTCATACCCAGACACCAGTGTTGTCGTCTGTTGTCCTGGTACATCTTTGACACTCTAGGATGTACCGCTAGAGGGGAAGTGTGAAACTCCCTCAGCACTGCTTCCTGCAGTGAAACTGGTACCATGGTATATACCCTGAAGAGGATGACGTGATCTCATCCTTCAGAAAATCCATCAGGCACCTGCCCTGTGGAAATATGAGAACATCGCATCTCATAGTCAATGTCCCCATGCTGTGCCTCTCTGACCCACTGAAGTATTGGAGGAGTGACTGTGAGAGACTGTAGAAAGGCTGATCCATCTCTATCTATGAAGGATATCTACAACGCGGCTAGCTGCTCTATCGCCTCACCAAGTAGCTGTATGCTCGATCTCCTGCTGAGAGCATCAGCTACTACGTTCCCCTTCCTAGGAGTATAGACTATCTCAAAGTCACAGTCCTAGAGTAACTTGAGCCATAGCCGCTGTCTCAGGTTCATGTCCTTCTGTGAGAAGATGTACCTGAGACTATGGTGGTCAGAGTAGACTGTAAAGCGCTCGCCTATCAGATAGTGCCACCACATCTTCAAGGCGAAGACCACTGCTGCTAACTCCAGGTCATGGGTAGCGTAGTTCTACTCATGCTGCCTCAACCGTCGTGAAACATAGGCGATCACTGCCCACTCCTATATCAGGACACACCCGATTTCAGTCCCTAATGCATCGCAGTAAACTACGCACCCTACGCCCTCCTCCGGCAGCCTCAAGATGGGTGCACTGGCCAATCTCTGTCTCTGCTTCTGGAAGCTTTGATGACATCTATCTGAACACACGAAGGGTTTCCCCTTCTTCTTCAAAGTTGAAAGCGGTGATGAAACTCTAGAGAAGTTTGGCACAAATCTCTGATAATACCCAGCCAGACCTGGGAAACTCCGCACCTCCTTCACACTCCTCAGTGGCTCCAAAGCAAGTACTGCCTCGATCTTCGCAGGATCCACAGCAACTACCGCCTCCGAAATGATGTGCCCCAAGAAGTGAACCTCTTAAATCCAGAACTGGAACTTTGAGAGCATACCATAAAGGTGGTGCTCTTGGAGTGTGTCCAGTACAACCCACAAGTGGTAGGTGTGCTCCTCCTCAGTAGTCAAGTAAATCATTATGTCGTCGATGAAAACTATAAAAAAATGATCGAGGTAAGGCTGGAAGATCCTGTTCATGAGACTCATGAACACTGCTGGTGCATTGGTTATGCCGAAGGGCATAACCAAGAACTCGTAGTGGCCATACCGACACCTGAAGGCTGTCTTCTGCACATCCTCATCTCGGACTCTGAGCTGATGACAACCTGATCGAAGGTCTATCTTCGAGAACCATCGTACTCCCTTGAGCTGATCAAAAATGTCGTCAATCCTCATAAGTGGGTACTTGTTCTTCACGGTCACCTGGTTTAGGCAACGGTAGTTGACACACAGTCACAAGCTCCCGTCTGCCTTCTTGGTGAACAAAATTGGAGAAGCCCAGGGTGAAACACTGGGTCAAATGAATCCCTTGCCCTGCAAGTCCTCCAGCTATACCCATAGCTCTCGAAGCTCAGCAGGAGCCATCTGATATGCTGGAGTAGATATCAGTGCTGTCCCAGGGTACAAGTCAATGTAGAAGTCTACCTCTCTGCGAGGAGGTAGTCCTGGAATGTCTTCAGGAAAAATGTCTACATACTGATCCACCACAATAGGAAAACTCGGACTCCGCACATCAACTGCTCCTAGGATGAGACTAGCCAACTGATGGGTGATCGGTTGTGCTCCCCTCTACATAAGTCCATCCTACGCTGCAAAGGCTCCCTTCTCGCCGATGAAGGTGAACCTGCTCCCATCTGTGTGGAAACACCGCACTTTGTGCCTAATGCATTCAATATAAGCATGGACTGTAGACAACCAGTCTATACCCAAAATGACATCATAAGGCCTCGACGCCGCTACAAGAAGATCCCAGCCGAAGCTATTGCCTCCTAGAGTAATCTCAAACTACCGGCACCAGTGCATAATCATCGAGTCTGCTTCTGTAGAAGTCTCTAGCAGTAAGGATCGAGCCAACGGCTCTGTCAGAATCTCCAAGCTCCGAACAAGGGCAGTGGAAATAAAAGAATGACTCGCTTCTGTGTCTATAAGAACTGCATCAAGGGTGGATTAGACACAGATAATACCTCAAATCATCTCAGGTGTGCCTTGGTCATAGTCCTCGACTACCTGAAGCTGAGTCTTCCCCTGTCTGCCAGCTCCCTATGGTCGGGGTGGCCCTCCTAGTGGTGGTGGTGGTGGTAGAGCCTCAAAGCATCATCCACCACCTGCTACTCAGCCAGATCCTCTGCCCCGTCCGCCTGCTCCCTACGGACCGCCACAGTCGACCCTCTGCCTCTTCCTGAGAGGTCCCTGTACTATCAGCTACTCCTCTACATGGAGAGTCGGGTAGTCATGAGCCATGTGGCCCTACCTGCCGCATGCAAAGCACTACCTTCCTCTCGTATGACTGGCTATACTTCATGTTCCCCGCACATCCGAACCAAAATCCTGGGGTCTCCCACCTGATGTCCTAGTCCGCTTAGACCTCTGTGACATCTGTCTACTTCCGACTGCAGAAGACTCCGCTACGTGTCGCCCTGTGGTAGGCCTCACTGCTGGCATCGACTCAGCAAGGAAGCTCTCCACAAGAAGGGATCACTCCTGCACTCCTGCTTACATTAGAATGCTGAGCGAGACCATCGAAGCCCTAATCTCATGCCTCAGTCCCTGCTTGAAGGTCCGGGCCTGGAAGAACGGGTCCCGTACCATGTCCGTGGAGTAGCGCGAGAGGTAGATAAATCTCGCTGAGTACTGGGCCACTGTCAAGCTGCCCTACCACAGCTATTGTAACTCCTAGATGCGTACCAAAAGGAGGGTGGTTAGAACAAACTCCGAGCGGAAGAGGCTCTCGAAGTCCATCTTAAGTAGTGATGCCTTGTCGTGCACCTGGAGCATCAGGCTCCACCATCTACCTACTGTTGTGTGCAGGAGACTCGCGACAAGGATCACCATAAGGTAAGCTGGTGCTCCTACTAATCTGAAGACTCTAACGATAGCCTCCATCCAATCCTCGGCTGCCTGAGGATCCGTCTCTCCACAGAACCTGAGCAGCCTCTATTGCTGAAACTCGTGCAACGCACTCAAGCAGCGTGCACTCTCTACTGCTAGGGCTGTTGGTATCGGTGGCCCAGCGGGTAGTGGTACCGCTGGTGCCTCTACTGTAATGGGGCCCTACATCGAGGCCTCGTTGCTCGTTGGGATTCCATCTCATATGTAGCACGGAACCCTAGATGGCTGCCATCATGGGGCCATACTGAAAAGAAACAGGTGCGCCATAGTCAAACAGTATACCTGGTGAGCTGACACAAATTAATCATAAAGAAAATTTTTGAAACACACATGCAATCAATGTTTTCGAGCACTAAGTCGGAAATCAGAAGTCAGGGTCCTGGTGTATGGATATGTCGGCCACCGCACCAACACTGGACTCCCTAAACTGAAAAACACACTCCATACTCTTAACACTATTGCTTCACAGAGAAGAAATTATCAGAGTCCTGAGTTATGCAGTAGAAGCGACACCTCTGATACCAATTTTTCACAACCCGTCCACGAGGCTCGTGCTGTGACTACCCCAATCACGCCTTCCATAGGCGAGGGGCTGATGACTATTGAAATAGTGGGTGCCCTAGACCCAACTATTACGTGATTTTGATTACCATATCGTGTATAGAGTTAACTATGCATGATGTCATCTTACCATTATAGTGTATACTTTTCTACATCCACTATTGAAATGGTAATGTCCAAAGATTAATTGTCGTATCGAAAGGTTATAGGATTTCACAGGCTATAATGAGAACCTCTAGATACTATGAAATTAATCATAAATATATGTTCAATGGTCTAGATACATCTTACTAATTGGACATAGTAGATGTCCGACCATCAGGTGCTAGGGGTTCATAAGCATTGAGACTTCTTCTCATGAAGTTCACACTTGGTGATCTCTAGTAGTGAGATCATGAGGACTGAACCCCCAATAGGAACACCACATGTTTCAGGTGTCATTGGATATTCCTATATACGATCATGTTTAATGGTCTCATAACATGAGATCATTACCAATGTATTTCATTTTATTTCAAACTTTGATGCAAGACAAAAACCATGCTAATGAATTCTTGGTGAGGTAGTTTGTGTCGGGTGCATCATTAGTGGCATAAAATTGGTTGAATGGTCAAGAAAGGATTTGTCGCTTCCAGGTTATGGAAGTAATATATCTCTGGCCATGTTGATATGGATGGCAGTACCTTTATAAGACCATGGAAATGGCATTCGAGGGTAAATACATCTAGTTACATCAACAAACAATAAAGAAAGAAAAGGGTGATGACACGAGAGTGCGTCCTACTTTATGAGATATTATAGACAAAGAGATTATATTACACAGTGCGTGTTCATAGGTTGGTTGTCACTGCTATGAGAATCCTTATTTCTTCAGGGGCCATGATGGGTTTCTAAATCCCTCTCTTGGTCTGTGAATATTATTCACAGCTGTCGAAATAAGGGCCTAGAGGGTTACACACAATAGCGTATTCAAAAATCCGCCCTATTCAGTTGAATAAGAGTTTTAGACATGGCGGGCCCCACCATAGGGGTTTGAGATTTGTCCAAAGATAAACGATCACCAATGTAATAAATAAATTCATATTATTTGAGTTTATAATAATGAGTTTTGAATTTATTTATTAAATGTATTTATGAGTTTTTAAGTAAATACATGAAAAAATATTAATTGACGAATATTAAATTATTCAAGGTTCAATTAATAATTATGGGAGTGAAGAGTCGAGTTAATGACTCAATTATTATCATGTAATATATTTTAATATATTACAAGTAAATGATAATAATATTTATGACTCAGTGTAGTAGTCATAAATGTCGTTGATAGTGTGTTAAGTATTCAGGGGCCGACGAGGCAATACCGGGTATTTTAATTATGCACTATAAATAGAAGAGGAGGGGAATTTACCAAATACTATTCATGGAGCTTATCTCTCCTATCCTATCTCCCACATTCTAGAGAGAGATGCTCTAGATCCAAGGAGCTCGAATGGAGCTCTCTCTTAGGCATCGCTAGCGATGTGATGCGGTGGTCGTTGGAGCGTCGAAGGCATCATCGTAAATCCGCGCTAGCACCCGGATTATGACGAAAGATGATCCTGAAAATTCTTTGAAGTGCGTGTGGATGATCTAGAGGAATTCGAATTCGAATTCTTTGATGAGAAATTGCCAACGACGAGCAGACGTCGTGTGCAACTTCAGATTTAATCCAGGCATTTTACGGTTTAATTTTTGTGCTTAAAATCCTCCACGCGTGGTCCTCAGATTTGACTGAGATGCTTTTCACCGACGTCAGCAAGTTCACATTGAACTGCGGTGGAAATTTTTTTAAAAACTCACCTGTTTGGGGCTTTCTCCTCACGCCTGGTTCCAAAAAGTGGTATAAGAGGGACGCATGTAGATTTTAAGCCACGGAAAAAATTTTATTTGCATTAAAATGTAAATAGGACATCGATACGGTCCCAATGCCACAAACAGAATCTGAATCGGATGTTGGATGTCCAATCTGCAGACATCTGAAGTTATGAATTCAGATTGAAAAAAATTGAAGGTCACCAGAATAGTATTTTCCGGTTATTCAAATAACTGTTATTATTATAATAATTACATAATAATAATAATAATGGTTTATCTTAATATTAATTTTATTATTATAATTTTATTATAATTATAATTTAATATTATTATTAATTTCTAAAGCCTAAATAGGCTTTATATTTTTTTAAAGGGGGATAAAGACTTTATTTTAGGTCTTGTTAAATTTAAAAAAAAGGAAGGGGGGTGTTTGGGTGGACTTGCAAAAGAAAGTCTTGGTAAACAAAGAAAAAGACTTAGACTTCAAGTCTTGTTCAAAAAAAGGAAGAATAAAAGACTTAAGCTTTTAAGTCTTGCAATAAAAAAACAAAAAAAAAACAAAATAAATGTGCAGACCGTGAAAAACAAATTTGGGACCTCCTATCCCTAGCGCAATGTAGCAGGAGCACCCACGGTCCTCCCTTCCCGCTTTAGCCGCACAGCACCCCGAGGCCACCTCCTCCCTTCTGCCGCGTTGCAGAAGCACATCTAAAACCTCGTGCAACCCATGTTGTGCCTCCTCCCCTTCACTGCGCAGTAGCAGTTCACCACCAGGCCTCCCGAGGCTGCCTCCCGCATGGCCCCTGCAGCACCCTGCTACACCAGGCGCTCCTGAAACCTCCTGCGCGGACCATGCCTCCTCCCTGCCTGCTCCATGTAGCAGCACGCTGCTTTAGCTGGTCTCAGCAGACACCTGCCTCACCTGTCCTCCGCGCCTCTAGGAAAGCCCATAGGCGCCTGCGCTACGATCCACACCCGGCCCTCCTTCAAGCCGTCAGGCCTTCTCTCCGTCGACCTGCAACACACTGAGGCTGGAGCTACCTGCAACCAGCCTCCCACACAGGTCTTCCCATGGAGCCTCAGCACACTGGCCGACTGACCACCTGGTCGTCTCCTCCCTCCTTAAGAGTTGTTATGCGGCTCCATCCTGCACCTGCAGCGGCAGCGCGCCGCCGTCTCACCTGATCGAACCCGACTTCCCACTATCGGTCCAACCTCCTGAACCAGGGCGGCTCCTCCTCCTTGAAGAGAGAGACGACTATCCCCTCAGTCGAGCACTGTGGTCGAGGTCTCATATGATGTCCGCAAGTCCTGCGGTGCAACCACGAGTGGCAAGGCTCACCACCGCTGTTTGAAACTCCGCCCGTCGCCCGGTCCTCCTAGCGGACAGGTACACTCTAAGCCCGCGCTGTCCCGAAACAAGTCTGAGATTGGCGTGCGTGGGTTCGCCCCAACCCGCACACCCCTTCCCAAGTTTACAATACTCGGGTAATTTTATTTAAAGTCAAAAATTAATTTTAATAATTAATTTAATTTCAATAGTTAATTGAATTAATTAATTATTAATTTTTGGTTAAATAAATTAATGTGGCGTAGTTAATTTAATTAGGTGTTAATTAAACTAATTAATTAATTTAATTCTAGTTTTAAAATTAAATTAATTAATCGGGACCGAACGATTAAATTATTGAATTAAAATTAGAGTGAAATTTTAATTCAATAATATGCCCTCAAGTTTATTTTTAATGCAAGTTTAATTTTATTCTGCATTTATTTTATATACGCGAGTTTAATGCTTATATGACTGATCATGAGCTGAGACCTACCAATTCATTTCTGGTGTTTGTTTATTTATTTAATTATTTATTTAATAATTTTATGTGGTTTTGTAATAATTATTTTAAATAAAAAGGAAATCTGCGTGTCATCTCAGAGTCATTATATGTATAAGGGTCTGCATGCCCATTTTCAAAGTTGTACTTTTTTACTCCCGAGACCCCCTCACCTGCGTGCAAGTATAATTGTGTAATGACAAGACGACCGGTGAAACATTTCATGCCAAGTGACGGAGACACACCAGACACGAGTTGGTTGCATTGGATGAGCAGACATTGCTATTCAAGTTGCAAGCCACGCGACTAAAGGTATTTACACCTAGGGTTTCAGTTGGTCCATTATTCACTCAACAGATCAACCAATAGTACCAGCTCATGATCAGGTGTTCGTTTTATTTATGCATGGTTTATTATTTTTGTGTATGTGAAATTTATTGCACAATCACGTAGTATAATAATAAACAAGAATGCAAGATAAAATGAACATGTGACGCGATGAAATTTCTATTTCTTGCATAGTCATTTGTGAGTGCGATCACACAGTATGTTCTTATAAAATTAGAAAATGATTTCTTTCGTCAAACTAAAAATAATAAAACCCTCAATGATATATTAAGTCTAAACAGCCTTCCATCATTAAAATTTAGAGAAAACCAGCTGTTTGAGGTGCCAGTTCATGCCTTAGCTGAGGGTGCCTCTTACTGATAGGGAGTCCTTATAAGAATTATGGGTCGACTTAACTAAAGTGCTATTAAGGATTATCCCTAGCTAACTTGCTATCATTTTAGAGCCAAGTGTTGAGTAAATCAAATTTTGATTTTAAGAAGCTGGGACTTCACTCAACAGATCAAGGAACCGCAAACTATAAAGCGGTCGGCCAGCCAAAAGCCTACCTAGAACTCTCTAAGTAGTGGTGTATCCTTAGCTTGTAGACTATGAGGGGTGGTTCCAGGATCCTTTCCACTATAATACTCAAGTGACAAAGTATTCCGATTCTAGCATAGAGGGTTCCTAGAATCTGATAAAATAGTGGGATACATAAAATGATTTAAGTAATTAATCAAAATGTCTAAACTGGTAGTCCAGATAAAAGGCACTCATCCGCTAAAATTCTTTTTGTAGAAAAAAATGGCAAGTTATACCACAAGTTTAAACTGCAATAAATAATTGACAAAGTAAATTTCCACACTGACACAAGTATCCATGAATAGTACAGGCACATGCGCATAGTACTATGATATAGGAAACTCAAGGTGTTAGTGTCCCTATCACTGTTAAACTACCTCATGAAGTGAGAGTGAAAATTTCTTACAGGAGACTAATGTACTAAGAATATAATAATCATATCATTATGCTTTCATCAATGTCCGGTGTCAGTTGCGGTCACTACACCAGGACATTGATGATATAACATAAAGTCTCATCTCCGAGATGTTTGCAAGGAGAAAGTGAAGCAATGATATGAATAAGGCAAATTTTACACCGGCATGTGTAAATTTAAAGATTGATCATGATCTTAAAATATCATTTTCACCACATTACTCAAGTCTCATTTTAATTTACAAAATGAACAAGTATTGAGTAAACACTTCATTTCCTATCTAGGTAAGGATTTCCAAGTGAATAAGAATAAAAGACAATTAAGCTTTGATTCTTATGGAGGATAAATTGAATGACAATGTGAAAAGGTCAAAGGCATTTAATTCCAATGACACATTTGAGACGTCCTTCAATTAATGAGGTATTAACAATGGTAATATGAATTGTATATTGTAAAATAATGCTATGGAAGTTTAAAAGCAATAAACTGATTTAAAGAAGCAAGTTTCCGCTTCTACATCAGGCATATTCATCAATGTGATGTTTCCTTTTACTACTTGGATATTAAATACAATATGCTGGTAACATATGTGTATTCTAATATGATAAACAAGTTAGTATAGAAACCTTACTAGAAGTCAGGTGTATTCTCCAAATAGGATGTGAAAGGGTGATACCTAGGCTAGTGGTGAGAAGTAAATGACTTATTTAATTTCCAAGTGAACGATTTGTGTTCAAATATTGTTGAGTATAACCACAAACATTAATCTCATGTGTCCTTGGATGCGAGGAGACATTCTTTCAGTTTCTGGAATGAATGTTGTTTTTGGTAAACTCAATCACTAGTTTAGTAATACATGAATCATAGGCAATTAGTGATGAATATAAATGTAATACTTAGGCCCGACATATCTAAATACTTTTGGTATTATCAATGTCTTTAGTTTGGACAAAGGAGCCTTTAGAAATAAAGGTACGTCAAAAAGATTTTGGAAATAGTTCAACACAAAAGTGTGAACTATTCCAAGTATAAGCTAGAGGTATATATACTTCATAAGATTCTTTTAAGTAATTAAGGAATATCAAAGTGAAGTATTTTCATGGTCAGGTGATATGAGTTGCTTCGGGTTGGGATACCGAATAATCTCTCGACCAAGCATTCATCAATCATGATAATGTAGAGTGGAGCAATTCCTAAACGCACATTAACTTATCAACGTCATGACGTTGATGTTAATGGGGAGGATTGGTGATGAAGTCTTACATATCAACATTGATAAAAAAATGTAGCGTGTAGTAATTCCTAAATGCACATTTTATACATCAAAGTATTGATGTAAGTAATATCAATGTTGGAACAAGTAGAAACTTCCATTATATTTCGTGAAATGATTTGGAAATAATAGCGATATCCCCCAACCATATGCCAACTATAATTAAAAATTAATATCATATAATTCATAGTATGATGTAAACCCATTATGTTATAAGAACATGTGTTTAGATACAAAGAGTTTGTTAGGACATAAACAAACTACTATCAAGACAAACACATTGTGTATTTAGTTTAATAATCCTAACAGTTTTTTAGGATGTTACATAAATCCCTATGATAGAAGAGTAGGTAGTCAAGCAATAGACTACACTTCTATATAAGGGTGCACATCTCTATTAGAGATAGTGGGAGCTATATTGACTTGTGTTTAGTCAATGATAAAAATAGAAAAAATAGTTGGCATAAGAACTAGTTCCACAAGCGCATGTGGAACAAAGTAAGTTCCAGAGACACATACTATGTAGGAAGGATAAAACCATGGTGATGGTTTTTATATTCACCATAGACGGTGATCTACTATTCAAAGTGAATAATTTTTCTTACAAGTAAGAAGTATATGGAACTTAGCTAAAATTGATAAGATCAACTAAAATTCAATTAATGGATTCCATGTATCAAAGTAAAAAAGGGGGATATTATTTTGAATACTGTGGTGGGTATTCAAGTGAGTTGATACATGGATGGTATATGCTTAGTACCAATAAGGCTCGATTGGTTTCACCAAGTTGTTATGCCTAAATCCATTAGAATTTTACTTATCATAGCTAATATTTATGATCAATTTATTTAGCATTGGATGTCATGACCACCAATTGTGGATGGTGTCTATACGATGCATCCAGAAAGGGATGGTCACATCACAAAATGCTAATAAAGGTTGCAAGTTACTGAAATCTGGTTTAGGATTAAAGTAAGCAACATGATCATAGGAAATAATTTTTCAAAAATGTTTTCCATGTGTCTATGCAAGGTTAGTGGGAGCATAAATGTTTTCTAAAGAAGTATGTTCGGAAATATATGGAAAACAAACATTGGTCTTACAAGTAGTTAAGAGAAAAATGAAATTTACTCTCCAATGATTGACTTAAAGTAGCAACCTAAGTTCTAGGGAACAAAATCTACTAAGGTAGATCTATAGGGTTCTTAGTCCTAGTCAATCGTACATATAAAGACCCGCACTTATTTCATACATAATCTTGAATTTATTCAAGAAAACACTTCCTTTTACATTGAGTATATTTTCAAGTTTAGAGCTTTATAGAATTAAGACAAAACATTCATAACATTACACATTGTTACATAGTGGATACCATAAAATCAGTTTCCATTTTCCTCAGAATATAAAACATTAAAACTTAAAACAAGACTCCTTGACAATTCTTCAACATTTAACATGTCTTCATTCCTTGTATTACTCATCCATTAACCTGTGAAAAATCATTTAAAAACTTGGGATGAGCACAAAAGCTCAGTAAGGTATGAAAAAGAAGGAAAAATCACATTAGTCCATGAATACTCATGAAGTACGAAAACATTTTCAAAAGACATGCTTTCCACCCATAAATACTTACTTTGTGTAACATGAGATTTAAAAAATATCCACACAAACATAAATATAATCATATATGTAGAGACCCAAATCTTTAAGTACATGGACATTACATTACTTTAGCGGAATACTTAATACATAACAAAAACAGACACACAAGGACCGTAATAGTTTAGTGTCTTTGGAAACTTGGAACGTAATCTTCTAATCATGGCGAAAGATCTTCAAAATCTCATATAAAGATCTTCCTTTTTTTACCTAAAACCTTTCTATATATCCTAGGGAAAAGAAAACATAAAAGGGTGAGCTCAAATGCTCATTAAGGGTAAACAAAAGAAATATCAATCACATCATATTCATAAGAACATAACTTTTGGAAATCTTAACCTGCAAAAGAGAGCATAATTTCATAACATGGGATAAAGCATAGTAGTGAAATGGAATCCCAATAATCATAACATAAAACATGAAACTTTGTGGAATACACACATAATCATAGAGAATAATTTCTTATTAGTCAAGAATCATTGCCAAGACTATCATAGTGGACAAAGTCCATTTCTGAACCGAGTTCACTCCTCGTTTCAGTCCTGTTTCACTGAACCGGTATAACCTACCATTCCAGCCATGTCTATCTCATGAGATATAAAATCTTTACCCAATGAATTGGAGGGAGATATAGGTCCCACCCATCTCATAATGATACCATTCATATGTGTGCCACAAAATCATAAATCATACATCATTTCATAACCCATGTAATAAAAATGGGATTCTTAAACATCATGACATCATAAAACAATTCATATAAGATAAAGGAATTCATAAAAATATTTCCATCACAACATAATAAAATCCATGTAATAATAGGGATAGAAATAGAACCCTATATTATCTTAGATGGAAAATAATTTTGATAAAACTCTTGAACTCCATTCTTGAGGAAAATATCCTTTCTACATCAAAAATATTTTTCCTTTCTTAACATTTCATAAAATTTTAAACTAAAAGAAGTTGATTAAAAATAAACTTGAAAACTTGTAAAGGAAGATTCTTGGAAATATTGTTTTAAAAATATATTTATGCCGTATAAGTTAAAAAAACATTCTTCGTACTTTTGTCAGAAAAGTAAAAAAGTACCTCGTACGAAAAACGACAAAATATTCCTTTCATATCCTTTACTAAAAACTCACTGAAGGGTAAAATTGGATTTAAACAATTGTATGTGGATGGAAATAATATTAAATATTGAGGAAACATGGATGTGGATGATAAAATACACCCCAGTAACTACCAAAGTATAAACAATCTCGGATAAAATGAGATTGGGATATTTTCCCTTACCTTAGGTCCAATTTGCTTCGTAAGTGTCCGAACCTCCTGTATAATGATTTAAATAATGTCATTGACTTATTCCAGAATCATACTCATTGTTATGATATCATATATGGTTCACTTATGACTTTATATTACCCATTCTTTTGTAAATTCCATGTTAAAGAGCATTTTGGGTAAAATCGTTTCATTTGTCGTCCGTGTTTTGACTTGTAATTATTCATATCATTACTTAGATCATGATTACTTAATTACAGAATATAAAACAAGATTTTTATATAATATATATTCAGAATATACATATATATAATAGATCGATAAATGGAAAGAAATACACTGTTCATGGAGACGGTAGGCCGTACGTACGCATAAACGCTGTTTTCGTTTCCTCATTGAGTTGAATGGAATTAAGTAGATGACATACATATATACATAAATCTAGTAGCTTTATAATGTCATATATTTCATTATTATTGCTTATATATACTTTATAATCATTCTTAAATGGTTAACATAGAGAATGAATCACATCGTGTCGTGGAGACGGTAGTCTGTATGTACGCACGAGCAATGATATCGTTTCCATAATTATTGAATTGGAGTGGAGTGGATGATACAATATATCAGAATCATTATGATGTTATAATAACTATGTATATTTATTCTTTACACCATTATATCCATCCATGTAAGGTGTTGGTGGAAAAAAAGATTACACGACGGTGTGGAGACGGTATTCCGTACGTACGCACGCGCGGTGATTTTGTTTTCCGTAGGATGGATAGAAGGTGAAATGGGGTTGTTTCATATTTATAATAACAAATCAGTATATTAGTGATACTTATGTTATTAATTTATAATGAAACAACTAAAGAAGAATAAGTTGAAGAAGAAAGAATCTTGAAAGAATCGGGAGAAGAAATTACCTCTTCTTCGATACACCTCTTTGAAACCTCCTCTTAGGGCACTAAGATTGGTCTTTAAAGTATACCATAACCTCTAGGATGTTTATAGGGAAGTGGAGAAGATAATTTTTCAGGGGTGGGCCGAGCATGAAGGCTCAAATTGGTGTGAGGAGGAGAGGGAGGAGGTGCCCTTTTATAAGGGAGGAGAGGGGCACCTTTGGAATTCTTAAAAATATTAATTTATAATAAATATAACCCCTCTTAAAAACCTCCACAAATGACTCATATCCAAATATTAGATGAGATATGGTTGTAATATCATCAAACAATCAAATTTATACATGTTAGGTATTTATTTTAAACATTATCAACTTGATTTATCCTTATTTAGTCAATTTAATTTTATTTGTGGTAATAATATTCTAAAATTTAAATTATAACAAATAATAACTTATTTGTTGTGAAATTTCAATAATTGGATAATTTATAACATTTTCTACCATATAAATTTAAATTTATAATTTTTGAGTATATTCGTGATTTTTAAACAATTTTATAATATATTATTTTTATAAAATAACAATAGTGTCAATTTTGACACTATTCATTTATTTGAATTTAAATAAAATATATACAGAATATATGTTTGAACCGAAAGCTTTAATAGAATCATAAAAGGTTATATGTTTCTAGAAAATTAGTGTAGCACATTAAATAGTTCATATAATATTTATTTTATTATTTTTAAAACCATTTATTTGGTTTATCTCTTAATAAATAAATTACTACAACATTTTTTGTATTATTATTTAATATACTTATTTGTTGCATAAAAATTAATAATAATATCCTATGATGAATATAAATCTATTAAAATTCATAATAATACTTTTACTAGAATTTATCATCTTAAAATCACAATATTTAAATTGTTATATTTATTAAATTATGAAGGAGACAACTTTGGCATCATTTAAAATAAAATAGTATAAGTGTCATAATCGCTTTTATAAGGCTTCAAATGGTCCAATATTCTACAATTGGATTATTATGGTTTATATGTACATGAAAAATAAATTTTGGTCAGGGTTTTGGTCATTTTATGGTTACTATTAGTTTAATAAAAACTATATTCTTGATTTTTCACTAGATAAACAATTTCTGCATCACTATTGTGTTACAATTAATGATAATTATTTAATCCATAAAAATTATAAATAAATTCATATGATGTAGATAATTTTATTATATTTCTGGATACTATTAAGTTTTGAAGTTTCATGAAGTTTATCACTAAATTAAAGTTAATATACTTATAAGATTTAAGATAGTGACATGTTGTCACTTTCTTTGGTTTTAATAATAATTAAATTATTTTCATGGTCAAAAGTCCATAAAATGAATATAATCCGACCCTTAGGTTATATGGGTCTACCTTTAGTCATCCAATAGGATTTTGGCATGTGTTAGGGTAATTTTATAATATTATATTTACCCTTAATTACCCGATTTACCTTTAAATATGGTAAATTTTTTTTACCATAGTTACTATTCATAATTCCCAAAAATAAAAAGTAGCTTATTAACATAATTTGGACCCACTGATTCCAAATATAGAATCCATTTTTCCAAATTCAATACAAAAAATTTGCAGAAATTAAATTAAAATTAATCCCGTTGTCGAAAGAAAACGGGTATTTCTTTAAAACATTGCAAAAGATTGAATTGATTTAACCTATGAATTCAATGTATAATCAATGCTAATGGAATAAATTATATTAAATGGTAAAAATATATTCTATTTATACTTTAAAACCACTCAATATTATAATTTAACCATATAAAAAATTACGATGAAAAAAGTTGTTTTTAATTAAAATATAGCGTGTTTTTACTATTCATCGAAATATGAAAGTTACCAGAATAATATGAAAAATTTATACAAAGTAAATTTTTATATCCTGATTTAAAATAAGAATTTTATTTTGTCAAATTGAACTTATAAACATTTCAACAAATAGATTTAAAGTGGGTGCGCCATCAAAAGGCGGAAAAACTGCATTTTTTGAAAAATACTTATTTTACCTGAAAAATTTATTTTGTTCTTATACCATGTTCTAGAAAATGTGTAAGATGAATAATAATCTTATAAAATTAAAAATATAGTTAATACTATTCATAACAGCAAGCTCATAATAATATTATAATAATATATCGTTGTTTAGTAAAACCCGGTATTGCGTACAACACACGCTATCGAGGAAGGTCACGATTGCGTGTAATGCAAGCCAAGTCAGGGTTGCGTGTTGTGCAAGAATCCTTCATTGTTTTGTATAACAGAATCAAACCATATTTCATTTATTCATTGATTATATATATATATATATATACTCAATGTTGCGTAGAATAACTATTATCAAAATTGTGTATAACACGATCCAAGAATAGTGTTGCCTATACTGCAAGCTAATACGGTGTTGCGTATAGCTCAAGGTAATATTGGTGTAGCATACAACACAATTCATTAATGAAATTAAGAGAATATATTTCATATAATCTCGGGGTGTTACATTCTACCCCCCTTAAAATGAATTTCGCCCTCGAAATTCTTCGGGGTTATAAATGGTTTACTACTCGAAAGTTTGTTTAATAGAAACCCACATCGTAAAAAGGAATACCAAAACATGGCTTTAAAAACTAAAGTATGAAATGTAACGGTTACCCAAATTAACTCATCACTGGGTTTCCACGTAGGAGAACATAGGTGAAAATATAGATATGGAAGAAAAATCTAACCATCAAGTTCTGATGGAGAGTGGTAGAGAACATGGCTATGAAAAAGCCAACAATCACAAAGCTATTGATTTGTGATGATCTAAGGTACCATCTGATTCATCAGATATAAGGGAACTAGGACAACATTTTTAGTTTTCAAGATCATTTCCCTAAAGTTGATGACTTGAAAGAAATAATTGCATGAATTTGGTACAATCTCACTGTTTTTCATGAATTGAAAAATTTCCACATCATCCCTTAAAGAAATGAAGTTGAATTTGTTATTCATGATGTGTTTGCAGATCATGTGATATAATGATGAGTCATTCCATCTCTTTCAAACAAAAGGTTAGAAAAAGTTATAAGCCCATCTTATGGTTAGATTAATCGTATATGGTTCCAAAAATGAACTTATACTTCATATATCATACCTCTTAGTAAAATAAAACTAGTTTTACTAACCAGGGACTTCTTGTAGGCCAGTGGTAGGCGATAAAGGCTAGTCGCACTTCGGTTGTGGGTTCGATTCCCACGGCCTTGTCCGACGCGATGGGCTGTCGCCCGTCCCTCATGTTGTCCTTTTTCTAAAACTATATTACTATAACATCCCATCAATAATATCGAAAAAACTTCTATCCTAAACAAAACTAACTTATGTCCAACATAATCCATTCCAATCTTTAGGATTATCCATAATACTACAGTCCACTCTCATAATATACTGAAAACGATTACCAGATATTTAATACCATCGTTGATCCCCATATATCATAAGATATGTCTTGTTGGTCACATTCCAAAAATTCAAAGGCCTTAATCATGTATTCTATTGAATACCCATTGAACCTTAGTGAAAACATGAATGCAGTTAAAAGTTAACACTTTCCACATACCAAAATCCTCAAAATTCTATATACTCCAACCATGATATCACTTAGTCCTTATATCAATCATGAGCTCATGAATACAATCAAACATCTCATTATCTTCTTATTCCTTCATTATGCGCATATCATCTACTTTAAAAATATCTGAATAACCTTCCATGGTTACTGGTACCATTCAACATATACTTTAAAATACTTTTAAGGAAAAATAATAGTGTAACAATCCTTAGATGATTCTTTATTCCATAGTACCATTAACTATACAACATAACTCTCGATAAACATACAATCATTCCACTACCTTCTAAAACAACCGACTGAGATTCAACACTTATTTCAGCTCATATATCATTTTTAGTCTCCTCATCATCATCCACATAAATACTACCCATATGACCATGCTGATTCTCTTCATGAGATTTTCCATTAGGGAATTGGTTTGCATAATGCCCGTAAATTCCACATTTAAAACATCTAATCATTGTTGATGTCGTAGCAATAACATTATCCTTGTCCATGGTGATAACTGAACCTTTTCCTTTGCACTTACTGGCTTTGTGTCCTTCTTTTACACACCCAAATCATCTTCTAGTTCCTTTGAAACAATCTCCCTGATGCCTCTTCCCACATGATTTTCATGAGGGAAATTGAACTTTATTTCCTCTGTGATCATCATGAAACTCCATATTTCTCTTATTATCTGAGTCAGGAAACTTACCAAAGTTGAGATTATTGATCATATTATGAGATTGATAATTAGTCATAATAACGATGTTTGGACTTCCAGATCCCGTTTCATTTGGTTTCTCATGAAGAAAATCATTCCATTGTCCGTCATATCCTCCATTATCATGAATCTTCCTGTTTCCATCCATTTTCTAAAACCCAAAAAGAATAGTGTGAGAGGCAAAAGTCATTCTAGGGAAAATAACATAGTAAAGGGGGAGCACCCTCAATATCTAACATCTTAGGTTAAATTCTAAGATCGTTACCGTAGTTCTAGGACTATATCCAATATGTATACTTATCCTTAGGGACATCCCTAGACATACCTTAGAAATATCTCTAGGGATCTCACTAACGTTTTCGCATCCTAGTTTCCAAAGGTTGACTAAACCTTTCCTCTGATACCAACTGTAAAGACCCCAAGCTTGACGTACATGGACATTACATTACTTTAGTGGAATACTTAATACATAACAAAAACAGACACACAAGGACCGTAATAGTTTAGTGTCTTTGGAAACTTGGAACATAATCTTCTAATCGTGGTGAAAGATCTTCAACATCTCCCATAAAGATCTACCTTTTTTTACCTAAAAACATTCCTTATATCCTAGGGAAAGGAAAACATAAAAGGGTGAGCTCAAATGCTCAGTAAGGGTAAACAAAAGAAATATCAATCACATCATATTCATAAGAACATAACTTTTGGAAATCTTAACCTGCAAATTAGAGCATAATTTCATAACATGGGATAAATCATAGTAGTGAAATGGAATCCAAATAATCATAACATAAAACATGAAACTTTGTGGCATACACACATAATCATAGAGAATAATTTCTTATTAGTCAATACTCATGGCAAGACTATCTTAGTGGACAAAGTCCATTTCTGAACCGAGTTCACTTCTCGTTTCAGTCTTGTTTCACTGAACCGGTATAACTTACCATTCCAGCCATGTCTATCTCATGAGATATAAAATATATATCCAATTCATTGGAGGGAGATATAGGTCCCACCCATCTCATAATGATACCATTCATATGTGTGCCACAAAATCATAAATCATACATCATTTCATAACCCATGTAATAAAAATGGGATTCTTAAACATCATGACATCATAAAACAATTCATATAAGATAAAGGAATTCATAAAAATATTTCCATCACAACATAATCAAGTCCATGTAATAATAGGGATAGAAACAGAACCCTATATTATCTTAGATGGAAAATAATTTTTATAAAACTCTTGAACTCCATTCTTGAGGAAAATATCCTTTCTACATCAAAAATATTTTTCCTTTCTTAACATGTCATACAATTTTAAACTAAAATAAGTTGATTAAAAATAAACTTGAAAACTTGTAAAGGAATATTCTTGGAATTATTGTTTTAAAAATCCATTTATGCTGTATAAGTTAAAAAAACATTCTTTGTACTTTTGTCGGAAAAGTCAAAAAGTACCTCGTACGAAAAACGACAAAAGATTCTTTTCATATCCTTTACTAAAAACTCACCGAAGGGTAAAATTGGATTTAAACAACTGTAGGTGGATGGAAATAATATTACATATTGGGGAAACATGGATGTGGATGATAAAATACACCCCAGTAACTACCAAAGTATAAACAATCTCGGATAAAATGAGATTGTGATATTTTCCCTTACCTTAGGTCCGATTTGCTTCTTAAGTGTCCGAACCTCCTGTATAATGATTTAAATAGTGTCATTGATTTATTAAACAATCATAATCATTGTGATGATATCATATATGGTTCACTTATGACTTTATATTACCCATTCTTTTGTAAATTCCATGTTAAAGAGCGTTTTGGGTAAAATCGTTTCATTTGTCGTCCGTGTTTTGACTTGTAATTTTTCATATCATTACTTAGATCATGATTACTTAATTACAGAATATAAAACATGATTTATATATAATATATATTCATAATATACATATATATAATAGATCGATAAATGGAAAGAAATACACTGTTCATGGAGACGGTAGGCCGTACGTACGCATGAACGCTGTTTTCGTTTCCTTATTGAGTTGAATGGAATTAAGTAGATGAAATACATATATACATAAATACAGTAGCTTTATAATGTCATATATTTCATTATTATTGCTTATATATACTTTATAATCATTCTTAAATGGTTAACATGGAGAATGAATCTCAACGCGTCGTGGAGACGGTAGTCCGTACGTACGCACGAGCGATGATATCGTTTCCATAATTATTGAATTGAATTGGAGTGGATGATACAATATATCATAATCAGTATGATATTATAATAACTATTTATAGTTATTCTTTACACCATTATACCCATCCATGTAAGGTGCTGTTGGAAAAATGGATTACACCACGGCGTGGAGACGGTATTCCGTACGTACGCACGTGCGGTGATTTTGTTTTCTGTAGGATGGATAGAAGGTGAAATGGAGTTGTTTCATATTTATAATAACAAATCAGTATATTAGTGATACTGATTTTATTAATTTATAATTAAACTACTAAATAAGAATAAGTTTAAGAAGAAATAATCTTGAAAGAATCGGGAGAAGAAATTACCTCTTCTTCTATACGCCTCTTTGAAACCTCCTCTTAGGGAACTGATATTGGTCTTTAAAGTAGACAAAAACCTCTAGGATGTTTCTAGGGAAGTGGAGAAGATAATTTGGCAGGGGTTGGAGGAGCTTGAAGTCTCAAATTTGTGTGAGGAGGAGAGAGAGGAGGTGCCCTTTTATAAGGGATGAGAGGGGCACCTTTGGAATTCTGAAAAATATTAATTTATAATAAATCTAACCCCACATAAAAACCTCCAAAAATGACTCATATCCAAATATTAGATGAGATATGGTTTTAATATCATCAAACAATCAAATTTAGACATGTTAGGTATTTATTTTAAACATTATCAACTTGATTTATTCTTATTTAGTCAATTTAATTTTTTTTGTGGTAATAACATTATAAAATTTAAATTATAACAAATAATTACTTATTTGTTGTGAATTTTCCATAATTGGATACTTTATAACATTTTCTACCATATAAATTTAAATTTATAATTTTTAAGTATATTTGTGATTTTTAAACAATTTTATAATATATAATTTTTATAAAATAACAATCGTGTCAATTTTGACACTATTCATTTATTTGAATTTAAATAAAATATATACAGAAGATATGTTCAAACCGAAAGCTTTAATAGAATCATAAAAGGTCATATGTATCTATAAAATTAGTGTAGCACATTAAATAGTTCATATAATATTTATTTTATTATTTTTAAAACCATTTATTTGGTTTATCTCTTAATAAATAAATTAATGCAACATTTCTGTATAATTATTTAATTTACTTATTTGTTTCATATAAAATTAAAAATAATATCCTATGATGAAGATAAATATTTTAACTTTCATAATAATACTTTTACTAGAATTTATCATCTTAAAATCACAATATTTAAATTGTTATATTTATTAAATTATGAAGGTGACAACTTTGGCATCATTTAAAATAAAATAGTATAAGTGTCATAATCGCTTTTATAAGGCTCAAAATGGTCCAATAGTCGACCATTGGATGATTATGGTTTATATGTACATGAAAAATAAATTTAGGTTAGGGTTTTGGGCATTTTATGGTTACTATTAGTTTAATAAAAACTGTATTCTTGATTTTTCACTAGATAAACAATTTCTGCATCACTATTGTGTTACAATTAATGATAATTATTTAATACCTAAAAATTATAAATAAATTCATATGATGTATATAATTTCATTATATTTCTGGATACTATTCATGTTCTAGGTTTCATAAATTTTATCACTAAATTAAAATTAACATGCTTATAAGATTTAAGAGAGTGACATGTTGTCATTTTCTTTGGTTTTAATAATAATTAAATTATTTTCATCGTCAAAAGTCCATAAAATGAATCTAATCAGACCCTTAGGTTATATGGGTCTACCTTTAGTCATCCAATATGATTTTGGCATGTGTTAGGGTAATTTTATAATATTATATTTACCCTTAATTACCCGATTTACCTTTAACAATGGTAAATAAAATTTACCGTAGTTACTATTCATAATTCCCAAAAATAAAAAGTCGCTTATTAACATAATTTGGACCCACTGATTCCAAATATAGAATCCATTTTTCCAAATTCAAGACAAAAAAGTTGCAGAAATTAAATTAAAATTAATCCCGTTGTCGAAAGAAAACGGGTTTTTCTTTAAAACATTGCAAAAGATTGAATTGATTTAACCTATGAATTCAATGTATAATCAATGATAATGAAATAAATTATATTAAATGGTAAAAAATATATTCTATTTATACTTTAAAACCACTCAATATTATAATTTATCCATATAAATTATTACGATGAAAAAAGTTGTTTTTAATTAAAATATAGCGTGTTTTTACTATTCATCGAAATATGAAAGTTACCAGAATAATATGAAAAATTTATCCAAAGTAAATTTTTATATCCTGATTTAAAAGAAGAATTTTATTTTGTCAAATTGAACTTATAAACATTTCAACAACTATATTTAAAGTGGGTGCGCCATCAAAAGGCGGCAAAAATGCATTTTTTGAAAAATACTTATTTTACCCGAAAAAATTATTTTGTTCTTATACCATGTTCTTGAAAATGTTTAAGATGAATAATAATGTTATAAAATTAAAAATTTAGTTAATAATATTCATAACGGCTAGTTCATAATAATATTATAATAGTATATTGTTGTTTAGTAAAACCCGGTATTGCGTACAACACACGCTATCGAGGAAGGTCGCGATTGCGTGTAATGCAAGCCAAGTCAGGGTTGCGTGTTGTGCAAGAATCCTTCGTTGTTTTGTATAACAGAATCCAACCATAATTCATTTATACATTGAATATATATATACATATACTGAATGTTGTGTAGAATAACTATTATCAAAATTGTGTATAACACGATCCAAGAATAGTGTTGCATATATTGCAAGCTAATACGGTGTTGCGTATCGCACAAGGTAATCTTGGTGTAGCATACAACACAAGACATTAATGAAATTAAAAGAATATTTTTCATAAAATCTCGGGGTGTTACATTCTACCCCCCTTAAAATGATTTTTTCCCTCGAAATTCATCGGGGTTATAAATGGTTTACTACTCGAAAGTTTGTTTAATAGAAACCCACATCGTAAAAAGGAATACCAAAACATGGCTTTAAAAACTAAAGTATGAAATGTAACAGTTACCCAAATTAACTCATCACTGGGTTTCCACGTAGGAGAACATAGGTGAAAATATGGATATGGAAGAAAAATCCAACCATCAAGTTCTGATGGAGAGTGGTAGAGAACATGGCTATGAAATAGCCAACAATCACAAAGATATTGATTTGTGATGATCTAAGGTACCATCTGATTCCTCGGATATAAGGGAACTAGGACAACATTTTTAGTTTTCAAGATCATTTCCCTAAAGTTGATGACTTAAAAGAAATAATTGCATGATTTTGGTACAATCTCACTGTTGTTCGTGAATTGAACAATTTCCACTTCATTCCTTAAAGAAATGAAGTTGAATTTGTTATTCGTGATGTGTTAGTAGATCATCTGATAGAATGATGGGTCATTCCATCTCTTTCAAACAAAAGGTTAGAAAAAGTTATAAGTCCATCTTATGGTTAGATTAATCGTATATAGATCCAAAAATGAACTTATAATTCATATATCATACCGCTTAATAAAATAAAACTAGTTTCTACTAACTAGGGACTTCCTGTAGTCCAGTGGTAGGCGATAAAGGCCAGTCGCACTTCGGTTGTGGGTTCGATTCCCACGGCCTTGTCCGACGCGATGGGATGTCGCCCGTCCTGCAGGTTGTCCTTTTTCTAAAACTATATTACTATAACATCCCATCAATAATATCGAAAAAACTTCTATCCTTAAACAATACTAACTTAGGTCCAACATAATCCATTCCAATATTTAGGCTTATCCATAATACTACAGTTTACTCTCATAATATAGTGAAAACGATTACCAGAGATTTAATACCATCGTTGATCCCCATATATCATAAGATATGTCTTATTGGTCACATTCCAAACATTTAAAGGCCTTAATCATGTATTCTCTTGAATACCCATTAAACCTTAGTGAAAACATGAATGTAGTTAAAAGTTAACACTTTCCACATACCAAAATCCTCAAAATTATATATACTCAAACCATGATATCACTTAGTCCTTATATCAATCATGAGGTCATGAATACAATCAAACATCTCATTATCTTCTTATTCCTTCATTATGCGCATATCATCTACTTTAAAAATATCTGAATAAACTTCCATGGTTACTGGTACCATTGAACATATACTTTCAAATACTTTCAAGAAAAACAATAGTGTAACAATCCTTAGATGATTCTTTATTCCATAGTACCATTAACTATACAACATAACTATCAATAAACATACAATCATTCCACTACCTTCTAAAACAACCGACTGATCTTCAACACTTATTTTAGCTCATATATCATCTGTAGTCTCTTCATCATCATCCACATAAATACTACCCTTATAACCATGCTGATTCTCTTCATGAGATTTTCCATTAGGGCATTAGTTTGCATAATGCCCGTACATTCCACATTTAAAACATCTAATCATTGTTGATGTTGTAGCAATACAATTATCCTTATCCATGGTGTTAACTGAACCTTTTCTTTTAAACTTACTGGCTTTGTGTCCTTCTTTTACACACCCAAAGAATCTTCCAGTTCCTTTGAAACAATCTCCCTGAAGCCTCTTCCCACATGATTTACATGAGGGAAATTGAACTTTCTTTCCTCTATGATCATCATGAAACTCCATCTTTCTCTTATTATCTGAGTTGGGAAACTTACCAAAGTTGAGATTATTGATCATATTATGAGATTGCTGATTAGGCATAATAACGATGTTTTGACTTCCAGATCCCGTTTCGTTTGGTTTCTCATGAAGAAAATCATTCCATTGTCCATCATATCCCCCATTATCATGAATCTTCCTGTTTCCAGCCATTTTCTAAAACCCAAAAAGAATAGTGTGAGAGGCAAAAATCATGCTAGGGAAAACACCATAGCAAAGGGGGAGCACCCTCAATATCTAACATCTTAGGTTAAATTCTATGATCGTTACCATAGTTCTAGGACTATATCCAATATGTATACTTATCCTTAGGGACATCCCTAGACATATCTTAGAAATATCTCTAGGGATCTCACTAACGTTTTCGCATCCTAGTTTCCAAAGATTGACTAAACCTTTCCTCTGATACCAACTGTAGAGTCCCGAAGCTTGACGTACATGGACATTACATTAATTTAGCAGAATACTTAATACATAACAAAAACAGACACACAAGGACTGTAATAGTTTAGTGTCTTTCGAAACTTGGAACGTAATCTTCTAATCGTGGTGAAAGATCTTCAACATCTCCCATAAAGATCTTCCTTTTTTTACCTAAAACTTTTCTTTATATCATGGGGAAAAGAAAACATAAAATGGTGAGCTCAAATGCTCAGTAAGGGTAAACAAAAGAAATATCAATCACATCATATTAATAAGAACATAACTTTTGGAATCTTAACCTGCAAAAGAGTGCATAATTTCATAACATGGGATAAATCATAGTAGTGAAATGGAATCCCAATAATCATAACATAAAACATGAAACTTTGTGTCATACACAAATAATCATAGAGAATAATTTCTTATTAGTCAAGACTCATTTCCAAGAATATCTTAGTGGACAAAGTCCATTTCTGAACCGAGTTCACTCCTCGTTTCAGTCCTGTTTCACTGAACCAGTATAACCTACCGTTCCAGCCATGTCTATCTCATGAGATATAAAATCTTCACCCAATGCATTGGAGGGAGATATAGGTCCCACCCATCTCATAATGATGCCATTCATATGTGTGCCACAAAATCATAAATCATACATCATTTCATAACCCATGTAATAAAAATGGGATTCTTAAACATCATGACATCATAAAACTATTCATATAAGATAAAGGAATTCATAAAAATATTTCCATCACAACATAATCAAATCCATGTAATAATAGGGATAGAAATAGAACCCTATATTATCTTAGATGGAAAATAATTTTGATAAACTCTTGAACTCCATTCTTGAGGAAAATATCCTTTCTACATCAAAAACATTTTTCCTTTCTTAACATGTCATACAATTTTAGACTAAAAGAAGTTGATTAAAAATAAACTTGAAAACTTGTAAGGGAAGATTCTTGTAAATATTGTTTTAAAAATCCATTTATGCCGTATAAGTTAAAAAAACATTCTTCGTACTTTTTTCAGAAAAGTCAAAAAGTACCTTGTATGAAAAACGACAAAAGATTCCTTTGATATCCTTTACTAAAAACTCACTGAAGGGTAAAATTGGATTTAAACAATTGTAGGTGGATGGAAACAATATTACATATTGAGGAAACATGGATGTGGATGATAAAATACACCCTAGTAACTACCAAAGTATAAACAATCTCTGATAAAATGAGATTGTGATATTTTCCCTTACCTTGGGTCCGATTTGCTTCGTAAGTGTCCGAACCTCCTGTATAATGATTTAAATAATGTCATTGAATTATTCCAGAATCATACTCATTGTTATGATATCATATATGGTTCATGTATGACTTTATATTACCTGTTCTTTTGTAAATTCCATGTTAAAGAGCGTTTTGGGTAAAATCGTTTCATTTGTCGTCCGTGTTTTGACTTGTAATTATTCATATCATTACTTAGATCATGATTAATTAATTATATAATATTAAACATGATTTATATATAATATATATTCAGAATATACATATATATAATAGATCGATAAATGGAAATAAATGCACCGTTCATGGAGACGGTAGGCTGTACGTACCCATGAACGCTGTTTTCGTTTCCTTATTTAGTTGAATGGAATTAAGTAGATGACATACATATATACATAAATCCAGTAGATTTATAATGTCATATATTTCATTATTATTTCTTATATATACTTTATAATCATTCTTAAATGGTTAACATGGAGAATGAATCTCATCGCGTCGTGGAGACGGTAGTCCGTACGTACGCACGAGCGATGATATCGTTTCCATTATTATTGAATTGAATTGGAGTGGATGATACAATATATCAGAATTAGTATGATGTTATAATAACTATGTATATTTGTTCTTTACACCATTATACCCATCCATGTAAGGTGTTGGTGGAAAAACAGATTACACCACGGCGTGGAGACGGTATTCCGTATGTATGCACGCGCGGTGATTTTGTTTTCCGTTGGATGGATAGAAGGTGAAATGGGGTTGTTTCATATTTATAATAACAAATCAGTATATTAGTGATAATGATGTTATTACTTTATAATGAAACAACTAAAGAAGAAGAAGTTGAATAAGAAAGAAGCTTGAAAGAATCGGGAGTAGAAATTACCTCTTCTTCGATACGCCTCTTTGAAACCTCCTCTTAGGGCACTAAGATTGGTCTTTAAAGTATACCAGAACCTCTAGGATGTTTCTAGGTAAGTGGAGAAGATAATTTGGTAGGGTTTGGACGAGCTTGAAGGCTCAAATTGGTGTGAGGAGGGGAGGGGCACCTTTGGAATTCTTAAAAATATTAATTTATAATAAATCTAACCCCACTTAAAAACATCCAAAAATGACTCATATCCAAAGCATATGTGAGATATGGTTGTAATATCATCAACCAACCAAATTTAGACATTTTAGGTATTTATTTTGAACATTATCAACTTGATTTATCCTTATTTAGTCAATTTAATTTTATTTGGGGTAATAACATTCTAAAATTTAAATTATAACAAAGAATTACTTATCTGTTGTGAATTTTCCATAATTGGATACTTTATAACATTTTATACCAAATAAATTTAAATTTATAATTTTTAAGTATATTTGTGATTTTTTAAACAATTTTATAATATATTATTTTTATAAAATAACAATAGTGTCAATTTTGACACTATTCATTTATTTGAATTTAAATAAAATATATACAGAAGATATGTTCAAAAAGAAAGCTTTAATAGAATCATAAAAGGTCATATGTATCTAGAAAATTAGTGTAGCACATTAAATGGTTCATATAATATTTATTTTATTATTTTTAAAACCATTTATTTGGTTTATCTCTTAATAAATAAATTACTGCCACATTTTTGTATAATTATTTAATATACTTATTTGTTGAATCAAAATTAAAAATAATATCCTATGATGAAGCTAAATCTATTAAATTTCATAATAATACTTTTACTATAATTTATCATCTTAAAATCACAATATTTAAATTGTTATATTTATTAAATTATGAAGGTGACAACTTTGGCATCATTTAAAATAAAATAGTATAAGTGTTATAATCGCTTTTATAAGGCTCCAAATGGTCCAATATTCTCCCATTGGATGATTATGGTTTATATGTACATGAAAAATAAATTTTGGGCAGGTTTTTGGGCATTTTATGGTTACTATTAGTTTAATAAAAACAATATTCTTGATTTTTCACTAGATAAACAATTTCTGCATCACTATTGTGTTACAATTAATGATAATTATTTAATCCCTAAAAATTATAAATAAATTCATATGATCTAGATAATTTCATTAGCTTTCTGGAGACTATTCATGTTCAAAGTTTTATGAAGTTTATCACTAAATTAAAATTAATATACTTATAAGATTTAAGAGAGTGACATGTTGTCACTTTCTTTGGTTTTAATAATATTAAATTATTTTCATGGTCAAAAGTCCATAAAATGAATCTAATCCGACCCTTAGGTTATATGGGTCTACCTTTAGTCATCCAATAGGATTTTCGAACGTGTTAGGGTATTTTTATAATATTATATTTACCCTTAATTACCCGTTTTACCTTGAACTATGGTAAATAAAATTTACCGTAGTTACTATTCATAATTCCCAAAAATAAAAATTAGCTTATTAACATAATTTGGACCCACTGATTCCAAATATAGAATCCATTTTTCCAAATTCAATACAAAAAAGTTGCAGAAATTAAATTAAAAATAATCCCGTTGTCGAAAGAAAACGGGTTTTTCTTTAAAAGATTGCAAAAGATTGAATTGATTTAACCTATGAATTCAATGTATAATCAATGATAATGACATACATTATATTAAATGGTAAAAATATATTCTATTTATACTTTAAAACCACTCAATATTATAATTTAACCATATAAATTATTACGATGAAAAAAGTTGTTTTTAATTAAAATATAGCGTGTTTTTACTATTCATCGAAATATGAAAGTTACCAGAATAATATGAAAAATATATCCAAAGTAAATTTTTATATCCTGATTTAAAAGAAGAATTTTATTTTGTCAAATTGAACTTATAAACATTTCAACAACTAGATTTAATGTGGGTGCGCCATCAAAAGGCGGCAAAACTGCATTTTTTGAAAAATACTTATTTTACCCGAAAAATTTATTTTGTTCTTATACCATATTCTAGAAAATGTGTAAGATGAATAATAATGTTATAAAATTCAAAATTTAGTTAATACTATTCATAATAGCTAGTTCATTATAATATTATAATAATATATCGTTGTTTAGTAAAACCCGGTATTGCGTACAACACACGCTATCGAGGAAGGTTGCGATTGCGTGAAATGCAAGCCAAGTCAGGGTTGCGTGTTATGCAAGAATCCTTCGTTGTTCTGTATAACAGAATCCAACCATATTTCATTTATACATTGAATATATATATATATATACTCAATGTTTCGTAGAATAACTACTATCAAAATTGTGTATAACACGATCCAAGAATAGTGTTGCATATACTGCAAACTAATCCGGTGTTACGTATAGCGCAAGGTAATCTTGGTGTGGCATACAACATAAGACATTAATGAAATTAAAAGAATATTTTTCATATAATCTCAGGGTGTTACATTCTACCCCCCTTAAAATTAATTTCACCTCGAAATTCGTCGGGGTTATAAATGGTTTACTAATCGAAAGTTTGTTTAATAGAAACCCACATCGTAAAAAGGAATACCAAAACATGGCTTTAAAAACTAAAGTATGAAATGTAACGGTTACCCAAATTAACTCATCACTGGGTTTCCACGTAGGAGAACTTAGGTGAAAATATGGATATGGAAGAAAAATATAAGCATCAAGTTCTGATGGAGAGTGGTAGAGAACATGGCTATGAAAAATCCAACAATCACAAAGCTATTGATTTGTGATGGTCTAAGGTACCATATGATTCATCGGATATAAGGGAACTAGGACAACATTTTGGGTTTTCAAGATCATTTCCCTAAAGTTGATGACTTAAAAGAAATAATTTCATGATTTTGGTACAATCTCACTGTTGTTCGTGAATTGAACAATTTACACTTCGTCACTTAAAGAAATGAAGTTGAATTTGTTATTCGTGTTGTGTTAGCAGATCATGTGATAGAATGATGGGTCATTCCATCTCTTTCAAACAAAAGGTTAGAAAAAGTTATAAGTCCATCTTATGGTTAGATTAATCATATATGGTTCCAAAAATGAACTTATACTTCATATATCAAACCGCTTAATAAAATAAAACTAGTTTCTACTAACCAGGGACTTCCTGTAGGCCAGTGGTAGGAGATAAAGGCCAGTCGCACTTCGGTTGTGGGTTCGATTCCCACGGCCTTGTCCGACGCAATGGGCTATCGCCCATCCTGTAGGTTGTCCTTTTTCTAAAACTATATTATTATAACATCCCATCAATAATATCAAAAAAACTTCTATCCTTAAACAATACTAACTTATGTCCAACATAATCCATTCCAATCTTTAGTCCTATCAATAATACTACAGTCCACTCTCATAATATAGTGAAAATGATTACCAGAGATTTAATACCATTGTTGATCCCCATATATCATAAGATATGTCTTGTTAGTCACATTCCAAACATTCAAAGGCCTTAATCATGTATTCTCTTGAATACCCATTGAACCTTAGTGAAAACATGAATGCAGTTAAAAGTTAACACTTTCCACATACCAAAATCCTCAAAATTCTATATACTCAAACCATGATATCACTTAGTCCTTATATCAATCATGAGCTCATGAATACAATCAAACATCTCATTATCTTCTTATTCCTTCATTATGCGCATATCATCTACTTTAAAAATATCTGAATAACCTTCCATGGTTACTGGTACCATTCAACATATACTTTCAAATAATTTTAGGAAAAAAAAATAGTGTAACAATCCTTAGATGATTCTTTATTCCATAGTACCATTACCTATACAACATAACTCTCGATAAACATACAATCATTCCACTACCTTCTAAAACAACTGACTGAGCTTCAACACTTCTTTCAGCTCATATATCATTTGTAGTCTCCTCATCATCATCCACATAAATACTACCCATATGACCATGCTGATTCTCTTCATGAGATTTTCCATTAGGGCGTTGGTTTGCATAATGCCCGTACATTCCACATTTAAAACATCTAATCATTGTTGATGTCATAGCAATACCATTATCCTTGTCCATGGTGTTAACTGAACCTTTTCCTTTGCACTTACTGGCTTTATCTCCTTCCTTTCCACACCCAAAGCATCTTCGAGTTCCTTTGAAACAATCTCCCTGACGCCTCTTCCCACATGATTTACATGAGGGAAATTGAACTTTCTTTCCTCTATGATCGTCATGAAACTCCATATTTCTCTTATTATCTAAGTCGGGAAACTTACCAAATTTGAGATTATTGATCATATTATGAGATTGATGATTAGGCATAATAACGATGTTTGGACTTCCAGATCCCGTTTCATTTGGTTTCTCATGAATAAAATCATTCCATTATCCGTCATATCCTCCATTATCATGAATCTTCCTGTTTCTAGCCATTTTATAAAACCCAAAAAGAATAGTGTGAGAGGAAAAAATCATGCTAGGGAAAACAACATAGTAAAGGGGGAGCACCCTAAATATCTAACATCATAGGTTAAATTCTAATATCGTTACCGTAGTTCTGGGACTATATCCAATATGTATACTTATCCTTAGGGACATCCCTAGACATACCTTAGAAATATCTCTAGGGATCTCACTAACTTTTTCGCATCCTAGTTTCCAAAGGTTGACTAAACCTTTCCTCTGATACCAACTGTAGAGACCCGAAGCTTGACGTACATGGACATTACATTACTTTAGCGGAATACTTATTACATAACAAAAATAGACACACAAGGACCGTAATAGTTTAGTGTCTTTGGAAACCTGGAACGTAATCTTCTAATCATGGTAAAAGATCTTCAACATCTCCCATAAAGATCTTCCTTTTTTTACCTAAAACCTTTCTTTATATCCTGGGGAAAATAAAACATAAAAGGGTGAGCTCAAATTCTCAGTAAGGGTAAAAAAAATAAATATCAATCACATCATATTCATAAGAACATAACTTTTGGAAATCTTAACCTGCAAAAGAGAGCATAATTTCATAACATGTGATAAATCATAGTAGTGAAATGGAATCCCAATAATCATAACATAAAACATGAAACTTTGTGTCATACACACATAATCATAGAGAATAATTTCTTATTAGTCAAGACTCATTTCCAAGACTGTCTTAGTGAACAAAGTCCATTTCTGAACCGAGTTCACTCCTCGTTTCAGTCCTGTTTCACTGAACCGGTATAACCTACCGTTCCAGCCATTTCTATCTCATGAGATATAAAATATTTACCCGATGCATTGGAGGGATATATAGGTCCCACCCATCTCATAATGATACCATTCATACGTGTGCCACAAAATCATAAATCATACATCATTTCATAACCCATGTAATAAAAATGTGATTCTTAAACATCATGACATCATAAAACAATTCATATAAGATAAGGGAATTCATAAAAATATTTCCATCACAACATAATCAAATCCATGTAAAAATAGGGATAGAAACAGAACCCTATATTATCTTATATGGAAAATAATTTTGATAAAACTCTTGAACTCCATTCTTGAGGAAAATATCCTTTCTACATCAAAAACATTTTTCCTTTCTTAACATGTCATATAATTTTAAACTAAAAGAATTTGATTAAAAATAAACTTGAAAACTTGTAAAGGAAGATTCTTGGAAATATCGTTTTAAAAATCCATTTATGCCGTATAAGTTAAAAAAAACATTCTTCGTACTTTTGTCGGAAAAGTCGAAAAGTACCTCGTACGAAAAACGACAAAAGATTCCTTTCATATCCTTTAATAAAAACTCACCAAAGGGTAAAATTGGAATTAAAAAATTGTAGTTGGATGGAAATAATATTACATATTGAGGAAACATGGATGTGGATGATAAAATACACCCCAGTAAATACCAAAGTATAAACAATCCCGGATAAAATGAGATTGTGATATTTTCCCTTACCTTAGGTCCGATTTGCTTCGTAAGTGTCTGAAACTCCTATATAATGATTTAAATAATGTCATTGACTTATTCCAGAATCATAATCATTGTTATGATATCATATATGGTTCACTTATGACTTTATATTACCCGTTCTTTTGTAAATTCCATGTTAAAGAGCGTTTTGGGTAAAATCGTTTCATTTGTCATCCGTGTTTTGATTTGTAATTATTCATATCATTACTTAGATCATGATTACTTAATTATAGAATATAAAACATGATTTATATATAATATATATTCAGAATATACATATATATAATAGATCTATAAATGGAAAGAAATACACCGTTCATGGAGACGGTAGGTTGTACGTACGCATGAAAGCTGTTTTCATTTCCTTATTGAGTTGAATGGAATTAAGTAGATGAAATACAAATATAAATAAATCCAGTATCTTTATAAGGTAATATGTTTCATTATTATTTCTTATATATACTTTATAATCATTCATAAATGGTTAACATGGAGATTGAATCTCATCGCGTCGTGGAGACGGTAGTCCGTACGTACGCACGAGCGATGATATCGTTTCCATAATTATTGAATTGAATTGGAGTGGATGATACAATATATCAGAATCAGTATGATATTATAATAACTATGTATATTTATTCTTTACACCATTATACCCATACTTGTAAGGTGTTGGTGGAAAAACAGAATACACCACGGTGTGGAGACGGTATTCCGTACGTACGCACGCGCGGTGATTTTGTTTTCCGTAGGATGGATAGAAGGAGAAATGGGGTTGTTTCATATTTATAATAACAAATCAGTATATTAGTGATACTGATGTTATTACTTTATAATGAAAAAACTAAAGAAGAAGAAGTTGAAGTAGAAAGAAGCTTGAAAGAATCGGGAGAAGAAATTACCTCTTCTTCGATACGCCTCTTTGAAACCTCCTCTTAGGGCACTAAGATTGGTCTTTAAAGTAGACCAGAACCTCTAGGATGTTTCTAGGGAAGTGGAGAAGATAATTTCGCAGGGTTTGGCCGAGCTTGAAGGCTCAAATTGGTGTGAGGAGGAGAGGGAGGAGGTGCCCTTTTATAATGGAGGAGAGGGGCACCTTTGGAATTCTTAAAAATATTAATTTATAATAAATCTAACCCCACTTAAAAACCTCCAAAAATGACTCATATCCAAATATTAGATGATATATGGTTGTAAGATCATAAAACAATCAAATTTAGACATGTTAGGTATTTATTTTAAACATTATCAACTTGATTTATCCTTATTTAGTCAATTTAATTTTATTTGTGGTAATAACATTCTAAAATTTAAATTATAAAAAATAATTACTTATTTGTTTTGAATTCTCCATAATTGGATACTTTATAAGAGTTTCTACCATATAAATTTAAATTTATAATTTTTAAGTATATTTGTGATTTTTAAACAATTTTATAATATATTATTTTTATAAAATAACAATAGTGTCAATTTTGACACTATTCATTTATTTGAATTTAAATAAAATATATAAAGAATATATGTTTGAACCGAAAGTTTTAATAGAATCATAAAAGTTCATAAGTATCTAGAAAATTAGTTTATCACATTAAATAGTTCATATAATATTTATTTTATTATTTTTAAAACCATTTATTTGGTTTATCTCTTAATAAATAAATTACTGCAACATTTTTGTATAATTATTTAATATACATATTTGTTGCATAAAAATTAATAATAATATCCTATGATGAAGATAAATCTATTAACTTTCATAATAATACTTTTACTAGAATTTATCATCTTAAAATCACAATATTTAAATTGTTATATTTATTAAATTATGAAGGTGACAACTTTGGAATCATTTAAAATAAAATAGTATAAGTGTCATAATCGCTTTTATAAGGCTCCAAATGGTCCAATATTCTACCATTGGATGATTATGGTTTATAGGTACATTAAAAATAAACTTTTTTCAGGGATTTGGGCATTTTATAGTTACTATTAGTTTAATAAAAACTGTATTCTTGATTTTTTACTAGATAAACAATTTCTGCATCACTATTGTGTTACAATTAATGATAATTATTTAATCCCTAAAAATTATAAATAAATTCATATGATGTATATACTTTCATTAGATTTCTGGATACTATTCATGTTCGAAGTTTCATGAATTTTATCACTAAATTAAAATTAATATACTTATAAGATTTAAGAGAGTGACATGTTGTCACTTTCTTTGGTTTTAATAATAATTAAATTATTTTCATGGTCAAAAGTTCATAAAATGAATCTAACCAGACCCTTAGGTTATATGGGTCTACTTTTAGTCATAAAATAGGATTTTGGCATGTGTTAGGGTAATTTTATAATATTATATTTACACTTAATTACCCGATTTACCTTTAACTGTGGTAAATAAAATTTACCGTAGTTACTATTCATAATTCCCAAAAATAAAAAGTAGCTTATTAACATAATTTGGACCCACTGATTCCAAATATAGAATCCATTTTTCCAAATTCAATACAAAAAAGTTGCAGAAATTAAATTAAAATTAATCCCGTTGTCGAAAGAAAACGGGTTTTTCATTAAAACATTGCAAAAGATTGAATTGATTTAACCTATGAATTCAAGGTATAATCAATGATAATGACATACATTATATTAAATGGTAAAAATATATTCTATTTATACTTTAAAACCACTCAATATTATAATTTAACCATATAAATTATTACGATGAAAAAAGATGTTTTTAATTAAAATATAGTGTGTTTTTATTATTCATCGAAATATGAAAGTTACCAGAATAATATGAAAAATTTTATCCAAAGTAAATTTTTATATCCTGATTTAAAAGAAGAATTTTATTTTTTCAAATTGAACTTATAAACATTTCAACAACTAGATTTAACGGGGCTGCGCCATTAAAAGGAGGAAAACTGCATTTTTTGAAAAGTACTTATTTTACCCGAAAAATTTATTTTGTACTTATACCATGTTCTAGAAAATGTGTAAGATGAATAATAATGTTATAAAATTCAAAATTTATTTAATACTATTCATAATGACTAGTTAATAATAATATTATAATAATATATCGTTGTTTAGTAAAACCCGGTATTGCGTACAACACACGCTATCGAGGAAGGTCGCGATTGCGTGTAATGCTAGCCAAGTCAGGGTTGCGTGTTGTGCAAGAATCCTTCATTGTTTTGTATAACAGAATCTAACCGTATTTCATTTATACATTGAATATATATATATATATATACTCAATGTTGCGTAGAATAACTGTTATCAAAATTGTGTATAACACGATCCAAGAATAGTGTTGCGTATACTGCAAGCTAATGCGGTGTTGCGTATAGCGCAAGGTAATCTTGGTGTAGCATACAACACAATACATATATGAAATTAAAAGAATATTTTTCATATAATCTTGGGGTGTTACATTCTCCCCCGAAATTCGTCGGGGTTATAAATGGTTTACTACTCAAAAGTTTGTTTAATAGAAACCCACATCGTAAAAAGGAATACCAAAACATGGCTTTAAAAACTAAAGTATGAAATGTAACGGTTACCCAAATTAACTCATCACTGGGTTTCCACGTAGGAGAACATAGGTGAAAATATGGATATGGAAGAAAAATCTAACCGTCAAGTTCTGATGGAAAGTGGTAGAGAACATGACTATGAAAAATCCAACAATCACAAAGCTATTGATTTGTGATGATCTAAGGTACCATCTGATTCATCGGATATAAGGGAACTAGGACAACATTTTTGGTTTTCAAGATCATTTCCCTAAAGTTGATGACTTAAAATAAATAATTGAATGATTTTGGTACAATCTCACTGTTGTTCGTGAATTGAACAATTTCCACTTCACCCCTTAATGAAATGAAGTTGAATTTGTTATTTGTGATGTGTTAGCAGATCATGTGATAGAATGATGGGTCATTCCATCTCTTTCAAACAGAAGGTTAGAAAAAGTTATAAGTCCATCTTATGGTTATATTAATCGTATATGGTTCCAAAAATGAACTTATACTTCATATATCATACCACTTAATAAAATAAAACTAGTTTCTACTAACTAGGGACTTCCTGTAGGCCAGTGGTAGGTGATAGAGGCCAGTCACACTTCGGTTGTGGGTTCGATTCCCACGGCCTTGTCTGACGTGATGGGTTGTCTCCTGTCCTGCAGGTTGTCCTTTTTCTAAAACTATATTACTATAACATCCCATCAATAATATCGAAAAAACTTATATCCTTAAACAATACTAACTTATGTCCAACATAATCCATTCCAATCTTTAGGCTTATCTATAATACTACAGTTTACTCTCATAATATAGTGAAAATTATTACCAGAGATTTAATACCATCGTTGATCCCCATATATCATAATATATGTCTTGTTGGTCATATTCCAAACATTCAAAGGCCTTAATCTTGTATTCTCTTGAATACCCATTGAACCTTAGTGAAAACATGAATGCAGTTAAAAGTCAACACTTTCCACATACCAAAATCCTCAAAAATTCTATATACTCAAACCATGATATCACTTAGTCCTTATACCAATCATGAGCTCATGAATACAATCAAACATCTCATTATCTTCTTATTCCTTCATTATGCACATATCATATACTTTAAAAATATCTGAATAACCTTCCATGGTTACTGGTACCATTCAACATATACTTTCAAATACTTTTAGGAAAAAAAATAGTGTAACAATCCTTAGATGATTCTTTATTCCATAGTACCATTAACTATACAACATAACTCTCGATAAACATACAATCATTCCACTACCTTCTAAAACAACCGACTAAGATTCAACACTTCTTTCAGCTCATATATCATTTGTGATCTCCTCATCATCATCCACATAAATACTACCCATATAACCATGTTGATTCTCTTCATGAGATTTTCCATTAGGGCATTGGTTTGCATAATTCCCATACATTCCACATTTAAAACATCAAATAATTGTTGATATCATAGAAATACCATTATCCTTGTCCATGGTGTTAACTGAACCTTTTATTTTTAATTTACTGGCTTTGTGTCCTTCTTTTCCACACCCAAAGCATCTTCCAGTTCCTTTGAAACAACCTCCCTGATGCCTCTTCCCACATGATTTACATGAGGGAAATTGAACTTTATTTCCTCTATGATCATCATGAAACTCCATCTTTCTCTTATTATCTGAGTCGGGAAAATCACCAAATTTGAGAATATTGATCATATTATGAGATTGCTGATAAGGCATAATAACGATGTTTGGACTTCCAGATCCTATTTCATTTGGTTTCTCATGAAGAAAATCATTCCATTGTCCGTCATATCCTCCATTATCATGAATCTTCCTGTTTCCAGCCATTTTCTAAAACCCAAAAAGAATAGTGTGAGAGGCAAAAATCTTGCTAGGGAAAACAACATAGTAAAGGGGGAGCACCCTCAATATCTAACATCTTAGGTTAAATTCTAAGATCGTTACCGTAGTTTTAGGACTATATCCAATATGTGTACTTATACTTAGGGACATCCCTAGACATACCTTTGAAATATCTCTAGGGATCTCACTAACATTTTCACATCCTAGTTTCCAAAGGTTGACTAAACCTTTCCTCTGATACCAACTGTAGAGACCCGAAGCTTGACGTACATGGACATTACATTACTTTAGCGGAATACTTAATACATAACAGAAACAGACACACAAGGACCGTAATAGTTTAGTGTCTTTGGAAACTTGGAACGTAATCTTCAAATCATGGTGAAAGATCTTCAAATTCTCCCAAAAGATCTTCCTTTTTTACCTAAAACCTTTATTTATATCCTTGGGAAAAGAAAACCTAAAAGGGTGAGCTCAAATGCTTAGTAAGGGTAAACAAAAGAAATATCAATCACATCATATTCATAAGAACATAACTTTTGGAAACCTTAACCTGAAAAAGAGACCATAATTTCATAACATGGGATAAATCATAGTAGTGAAATGGAATCCCAATAATCATAACATAAAACATGAAACTTTGTGGAATACACACATAATCATAGAGAATAATTTCTTATTAGTCAAGACTCATTGCCAAGACTATCTTAGTGGACAAAGTCCATTTCTGAACCGAGTTCACTCCTCGTTTTAGTCCTGTTTCACTGAACCGGTATAACCTACCATTCCAGCCATGTCTATCTCATGAGATATAAAAACTTTACCCAATGCATTGGAGGGAGATATAGGTCCCACCCATCTCATAATGATACCATTCATATGTGTGCCACAAAATCATAAATCATACATCATTTCATAACCCATGTAATAAAAATGGGATTCTTAAACATCATGACATCATAAAACAATTCATATAAGATAATGGAATTCATAAAAATATTTCCATAACAACATAATCAAATCCATGTAATAATAGGGATAGAAACAGAACCCTATATTATCTTAGATGGAAAATAATTTTGATAAAACTCTTGAACTCCATTCTTGAGGAAAATATCATTTCTACATCAAAAACATTTTTCCTTTCTTAACATGTCATACAATTTTAAACTAAAAGATGTTGATTAAAAATAAAATTGAAAACTTGTAAAGGATGATTCTTGGAAATATTGTTTTAAAAATCCATTTATGCCGTATAAGTTAAAAAAACATTCTTCGTACTTTTGTCGGAAAAGTCAAAAAGTACCTCGTACGAAAAACGACAAAAGATTCCTTTCATATCCTTTACTAAAAACTCACTGAAGGGTAAAATTGGATTTAAAAAATTGTAGGTGTATGGAAATATTATTACATATTGAGGAAACATGGATGTAGATGATAAAATACACCCCAGTAACTACCAAAGTATAAACAATCTCGGATAAAATGAGATTGTGATATTTTCCCTTACCTTAGGTCCGATTTGCTTCGTAAGTGTCCGAACCTCCTGTATAATGATTTAAATAATGTCATTGAATTATTCCAGAATCAGAATCATTGTTATGATATCATATATGGTTCACTTATTACTTTATATTACCCGTTATTTTGTAAATTCCATGTTAAAGAGCGTTTTGGGTAAAATCGTTTCATTTGTCGTCCGTGTTTTGACTTGTAATTATTCATATCATTACATAGATCATGATTAATTAATTAAAGAATATAAAACATGATTTATATATAATATATATTCAGAATATACATATATATAATTGATCGATAAATGGAAATAAATACACCGTTCATGGAGAGGGTAGGCTGTACGTACGCATGAACGCTGTTTTCGTTTCCTTATTGAGTTGAATGGAATTAAGTAGATGACATACATATATACATAAATCCAGTAGATTTATAATGTCATATATTTCATTATTATTTCTTATATATACTTTATAATCATTCTTAAATGGTTAACATGGAGAATGAATCTCATCGCGTCGTGGAGACGGTAGTCCGTACGTACGCACGAGCGATGATATCGTTTCCATAATTATTGAATTGAATTGGAGTGGATGATACAATATATCAGAATCAGTATGATGTTATAATAACTATGTATATTTATTCTTTACACCATTATACCCATCCATGTAAGGTGTTGGTAAAAAAAAAGATTACACCACGGCGTGGAGACGGTATTCCGTATGTACGCACGCGCGGTGATTTTGTTTTCCGTAGGATGGATAGAAGGTGAAATGGGGTTGTTTCATATTTATAATAACAAATAAGTATATTAGTGATAATGATGTTATTAATTTATAATGAAACAACTAAATAAGAAGAAGTTGAAGAAGAAAGAAGCTTGAAAGAATCGGGAGTAGAAATTACCTCTTCTTCGATACGCCTCTTTGAAACCTCCTCTTAGGGCACTAAGATTGGTCTTTAAAGTAGACCAAAACCTCTAGGATGTTTCTAGGGAAGTGGAGAAGATAATTTTTCAGGGGTTTCCAGAGCTTGAAGGATCAAATTGGTGTGAGGAGGAGAGGGAGGAGGTGCCCTTTTATAAGGGAGGAGAGGGGCACCTTTGGAATTCTTAAAAATATTAATTTATAATAAATCTAACCCCACTTAAAAACCTCAAAAATGACTCATATCTAAATATTAGATGAGATATGGTTGTAATATCATCAACAAATCAAATTTAGACATGTTAGGTATTTATTTTAAACATTTTCAACTTGATTTATCCTTATTTAGTCAATTTAATTTTATTTGTGGTAATAACATTATAAAATTTAAATTATAACAAATAATTACTTATTTGTTGTGAATTTATCATAATTGGATACTTTATAACATTTTATACCATATAAATTTAAATTTATAATTTTTAAGTATATTTGTGATTTTTAAACAATTTTATAATATATTATTTTTATAAAATAACAATAGTGTCAATTTTGACACTATTCATTTATTTGAATTTAAATAAAATATATACAGAAGATATGTTCAAACCGAAAGATTTCATAGAATAATAAAAGGTCATATGTATCTATAAAATTAGTTAATCACATTAAATAGTTCATATAATATTTATTTTATTATTTTTAAAACCATTTATTTGGTTTATCTCTTATTAAATAAATTACTGCAACATTTTTGTATAATTATTTAATATACTTATTTTTGCATAAAAATTAAAAATAATATCCTATGATGAAGCTAAATATATTAAATTTCATAATAATACTTTTACTAGAATTTATCATCTTAAAATCACAATATTTAAATTGTTATATTTATTAAATTATGAAGGTGACAACTTTGGCATCATTTAAAATAAAATAGTATAAGTGTAATAATCGCTTTTATAAGGCTCCAAATGGTCCAATATTCGACCATTGGATGATTATGGTTTATAGGTACATGAAAAATAAATTTTGGTTAGGGTTTTGGGCATTTTATGGTTACTATTAGTTTAATAAAAACTATATTCTTGATTTTTCACTAGATAAACAATTTCTGCATCACTATTGTGTTACAATTAATGATAATTATTTAATCCCTAAAAATTATAAATAAATTCATATGATGTAGATAATTTCATTAGCTTTCTGTATACTATTCATGTTCGAAGTTTTATGAAGGTTATCACTAAATTAAAATTAATATACTTATAAGATTTAAGAGAGTGACATGTTGTCACTTTCTTTGGTTTTAATAATAATTAAATTATTTTCATGGTCAAAAGTCCATAAAATGAATCTAATCCGACCCTTAGGTTATATGGGTCTACTTTTAGTCATCCAATAGGATTTTGGAATGTGTTAGGGTAATTTTATAATATTATATTTATCCTTAATTATCCGTTTTACCTTTAACTATGGTAAATAAAATTTACCGTAGATACTATTTATAATTCCCAAAAATAAAAAGTAGCTTATTAACATATTTTGGACCCACTGATTCCAAATATAGAATCCATTTTTCCAAATTCAATACAAAAAAGTTGCAGAAATTAAATTAAAATTAATCCCGTTGTCGAAAGAAAACGAGTTTTCTTTAAAACATTGCAGAAGATTGAATTGATTTAACCTATGAATTCAATGTATAATCAATGATAATTACATACATTATATTAAATGATAAAAATATATTCTATTTATACTTTAAAACCACTCAATATTATAATTTAACCATATAAATTATTACGATGAAAAAAGTTGTTTTTAATTAAAATATAGCGTGTTTTTACTATTCATCGAAATATGAAAGTTACCAGAATAATATGAAAAAATTATCCAAAGTAAATTTTTATATCCTGATTTAAAAGAAGAATTTTATTTTGTCAAATTGAACTTATAAACTTTTCAACAACTAGATTTAAAGTGGGTGCGCCATCAAAAGGCGGCAAAACTGCATTTTTTGAAAAATACTTATTTTACCCGAAACATTTATTTTGTTCTTATACCATGTTCTAGAAAATGTGTAAGATGAATAATAATGTTATAAAATTCAAAATTTAGTTAATACTATTCATAACAGCTAGTTCATTATAATATTATAATAATATATCGTTGTTTAGTAAAACCTGGTATTGCGTACAACACACGCTATCGAGGAAGGTCGCGATTGTGTGTAATGCAAGCCAAGTCAGGGTTGCGTGTTGTGCAAGAATCCTTCGTTGTTTTGTATAACAGAATCCAACCATATTTCATTTATACATTGAATATATATATATATATACTCAATGTTGCGTAGAATAACTCTTATCAAAATTGTGTATAACACGATCCAAGAATAGTGTTGCGTATACTTCAAGCTAATACGGTGTTGCGTATAGCGCAAGGTAATCTTGGTGTAGCATAAAACACAAGAAATTAATGAAATTAAAAGAATATTTTTCATATGATCTCGGTGTGTTACAATAGAGGTATCTTGGGGCATTACTTACATAATCTTATAACCATCTTGGCTACCTTAAAATTTGTAACCCTCACGACTACCTTACTTTGTGTAGCCATCACAGTTACACTTGGAGTAACCATATGTCCGACCTCCAATTTACTCATACCCAATGAATTGGAGTGAAATATAGGTCCCACCCTTTCTCATAAACAATTCCCAACAACCAAAACATAATCATACAATATAAACAATAGCATAAAAAATTGCTTTTGAATCTTGTAAAACAGAATTTTAAAAGAGGATTTTAGAATAAAAGTCCCTTATAAACATCATATACTTGAAGTGAGACTTAATAGAGTGGATGGAATATGTATATAATCTGTAAATACACATAATGAAACATAATATAAACAGAACCCATCACACAAACAATTTAAATAGCCCATAAATATTAAATTAGAAGGTTAACCCAAAGAATGGAAAACAGGTTAAGAATTCCCTTACCTTAGGCTTGTCTTACTTAAAAATTGTTTAAAACTTCTGTATAATGGTTAAAAGAGTGTTATTAGTATTTTATAGCAACATGTTCATATTTATAACATCTTATATGGTCATTTCATAACCTCATTTCACCCCTTAATTGTTAGTATTTTGTTCCTTGCATTATTTTGGGTGAGTTCTTTTGTGATTTTCACGATCGGTTCATGATGAATCGTTCTTGTTGATTGGAACTGAAACTACATAATTGGAATGGATTAGTATTTACATATTTCTAGTACAATAAATTACACCATTTATCACTTTTATTTCTTTATATGAGGATTATTCATTAGATAAAATATTAATGATGTTCGTTTAGATCATTTAAGTGGTTCTTTGATAATAACAACGTCATTTTGTATTTTAAATTAGAACCATGAGTAAAAAAGAATTACAGAACCTTATATGAGTCATAAAACATATATCATAACCTGGTTCAACCATATAAATGGTTTCATGACTAGAATTGGAAGAATTAATGGAAATTAAAAATACATCGTCCACGATATCTGTAATTCGACACAAATAGACAATGTTTTTTTGATTCTTTAAATAAGTGTAAGAGGAGAAGAATACTAATGAGGAATTTTCCATAATCATGAGAACATAATGAATATACATTATTCTGGAGATTTCATGCCTCTTGGATGAGAGGGAGTGAGGAAAGAAGAAAAACGAATCATGAAATAAAAGAAAATATTGAGAAATTTCTCACGAAAATTCGGCATCCTAAAGACGTCTCTTAAAATTTCATAAAAATAAGATTGATGAGAGGAATGGAATATATCATCATTCATACAAGATATGGACAGTAAGGGGGAATATTTAATAAAATATCCCAACACAAGACAAAGGGAATGGAAGAGAATAACAAAAAATGAAAGAAAAGAAAGAAAATAAAAGAGGTTGTTTACCTCTTGATCTCCTCTCCTTGAGATCCTTCTTAAGGGCTTTGATTTTGGTCTTTTGGTGAGACCAGCAGATCTAGGACGTGGGGAAGAAGATTGGGGAGGGAATGTGTCAGAAATTAGACAATGCTCAAGGCTTGAGAGGTGTGGGAGGAAGAGGGGAGTGAGGGTGATATTTATAGTGGAGGAGGGGAGGTATTTTAGATTATTTTAATTATTATTATAATATTTTTATCAAGACTATGAATAATCTCAAATAAAGTGGACCTAAATAGTGAACATATCATGTGAGTTCTAAGTAAGTTGCCTTGCATCACTTATGATGTCATAAATAGTGCATTTATACTGATAAATTGATTATACAGTATTTTATCGTATTTCACTATTCATTGAAAATTCAAAGTTTCAGAAAAATACCAAAAATTTACCCCAACCATTTTTCGACGTGTAGAATTCAAAAATGAGCCCCATTTTTCAAAAATAATTTTCTAAATATTATTAATTTAATTTTTAAATAAGGTCACAGTTAATTCGAAAAATAACAATATTGAAGTGCAATTAGTTTTATGTGACATTGGAAAATTAATTAAGATCCCATTATCCTATTCCATTGGTAAAATAAAATAATAATATTATTTACTATTCATGAGGTCATATTAATATTCATAAGGGCATGTTACTATTCACCAAAAAACAAGTTTGTTTCATCAGACTCTAAATAACATACTGAACACAATTGTAGATGACAGTTTCTTGAAATTCAAAACATAGAAGAAATAAAATTATGTTTAAAGGATACTTATAAATATATACCTTAAAAAAATTTCAAGAATTTTCAATTTATTTTTAGAAAACCTTGGGATGTTACATTATCCCCACCTTCTTGAAATTGAGTCCTTGCAATTTTATTTACTTATTAAACAACTGGGGGTATTTTTCCCTCATAGAATTTTCAGACTCCCATGTTGCTTCTTCAACCATGTGGTTTCTCCACGAAACCTTTACCTGGTGGATTACCTTATTCCGCAATACCTGTTCTCTTCGATCAAGAATTTGAACCGGTTTTTCTTCATAAAAAAGGTTCTCTACCAGCTGAACTGCTTCCGGCCTCATGACATGTGATGAATCTGGAACATACTTTCTCAACATCGAAACATGAAAAACATTGTGTACCTGAAATAAGCTCAGAGGCAAAGCTACGCGGTATGCAACTGTTCCAACTTTATCCAAGATTTCAAAAGGACCGATGAACCGTGGACTTAGTTTCCCTTTCTTACCGAAATGCATCACACTTTTCCAAGGAGAGATTTTAAGTAAAACATGGTCACCTACCTCGAAAGAGAAGTCTTTCCTTCTATTATCTGCATAACTTTTCTGCCTGCTCTGAGCTGTCCTCATGTGTTGCTGGATCATCCTCACTTTCTCAGCCACTTCTTCTACTAATTCTGGCCCCATCAACTTTCTTTCACCGACTTCATCCCAAAACGCAGGAGTCCGACACCGCTTTCCATACAAGGCCTCAAAAGGTGCCATCTGAATACTGGAATGGAAACTATTATTATAAGAAAACTCAACTAATGAAAGATGATGATCCCAACTTCCCTGATAGTCCATTGAACAATCTCGAATCATATCCTCCAAAGTTTGAATCATTTGTTCTGACGACCCATCTGATTGAGGATGAAAAGCTGTACTGAAATTCAACTCTGTGACCAAAGACTTCTGAAGTCCCTTCCAAAATTTAGAAGTGAACCTGGGATCTCGGTCATACACAATGGAAAGAGGAACTCCATGTAACCTGACAATCTCCTTGAGGTACAATCGAGAAAGCTGATCTAATATCATTGTATCTTGAATAGAAAGAAAATGAGCAGACTTTGTTAGCCGATCAACAATAACCCATATCGCATTGTTACCACGAGAAGTCTTTGGTAGTCCCACCACAAAATCCATGGATATATTCTCCCATTTCCATTCTAGAAATGGCAAAGGCTGAAGCATCCCATTCGGTAACTGCCACTCTGCTTTAACCTGCTGACATGTCAAACATTTCATTTTAAAATAAGCAATATCCCTTTTCATCCCATTCCACCAATAATACTCTCGAAGGTCTCTGTACATCTTAGTACTTCCAGGATGAACCAAAAATGGAGAACTATGAGCTTCACAGAACAATTCTTTTTTCAGCTGGGAATCACAAGGCACACACAACATTTTTCCAAATCTTAAAACACAATCTTTATCAAGATTAAATTCTGGAAACTTACCCATTTTAACCAATTCTACCGTTTTCTTTACCTCACGGTCTTCCCTCTGCGCTTTCATAATCCTGTCTGACAATGAAGACTTCACTAAAACCTGAAACAAAACAGATATATTCCCTGCACCAACAACTTATATGCCAAAATTCATCAAATCATTAATCAAGGGATCATGTTCCAAACGTATCATGGTTAATGATGCATGATTTTTCCAACATAAGGCATCCGCTACGTTGTTTGCTTTTCCAAGATGGTAATTGATCGTGCAGTCATAATCCTTTAGCAGTTCTAACCATCTTCTCTTAGTCATGGTTAATTCCTTCTGAGTGAATATATACTTAAGACTTTTATGGTCAGTATATATTTGGCATTTGGTTTCGTATAGATGATACCTCCATATTTTCAAAGCAAAAAACCACAGCTGCCAATTCCAAATGATATGTGGGATAATTTAGCTCACGAGGTTTAAGTTGTCTCGAAGCATAGGCAATTACCTGATCATTCTGCATAAAAAAACAACCAAGTCCCTTCAAAGAAGCATCACTGTAGATGACAAACTCACCATTCCGGGAAGGTAAGGCCAAAACTGGAGCATTCACCAATCTTTTCATTAGTTCCTGAAAACAAACATCACATTCCTCTGTCCAAACAAATTTATCCCCTTTCCGTGTTAACTTAGTTATTAGGCTAGATAACCGTGAAATGTTCTTAACAAAACGTCAGTAATAACATGCTAAGCCCAGAAAACTACGAATCTCTGTAACATTTGTGGGTCTTGGCCATTCATCAACTAATTTTGTTTTGGAAAGATCAACTGTTATTCCATCCTTATTTACAATGTGCCCAAGAAAAGAAATCTGTTGCAACCAAAAATCACACTTGCTGAATTTTCCATATAGTTTCTTTTCTTTTAAAGTTTGTAAAACAACCCTTAGATGTTTTTCATGATCCTCTTTATTTTTAGAAAAAACCAGAATGTCATCAATAAATACAACCACAAACTTATCCAAGAACTCATGAAATACTCTATTCACAAGATTCATGAATACAGCAGGTGCATTAGTTAACCCAAATGGCATAACAACAAATTTATAATGCCCATATCTAGTACGAAAGGTTGTTTTCAGGATGTCATCCTCCTTCACCTTTAGCTGATGGTATCCGGATCTCAAGTCAATCTTGGAAAATTACTGAGCTCCCTGGAGTTGATCAAACAAGTCATCAATATGAGGCAAAGGATACTTGTTTTTAACAGTGATGTTATTCAAAGCTCTATAATCAATGCAAAGTCTCATGGAACCATCTTTCTTTTTAACAAACAAAACAGGGGCTCCCCATGGTGAAGTTCTGGGATGAATGAAGCCCCTGAAAAGAAAATCCTGCAACTGATTTTTCAATTCAATAAGTTCTATTGGATCCATACAATATGGGGCTTTTAAAATTGTCTTAGTATCAGGAACTAAATCAATTGTGAATTCAACTTCTCGTTCAGGTATGACACTGTGTAACTCCTCAGAAAAAACATCAAGGTATTCATTTACCACTGGCACATCATTAATTTGAATAGTTCCCTTGTTTTCAAAAATATGAGCAAGATAACTTTCACTTATATCTTTCAGTAGTTTCTCAGCTTCCTGATATGTTATAAATTTTATGGGTTCATTCTTGTATACAAACTGAAAATCTTTCTGAAAAACAACTTCTTTAGATCTACAGTCAATCTTAGCATGATAATCAGAAAGCCAGTCCATCCCCAGAATAACATGAAACTCGACTAAGGGTAAAACAACAAGGTTTGCAGGTAAAGTCATTCCACATACCACAATAGAAATATTCTTATAATTCCTCTTTACTATAACATTTCCCCCTGGTGTTTTAACAACAAGTTCAGGTCTCATTTGTTGAGGTGATATTTCCAATCTACCAGAAAATTTCTCAGATATGAAGGAATGTGTAGACCCCGTATCAAACAAAACTTTAGCAAAATCTGAGTGAACAAACAAAGTACCTGATACAACTTCATTGGATGGCCCAACACCTGCTAACGTAGTCGCAAAGGATCTCACTACACCTTTCTACTTGTAGTCTGTCTTCTTTGCATCATTTGGATCCCTCTTTGGATAGACATTTTCATAGTGACCCATCTCACCACATTTAAAACACTTTACAGTTTTCTTATCAGGATTAGTCTTTGGATCATTTTCATTGCAATCTCGGGCCATATGTCCAAACTTACCAAATTTAAAACACTTCCCAGTTTTATAAGACATTCCCCAGGGTGCTTCTTTCCACACTTTTCACAAAATGGAAATGGGATTTTCTTACCATCAGATTTCTTTGGTTGATTCTTACCCATTGCTTGCCAATGGGACCTCTTCTTCTCTTTGTTTCCAAAATGCCTGTGATCGTCAGCAAATTCCATCTCTACCCTCTCAGCACATCAGACAAGTTTCTCATAAATTTTGAATTCACGGGAGGCCAACGCCCTTTGATACCTTGGCTTCAATCCTGAGTAAAAGAGGATGATTTTTCTATCGAGATCCAGAATAAGATTTGGAGCATACCTCGCCAGTCGGGTGAAGTTCGCTTCATACACAGCCACTGAATCTTCCTCCTTTTGTTTCAATTCAAGGAATTTCTTCTCCATTCTAAGTCTCACCAGCTTAGGAAAATATTTTTCAAGAAAAAGACTTTTAAATTCATCCCACACTAAGGCATCAAAATCCTCTCTAACCCTGATATTCCTTACCATTGACCACCACTGATCAGCTTCCCCTTCAAAACGATAAATGGAAAGACTTACCTTTTGATTTTCCGAACATCCCATAACATCAAATATCTTTTCAAGGGATTTAATCCATCCTTCTACTTCCACTGGGTCAGAAGATCCATTGAATGTAGGAGGATTTTGTCTCATAAAATGTTCCACCACTGTCATGTTCTGTTGGGGTACCTATATTGGTTCTCTTGCATGGATGCCACCACCATTTATAGCCTGCGTTAGCTGAGCCATTACTGTCACAAACTGCTCGGTTCCAATCCCTACCATTCCAGGCTGTAGATTAGGAAGGATGTCATTCTATCGGTGCCTCTCCTCTTCAGCATCCCTGTTCATTTTGCGGACAACCATTCTTAACAAACATTTCTTAGATGAAGCAACATGGTAATCTTTAAATGCTATAACAAATTAAACATAGAGTGAAAATTATTTATGGTATTCTATTAGCATCACCTTAACCCCTAAAGTTATCTAAACCATCCTCTGATACCAACTATAAAGACCCACACTTATTTCATACATAATCTTGAATTTATTCAAGAAAACACTTCCTTTTACATTGAGGATCTTTTCAAGTTTAGAGCTTTAGATAATTAAGACAAAACATTCATAACATTACACATTGTTACATAGTGGATACCATAAAATCAGTTTCCATTTTCCTTAGAATATAAAACATTAAAACTTACAACAAGACTCATTGACAATTATTCAACATTTAACATGTCTTCCTTCCTTGTATTACTCATCCATTAATCTGTGAAAAATCATTTAAAAACTTGGGATGAGCACAAAATCTCAGTAAGGTATGAAAAAGAAGGAAAAATCACATTAGTCCATGAATACTCATGACGTATGAAAACATTTTCAAAAGACATGATTTCCACCCATAAATACTTACTTTGTTTAACATGAGATATACACAAGATCCACACAAACATAAATATAATCATAGAGGTATCTTGGGGCATTACTTACATAATCTTGTAACCATCTTGGCTACCTTAAAATTTGTAACCCTCACGACTACCTTACTTTGTGTAACCATCACAGTTACACTTGGAGTAACCATACGGCCAACCTCTAACTTACTCATACCCAATGAATTGGAGGGAAATATAGGTCCCACCCTTCCTCATAAACAATTCCTAATAACCAAAACATAATCATACAACATAAACAATAGCATAAAAACATTGCTTTTGAATCTTGTAAAACAGAATTTTAAAAGAGGATTTTAAAAGAAAAGTCCCTTATAAACATCATATACTTGAAGTGAGACTTAATAGAGTGGATGGAATATGTATATACTCTGTAAATACACATAATGAAACATAATATAAACATAACCCATCACACAAACAATTTAAATAGCCCATAAATATTAAATTAGAAGGTTAACCCAAAGAATGGAAATCGGGTTAAGAATTCCCTTACCTTAGGCTTGTCTAACTTCAAAATTGTTTAAAACTCCTGTATAATGGTTAAAAGAGTGTTATTATTATTTTACAGAAACATGTTAATGTTTATAACATCTTATATGGTCATTTAATAACCTCATTTCACCCCTTAATTGTTAGTATTTTTTTCCATGCATTATTTTGGGTGAGTTCTTTTGTGATTTTCACGATCGGTTCATGATGAATCGTTCTTGTTGATTGGAAGTGAAACTCCAGAATTAGAATGGATTAGTATTTACATATTTCCAGTACCATAAATTACACCATTTATCACTTTGATTTCTTTATATGAGGATGATTCATTAGATAAAACATTAATGATGTTCGTTTAGATCATTTAAGTGGTTCTTTGATAATAACAACGTCATTTTGTCTTTTAAATTAGAACCATGACTACAGAATAATTACAAAAAATTATATGAGTCATAAAACATATATTATAACCTGGTTCAACCATATAAATGGTTTCATGACCAGACTTGAAAGAATTAATTGAAATTGAAAATACATCGTCCACGATATCGGTAATTCGACACAAATGGACAATGTTTTTATGATTCTTTAAATAAGTGGAAGAGGAGAAGAATACAGATGAGTAATTTTCCATAATCATGAGAACATAATGAATATACATGATTCTGGAGATTTCATGCCTCTTGGATAAGAGGGAGTGATGAAAGAAGAAAAATGAATCATGAAATAAAAGAAAATCTTGAGAAATTTCTCACGAAAATTCGGCAGCCTAACGACGTCTCTTAAAATTTCATAAAATCAAGATTTATGAGAGGAATGTAATATATCATAATTCATACAAGATATGGAAATTAAGGGGGGAATATTTAATGAAATATCCCAACACAAGACAAAGGTAATGGAATAGAATAACAAAAAAATGAAAGAAAATAAAGAAAATAAAAGAGGTTGTTTACCTCTTGATCTCTTCTCCTTGAGATCCTTCTTAAGGGATTTGATTTTGGTCTTTTGGTGGGACCAGAAACTCTAGGACGTGGGGAATAAGATTGTGGAGGGAATTTGGCAGAAATTAGACAATGATAGAGAGGTGTGGGAGGAAGAGGGGAGTGAGGGTGATATTTATAGTGGAGGAGGGGAGCTATTTTAGATTATTTTAATTATTATTATAATATTTTTAGCAAGACTATGAATAATCTCAAATAAAGTGGCCCTAAATAGTGAAAATATCATGTGAGTTAGAAGAAAGTGGCCTTGCATCACTTATGATGTCATAAATAGTGCATTTTTTCTGATAAATTGATTATACGGTATTTTATCGTATTTCACTATTCACCGAAAATTCAAGAGTTTCAGAAAAATACCAAAAATTTACCCCAACCAATTTTTGACATGTAGAATTCAAAAATGAACTCCATTTTTCAAAAATAATTTTCTAAATATTATTAATTTAATTTTTAAATAAGGTCACAGTTAATTCGAAAAATAACAATATTGAAGTGCAATTAGTTTTATGTGACATTGGAAAATTAATTAAGATCCCATTATCCTATTGCATTGGGAAAATAAAATAATATTATTATTTACTATTCATGAGGTCATATTACTAATCATATTACTATTCATAAGGGCATGTTACTCTTCACCAAAAAAACAAGTTTGTTTCATCAGACTCTAAATAACATACTGAACACAATTGTAGATGACAGTTTCTTGAAATTCAAAACATAAAAGAAATAAAATTATGTTTAAAGGATACTTATAAATATATACCTTAAACAAAATTTCAAGCATTTTCAATTTATTTTTAGAAAACCTTGGGATGTTACAGTACATATAGTGACATTGTATTGAAAAATACATGTTGGAACAATTCAAGAGATGAATTGTTGCCTATGTCACATGGCATAATCTTTCAATGTTGACCTGTCCATGACATGGGAAGAGATAAATGTGGTGAGTTAAAATACATACGTCGGAGCGATGGATCAATCACGTATGCCATGATATGTACAAGAACCGATATTGCTAAGGAATATTTTACAATATGAAAATATCAGTCATATCCAGGAGCACTGCAAGGGATGTAGTCAGAACAATCTAATTGTACTTCGGTAAGTACAAAAGATATGTACCTGGTAAATGGAGAAGAAAGGATACTAGTTTTTAGGGATAAAAACTAGTATTATATATATCAATGTGATCCAGTATTGCAGTTAGGCTAAAGGCAATGAGCGAGTCAAGCTCATATAAGACTGTGGTGGCCATATCTACAAGATCGAGTACATTGTAGCTTCTAAGATATCTAAGAAGAAATTAAATACAATGATTTGTTTCAGTTATTGGAATCGAACCTGGTGGGAAAAGTATTATCATAATGTAGATTATGATATTATTACTTTCCAAGATGTCAAGTTATGATAGTGGACAAAAAGGTATATACTCAGGATACCATCTCTAGAGAAGTTTTAATCAAAGAGATGAGGCCGCTATAACAGAATATCCAGGTAGCGGAACCGTGGTGGACCTAGTATCTAAGGCCTTTACTCAGCAGAAACATGATTCTTATCATGTGATTAGCTAATATGTTTGGTTATCAAGTTGTCTCTAGTGCAAGTGGGAGTGTTGAAATAGTGGGTTCCCTAGACCCAACTATTATGTGCTTTTGATTACCATATCGTGTATAGACTTAACTATGCATGATTTCATCTTACCATTATAGTGTAGACTTTTCTGCATCGACTATTGAAATTGTAATGTCCAAAGATTAATTTTCGTATCGAAATGTTATAACAGTTCACAGGCTATAATGAGAACCTCTAGATATTATGAATTAATCTTAAATATATGTTCTGTGGTCTAGATACATCTTACTAATTGGACATAGTAGATGTCTGACCATCAGGTGATGGGGGCTCATAAGCATTGAGACTTCTTCTCATGAAGTTCGCACTTGGTGATCTCTAGTAGTGAGATCATGAGGACTGACCCGCCAATAGGAACCCCACATGTTTCGGGTGTCATTGGATATTCCTATCTACGATCATGTGTAATGGTCTCCTAAATTGAGATCATTACCAATCTAAGTCATTTGATTGCGAACTTTGATGCAAGGCGAAAACCATGGCAATGAAGTCGTGACAAGGTATTTTGTGTCGGGTACGTCATTGGTGGCATGACATTGGTTGAATGGTCAGGAAAGGATTTGTCGCTTCCATGTTATTGAAGTAATATATCTCTGGCCATGTTGATATGGATGGAAGTACCTTTATAAGACCATGGCCATGGCAGTCGAGGGTAAATCCATCTAGTTACATCAACAAACAATAAAGCAAGAAAAGGGCGATGACACGAGAGTGCGTCCTACTTTATGAGATATTATAGACAAAGAGATTATATTACACAGTGTGTGTTCGTAGGTTGGTTGTCACTACTGTGCCAATCCTTATTTCTTTAGGGGCCATGATGGGTTGCTAGATCCCGCTCTTGGTCTGTGAATACTATTCACGATTGTCAAAATAAGTGTATTCAAGAATCTGCCCTATTCAGTTGAATAGAAGTTTTGGACATGGAGGGCCCCACCATAGGGGTCTGAGATTTGTCCAAAGTTAAACGATCACCAATGTAATAAATAAATTCCTATTATTCAAGTTTAGAATAATGAGTTTTGAATTTATTTATTAAATGTATTTATGAGTTTTTAAGTAAATACATGAAAAAATATTAATTGACGAATATTAAATTATTCAAGGTTCAATTAATATTTATGGGAGCGACGAGTCGAGTTAATCAATCAATTATTATCATGTAATATATTTTAATATATTACAAGTAAATGATAATAATATTTATGAATCAGTGTAGTAGTCATAAATGTCATTGATAGTACGTAAAGTATTCGGGGGCCAGCGAGGCGATACCAGGTATTTTAATTGTGCACTATAAATAGAAGAGGATGGGCATTTTCCAAATAGTATTCATGGAGCTTATATCTCCTCTCCTCTCTCCCATATTCTAGAGAGAGATGCTTTGTATCCAAGGAGCTCAGATGGAGCTCTCTCTCGGGCATTGCTAGTGATGCGATGCGGTGGTCGTTGGAGCGTCGAAGGAATCATCGCAAATCCGCACTAGCACCCGGATTATGACAAACGGTGCTCCCACAGATTCCTTGAAGTGTTTTTGGATGATCTAGAGGAATTCGACTTCGGATTCTCTGAGTAGCGATCTCCGATGACGAGAAGACGTCGTGCGTAACTTCATATTTAATCCATTTATTTTAAGGTTTAATTTTTTTGCTTAAAATTCTCCACTCATGGTCCTCGCCTTTGACCGGGCTACTTTTCATCGATGTCGGCAAGTTCACGTCGAGTGACGGTGGAAAATTTTGAAAAAACCCACCAGTTTGGGGCTTTCGCTGCATGCCCGGTTCCAACAACGACTAGCACCAAAGGTGTAATTCTCGATAAAAGGGAAGGAATTTCCTTTATATAAGTAAACAAACACAACAGAGTACCCAAGGTGGAGTAAACACAAAGTAAAACAAGTACAAAAGTAAGTGCTGTAATGTAAATGGGCTGGTATACAAACCCAATAGAAAGTACAATACAACTGAGAAAGAAAGTACAATAGTTGAAAAGTAAAACAATAACCACCGGGTCTTCCTCCGGGAATCCCACCTGAAGGGTGGGTACAAATAGTCTCGTCGGTACTTCAGGTCTTATGTCCGCTCCGTGTACGTCCCACCAGGTGTTCCACCTCTAGATACCGTCCAGCTCCACAAGCCTCGACCACGATTAGTGCTGTCCGTCGTCTGCAACCAACACAACGTAGTGCGGGCGATGCCCGTGCAGGGGTGAGTATGCGATACTCAGTAGGGACCCCGAGACCCCTGAAGGTCTCCAAAAATCCCAAAAGTATAATCCACAAAGGAAAGATACAAACACGAAGTATCAACCAACTCTACTTAGGTATATGCCCATACATATTCTTAAGTCATCAATCTCAGTACGACTCCATCTTCCAAGACTAAGAACAACCAGTACACACAAGAAAGAATTCAATATTACCAAAGATAATGACTGAATGTCAAGACTCAGCTCATACAGGTATACTACTCACGAAAAGGGGTGGAGACGATTAGATGTAGCCTTCGAATCATCTCCTCTGCCGAACCCATGTAGGATCCAAGTACAATTAACATCACTACCGAACCCACATAGGATCCAAGTACAGTCATCATTGCTGCCGAACCCACGGAGGATCCAAGTACAGTCGTCCTCACTGCCGAACCCACGTAGGATCCGAGTACAGTCGTCACCGTCATCGCAGTCACAGCCAGCTCTAGGGTTCCCGCACACAACACGCTCAATTCCGGGAGGGTCCACTCCATGAGCCAAGAGGTTCGATACATCAGCTGTCACAAATTCCAAAGTTGATGTATCCCAAAGTTCCATCTCGTCAATTGGAACTCGACGCGATAGACGGTGCGTCAATCGGATGCCCGGTCTGAGAGATGATGAGTTTTCTGATCCAGGGACCCGGTTAGAAATATGCTCATTTTTAACATGGCCGATATTAATAGTCATCCAAAACTCACATAGAGTATCACAAAAGAACCGTCTCGTTGAAAGGGTCCTAGTGCCGCAGACGGCGGGTCGATCAGACGCACATTCTTTAAGTTATTCTTGTTTAAGTGATTAAGAGGCTCGACCAATTTAGCCCAGGGGGCCGACGGGTCGGGTTAACCCAGTTTGACGGGTCCGACCCAGTAGGGGTGTCAGACTGGTCTGAAGGAATAAACAACTCGGCCCGAAGGGGCGCGGCCCAACTTAGCCCGACCCGACGTGGCGCGGCTCGGCCCAGCCCGGCGCGACCCGGTTGGGTACGCGGCCCGGCAGGCTCCGCCGAAGGCCGAGCGGGTTCCAAGGGGGGGGGGGGGGGCAGTTGTCCGCACCGACGGAGCTAAGCAGCACCATCCTTTACCAAACCGGCCGGCTATACTGGCTGGCCTTCTGCGCACGCGGCTCGCATGGGCGAGCCCCTGTCTTCCAGCGCGGCGCCCTCCTGGCGTCGCGGTTCGCCTCTACCCGGCCGGCCGATGGGCCGACCGATTCTTCAGCTGAAACAGCCCGTGATGTGGGCCGTGGTTCCTCCTGCACAGTCGGGGCGACGGAGCCAGCTTCGTTCGCCATGTTCCCGGCATGACACGCCGACGCCGTGCTTCCTCCGCCTCCAGTTGCCAATTCCAAAAGAATAAGTTCTAGTGGAGGGTCGTCGGGCCATGTTCGTTCGACCCCCGCCCTCCACATTAGGCAGTAACACATAGCCAAGAATGCATGAGGTTCATGAAACACAACGACAATTTTATTTTCAATAAAATTGAATCAAATCACCCTACCTCGAAAAGAATTTCGCGGTTGTCAAGCGCCGTGGATGACAACGTCATTTCCGTCGTCGTCGGTGTGCACCAGAGTAAGTGACGTCTCCTCTATTATCACAGAGAGAAGAATAGAAGGCGCCCCATTGTTAGCGAGTTCTCGCGTTGGTGTCTCGTCCCTTGCTGTGGAGGGAGAAGAGGATGAAGAACCACGGTCGCTGAGTCTATGTTCTTTATCAATGAGTTGGCGTTCTTCAACAAATTAGGAATCCCCTTTCTTCTTCACAAGAGTTCTCTCCCCAAATCCCCACACAACAACCCAACCAAAAGAAAATAAGGCCACCACTTATTTTAATTGAACATGCCATTCATTTCAAAATAAAAATTTCAAAAACTTAATTAATTAATGAAAGAGTTTTAATTAATTAATTAAGGTGTATGTTGGCAAGAGTTTAAGTGGGGAAGTGAAAAGGTAACAAAATTTAAATGGGAGTTGCCATGTAATTAACATGGGAGTTCAAAGGGGTTAAGGAGTTACGAAATGTGAAGGGTTGGGGCTCGTGTGGTCCCCAACTCACAATTATCCTCACATGGGTAGTTAGGAGCTTTTGGGTCTCACCCCAACTCCCTCATGTAGGATATTACCACTTTAGATATACAAATAAAATTGTCCCAAAATTTTATTCACTTCTCATTTAATCCACAAATCTTAACTTCTCCTCTCGTGAAAACGCAACCGCGGTAAAGGTCCCCTTAAGAAATTTCCAGCATTGAAAGTTCATTGGTTCCCTCATATTCCAATTCCGAGCACCGGTTCAAAAGATATAAAAACCCGCTCATTCGTTCACTGAACGTACTCGAGCTATACTTTGGAAATTGATTCCGGGCACACCGGGCCTCGGAATCTGGTGCTGTCAAAATCCACAGACTCTTAAAACTCCAAAGTATTTAAGAAAAAATTTTCCTTGAAATTTTAAAGTCTTTCAATATGGAGGAGATAGAAATATAGTAATCAAGGTTTATACAAATTCTAGTTTTCAAATAGATCAGAATGATCTAACGTTACAGTCTAGATATGTTTTTTCCTCAATGGAAGAGTTGTGAGCTGGAAGAGTACAATGAATCTTGTTTTTTCTAATTATATAGAATATTTTGATTATATTATGGATTACAATGCATCAAAGGAATTTTTTATGGATTCACATATTTTTACAAGATCTTGATGTGGTACCTAGAAGTAAAAACCCTATCACAATTTACTATGATAACCCTATAGTGGTGGCTTAATCCAAAGATCCAAGGTCACACTAAAAGAAAAATATAATAATTTGTAAGATTCATCTCTTGAGGTATTTTTATCAATGAGGTGATGTTGTATTGAACATAGTATCCACAAAGGAAAACTTGTAGGACCCCGTAATGAAGTATTTATCTTAGAAAAAACATGAGGGTCACGTGAGAGTTAGGGGACTCAAAGCTATCATTAGTTGGATCTAGTGAAAGTGGGACTCTATTGGAGTTTGTTCTTTAGAACCAACTTGTTTAGTACCTTTTTACATGTATCTATTATTAAATAATTTTCCTTATCAATTTCTACATAATATTTATATTTGATGATGTCCTTAAAATATATTTCGTGCTGAAAGGTCAAAGAAGTTCTCCACTATGAGAACCTAGAGGCGAAATGACATTATTTCTAAACCTTGTTCTATGAATGGATGATATTTTATGAAGGGACATAGACAATACATGCTATTATAGGTAGGAGGCTCCTAATACATTAAGACATCCTTTCATAATTTTCTCCTTTAGTAATCTATAAGAAAAGAGGTTATGAAAATAGACCCATTAATAGGGAATCCGCATTTTCAACTTTCATTAGATGTTCCTATCATTGGAAATGTGTATTAATAATTAGAATTTAATATAATCATTAATGGATATCATGACTCATGTTCTTTGATGCATTGATGAAAACCATGAAGAAATATTATCACGGTGAAGTAGGATATGATGGGTGCATCATGAGTCATATTGAATTAATGGATAATTTGAGAAATGATTTATCATTTTTTTGTCTTAAAAAAGTGAACATATCAGTCTAATTGGTTAGAATGAAACAACCTAAATAAATATAAGGCCATGGTGTTCCAAGGGTGAGTTCGTTTTTATAAAGTCAAAGAAAGAGACATTGAACATATCATCTTTTGTAATGAGTATAAAACCTGATTGATTTGAGATATTATGATAAAAATATTATATTATATGGTAAAATTTTATAGGTGGTTGGGAATCATTGCGATTTTAACTTATTTCTCTATGTATTACTTTAATGTTTCTAGATTATAACCTTGGACTTTAGAAGGTTATTCCTAATGAAACTATAAAAGAGGCCTAGAGGGTCACACACTATACATATTCGCAATCTTAGTTAAATTTGACCATTGAATTTAAAAAGTTAGAATAAATAATATTATTTGTGTTTGGTTTATTTCCACAATTTAATCACATGTTATTTGAAAAAATAATTAAGTTAAATAATAATGAAAAATATTTTTATTTAATTTGGATGAATATAATATTTATTATATTTATCGATGATTAATATAGTGATGTTTTTTTATTAAATAAACAATTATTATATAAGGATCAGTGAATGCGGATAAGAGGAAGAAGATTGAGTTTAATAGTCTGAGTGGAAATGGTATATGTGATGTTTATTTATATTCTTTATACATTTCACATTTCAAGTGTTTAATAATAATATTTTTATTATTCTTATTGGAAATGGGTCAAATAAGAATTATGGAATTAGAAAAGGTCCTGTGATTTATTTTCCAACCCTAAACCTTCCAAAATATTGTTTCCGACTCTTTCGACGGGGTGCGCGCATCCGTCCGCTAGGGCGCGACAGGTGCAGTTTTCTTTGTGTTACCCCGCATTCCCGCTTTCCAAAGGCGGGCGGCATCCGCCCATTATTTAGGGACATCTGCTCCTTGATCGAAACCGGGATGATGGGATGTCGGTTCTTCCTTCTGTGGATTCCTCCTCGGAACTCGTCACCTAGTTTGGGTCTCCCTGATAGATTTAGTACATTGTTTGTGAAACTCTTCCCAGTACCATGTTTCCATGGATTCCGGTTAATTACATTGCATCTGTCAGGACATTCCAAAGGGTCTGGTCAGGGCAACAACCTTCAGTCGGAGGAGTAGTCACGTCGAGGCATCAGTAACGTGTCTGAACGCTGGGGAATTGGTGTGTCTGTCTTCTGTCCCTTATTATAGGGCTTCTCGAGGGCGTGGAAGCCCGAGGCGTCCCACATCGAGCGTGGGGAATCACAGGCCATAGGCATGTATCTAAGGTTTTCCTCATCTTCCTATGTTTAACACAGGGTATGCCACAGGTTTAACGTCCAGTGGAGATGGATTGGCCTGATCAGAACACTAGCTGGAGTGGATCAGATTGAGGAATCCCCCTTGAATGGATGTCGATATTGGGGTTAGCTCGTGGGCGGCTTCCCGGATGCTATGGAGGGAAGTGGAGTGGCACGATGTCACCGGGATGTGGCGGCCCGGGTGAGAATCAGGATGGATGAATGAAGTGGAGGGGGATGAAATGGAACCATCGCAAGAGCGATAGTGAAGTTGGTCTTGAGCCTCGAGGAGACCTCCTACGTATCCCCGAGGCAGGGAATCAAAGTTTGCATCGTTCGGGATGGTGCTGGTGAACCGACATGAAGGTGGACCTTGGCCTGATGGGTATCGTCAGCAAACCGATGTGAAGGTGAACCCAGGGGTCCACTGGTGGTGGGCTTGAACCTCATGAAGGCTTCCTACGTACCATGCCTTGACATGGATCAAAGTCCCCGTAGTTCAAATGAGGTGTGGAATACAGTTTAACATCATGCGAGATGGGGGTGAACCGACGTGAGTGAGGTCAGAACGACAGGGTGATGGGTTTGAACCTTATGAAGGATACCTACATACCATGCCCTGACATGGATCAAAGACCTCATAGTTCAGGTGGTGGTTTTCATCAGCGAACCGATGTGGAGGTGAACCTATAGGTCCACTGGTGGTGGGCTTGAACCTCGTGAGGCTTCCTACATACTATGCCTTAACATGGATCAAATTCATCATAGTTTGGGAGAAAATGGTGGGTGTCAACGAACCGACGTGGAGAAAGGACCTTGGTCCGATGGGAGATGGGCTTGAACCTCAGGGAGGCTTCCTACGTACCATGCCTTGACATGGATCAAAGTACTCATAGTTTGGGTTGGTCACAACGGCTTGCCATCAGACTAGAATATAGTTTAACGTCTTGCTGGACGAGGATGGAACTTGATGTGAAGAAATGACGGGTGGTGGGCTTGAACCTCATGGAGTCTTTCTACGTACCATGCCTTGAAATGGATCAAAGAACTCGTAGTTCAAACGGATGTGCAGTTTGATGTCATGCTGGACGGGGGCATATAGTTTCACGTCATGCTGGATGGGGGCATACAGTTTAACGTCATGCTGGACAAGGGCATACCGTTTAACCTCATGCTGGACGGGGTCATACAGTTTAACGTCATGCTGGACGAGGGAATTTCCATGATCGATGCTTACTCTAAGCCCACGTGAGTCATGATTGGTGTGAGAAACAAGAGGCAGCATAGACCTGACGATCACGTCGTGAAGGATGCGTCCGTGAGAAGTGAAGAGGGGATTACGCGTTAGGAAACCCATGGTGCTGGGAATTACTCCAGGATGGACGCCAAAAGTGCGGCAAAGTGCAGCGAGAGAAGGATTTGGGACCAAATATGGAAGGTGCCTCATTCCCCATCGCGCCCTCCACTGACCTTGGCAGTGGGGAAGTATGGAGGTGCATGGGTGCTACCTTCCGCAGAAGAGGCTAGGGGGCTTACACCAAGGTGGTTTCCCTTCTCCCGTGGACATACACCACTCCGATAAGGAGGATATCATCCCCTGTGGAGGGGTGATCCCATCTCCATGGAGACCAGTGGACGTAAAGAATGTCCGAGCCGGGGGGGGACCCTACGTGCGAGGCATGGGGTCATATTACAGTTTAACGTCATGTGTTGAGGATGAGGTGCTTGGTAGTTTAACATCCTGTAGCTTAGACGAAGTGGGTTTACTCCACACCCCTAGGACTTACATGACCGGTACCCTCTGCTCCTTGGGGGAGGGAAGGTACCGGCAAGGCCATAGTCAAGGGGGGTCGCAGAGCGAACCATCGAGGGGTCCACGTTAACATGGATATGCGAAGGAGCAATAGCCGTTAGCATGCCTATGCGAAGAAGCATTAGGAGAAGCAATGATATGAGTGGTGTTGTCCACGAGACTTTGAAATCACATCATGCAAACCTGGAGGGTCGCACGAGAAGAGTAATTGCCAAGCAAAGGGGTGTGCTTCGCGAAGTAGAGTTCCTTGGCCTTATCATGGGGCAAAGGTGTGAATGGGAGGTGCTTTGTGAAGTGGAATAGTGTTCAAGGAGCACTGCCTCGTGAAGCAGAGGTGTCTCACGAAGCAAGGTGCTGTGAAGCAGTGTGCTTCGCGATGTACAACGACCCTGCCTTGGCATGTGGATCACTAGTACGAGATGGGTGTTTCGCGAAGAATAAACACTCCGCGGCTGCCCGGGTTCCCTTGGGAATCCCCGTCCTTCACGAATGTCCTTAGGCTTCGTGAAGGGCATCCCTCTTGGAAGAGGGGATCAAAATGAGACAAGGTGAAGGAATCTCGCGAAGCAAAAATACCTCATGGAGCTCATGATTCCCGGGGTGAAGGGTGATTCACGATTTAGGAGTTGAGAAGCCGAAAGGTCAGATTGTCTGTCCCCTGGACTCAGGGGGAGCCTAGTATTTTTAGGCAAGGGGCAATGTGAATTAGAGCTCACACGGTGCAAAGGGGGATCTGGGGCTTCGCAGCAGGTTCGCGAACGTCAGGGCGTTCGCGGAGCGTTACCGTCTCCTGTGCTTCGCTGCGGGCTAGCGAATGTCAGGGAGTTCACAGAGTGTTACCACCTCCTGTGCTTCGCAGCGGTCTCGTGAACGTCAGGGCATTCACAGAGCATTACCGCCTCCTGTGCTTCGCGGCGGGCTCACGAACGTCAGGGCATTCGCGGAGTGTTACTGCCTCCTATGCTTCGTGGTGGCCGCAGTGTTTGGTGGCGCTCCGCATTGGGGCTTCGCAAGGCACCGTGCGGGCTTCATTTCCTTCTTCCTTTTGCGGTCAATATTTTGGCACCAACAATTGCCCCCCTCAGACTTGGAGCCTTGTAGGGATCAAGGGTCGAAGTCTGAGGGAAAATTGCCAAAATTATCGGCGGTTCGCGATGCGGACTCGTGAAGGGGCGCGTGGGGATGACAGTGGCCGCGCGTTCCGGACGCGTCGCGATGCTCCGTACGGGTGGGATGCGCCGCGAATATCCAGGGTCGCCACCTATAAATAGGGGGGATGACCTCTCTTTTTTCCTCTCATACCTTTTGTCCTTTGGCCCTCTCAACTTCGCAAAGCTCTATGTACTCCATGTCTGCTCTCTGCGAACCGAGCTTCGCGGTGACCCGTGAGTGTTCAACTCCGCGACCACACCAAGAAAACTTATGTTTGCTAGCCTAGGATAGGTTCCACGGCTTGGTACTACGCTCGAGCTTCGCGAGAGCTCTTCGCGAGCAACCTTCACGACCCGACCCGAATTTTTTTTCTGAGTTCTGAAACCTAAATGGCCCATCGAGAAGCTGTGTTGGGGGTGCTTGCAGATGCCGCCCAGAGGGATGAGATGGCTAACTATCTGGGCCTTGGGGAGATGGTTTGAAGCCACTCGGACCATAATTCATTGACATAACTGATATTAGAGAGTCAGAATAACTATCTGCACTGCAAGAAGCTGCCTTTGTATGGCTTCGGGAAGAGGGATGATGTCTTCATCCCTAAGGCGAGTAGGGATGCACCAACTTGCTAGTTCAGGAGCATGCCATGCCAGCGCCAGTGGTTCAGGGTGGCCGATGGTCACACACGGGAGGACTTCACACCCATCACTGATGACTGTATCTACAACCATGTGAACAATATTGTCGGGAATCCACTACAACCCGAGACGTCCCCTCCTCTATACCGCACCATGACGAAGGCAGCATTGCAGGATTCGAAGAAGGGGTGGTCCGATGAGTGGGACCTGCGCCAGGGCGGTAAATTCACCAACGACTGGGAATGGGCCTACTGGGTAGACACCTCATGCTATGATTTTGGGGCCAATATGAGGAGAGTGAGTTTGTATGAGGCAACATGGGCCTCCCAATTCCACATTTACCAACCGAAACAGATGATGCCGGAGCTGCTGAGCAGATGGTCATCTAGGACCAATACTTTTCACCTGCACCATGGGGAGGTGGGCATCAGTCTGTGGGATGTCCATCGGATTTCGGGGGTTCTGATCTTTGGGGCCATGTATGATGAGTTCCTCCCCATCATGAGCGCATGGTAGGATATGGAGCAGATGCCATGACTGACGTTGGTACTGATGGCACTAGTCCCTGGAGAGGACAAGGAGGCAGTGAGAGATGCCCACTTTAAGAAGTGGTTCGAGCGGTTCCAGAACTTCCCGGAGAATCGAGAGTTCCCTCTGAGGCCTTGAACTTGTCCGAAGGTGGATCAACGGGGCAAGGAGCACTCATATTGGTGGGTCTTAGAGGATAGCCAATGGAATACTTGGGGTTTCAGTGTCATCACTAAACAGTAGCCGATAGTCAGGCTGGTTGTGTTCATCGCAACCCTTATCTGCGGTTGGATCCTACTGGTGAGGGATACCAGCATGGGGGTGCGGCCCAGCTCGTTTATAATGGCGTCCATGCTAGCCATGGGGCAGTAGATCAATCTAGGGATTCCAATGCTTGCCAAGTTATACAGAATGCTGCAGCACGTTAGTGAGGGAAAGAAGATGCCAAGGATATGCGGGCCCTTCCACCATCTTATATGGGTGGATTGCAGCGCACATCAGGGGGATTTATGAGTATCCAAACACTATCTCTCTGCTGGGATCAAAATTTCGCCCCTCTATTTTGAATGCGGCCGGGAGCATCCCATTCAAACTAACCGTACCGATGGTGTTGAACCGGGTGTGGAGGGCAGATGAGTTTAACTTCCACCCATTTCTGTTGCCAACAGGGGTACTTACTAACGACGGGCGGGGAACGGAAGAGCACCGGGCTTATCTCCTGGCCTTTCGAGGTGGAGTTTTGGTGGCATGAGTGGATTGTGAGACGCTCTGTGAACCGTACACCCCACATCTGTTTGCGAGGCAGTTCCGGTGCCTCTAGCGGCTGACTCTGTAGGTCTACTAGGAGGTGCGTCATGAGAAGCACCCGTGTGTGATGAGGGAGCTGTGACTCATGTTCACATGTGAATACGAGAAGATGCGAATTGCATTGCCTCCATCCACCGCCACTTTCGGATTGGTGAGGGAGTATACCATTAGCTGGTAGGATGCTTATCCGAGGGAGATGCTGAGGCAGCCAACTGTTTGGGTTGGTGATGACGGCCCCCCTCTATCCCGAGGTCGGGGTCGGAGGGCAGCAAGGGCCTCTCGCGGTGGTGGGGCTGCCGTGGCGGCGAGACCCGCACCGGCCGAGGGTGTTGCAACAGCAGCGGATCTGGTGATTCCAGAAGAGCAGGGTCATCCGGAGGGGCGGCCGCTGAGGGGATTCTGTAGAATATCCGTTCAGGATCCAGGGAAGCAGTTGTGCCATATTGACATGCTAGAGGATACCATCTTCCCGGTGGCCTGGGGCATTTGAGATGTCAACCGGCAACACCTCAGTCTGCCCAAGATGTGGGAGCTCCTGAACTGTCGCGGGATGGTTTTTCCAGGTATAGACCCAGTCCGAGCTGGTTTCACAGCATCTTCGGTGGAGGCGGAGCAATATTTGGTTGAGCTGGAGGAATACATTCACTCAAGTGGTGTCCTACACCCAATGACAGACCGGGTGAGGGTACTACTAGATCAGACAGTTCCTCCACAGCTGTTAGTCACTGATCTGAGGGAGCACTTCCCCCTGCTGGAAGAATCAGAGGACTCCTCTCGAGAGGATGAGGCCGGCGGAGGGAGCCCGTTGGAGGAGGGCGAATTCGGAGATCAAGACTCAGATTATGATGATTTTGCAGAGGCTCTCGAGGTAGCATTCCGAGCTTCTTTCCTCATGGACCATTCTCAGGTCATCATGGATTTCTTACCGATGTTTGAACCATGCAGGAGGAACTTGTACGCAGGCCTCTCTCTCGCCCCTTGGCAGGTGATGATACAGGAACTTCAGAACCCGCGCATACGGCTGCGTCCAGTTCTGCATCTGGTGGGGTCAGAGCACCCATGGTGGCTCCCCCAGAATCTCTAGACCTTCCAACAATATACGGAGGGCCACGCCTAGGGGTACCGTCAGAATTGACTCAAGAGTAGCACCATGAGTTCGATCTCCATAAGTTTCCTCTACTGGATTCATTGCTGTCATATGTAGATTGTGCCAACTAACGTTTATGTACCTCTCTGTCGTATAGTTCTTCGATTGGCATGGGCTGCTGCGGCAAGGCTGGTCGGGATGTCTGGTGGCATTCCTCATAGGGGCATGCTGGTGATGGTGGAGATAGTCCCCCCATCTCCCCGAACTGAAACACACACTATCATTGGAGGGACCACCAGCAGGGTCATGCCTGAGGTTATTGAGGTGGAGTCCGATGACGAGGATCAATCGGCCGACCCAATTCTTGTCACGCCTGCTCTGGCACCAGATGTCGTGCCAGATTCAATTCCAGAGTAGATCCTGCCAAGGACTTCCTGCTGGTGTATCCTGCATATGAGCCTACCAATCGCGCAGATTGGGACGAAATGGCCTCCGACGAGGAAGACAACAGCATAGTTTACCGCTGATCGTGGAATCTAATCACACGCTTCATCAAGGACAACCCCAAGCCCTATGTCTGAACGAAATGGACAGTCTTCACTCATGGTTGTGCGAACTGTGCGCTAGGGGAGTGGATTCCCAACGTCCTCATGCACTCATCCGAGATATCATGGCCAAGAAGATCCAAGAGTATGATCGTGGGCTCAACGTGGGCTGGTAGTAGAGGAAGACGACAAACATCAAGAAGCTCCATGAGGCTGAAAGTGAGGTTTAACAATTGTAGGCCTGGGCGGATGAGCACTCAACCACTCTTAAAACACAATCTGAGCTAATCTCATGGTTGAAGGCCCAGTTGGCCGAGGTAGAAGAGAATATGAGGCAGGCTTCTGGAAAGATGGCTGCCATTCAGGCTGGCATAGAGAGGGCCAGAGCCATGGCTGACGAACTGCGCCCCGCCGCTGCTGAGGAGGAGCAGGAGCTGAGTCAGCAGTAGCAATTCCTGGATTCCACAAGTCGAAGGGTGGCGGAGCTGCAACGCTCTTTTGACTAGGTCAATCCATCCATGGGGGAAGTTGACCCCTGGGTACTGTAACAATTACAAACATTTTAATGGTACTTTCATGCTTCAATTTTTTTCTTTTGAATGCTGTATCATGAACGATTTCTACTGTTTGCATAAGTTCATTACATCTCTATAATGTTTACGGGACATCCGGTGATAATTCCCCAAGCTCACATGGGTCAAGCCTGATGTGAGAAATAGGAGATAGTTGCCTCATCATCCCACCCATCATAGGAGTGAAAACCAAGCTTCGGGCATCTGGGGTTTGGATAGCCAGTCCGGATTTCTTGAAAAAATAGGAGAGACCTGGCCGGCGAAGGGAGTTCTCAAAACAGCCGAATTACCGTTTCTTTAGCGTGCTCTTATGCATGAACAGTGCAATGCCAGGGGCATTGAAATCAGTCCGAACAGATGGAAATGGGAAGTGTAAATCACGATACCCAAGATTCGGAACACTGTGGGGATGGCATGATAATAAAGGACAACTGTTAACCGTGACAGAGAAATGATATCCTTATAGAGTTAGCCTGAAATGGGGACAAAAAATGAGGGTTTACCATTGACCATGTTCAAAACACGGGACCAGGTCACAAATATTGTCGATCAATCCTTCAGGACATTGGCCTGGGACAGTAGGCGGACCCTAGGTCGAGCATCCATACTATTAGGGGGTCCTTCCAAACATGATCAGTCTTCTAGAATGTTGACCCAAGACGATAGGTGAGCCGATGCAACATGAGACCAGGCCGTTAGGGGGTCCCTTGAGACATGAAAGGGGACGAGGGTCCGAACAAGGGGCACACAAAGCATGGAATATGGAGTGATGGTTTGTCTGAATAGAATCTAACACTCATGTAATTACACCACCATGGTGTGAGTACGCCAGATGGGCACACCAGTTTTGATTATAGATCCTTCCTTCTTTGGGAAAAGGCCTCCCTGGCGAGGGGGTATGTTGCTTCCCAATGGGATCTTGTGGCATCCTGAACTTGTTCAGGGTAGAGTCATAGTTACATAGTCCTTTACAAGGGGTCCAACCAGGGGGCTAGAAAGGGGAAGGATAGTATTAATGATTCCTATGGGCTGGACCCTAGGAAAAGTACCAGGGTGTCTCTACGTATCCCATGAGGGTGGGAATCAATCCACACGTAGTTCTGAAGGCATAGTTTAACGTCATGCGGGATGATGAGAAACCCGACCACGTTGGTACACATCCTACCAAAACAACTAAGCCCACGTGAGTCATGCTCGATGTGGGAAACAAGAAGCAGTGGTGGGACTTTCCCGACACAGAAAGAGGTAGGTTAGGGTGAGTTGACGCTCAGTGAATATCGGGCCCATGATACTAATGCGACCATGTGGCATACCCAGATGCACGAAGAGATAGAGCCAAGTATGTTGGAATTCCACTTGAACACGAGGAAGTGAAAATATGTGAATCATGATGCTTGAGATTTGGATCACAATAAAGGCAGCGTGATGATAGAGGATAACTGTTAACCTTGGCGGAAACGCAGCATCCATATCGTGTTAGCCTAGAATAGGGACAGACAAATGAGGGTCGACCGTTGACCATATTCAAAACATGGGACCTTGTCACAAATGTTGTCAGAGATCCATAGGGACGTTGTCCCGAAACGATCAGAGGTCCCTTAGGTCCAACGTTCATGGAGATCCCTTAAGCCTAATACCCATGTCGTCCGAGGGTTCTTTTGAATGTGCAAGAGGATGAGGATCCAAATAGAGAGCTCACGAAGCTTGGTCATGGGACGAGGGGAATGTCCCTATGAAAATACCACTCTCTCGGCTCTTTGTCAAAATAAATCTGAACACGACAACTAGGAATATAAGATAGAGGGATTAGAGTCCCTTCCCATAGAGTGTTCTTGGTTTAGGGTCATAGAATTCAGACCATTTGGAGAGTGCTCGAGTCGAGGGACCGAACATGAAATTTAGGCTGGGCCTGCGGGGAAGTGCCCGGGTACTCCTGCATATCCCATGAGGATGGGAATCAAGCCATAAGTAGTTCTGAAGGGTGGCACGGTAAGGTACCAGTGCCAGGGAAAAAGGGGAGTGCGGGCGTGGCCCTTGCACTAAAAGAAGCAGAATTTGATAAATCTTGTTTGTCCTTTAAGTTGAGTGGTTTTTTTTGTGAAGCGACATGCCTAGGGTAGAAATACCTGGTGTCGCCACAATAATCAAGATGTGATAGGTGCTGACAAACGACATGGCACATGACCAATACCCAACGTGATGTCCTCTACAACGAGGTCATCACAATGCAGTGCCATTTTTCATCGTGTGGCTAGGACAATAATGTCACAGTTTAGGGTTGTATGATAGGACCAAGAATGAATTTTAACATCATGCAGCGCAGACGTAGCAAAGACGATGCTAGATGGGGAATGTGTATGGTGTCGTGCAACACAACTGACATGAATAAGGACATAATCCCACACCACACCATATAATCCCATAGTTAGGTTCCTGAAGACAGGATGCTGAACTGAAGCTGGACCCAAAGACAGGAGTTTTGGGCATTCCTACTTATCCCATGAGTACGGGAATCAAGCCAGACGTAGTTCTTGGGAGATCTTAGTTTATGGTCTTTAGAGCTCAGACCAGGGGCGGATGACAAATTTCCAGGTAAGCGCATACCTCGGCCCGATCCCTAAGCCCACGTGAGTTAAACTCGGTGGGGGAAACAAGGGGGGAAGATCCTTATCATAATACCTGAAACATCCAACTAGGGGGAGTCAGTGAAGAGCCCCAAAGCACACATTTGACATGGCTTTGTTCCCCCAACGCGCAAACGTGCACAGGGGAATAATACCTAGAGTTTTGAAACTCCACTTGGACATGATGAGAATGGAGAAGAATTTGAATCGTGTAACTGACATTTTGGGCTTAATGGGGTTGGCATGGCAATGGAGGATAACCATTAACCATGGTGGAAAAACAGTCTCCATATCACGTTAGCTTGAGGTGGGAACAACAAACGAGCATTGACCGCTGACCATATACGCAACGCCAGATTTTTATCGATTTGTTGTCTGAAACCCTTAGGGGCGTTGGCCCGTAACGGTAGGAGAGCCCTTGGGCGTTGTATCCAGGCCATTCTTGGGGGTCCCTCCAGGTGTGAAAGATGATGGAAGCACTGATGAAGGGATACACAAATCCTGGAAAGAGGGTGCAGATGTATCCGAGTAAAGTATGACGTTCCAGATAATAAACCAGAGTACCCTTAGGCACATTGGTGAACCGTCAGAAAGGGTCGACGAAATAGATCGGGAGGGAGAGGTACATGGAGTGGTCATTACAAGACCAACGTGAATGAGGACATAATCCCCTAGGACACCATATAATCCCCTCATGGAGGAAGAGTAGGCCAAGGGGCCAAGGTGGGATGGAGGTTTTCAGAAGATGGCGCTGGACCCGAAGCTTAGACATTCAGGTGGTCCTATGTATCCCATAAGGATGGGAGTCAAGCTAGACGTAGTTCTGAAGGGATACCCAGGGGGAAGAATATCCTAACAAGGAGGTGTACGACACGATGGGTAATGAGAACATAATCCCACACCATACCACACAGTTCTGTAGGAAAGAATCTGGTCCAAGGGGACCGATAAGGCCAAGGGGCCTGAGGGTAGGCCTTGGTGAGGGAGGCCTGAGGCTGGGCCTCGGTCAGGATGGCCTGACTAACTTGTATTTTAACATCTTGAAGCAATGATGGGGGCTGTGGGCCCAGAGAGGCTAAGGGGCCTGAGGTTAGGCATCAGTCAGGGAGTCCTGGCTAGTTTGTAGTTTAACGTCTTGCAATGTGGATGGGGAAAGAGATAACTGTATCTCATACGGGGAGGTGTATTACATGGAAAGTAACCCGATGTGAAAGAGTATGTAATCCTACCCCACACCGTACATCCCTTATGAGAGAATCGGGGCCGTGGGCCCAACCTTTGGCGCCACCGGAGGGAAGTTTGTCGCTCCAGGATGGGGTAGAACGAATCACTACACTCGATGTTTGGGACATCTTGGGGTGGACCCGAAGATCCAGGACACTGTTGACCATGTTCGAAACATAGCGTCCCTATGGTGACCTGATATGGGAGCAACAAATGAGTGTCGACCGTTAACCAAATTCGCAACGCGGGACTTGTATCGGCTTGTTGCTCGGAAACCCTTGGGGGCATTGGCCCGTATCGGTAGGAGAGCCCTTGGGCATTGTATCCAGGCCGTTCATGGGGGTCCCTCCGGGTGTGAAAGATGATGGAATCCCAGTCAAGGAGTGGGTGAAGCATAGCTGTATCCTTCCACAAAAGAGGCGAACATCTCCAGGGGGGACGTGCAGCCGGTTCGAGGCTTTCTCGATGTAAGTTGGGCAAAAGCGTGCATCCTGCCATATGTATTGACCCAAGTGGAAGATTTTTGGCTTTTGGGCTGGGCGGACAGATGAAATGTCCTAGCGTTCCTATGTATCCCATTAGGATGGGAATCAAACCACACATAGTTCTTGAAGGCCATGAAGTTTAATGTCATGCGGTGAGGATGTGGGAGGATAGAAGAACGTGAGTGGGGACATGGTGCAACCCTTATAATTCTTGTATGATCGGGGATAAGAAAGCCTACTCCTCATCATGCAAGGATCCTCCGAGGAAACTATACCCAGGGGGGACAGTGAAAGAGAAGATCTCGGGGCTGGGCTCAAGACGAGGCATCCGAGTGTTCCTACGTATCCCATTAGGATGGGAATCAAGCCACACATAGTTCTTGAAGCGCAGTTTAATGTCGTGCTAGACAAGGGATGCATCTCATTTGAGGATATGTATGGTACGGAAGGTAACCTGACGTGAATGATAACGTATCCCACACCACACCGTACGATCCCACAAGAGATTCTGAGTCGACGAAGGACAAGGGGCATGAGGATGATCCTCAGTTAGGGAGACCTGACCAGCTTGTAGTTTAATATCCTACAGTAAGGACGGGGGTTAGGGGCCCAAGGAGGAAAAGGGGACTGAGGCTGGGCCTCAGTCTGGAATGCTTGACTAGCTTGCAGTTTAACGTATTACAGTGAGGATGAGGGCCGCAGGCCCGAGGAGGCCAAGGAGCTTGAGGCTGAGCCTTAGTCAGGAAGGCCTAACTAGCTTGCAGTTTAACATCTTGCAGTGAGGACAAGGGCCGGGGGGCCGAGGAGGCCAAGGGGCCTGAGGTTGATCCTCAGTCAGGAAGGCCTGACTGGATTGCAGTTTAACATCTTGCAGTGAGGACGATGGCTAGGGGCCCGAGGAGGCCAAGGGGCCTGAGAATGGGCCTCGGTTAGGAAGGCCTGACTGGCTTGTAGTTTAACGTCTTACAGTGAGGACGAGGGTCGGGGGCCCAAGGAGGCCAAAGGTCCTGAGGCTAAGCCTCGGTCAGGAAGGCCTGACTGGCTTGCAGTTTAACATCTTGCAGTGAGGACGAGGGCCGGGGGCCCGAGGAGGCCAAGGGGCCTGAGGCTAGGCCTCGGTCAGGAAGGCCTGGCTAGATTGCAGTTTAACGTCTTGCAGTGAGGACGAGGGAGATCCTAGTTTAAGGTCATAGATCTCAGACCATTTTTCAGTTTATCGTCTTGCAGGATGGCGGTGCAGTTTAGGGTCGTGCGGGACCGTAATGTGCAGTTTAGGGTCGCGCGGGACCGTGACACACAGTTTAAGGTTGTTTGGGACCATATAGTTTAAGTTCGTGCAGGACCATACAGGTTAAGGTCGTTCAGGACCGTTGATGCTTAGGCAAATTACTGCTTAAGGAAATTGGCGTTGGTGGGAGGAGTTATGCGCTCACCATTTGTGGTCGCCAAGGAGTATGATCCGTTGGGGTAAACCTTATGGATGACATAAGGTTCTTCCCATTTGGGCTCTAGCTTGGGTGGTTTCCTACCAGGGATCATTGGCGCTCGAAGGGCCAAAACTAGGTCACCCTGAAGAAAAGAGCGAAGGCGAACCTTGTTGATGAAGGCCCTGTCTATCTTATTCTGATGCCTTTCCATATTGTGCAGGGCACGAAGCCTATTCTCGTCCAGTGCTTCCAATTCAGCTAGAAGGATTTGGGCGACCTTATCTGGCACCTGCTGGTCATAGACTGTAGTGCGTAACGATGTCATCTGGATCTCAATGGGTAGGATGGCCTCATCCCCATACACCAGGGAATATGGGGTCACCTGGGTGGAATTGTGAGTCATCGTTCGATAAGCCCAGAGGGCGTTGGGGATCTTGTTCGGCCAAATTTTCTTGTTCTGACCAACCATTTTCTGCAGAATGTTAGAGAGGGTTTTGTTGAATGCCTCGATCTGTCCATTTGCCTGTACATGATAGCGATAGGTATGGTTCGAATTGATATTGTACTTGGAATAGAATTTTTTTTCAGCTCGGCCACTCGGAAGTTGGTGCCGTTATCGGTGAGGATAGCGTGAGGGACCCCAAACCGATGGATGATATTGGAGGTCATAAAGTCGATGATGGAATGGGCCTTGACCTATTTGAGTAGAACTACCTCTGCCCGCTTGGAGAATAAATCTGTAGCAGTCAGGATAAACCTACACTGGAGAGCTGTCGCCAGTGGATATGGTCCCACTACATCAAGTCCCCACACCGCAAATAGCCAAGAGTACTTGGTGGAGTGGAGAGGCTCCAGCAGCCGATGCAGGAAGTTGTCATGAACTTGGAACGCATGGAATCTCTTGGAAAACTCGATACAATCATGGATCATAGAGGGCCAGAAGTACCCCAACCTCCGGATTTGATGGGACATCTTGGGCCCAGCCTGGTGGGCACCATAGGAACCAGTGTGAACCTCTTTCATAACCTGAGAAATCTCTACTCCTTGAATGCAATGGAGGAGTACACCATCAAATCTTCGCTTATAGAGGATCATCTCAAGACTTGTACTGCTCTAGAGGGTGAATTGCGACGCGCGGCGTCGGATTCGGTCACGCTTGTCCCGGTCGTTCGGGAGGAAACCATTTTGGAGATACTCGAAAAAAGGTGCCATCCAGTCGGAAGTGGCCTCAACCGCTGTGTTTGACAAACCTGGGACTCCTGACGCAGAATTTACGGTGGTAAGATGACTTATCCGCAGGCCGTGGTTGTCATCTGGGGTGACTGGGGCAACGAATCTCCGGTGTGCCACATGTATGATCAAATCATCTTGCTCGGGTTCTGCAAGTGACACAGCTAAGCCAGCCAAAGTGTCAGCTCGACCGTTCTATGACTGAGGGACATGGGTAACCTCTGGTGAAGAAGAGAACTGGGCCATTAGATGGAGGGTGCACTCCAACAATGGCACAATATCCGGCTTCTTGATGACATAATCACCATTGAACTTCTTGATTACCAACTCAGAATCTCCTTTTACATGTAGATGGGGCACATCGATCTCGAGGGCCAACTCGAGGCCGGTGATGATAGCCTGATACTCTGCCTCATTGTTGGTGCAGCCTTCTGACAACAGGAATGTGTATGGAAGGCCGGCTTGCGCTGGGGTGATGAAGATGACACCCAAACCCACTCTATTGAGCTTAGGATCATTGATCCTCCTACCGGTGGGGCTCCGGGAGGCACCGTCGAAGTGCATTTTCCAACATGATACAACATGATCGACTGAGAGGATCGCCTCATCAGGAAAATCCAGGTCTAGGGATTGATCCGCGGAGGTTGGACGGGTGGCTAAAAAGTCTGCCAATGCCTGTCCCTTGATGGACTTCTGAGGCATGAACCTGATGTCAAACTGCTAGAGGATCACCGCCCACCATGCTAGTCGGCCAGTCAACATGGGGTTGTTTAGTATGTACTTCAGTGGGTCTATCCGAGAGACCAAATGTACCTCATGGTGCTGCAGGTAATGTCACAACTTCTGTATGATAACGACGAGCGCAGGGAAGATCTTTTTTTATAGGGGAGTATCTGATCTCCATATCAAGAAGCATGTGGCTGAGATAGTAGAGACTGCTCTACGTACCCTCATTGTTCTTATGGGAGAGAAGTGCGCTGAGGGACTGTTCCAGGGCGGTCACATAAAGAACCAATGGCTTTTCGGAGACGAGTGGCATCAAAACCAGAGGTTGGAGCAGATACTTTTTGATTTCCTCGAAGGCGGTCTGACACTCTTCATCCCATTCGTAGGCGGTGCCTTACTTCATGAGCCGGTAAAAGGGCTTACACTTGCCGACCAGATTTACGATGAACCAACATATATAGGATAAGTGGCCTTGGAGACCTTGAAGTTCCCGAATATTGATCGGGGGAGGAATTTGGCTAATGGACTTGATCTTATCTGGGTCAATCTCAATGCCCCGGTATCTAACAACAAAGCTGAGAAAGTACCCGGAGGTGACCCTGAAGGCACACTTTAACGGGTTCATCTTTAGGTGGTGGGAACAGAAAAAACCGAACACTTTCTCAAGGTCTTTGATATGGTCCTGGCGCTGGCAAGATTTGACCACTAGATCATCCACGTAGCACTCCACCAGTGTCCCGAGAATTGGCTTGAATATGCGATGCATGGACTACTGATAAGTGGCACCTGCATTTTTCAGGCCGAAGGGCATAACCTAGTAACAAAAGGTACCTTTGGGAGCCCTGAAGATAGTGGATTCCTCGTCCTTGGGTGCCATCCGGATCTGGTTGTACCCAGAATACCCATACATGAAAGAGAGGGCTTGGAACCCAGCCGTTGCGTCAATCAATAACTTGGCCACTAGGAGGGGAAAGTCATCCTTTGGGCAGTGGCGATTGAGATCGTGGAAGTCGATGCAGACTCTGATATGCCTGTTCTTCTTCCTGACTGGCACAATATTGGGAAGACACTTGGGGTACTGGACTTCCATTATGAAGTTGGATTTGATAAGATTGTCAACTTCGACCTCAACCATAGCACCGTGAGAAGGGTTCATATTTCTGGGAGGCTGTTTAAACTCGCGATGGTTTGACGAGAGGCCCAGGCGGTGAATGGATACCTGAGGATCTAGTCTTGGCATCTCGCTGTAACTCCAGGAAAATACATCACGATGTTGTTTGAGAAAGTCTACGTACCACTAATGATCCTCGGGGGACATGGCTGCACTGATCAATGTGGGTCACAGATCTGCCTCACTAACAAGGTTCACCTGTACCAGTTCATGAACCGTGGTAGAGACACATTCCTCAAAGGCAAGGGGAGCATCCTCCATATCTTCTTCTCCACCCATGGAGGGATTTCCTGCAAAGGGAGCTGCTTCTGAGCTATCAAACCCTGAAGGGAAACTGGTGCCAACATGGGTGGCGGTGGTCATCATATCAACAGACCCATGCACCACTGAGACCATAACAATGAAGTCAGTCGATCCTATCCCATCTGGCCTTCGGCCTAAGGGGCCACGTTTGATGACATCAAATTAGTGGTGACGCATCGACCTGAGTCGGTTGATTCCAGCCTGGCAAAAGAGACACGTATGACATACTACCATTGTCATAAGCCTAACATTCCGATACCGCACAGGGGTAGGAGGTTCCGAGATCACCTGAGCCTAGTTGGTGTAGGATTACGAGGTGATTTTCCACCGTCGCTTGGACATGGGAACATTCTTTCCTTTCGTACCTGAAACAACAAAACACTACCCCATGTCAGGGGTCGTGACCTCCAATCGATGGATCGGGAAGATGTAGGCATCATCCAGGTCTGCCCAGGGATCACTTGTGACTGGGGTGGGTTCATCCTCACTTGCTAGGATTTGATTATCCTTGATCTTGTAATAGTCAGCGTCCAGATAGCGGACATCACAAGAGGCGAAAGGAGATGCATCTTCTTGTTGCACGCCTACTCAACCATTGAGGGAGTATTTGAGGCATTGGTGATACGACGAAGGGACCGCTACATGAAGATGGATCTATGGCCTACCCATCAATGTGTTGTAGGCGGTGTCCTGGGAGACAACCATGAACTCAGTGCTAGAAATTAGGCCACTGAACTGGATCTTCAGGCGGATCTTGCCGACTAGGGATTGCTCGATCCTGTCGTATCCCTAGATTTTGAGGTCGGATGGAGTTAAATAATCTTCAGACAGACCCAGCTTTCGTAGGGTCCGAGTCAGGATTAGATTGATCCCAGAACCCGTGTCAACGAGGCAGCGGCGGACTTCCACGCCATTGAAGTGGCCAGTGACGTACAATGGGTGAATATTCCCCTGTATGGGAGGGTCCTCATCTTCACCAGAGAATGAGATAACTGAATGTAATTTGACATTCTCAATTGCCTCAGCGTGGAAGGCTTCCGCAGCTGCTACCTCCGTCTCAAACTGAAGGGGGATCCTTAGGGCCTCATCAAGCACTTCACGCATTTTAGACGATAGACAAAGGGCCTCAAGGATATAAATCCTTACTGGAAAGCAGGCCAGGTGCTTCAGGATATCGTACTTTCATGCCAAACATGAGCCTCTGCTTACAGGAGGTTGTTCTATAGTTGGAGGCATAACGGGTCCTGCCGGTTGAACTGGTGACTGACTAGTACTGGGTACATCCCGCTGACTACTAGTTAATGCCTGGAGAGTATCCACCAGATTAGGACCGGTCAATGGAGATTGGCCTACAGCCAGGCAAGACTGATCGCGATACGGATGAGGTAGATCTGCCTGATCTAGTAGCACAAATGGAAGTGGAGGTAGATCTGAGGGCATCACATGAGGTTGCGCATTCTGAGCTCTGCACTGAACCTACTGTCTGGTTTCAGTAGCATGCACGTCCTGACTAAAAGCGCCTGCTAACATGCCTCAACGACCTGCGTGGTTGTGGTTACGCTGACGTTGACGTCGGCTGGGGATGTTGGAGAGGTTCTCCTAGCGTTCCCCCTCTTCGGGAGCCATATAGGGCTTTACCAGCTCCACGGTGTTAACCGAAGCATACCCCTGGCTTTTGCTCGACGAATCTTCCACCACTGGGAGGATTCTAGGAGAAATCCCCATTTCCGGGGGCATAAAGTCGCCAAGAGTGCGGGATGACGCCGACATTGGTGGAGCGCGTTGCTTCTTCTTGCATCATCGCTGCTTGCCCTTTTGGAAAGAGGTCAGCTGTGATGACGATGCCGAGGTACAGACTACTTCCTCTGAAGGCTCCGACTGATTCAGGCGTGCCCAAATGATACCATGGGAACGAGTGACGGTCTTTCGAGCCATCCAGGTGTCGTATTTATGGGACTCATGGCTGGGAACCTGCTGCCACTCACCTTCGATGTCGCTACCGATCTCTAACCTTACGAAGACACCGGCTACTTGTGTCGGGGCCGGGCCGAACCTGACTATGTTGTTGTTGAATTGGTCTTGAAGCCAGTCTTTAAACACATAGCATTTCTTGAGGGTGTTCCCCAGAATCCGATGATAGGGACAATAGTTGGGGTGATCGGTGAGATTCGCCTCTACCAACCTTCTGCACTCGGGTAAGCGCACAATCCCTTGCTCTAGAGCACTTTGGAAGTAACAAGGGACCAGATTCTCGTTGAATGAATAAGTCTGGTGCCTTCTTTCTGGATAGGGGTCCCTAGGATCCTGGCCCTGACGAGGGGCCGGAGGGGCCTGCCGAGGAGGCGGTGCCTGATTGTCTCTCCTAGGTGGTGGTGGCGCATTTCGCGGGGGAACCTGTCGATTCTGAGGTGGTCGCTGCTGGGCAGGAGCCTGCTCTTGAGGTGGGGGAGCTCTGCAGCGTTGCGGGGCTGGTGTTGCTGGCAGTAATTGTAGCTACTTGGGGGCTTCTATTTGGGCCACCACGGTGGGTTCGGCTCTGGCATCCCTCCTGGCTGGGATCACAGGGGGCAGAAAACATGCCTGACTAGCCTGTTGCAGAGCCTCCTCGAGGAACTGAGCCTTATCTGATAAATCCCAGAACCCTCAAGGGTAGTTCTGGGTGATCAGGGAAGGAACCCGTTCCGTTTTAACGTTCTCTACACACATCGTCAGTAATTTCTCCTGATTCAGTGGCATGTCGAGGGAGTATGTAAGCCCTTTCCACTGGGCGATGAAATCTGCGACTCGCTCAGCAGGCCTTTGTTTTCACTTGAAGAGGTCTGTGATGCTGGTCTTTCACGTGGTGGAGCTGAACTGGTATAGGAACTACCAGCGGATATCCTCCCAACTGGTCACCTATCCGATAGGGAGCTGGCTGTACCAGACGAATGCGGGGTCCTCCAATGTCTGCACGAAACATCGGAGTTTGGCGGCTTCTTGCTGGTTCGGGGTCCCCAGCATGGGGCCACACCTAAAAGAAAAATGGGCCAAGTGTTGTGGTGGGTCCCCTATCCCATTGAAGGGCGGGAAAGTAGGGTTCCCAAAACCCAGGGGCGTGGGCATATCATCCACCCACGCGGGATATGGATTCCATCTGGTGGGACTTCTACCTGCCGTGTTTCCAACACTTCGAGGTGGGCGATGAGTGCTGCTATAAGATCACCTGGGTGGGGGTCCCTGTGTTGATGGGGATCCCTAATCACAAGTGGGTTGTCAGGTTCTTCGAAATGGTAGATGGCTTCAGCAGCTCGTGGAGCAACTGGCAGAATGACTTGTGGGGTGGCTGGGGGAACTGGGCTGGATTCCTCAGATTGCCCCATCGTTCAGGAGGGTTTGGCGAGACGTATAGCGCCCTCTTGCCGTGAGTTATGGATTCTGCTATGTCTGTGGAAGTAGCGTGTTCAGGGTTGCCCGGAGGCATCTCCCCGGGGGGAAAGTTTTCCTTCCCTTGCTGCCCCGGCTTGGGATTACCATAGTCGGGTCGCCGCTCTGCAGCGCGCTCGGCTAGGAGTTTGTCAACCACCCTCTTCTGCTCAGCAAGTTGTTGGTGCAACACATCCTTCTCGGGATCTTCATCCATCTTCTGTACAGAGGTGGACGGGTCAGAGTGCTTGACAGTTCCAACGTTCTCCTTACCCTTACCGGCATTTTGACTGAGTACCAGTGACTCGGTGGGTACAGGGAGGCCTAGAAGGCTCCTCTACTGACGAGTAACCCTCCCTGATGGGTCCAGTAGTGGTGGTACACCCTCAGGGGTTAAGTCTCCATCGAGAAATTCAAGCTCATCCTCCTTGTCCACTACATCATCCATGTGGACCATGACCCCTCTTGGGGGCATGTCCTCAATGTCTCATAACGAATCGGGCTGCTGTCAGATAGTACTGAAGAGGAGAGCAGCATAGTGTCCCCAGCCATAGACTTGCACATGGGGGGTAGCTTCCCTGATGACTTTGCGGAGTACTTTGAAACATTGAATGCATTTCTGTTGAAGGGTGCTTTGGCGGCCTAGCGACTCAGGGCGCTGGGCCACAGGGAGTGCGGCCAAATCGATCAAGAGGCATTACTCACCAATTCCCTCAAAGTGCTCTCGGTTCCTGGGGTACACTACTCTCTCATAACGAAGGCAGAAGTGTGTCGCCCATAGGGTTCTGCGGAATCACCCTACTTCCTCTGGGATAAGGGACTCCGGCACGAAAAAGTTCAGTGCTGCCATCGTCCATAACTTCTCCAGGAATTGATCCGCTGAGAGAATGTTCCAGAAGCTCCTCGGCTCAGACTCAGAGTCTAGCCCCGTATTGCCCCACTCGTCAACTGGAGGCAGCTGAGGGACCGGTAGCGGTACCGATGCAGATTGCTGGGATAGTAAACTGGGTGATGGAGAATATGGAGAATGAGATGACTGGCCGCCGAATTCCGGGCCATCCTCTGAAGAGTGAGGTGACCTGACCACAATATCAGGATACGATGGGATGATATCCATAGCTTCTGGCATAGGAATTGCAGTCACCAGCGATGGGTCATGCCGTTGCTCTACTGCCGTTGGTCCCCAAAAGAGCTCTCTGTGATCTCTGGTAGAGGTAGAGGGAATTTCTAGTGGCGATGGTGGCTATTGCGCGGTCAGAACCTGCGGAATATCCACAATTTCTTCCTCCTGGATGTACCTACGGAGAGAGGTGGGAATCTGGTGGACTTCACATTTTGGGAGAACGAGGCTGACACACCTTGTTCCTACCCCAGTCCTTGACACGGAGGAGCGGGGAGAAGGTTCCATCACTGAGTCGCATTCCGCTTCAGAATCTGAGAAACGGGCTGTTTTGACCTCCACTTAGGCCTTCCCAAGACTCTTCTTGTGGCAGCGGAGACCCGCTCTCCTCTCCCTAGATGGCTCTTCGGGGAAAGGTTGATTCTCAACATGTAGTCTCGGAGCGGTGCTGGTGCCATGGCAGAGAGGACTCCCGCTTGAGACAGCCGAGGTGCGAGGGGCACCAGGGAAAATGTCGAAGGCTACATGGGGAGGACCTCCATGGACAGCACCCATGTGGGCGGAACCTCTGTTGGAACCGGCAGGAGCATGGGGAGGACCTCCATGCTTAGTGTGGGTGGAGCGAGGCTGTCCTTCACCCCTCGGGTTTCTAGGGTGAGGAGGACCTTCGCCAGTTGCATAGAGGACGTAGGGAGGTCCCCCACGCTGGAGAGGGACCGGATGGCCAATACCTTCACATCGATGGTCAGGGAAAGGAGGAGGAACTCCGTTCCCTGTATGGTGGGCACAAGAGAGGCTTCCGTGCTGAGCATCACTACCACGCGGCAGGTCTTCATTCGGAATGGGGGTAGCACGAGGCATACCTCCATAAAGAGCTTCGAAGTGGGGAAGGCCGACGCTCTGTGGAATGGTGGTACGGGGAGGCCCTCCGTATGGGCTTACATCACCCCAGATTGGTTCGCAGCGATCACCGATCAGGCCTGGAACCCCGAGATCCAACCCAACCTGCCCATGAGGTGGTTGGGGCCTCAGTCCTGGTCGGGTGAAGGAGTGCCCCTACTCAGTGTATGCAGGGACTCCACGATGCACGTCGTCGGTGGCTCGGGCCACAGTAGCTGTTGACGTCGATGCCCCCTGATGAGGGTCCTTAGCTTGGGCCCAATGCTGACGTCAGGTCAGACGAGATGGCACAGGTGGTGCCGGTGCATAGCCTACCTGCTCCTCTGGTATAGTCGGACGGCGGCCCTAACGCAATAGGATGGGTGAACTTGCCTGGATCCCTTGGGTTGGGACTCTGACAGGGCTGAGCCGAACATCACTCACCTCATCAGCGTAAGGTGAGGAGTTGTCAATGCGTTCTGGGGACAGGCTCCTGAAACGATTGAACGTTGGGGTAGGGAGTAGGGGTTCCCTGCGCGGCCTTTGAGGGCGGCATTGACGGCGGAGCCTGGATGCCTCTAGGTCCAGGTGGGCCATATCTCGAGTTGCGATGACCCCTTCCTCCTCGTACCTACGTACAAGGTTGTTGATCACCCTTTGTTGGATGATCTCTGATGGGGAGAGGGGATGTGGGCGTCCCGTATTCACAGATGTAGAGGCCATCATGATGGCAGTGGAGCCATGCGGAGCGGCTGTGCTATTGTTTCCCCCTCCCCTACGTAGGCGAGCATGCGGTGTTCGTGTTTCCAAAGCAGTAACTTGGTTCCTGGGAGACAGGGAGATCAACACATCAGTACTGTGAGGAAAAAGATCGACAACCAGTTCCCCATCGTCATTCCATCCTCCGTGGTCGGTAATAGGGATCCACGCCAACACGTTGCAGAACGGAATTCCCCACGTTCTACTGCCCCAACTTCCGGTGAGTTTCACGCCAGTCCCACAATTTTCTTAGAGGGACCAGCCTCTAGATATTTGGATCCGGTGACACGTCAATCTACTGATGACTTGAACGTTACTAATCTCCATATTGAGGAGAATAATTTCACGTCGGGTTCACCATTTCTGTTTCTGATGCTTTCACTGGGGTGCGCGTGTCCGTCCTCCAGGTCGCGACAGGCGCGATTTTCTCTATGTTGCCCCACATTTTCGCTTTCCATAGGCGGGTGACATCCGCTCCTTATTTAGGGATGTCTGCTCCTTGATCGAAACCGGGATGATGGGATGTCGGTTCTTCCTTCCGTGGATTCCTCCTCGGAACTCGTCAACTAGTCCTGGTATCCCTCATAGATTTAATACGTTGTTCGTGAAACTCTTCCCAGTGCCATGTTTCCATGGACGCCGGTTAATTACACTGCATCTGTCAGGACATTCCAAAGGGTCCGGTCATGGCAGCAACCTTCAGTCGGGGGAGTAGTCACGTCGAGGCATCAGTAACATGTCTGAACGCTAGAGAATTGGTGTGTCTATCTTCTGTCCCTTATTATAGGGCTTTTCTAGGGCGTGGATGCTCGAGGCGTCCCACATCGAGTGCGGGGAATCTTATTCCATAGGCATGTATATGAGGTTTTTCTCAGCTTTCTATGTTTAACACAAGGTATGCCGCAAGTTTAAAGTCCAGAGGAGACAGATCGACCTGATCAAAACACTAGCTGGAGTGGATCAGATTGAGGAATCCCCCTTGAATGGATGCCGATATCGGGGTCAGCCCGTGGGCGGCTTCCCGGATGTTGTGGAGGGAAGTAGAGTGGCACGATCTCATCGGGATGTGGCGGCCCGGGTGAGAATCAGGATGGATGAATGAAGTGGAGGGGGATGAAATGGAACCATCACAAGGGCGATAATAAAGTTGGTCTTGAGCCTCGAGGAGACCTCTTACGTATCCCCGAGGCAGGGAATCAAAGTCCGCATAGTTCGGGATGGTGACGGTGAACCGACGTGAAGGTGGAACTTGGCCTGATGGGTATCATCAGCGAACCGACGTGAAGGTGAACCTAAGGGTCCACTAGTGGTGGGATTTAACCTCATGGAGGCTTCCTACATACTATGCCTTGACATGGATCAAAGTACCCATAGTTCAAATGAGGTGTGGAATACAGTTTAATGTCATGCGGGACAGGGGTGAACCGACGTGAGTGAGGTCGGAATGACCGTGTGATGGGATTGAACCTTATGGAGGCTTCCTACGTACCATGCCTTGACATGGATCAAAGAACTCATAGTTCAGGTGGTGTTTTTCGTCAGCAAACCGACGTGGAGGTGAACCTGTGGGTCCACTGTTTATGGGCTTGAGCCTCGTGAGGCTTCCTACGTAACATGTATTGACAGGGATCAAAGTCCTCGTAGTTCGGGAGAAAATGGTGGGTCTCGGTGAACCGACATGGAGAAAGGACCTTGGTCCGATGGGAGATGGGCTTGAACCTCAGGGAGGCTTCCTACGTACCGTGCCTTGACATGGATCAAAGTCCTCATAGTTCGGGTTGGTCACAACGGCTTGCTGTCGGACTGGAATGCTGTTTAACGTCATGCTGGATGAGGGTGGGACCTGACGTGAAGAAATGATGGGCGGTGGGCTTGAACATCGTGGAGGATTCCTACATACCATGCCTTGACATGGATCAATGATCTCATAGTTCAAACAGATGTGCAGTATGACGTCATGCTGGACGGGGGCATAATGTTTAACGTCATGCTGGATGAGGGCATACAGTTTAACGTCATGATGTACGAGGGCATACAGTTTAACGTCATGCTGGACGAGGGCATACAGTTTAACGTCATGCTGGACGAGGGCATTGCCATGATCAATGCTTACTCTAAGCCCACGTGAGTCATGCTTGGTGTGAGAAACAAGAGGCAGTAGAGACCTGGCGATCATGTCGCGAAGGATGCATCCATGAGAAGCGAACAGGGGCTTACGCGTTAGGCGGCCCATGGTGCTGGGACTTACTCCAGGATGGAGGCCCAAAGTGTGGCGAAGCATAGCGGGAGAGGGATTTGGGACCAAATATGGAAGGTTCCTCGTTCCCTATCGCGCCCTCCACTGACCTTGGCAGTGGGGAAGTACGGAGGTGCATGGGTGCTACCTTCCGCAGAAAAGTCTTGCGGGCTTACACCAAGGTGGTTTCCCTTCTCCCGTGGACATACATCACTCTGATAAAGAGGATATCATCCCCTTTGGAGGGGTGATCCCATCTCCATGGAGACCAGTGGGCGTAAAGAATGTCCGAGCCGGGGGGAGCCTGCGTGCGAGGCACGGGGTCGGATTACAGTTTAACGTCATGTGTTGAGGATGAGGTGCTTGGAAATTTAACGTCCTGAATCTTAGACTAAGTGGGTTTACTCCGCACCCCTAGGACTTACATGACCGGTACCCTCTGCTCCTTGGGGGAGGGAAGGTACCGGCAAGGCCATAGTCAAGGGGGGTCGTAGAGCGAACCATCGAGGGGTCCAAGTTAGCATGAATATACGAAGGAGCAATAACCGTTAGCGTGCCTATGTGAATAAGCATTAGGCGGAGCAATTCTACGAGTGGTGTTGTCCATGAGACTTTGAAATCACATCGTGCAAACCTGGATGGTCGCACAAAAAGAGGAATTGCCAGGAAAAGGGGTGTGCTTCGCGAAGTGGAGTACCTTGGCCTTAGCATGGGGCAGGGGTGTGAATGGGACGTGCTTCGCAAAGTGGAATAGTGTTCACAGAGCACTTCCTCGCAAAGTAGAGGTGCCTCACGAAGCAAGGTGCTGTGAAGCAGTGTACTTCACGATGTACAAAGGCCCTGCCTTGGCATGTGGATCACTAGTACAGGATGGGTGTTTCGAGAATCATAAACACTCCATGGATGCTCGGGTTCCCTTGGGAATACCCGTCCTTTGCGAATGTCCTTAGGCTTCGTGAAGGGCATCCCTCTCGGAAAAGGGGCTCAAAACAAGACAAGACGAAGGCATCTCGCGAAGCGAAAATACCTCACAGAGCTCATGATTCCCGGGGCAAAGGGTGCTTCGCGATTCGTGGGTTGAGAAGCCGAAAGGTCGTATTGTCCACCCTCTGGACTCAGGGGGAGCCCAGTATTTATAGGCAAGGGGTGCCGTGAAGCAGAGCTCACACAACACGAAGGGGGCTCCGGGGCTTCGCGGTGGGCTCGCGAACGTCAGGGCATTTGCGGAGCGTTACCCCCTCCTGTGCTTCGCAGCGGGCTCACGAACGTCAGGGCGTTCACAGAGCGTTACCACCTCTTTTTCTTAGCGGTTGGTTCACGAATGTTAGGGCGTTCGAAGAGCGTTACCGCCTCCTGTGCTTCGCGGCGGGCTCGTGAATGTCAGGGCGTTCGTGGAGTGTTACCGCCTCCTGTGCTTCGTGGAGGGCTCGCGAACGTCAGGGTGTTCACGGAGCGTTACCGCCTCCTGTGCTTCGCGGCGACCGCGGTGTTCGGTGGCGCTCTGCGTCGGGGCTTCGCGAGGCAGCGTGCGGGCTTCGTTTCCTTCTTCCTTTTGCGGTCAATATTTTGGCGCCAAAAAATATATAATTGATTATATCACTTTCCTAAAAAACAATTTCTATGAACAATCGATAGAGTGGGACTTTATCCAGACCTAGAGAGAGATCAAGAGATCTAGAGTGATCTCCTCCCCTCCCCTCTTAAGATAATGAGTAATCATGAAGAGTTATTCCTCTCCCAATAATAATTATGCTATGATCAACCAAAAACTACAAAAATGATCAAGATCGACAATGCTAGCACCCATTATTTCTATAACATCGTTCATAGATTTTGGTTTAAATGTGGATGACCGCTAAAGGGATTATGCATTTGTATCCCATAGTGTAATGACGGTACGATGAAATATTTTTAACCGGTGCTTCAATGAAAGTAAAATTAAAAGTTGAGGTAATTATATATATGCTCATAAATTAATTATAAATTACATGTCTAGATCCTTCACTTTTGGTTCTAACATTTTAATCTAGTCAAGTAATATACTATTTTCATTGGACGTGATGTTTTTACCATGTAAAGAAATGATTAAACACAATTTATGATTAAAATCTGAGTTGGTCATACCATCATAGGATGCTTCCACTATGCCCAAAACCTATATGATAGACCCTCATTAATGGTGAACATGATCTAACATTAGAAGTTTAAAATTGTATATATATATATATATGTATATATTTAAAATTAATCTCATTATTAGTCTTAATATAATTAATATTTCTTTGGTATAAGAATCAAATGAATTTAACGATAATTTTAATGAGTCACTTATTGAGAAATTTCAAGATATACCAAAAAATTTAATTAGACTACCTTTTATTTCACTTGTTATACATTTTAAGATTTAATTTTTTATTAGTGAAAAGTGTGCAAAAAAAAAATACGAGAAAATGAGATTAGTTTTTTTCTGAAAATTTTGAGAAAAATTCTCAAGTCATTTATAAAATGAAATAAATGATTATTAATGAATAAAATTTCCTTGATATTTTGAATAAAAAATTAATTTTTAAGTATTAATATTAATTTATAATAATTAAATTTATGTTAAAGGATTAAATATGAAAAATGAAACTTAGGATTTCATGAAAATTTAAGAAAATTATGATCAAGTTTTTTTTGATATTTATGAAATAAATACATGCGAATAAGGTATTTTTAACCTTCATAATAGTAAAAAATTACTTATAAGAATTAAAAATAATACAATGAATTGAGATTTATTTCTAAATGAGAAATGCGCTTTAAATGACACAACTAAATAAACAAGATTAATTCTTTATAAAAAATTTTGGACAATAATTCTTGAGTAATCTATAACCTATTGGAATAAACTGTGTATAGATATGCTATTTTAATTACCAATGATTTATGAATGTGAATTTCAGGATGTAAAATTCATTTCTCACTATTAAAAAAGAATAAAATGTTCAAAAATGATAAAATAAGATCCGTTTTTCATCTAAATTTAATAAAAAATCTATAAATTATTTATGATCCATATAAAGAAACAACATGTGAATTTGGCAGGCAATGTTCTTATAATGATATAATATTTTATTTAAATATTATTATTATTTTCTGAGTGTCAAACTTGTGTGAAAAGATTAGAAAGAAGAAATAAAACTTGTCATTTCCTACCAATTTAAGAAAAATGATGTTTGAATTATTTTTGAGCATGAATAAACTGACCACATATGAATCAAATTCTTGAGATTCTCATTATGATTAAAAGTACAATTAAGTACCTGTATTTTTTTTCTAATAATCAGACATGCATGAACACATCAAAAAATGATCCAACATGGTTTATTTTCCATAACAAATTTAGACAATGATTTTGACATCAATTGTGACTTTTATAAATAATAATTTTGCGAATATAGAATTTGAGTTGATCAATATGATTAAAATTAATTTTAATAATTGAAGTTAATTTATACATGTAAAATGCGCACCATATAATTAAAATAAATAAAAATAGCTCAAATTCTCTTACAAATTTTGGAAAACATTCCCAAATCCATTTTTTGACTCGTAAAAACATAGTGAAAATATGAAAATCTCAAAATTATTTAAATTACAGTGGCATGTATTTTTCAATATCTAAAACTTAACAATATTTTATGTAATATTTTATAGATGGGTTTCTGAACCGTTTTCATCAAAAGATAATCACTAATACTAGGAAATAAAATATTAAAAAATAATATGTATTATTTTAAATTCATGCATACATTATCATATAAAAACTCCATATCATCCTAAATGGATACCTAAATGAGAAAAATGACATCACAATTACATTTGGAATAAGGTATTTACGTAAGTAGTGGTTGATTATAGTTTGCATTCAGCCCCCTGAGTTAGGTCCATCACAGGTGTAATTAATTAAAAAATTAAACTAATTAAATAATTAACAATTTATATCCACTAATTAAATAATTTCCTATTTATTCATTCTTAACCATCCAATTAAGGAATTTTTTTGTTCATTATAACCCAATATCTAGAGAGGGTAAGGGGATTAAGAGAATTGGGGATTTAGGAAGCCACCAAGCAAGATATCTGAAGGGAATTTCTAATGGTACCTGATGCGAACATGGTTATCAACATGAAATGATATGATCAAGAGGTTGGAATCATTATTTTTCATTCCTCTATATAATTTTTATTACTTTTTTAATTCCACTACTATAATATATTATTATAAAACTATTGAAAATTGTGAATCCCCACTATTTTTTCATTTTTTATTTTCCTAATGTCTATGATGATTTTTTGTATTCTTTATCATATGAAATATTTCACATTACAGATGATGGAAATATAATCCTTCCAATAATCGAATCCATGTTCCCAATTTTTTCATTCTTATTCATTTCACATTCATCACCAAGAGTCAACATTGTTAGCGAGTTGATGAATCTTGGAATGGATCAATGAACGATCAATATCCAAGTCTGTGAGAGATTGATTTGAACATGGAAATAAAGATATATGTGTGTATGAGGATCATTGAGTTATGAAATTGTTGGAGATATTTTTGTGTGTGTGTAACTTTTATATTTTATTTATTCATGACTTAATTATTAAAAACCTATCACTTATTTTATTGTTCATTATTTTTATACAAATAAACCTATTTTTTATTATGTGTTTTTAATTTTGTTAAGTATACATATTATATAGAGTTTTAAGTTTCATTATTTTTTATAAAGTAAATAATACCTACATAGAGGTAAGAATGAAACTTCCACTTAATAAAAAATGATTCATATATAGATTCAAAATCAACCTTATGAAGTTGAGTTTTCTAAAATTTGTCTAAGTGTTTTGACTCATATGTTTTCTCTGAATCACTCTTAAGATTTTCTAAAAAGACCAGTATGATATTGAAAAAAAAAATTAATGATATTCTATTAAAATATTAGTACATAGATTATGAGATGAATCGTATGAAGACCAGTTCACTCATACATATATTTCACTTATATATAAAATATATATATTATGAAAAACATATGTATATATTAAGTACTAGTTTTATATTAGGAAATATTATTCTAATTCATTTTAGCTTCTTACATATTTTCTTATCTTTTGATGTTTATATATTATGATATTTCTTAATCTTACATGGATGTATCTTACATGAAATCAATGTATTATAAAAATAATTTTTTTTTTGTGAATCAAAAGTATTATGTGATCCATAATACATCGAAAATTTCACCAACCCTTCTTTTAAAAAATAATAAATACATAAAAATTTAATTGTTTTATTTTAGAGAAATAATTTTTTCTATGTAGTTTTAATTATTATTTATTTAAATTATTGTTAAACTATATGTTTCAAGAAGGTATATTTATAATTAAAATATTTTAAAAAATAAATAGTATAGTGAGAATATTTTATTATTCAAATTTGTTTAAATGAGTATTCAAGGCTGGTATTTAGGAAAAATATTCAATGTTATTTTAAAGTACTGAACAACTTTGAGGCTATTTTTTATTTCAAGGATGTTATTTTTGGAATGTTTTTATTATGTATTCATAGATTTTTATTAGTGTAATAATCATGGAAAATATTTTGGGTATCAATATTATTATTATTATTCAATTTTTTTATCATTTATAATGAGCATGTAACTATTGCAGACACTTATTTAAGGGAATATTAAACTATATGTGTTACATAACTGCACACTACAGAACCACTAAACATTGATACTTGATACAACTGTGAAAAAACAATTCAACAAGAATAAAAGTGTTTGAATAAAAGTCATGTTAGAACACAATAATTTCATGATCATTACTTATTTTTTGTACTAGTACTTGAAGGACTCTTCAATTTCGATCAACCTGCTACCAACTATTCTAGGAAATATTCTTCAACTTGTTCCAGAGTATGTGTAATTACTTATTTCTATCTTTCATCTACACTTAAACTGTATTAAGTTTTTTTTATTTTCCATTCCAAGAACATAATTATTATATGGTTATACTACCTTTCAAAAAAGGTACACTTGGGTTGTGACTTCAGGTTAAAAATTCAGTGTTGTAGAGAGTAATGACTCCCCTCTAGAAGACATGGTTATTTTATGGTTGTACCTCCACTATAAAAGTTATATTGTAATAGGGTTTTGAATACCCTTCAAGAGTTTGGTATTTTGGTTCATATCATTTCTATCACTGAGTAGAGAGAAGTTAACCATAGACATATGATCACTTTGATCTGACCTATTATAAAAATATTTATGTTCTTATTTTATTTTTAAACTCCATGTGCATGTTCATTTTTTTTACTTTGATTCAGTTTCAATATAAATTTTAAATTGGTTTATTCACCCCTCCTCTAGAACATCAACCATATTGGTTGGAACCTAACAATAGGTATAAAATTCTTACCCTTAAGAACTATTCTTTATTTGAACCAGTTCAAATGATTGATGGATTCCACAGAAACCACTTCACTTTGTTGGTATATACTATGGTTTTTATAAGACTTGAATATAATCTCATATTAAGTAACTCAACATTGATAATTATTATAATATGGTATAACCTTATAAATTATTGGATTCAAACCTCTATTATCTTATTGTATGTGATATAGCTTAATATGTTTTAAATTAAAAGTTATGAATATTCTTTATTATGGTATAAATAAAAGTGTTTTTTAAATCCTTGATATTTTTATCCCTTAATGAAAATCCTTGCTTTATCCTATTCCTCCATGTTTTGGGGTTGGTCCATGTATGGGAAAGGAATTGGGGATTTAGAGATTCTAAAGAAGTATTAAAGAGGTGTTTAGAAATATTTCTACCAAAAAGGGGTGGTTGTTCCATAGCGCATAAACCAAACCATATGGAGGTAGGAAACGTTGTAGTGGTATGTATGCACTTTAATCATACTATGGATTTGAGGAAACACCATATAAGAATGGATATATTATGTAGTGATATTTTTGGGAGAGTATGCACTGTATAATTCACTATGGAGGTTAGGTTTGTTGGTGGATGTGCTGTAGAAACTTAGGCCACACTATAAAGATGATTTCACATTAGTTACAAATGGATGTCCTAGTTTTTGGTATTTGTGAGTTAAATCATTAAATAAAAGTATACAATATTTAATTGGGGGCTCCTATTTTATAATTGAAGAGGGTGTTTATTGAGGCTTAAACAAAGGTCTCCATGTGGTATGAAACCCTCCAAATACCTCAATCTTCCTACTCAATTTGGTGCTCAATTTTGTTCCTGTTTTCCCAAAGGTCCGTAGAGATAAATACAAGAAACATAACTCATCTCTATACCAAAAAACTCACCTTAAACCACAATAGTTTTTTACAAAGTGGCTTAACACTGTAGTCCCCCTTCATGCACTATGGTGGTTCTTTTGGTGCACCGCTCCACCTTGGTGTTTTTCCCTGCACCATGGTGGCCTTATTCCAGTACACCCCTATACTGTAGTAGTTACCAATATGTTATGGTGAGTGGTTTCAGGAAACCTCCACACCGATGCCTCTTCCTTGAACCATTATAGAGATATTTACTCCTCCCCTCTTAGAACGAGCATGTGGATATCTTTTGATGATCATTGTCCTTAGGTATGTTTAGTTCAATTAGTTTAATTTTATCATCCATTTATTTCTCTAGAACCCATAAAATGTCATATTGTAACTGTTTCTAGGATCCATTGACATGTGATCACGATCTGGTTGGTGTGCATACGTGGTTCGATTATTGACACATCTAACAGACCTTGAAATGGATGTCAATGACTTGTGGTAAGAATTTACTTTACTCTTGGTATCTCCTTTACAAATGTTTGAAATTTTTAATTTATGTGTTGGAATATTTGATACCATTATTGGTTGTGATCACATGTGTGTGTAGCCCATGAGACTTACTGTGATATGTTATTCCATGAGGAATACTATATCATCATTCTACCTTGTTTGATTGTGACCACATACTGTTATGTATGATATTCTATGCTCATGATTATGTAATATGTATACATTCTATGATTCACCCAATATGTGTGTTACCATGCTCTTTTGTTTTTAATTGGTAATTGAGATAAGTGCACCATCATAACATGTTTATCCCTCAAAGGAGATGTATGCTTGACTTACAACGATTTCGATGAGAGACCTTAGAATAGGGTGGAGGTATGAGGTAACCATGAAGATCATATTGAGAATGAACATTATGTATCCAAGATTTTTTTGAGTATCATTTCATCATGGTATCCTCATGGATGTGAGTACTTATTTATTCTCAATTAGAGGATGCTGTTATGCATGAAATACTTGACGGAAAGAAAACACTAGGTCACATGTTCACATGAATCCATTAAGAAACCATACTGGGGATAGATTCATTACTATAAACATATTCAATTAGTCTTATAACATGGATCTAGAATCGGTAAAACTAGGGGTTTGTGGCTGGTTGGTTAGCACACGATAACTCAGTTTTGGATTTTATTTTTATGCCATTACTCATTTATTATTCTTAGGGATTTTCTTTATAAATGAGAACTATAGGTTAAGGATTCATTAGTGGTTTCTTACCAATTCTTGTACTCACACCCCAATCATGAATTTTAGTATTCTTGTAGATTTAATGAAGGATTTGTGAAGGGAAAGGGCCCTATTTTGGACAATTGAGTAGGGAATTATAGAGCCGATAGTCAACCAGTATGAATTCTAGGGGACCTGCTGTATATCTATTTATTTGTCTACTATTTATTACACTGAATATTCTCGCCACTTTGGGAGATTATTTTACATTATGACATGTATTCCATAATTACAGTCTTCACTTGTTTACTATGATTATTTATTACTTATTATATATTTTTTACAATTTATTATAAATCACATGACATGATAAAAAGGGTATAGTCTCACCACTGAAGAATGTAGGCCCTCAATACTAGTCCACAACCACTTATATATAGGGAGGCATGCATGAGGACATGTAACACTCCATATCAAACCTGATGGTTTTGTTTGGGATATTAAAAATGGTATTAGAGGTAACTGGGACTCACTAACTTCTTTATTCTATTTTCCTTGATTTTGTACATAGTAGATAAGAGATAGGACATTATGGCTCAGATAAGGGAACTATGGACGTACCTGGAAAAAACTGTATAGTGGACCTCAAAGTTTATGAATCTTGGGGAAAAATTATGTTTTACTGTTCTATTGATTAAAATAATATTGGGCAATGCACAATATATTGATATGTAATTTTTTAGGATTTAATGTGTGCTCATGAATCATGAATAGACACATAGATCCATATGCCATATATATACCAGTTGTTTTAGTTTAGAGTAGTTAATTAATTATATTCCTTGGTTATCCTATCTATCAAGGATAATTTCTCTTGGGTGATATATCTATGATGGAATGATATTATGATATAACTTTACTGTAATTAATTATTTGAATTGAGCATACTATTGTTATAGTATATATATGATGATTGTGACTTACATGTAGGGGTAGAGACTAGGGTTAGAGCTAAGAGGGGTATACCTTGGGATGTGGTTAGACTCCTAGGAAATATCTTCTGTGATCTAATAAACTATTTAAGATTAGTTTATGTTCCTTCTATTGTAAAATATTCCGCCTCACAGTCATTTGGTAGTACCACTGGTTGAGTAGGCTACTCCATAGTACATTACCTATCACAAACCAAACCACCATGGCCCACATAATTAATGGTAGGCTGACCCAAAAATACTCCAAACCAGTCTCCATAGGTCTAGGGAAAGTGACACACACCGAGAAGGAATAAATAATATTAGAGGCCTTTGAATAATGTACCTGTACACACGTAACCAAATATATCCATACAAAATTGCAAAGGAATAATAATAAAATTCATTATAATCTAGAGTAAAAATCATTTATGTAATAAACTTTAGGGAATTATAAATAGTATGAAAATGCAATATGAAAAGTAAAGGGAAAAATACATGTCCAACTAGAAAAATTGTCCCTAATATAAAATAATTGGAAATGAAATATTGAGAGATCCTCCATGAAGATCTCCAAACACTGATCACTGTATATAGTAAAATGCATATAAGTATCCCTATAATCCAATGAAATTTTCTATGACCTATCTGTTAGATTTATAAGAAACAAAACACATGGTAATATCCGGTATAGGGGTGAGTATATACATACCTAGTTGGACACCCTGAAAAAATAGAGGGGGAGAAATAAGAGACACGATGGAAGTAAAAATCATATCACAGTGAAGGTATGTCAATATGTATATGTTATAATAACAATAAATAAAACCAAGATATTTTCATCACCAAGAAACCAAAATGTGAGAGAAAGAGAATCTCAATCTCCCCAGCCCAACTAAGAACAATGAATCTTCCAACAGTTCCATGAGTCCATCATCGATGACTAACATCTCAAGTGTTTTTTCAAAGAAGTAAAGTAATCACATGAATACACACCTTTCCACTATACCAAACAGTTGAGGGGAGATAATATCTAGTCAGAGGAACCATTCCCTATTATAACAGGAGGGTTACAATGAGTAGGTATAGGACCCATGCCCTGATACAACCTGTGTGGAAAAAATCCCTCAAGGTAACATTGCAGTACTTTTGGGTTGATTGTGTTTGTTTACAAGTAAGGTTTCCAAGCTCAGTTGTGGAGTTAAAAAGATATTTTTGACATGGTTTGTTGAAAAATATCCAAGATAAATAAATGTATTCCCTTAAATTGGTATATAAAATTGCTTATATAAGGTGGATTCGTTTTCTAGTGTTTTCCAAATTGTTAGGGTAAAAAATTTTGAGGATGGATCAATCATTGAGAAAGATGGATTTACATGAATTATTTATAAAAATATGGTAAAAGAATGAGTTTTTTTAATACTTAATTTCATAGAGTTAGAATCATGAAGGGGTAGAGAATCACAAATGAGCATCAAAAATGTGTGAAGGGTAGATGGTAAATCTCAGTGGCTAGGGAAGCATTGTGAATGGGAAATTTCCTTGGTGATTCACCAATGCATTGAGCTTCAATAACAAGATCAGATAGCTTCTTGAAAGTTTTTGTCAAGTATAGAATATTTTAGAACTTGAAGAAATGCCTATAAATAGGAATCTACCCACTTAGAAATATATAGAAATATTTAATGAATATTCAAAGGATCATAATTCATGAAGGTGATTCAAGAAGGTTGTTCTTGTGAAAAACATTCATGAATAAAGGAAGTTCAGGAAGGTTATGAAATCTAACAAAACGTTATAAGCATCACAAAAGTATTTATATTCTTGATGCCTATAAAAATATGACTAAATGTTTTGAGCTTTGTGAAGGCTAAATAAGCTTTAAAAAAGTGTTTAAGATTCAGGAAAGTAGGTTTCCTTGTAAATTCTAGTTTAGAATCATGAAAGAGGTGATCTTTTTGAAAGTTGTTTGGTTCATGAAGGCAGTATATAATTGTGAAAAATCGGGTAGTTTCATGAAGGTTTTGTGAGATTTGTGAAAAAAATGAGTATTGTAAAAGTATTAGAAATGGATTGCCCAATAAATCTGTGGTAAAGTGGTATTCATCAAGTGGTTTAAACTAGAACTTCAATAGAGAATCTAGCTACAACTGAGGATGTTTTCATTATTTATAATGAAGGGATCTACATTTCCATAAACTATGTGTGAATCCTTTCTAGATAATTCAGCAAAGGAAGTGGAAGAAGGTGATCCTCCCCATGGGTAGTGATTCATAAAAGGATAGATTGAGGGAGTTACCCTTAGGAAGTAGGAAGATGTCCCTAAACATTTTAAATGAAGTGATCTCAGGCATAGATGTGATCGATCCTGAACCTTATTTTGGTAGTGATCATTAGTGAATTTGGTACATCATCATATTTCTATTGTATACTCCTTGGTCATATCCCATTGAGGGTGAAACATGTAAAATAACTATGACTCATGCATGATTTCATTTCTGTTTATAAATTTTTATGGAAAAGGATGATAGGAGGGTTTTGTTTTAAAAAAAACAAGATATGAAGGGGAATATTTTTTAATCTATCAGTCCCTGATTCGCCCCCTCTTAGGGTATTTTACCTAGTTTGGCTGACACAACAAGAGGGTTCCACTCAGTAGATATAGGGTCCATTCCTTAATACAATAGGTGGGTTCCATTTAGTTGGTAGATGGCCCATGTCTTGATACAATAGGAGTGGTACACATAGTATATAGAGGACTCACGACCTCATACAATAGGAGGGTTCCACTATGTAGATAGAGGAATCATGCCATGATACAATAGTTGGGTTCTTCTTTATCGATAGAGTAACCATTCCCTAATATAGAAGGTGTGTTCCACACTATAGATTGAGAAACCTTTCCCTAATACAACATGAGGGTTCCTCTCTATAGATAGAGGACCCATTCCTTGATACAACAGGAGGGTTCCACTCTATAGATAGAGGACCCATTACCTGACAATGTAGGATGGTTCCACTCTGTGGATAGAGGACACATGAACTAACATATTTGGAGTGATCCACTATATGGTTATAGGATCAATGCTATGACACAACAGGAGGGTTACACTCCATGGATAGAAGGCCCATGACCTGGAAAACCATAAGGGTTCCACTATGTGATGATCCTTCCTGATCACTATCACCATCAAGTATCTTGTAAAGAATATTCACAAATATAAAATCTCAAATAATATATCAAAATCCACTAAAAAGGCACCATCATATTCTATGATAAAAAAATATCATAATAGGCTACTCAAAATCCAAAATCAGATTCAAAATGAAGGATACACGAGAGGTAGAGGAGTCATAAGGAAGTACATTTCATGTTTTAGGTCCAAAAAGAATGTGACCCCTAATCTTCTCTTGGACATGTACCTGTTGGTGCTCAAGTACTATGCCATTCCCATGTACCTATTGGCCTACCCATGAACTCCCATAATACATGGTGTATCTAGAAAAATTCCTGATAAACACACGAGGATCATCATTAGTCCATTGATATGAAACATCAAGCCACAGATATGTCATCCCAAATGGCCATGAATTTCCAAATGGATGACACCATTGTGATACTCATAAAAAAACACTAAATATAGGCTATTCACTTTCCAAAATTAGACACCCGATGAAAACAATACATTCCACTACATCATACTTGAATGACTTTTCATGGGATGAAGCCATGATTCCAAATTAAACACCCAATATTTGTGTTGAAATGTTTTCATCAATATTAGGGTCACAATGTCATAGATGGTTCATCATTAAAACACTATACAAGGAAGGTACAAAAATACTAGATTTAATTATATTATTATTATTGGGAACTTCCTAGACCCAATCCATGAGTTCAAAAAAGGTACCCAACATTTGTTTTTAATTAACCGCCTCAATACCACAATCATAATGCCATAGACAGATCAATAACCTGATCTCATATGAATATTTTAAATTATTAATTAGATTCCATAACAACAATAATAATAATAATAATAATTATAATATGATTTTATAATAATAATAATATTAAAATTTATTCAAACATTAAGAGGAGGAAATCCACCCCTCCTTCATGAGTGAAAATCATGCTACTAACCCCCTCCCTCAAAGATATCACCCCATTTATTCTTCTTATTTTCTTCAAAAAATATACGAATTACATAAAATAGGTAAAAGTATTTTTATTATTTTAAATATTTTAAACAATTTTTATTCCTCTAAATAGTTAAAAAAATTCTTAATTATTAAGTTAAATAAATTTTATTTTTTTAACTACACAAATTTTTAATGTTATTATTATTATTATTAATACTAATAAAACCCATTGTGTTTTCCACGTCTAAACACCTCATCAGATATCTAAGTACAAAAACCATTCTATCCACACTAAGAATCCTACCCCATGATACCCTGCACATGTACTCCATTCAAAACTGATCTCTTTACACCACACATCATCCCCACATGTCAACTAGGAAAACCGAGGATCCTTAATCTGATCCCAAACCACATTCGATCAACCGCCATCCTCATCGCACCTAGATCACATCCTTGACCGTGAACCCACACCCATTTTACCAGTAATATACATTCATAAATCACGATCCCACTCATTCTTCACAAAACTATCACAATTTTGGGGTTTGATCATGCTCGAACCCACCTCGACAATGTTGAATCGCAACCCCATTGGCCAACGGTGAAGAATGCGATGAACATAGAGGGGAAAAGAACTAGAGAAAAATGATCTATCACTAGTCAAGTGTTCCTAGACAATGATTATATAAACATGGTGATAATATATTCAACAAGGAATGAGTTACGTCAGATTAATATAATCAATAAATTGCAGGACACATGTGAAGAACAATTATCAAAGATCAAAGTTAGATAAAATACATGATCAATATATTAATAAAAAGTTAGAAAACCCAAAATCATGAGAACTAACTTGATTATGGAATTATAATTGGTGAAAAAATAATCTACTAGCGATGAAGGTGATGATCCCCCCATTTTTAGCATTTGTCTCATTATTATCCTAAATTTGATTGTCATCATTCTCCGATCCCGATCCACCAATGAAGAGGATATCCTTATCCTCTTAGATCTATAAAGGGTTATGCAGATAACCCTTAGAAAATTCCATAAGAGGGTATTTATATGGTATTTTAAATAGGTCATTTAATAAAAAAACAAACAATTTATTTATTTTTAATATACATACTCACCAATGGTTGCCTCATCTAGACATCCTATTCCAACCAACCTTACGTCATGATTAGGGTAAACCCTACTCTTGGGATTCATCTATGGTATAATATTTTATATTTAACACTTCATTAGTGATATATTCCTTTATTTTTGAAAAAATGTTTGTGCGTGATATAAAATATATAAAATATTTTTATAAAATTAATTTCAGGCTCACCGGGCCTTAGAATCACATTCCGTCTCAGTGTTGGTATTCGAAAATATTTACAGAAATATTCTGAAGACTTAAAAGGAAAAAATAGAGTATCTATATTATTATCTTCTTCCCAAATTTTCATCACCGATAAACACAAACTATGAAAAAATTTGGGGATACTGAGCCCGTATCAGGTTCTATCGCTCCCACCATCTCCCCGATGGTTTCATTTTCTTCTAACAACAAGCACCTAAGGAAAAAAATTTCCCACAATGGGTCTTTCTCTTCTTGTTATCATCACCACCAGATCATTGAAAAAGGAAACTCCACTCTCATAGTCCAGCTTACCGAGGTCGATATCATACAATGAGTCATACACAAACCTTATCAGCTTTGGATGTGGAGAACACTAATAACCAGGTCTAACTGCAATCACAGGGTCAAGTTGTACACCACCTCACTAATCGTAAAAATTAAATAGAAAGGGTCCTATGATCCTTATAGATAACCCACTATCCTATATAAGGAATCTCAGTACAACCACCATTCTATTATTTTTACTACTAATTAAAAACAACCTCCTCAACACTATTTTCTGCTGCATGATCGATGTCATCGACCATCCTTGAACAAGTGTGTCATTCTCCATGCCTTCAAGGAATCCATTAGAAATGTATCCAGTGGATATATAATCACAAAAGATCTTCCATTTGATATACCCAACCCATGCATCCCTAACTCACTGAAGAAGAAAAGGGGAAACAACCATCGATTGGAGGTATGCTGCACCATTGTTACCCAAAAAGGATTGGATACAATGAAGTTAACTACTCTATTACCTATCTTGACAACATCAAACATAAAATCTAACTTTTAGCATCTACTTCCATGAATACGCCCAGAGTGTATCTCAAGATTATCCCACCTAAACCTCTATAGGGTTCAATGTCTCTCCTAATTCTAAGAAATCATATCCTAATAAGTGGACCTTCAAATCTACAATAGACTCCAAGAGAGATTACATATTACAAGAACTCCTAGATGTTGTCTAGAACTATACTTATATTTATAATGTGATCTAACTATGATTCCAAAGACATGAGGGTACCATCACAAAAGACTACCATGAATCGATCCAAGAAAGGTTATGGATTTGGATAATAAGTCTTCCAAATATGATGGTGAATTCAACATTTAAAAGGGTATCAACACGAACTCATATAAATTTTAGTGTCTCTAGGAAGACACACTCAATACATCCACCTCTCAAACATGGATTTGTTGATAACCTATCCTGAGGTCAAACTCTGAGATCCACTTAACCTCCATCCTCTAGGAAAAGAGGTCATCGATTTTCAGGGGTGGAAACTTCCTCCTAGATATTCATCTAGCTCAGATGAATCCAATCCAAAAATGACCTCAAGCCCTCATCCTCCCTTAGGTGAAGAACACATGGATGCATAAGAAAACACACTGAGTCATATGAATCCACTGCTCTGCAGACTCCTCCAACCATATTTCCATCTCACACAACTATATGGGGTAATCCAGTATTCTAGCATAGTTCTCGGGCCACCCCTAGTCCAATTCCATGCAGAAAAAAATTAATAAATGGGGGGGGGGGGTAAACCCTACACTTCATCAAGATGGGTAAACTCATACTCTTCCACCATTACAAGAAACCAAAATCTCATAACAGTTGCTACTCTAAGGATAACATTAGCCAAATGATGAGGAAGTGGATGTAACCTCATCTGAATGAGGTTATCCAGTTCCACCTGTGGATCACTCTTTATCAAAGGAGTAAAAATACATCCCATAAACCAAAAGTAATACCATACCCACTTGTAGAAATAATCTGAGTGTGGATGAAAGATGTGTAATCTATGCTATGGAAAACATATTATGGTACCACTATCACTACACAAAGATTTCATGTGAGTCTCTATCTCTCCTCACAAATTTAGGTCACATTATTGGTATAAATAGATGATCACTAATTTTTTTTGTAGGATCCTCCATCATAAGTGTCGATAGAAATTTCCTCAACTAGAATCTGTTGGTCTCGAACAGGGGCTAGATCTTGGGAAATATGGTTTGTAACTCTATGGTATAACTGTAGTTGGAGCAGTGGAGACACATGTCATACCCCCAACCACACTCAAAGTTATTGAGCCACAAGCTCATTTTTCTTGAATATATCTATTCCCTGACTTCCTCCTCACCACAACCAGGGCTTGTTTTGAAACCATAGCACTTAATAAGGACCTAAAACACACAAGTTAAAATAACTAATCCACCACACCTCAACACTATCTACTTTGGGATGACATTGACTCACCCGCATAGTTTTAGATCATGTCACAAAAATGAATCTCTTTTGGGTAAGTATCCCACTTACTGGCATGTTTGAAGGCACATAGAACATTACCAACACATGGCTCTACCAATTCCCCAAATCAACCTAGAGAATTCTTGATGATAGAACCACCATCAAAAGTGATCATATCCAAGCGATAAATTCACACCATAGGCTCGTGCAGGTCTTATACCATATGATAAGGGAGAGTATAGATCACCATGAAACCTAAGATATATCAAAAATTGAAATATGAAATGTGCACTCAGCATTGGTATGTCATATTTCTGTACCTCCAATGCCTAAAGCTGATCCATAGAGAGTAATTATGGCCATATAAAACCACATAATCAGTCAATTCCCACACAAGATAGAAAAAACCATACCACTACCTTGAGTAAAACCTCTAATGACCAAGGGTCTATCTTGTCATGGAACCTTAGTGGTCTCCATCACTATAACTCATGTATCATTCTAATCATGCACATACCATCGTCCTATCCTATTGAAGCTATAAACTAATCAACAAATATATATTCATCTGTTTTATTCAAATAAGTATCCATGAACTGATTAATAGGTGGTAGCACGACTCAGTTCCCTTATGGAGAAAACAACTCATGGGTGGGTCCCTGAACTGAGGTCTCATCACTCAACCAGCCATTGTCATGAAACTATCTTGAAATCCTAGATGTCTATCATCATGGAGTCATCTTGAAATATATTAATACTTAACATGGAAAAATAATATATCAGCTGAGCTAACTCAATAAAGAAAGTTAAAGGACCCAATACTATATGATGCATGTACCATTGATCCCTGCAACTGATGTCTTGGTATGCTGATTTAAAAAGTAGGTAGTCAGAGTCCTAGTGTATGGATACATCATCTACTTCACCATCACTAGGTTACTTGGACTAAAAGCTACACTCAAGACACTTTTAAATTGTTTCCTTAAGTCCCAACCAAACATCATAAGGGTAGAAAACTCCAAATACCATATCGAAGTCGAACCAGCCCTGATACTAATTTTTCATGACTTGACCCACTAGTTCCCACTTGTCCGTAGAAGGCCGAGCCACAAATATTACATGCCCACTTTCATAGAATAGGGGATAGAGAAAATCACTAAGAGACATTACATTTTAGGGGTGTCCTAATGGCCATACATACTGGGGGTGTCCTAAAGAACTTATATTTGAGGGGTGACCCAATGGCCTTACATATCGAGGGATGGACCAAAGGCCTTACATGATAATTTTATTAGTAGAGGTTTGAACCCCAAACCCCAAAGATACAATTCCTTGTCATAAATATTTGATACAAGGGGATCGATTCACGCCCTACAATTAAAAGTGATTGTAAAAGGATTAATATTATAGAATGAATAAAATGTTGATATATGAAATAAAGTGTTATGAATTTTTCTTAATGTGTTTAATTTGATATTGATATGAGTTATTTGGGTGATTAATTTAATTTATTAGTTTATAATTCTGTTTGAAAATTTTTAGATTATTTAATGGATATGAAAATCATAATTTACCTGAGGAATTAAACATAGTTGAGATGGAATTACTACTTACATTTATAAAAAATATTTTTTTTATTATATGTGTTTCATGTGATAAAATTATTTATGAGTTTAAATAATGGGATGTGATTTCTAAAGGTAAAAAATGGGGGCATATAAATGTGTTTTAAATGAGATTTTTATGCCTTTTTGTTTTAAAAATTAATGATTAATAAGCTTATGGATTTTTTTGGATTATTGGAATAACTTGTATTTTCCAATGGTTCTTTATGATACATGTAATATTATGCGAAAATGAAAATGGGGTTAAATTTAAATGTTTTGATGTTATGTATTGGAAATAACCTTATAATTTTCAATAAAAGTGTTTAAGTGATAAATTTGTGTGTTTAAGTGTTTAATTCATTTCTGGAAATGATTTTTTGATAGAGCTATTGATTTCATACTATCGTCAGTTTTAATAGGTAAAACATAAAGTTAGGGTGGTTTGGAAAGAATATGGCAATATTTTATGTATGATAACTGTAAATATTAAATTCCTATCATACATTTCAGTATACATATATGAGTATGTTAGGATCTAGGATCTGTTTAAGATCTTGGGGGTATTAGATAGAGATATATTTCTCACACCCTGTATGTTCATAACCCATGCATGTGAACATATAAATGTCTTATTTCATTTATGGGTAGGGACATTGAGTAGTTTGGAGTTGGATTGTGAGATCAATGTGAAAATTTTAGAAGATATTTGAGGTGTTAGAATAGGTTTGTTTTCAACCTTTATTATTGGGTTATTAATATTGTAATTATTTGTGATACATGTGTTCTAGTTATGTTTTTTAGTTTGGTTTTATGACATATGTGGTATTGTTTGTGATAATATTATGTTATATTTATTTATGATTGGTTTCAGTTTATTCTGTGTTATGTATTACTCTACTTTTATTTAGTTTTATTTTTGATTACTTATTAGTGGATAAATATCTCCCCAAGTGATACATTTAGACCTTAGTGCTATTAGAAAGCCTCCAATCACTAGGAAGTTAAATAAGAGACACTTGAAATTTCATCTTAGTTCCATGATCAGACTGGGGAAGAATTTCACTCAGAGACACACATAGATATACATATTCATATCCAATAAATGATACACATGAAAAATTATGGTAGTAAGATTTTCACAATAAAAAATTATTGATTATTAAGAAACATTTTGAAAAATAGAATCTAAAACAAACTTTTATTTTATATACACATGTTTCCTAAACATTTTTATTTTACATATATGAATCCCAAAATGGTAGGGAATAATATAGAATATTCTAAACTACCAAGAGATTATCCACAAAAATCATCATCCAGGGGTAATGATATTCATGAGTTCATTTATTTTCTTGTTGTTATAAAAATCAATTCATATATTATTTAACAAATAAATATATTTATTTCATTTCCTATATAATATTTATTTCTCTTTAGAAGTAATTTACCACATTTTTTATCATGACATATTTTGAACGTTCCTTGGAATTTTTGTAGTGTTACTATTATGTACAAGGGGAATTAGGGTTCTTAGATTATTCTTTTCATATATTTCTTATTTTATTTAAAAATCTAATGAAATTAATTTATAATATTGCTGTTTTTTTAAATTTGTTGTTTTTTTATTTCTAGATTTTTTGTTTCTTTACATAGTATGATGATATTTTTTATTAATTAATCTTATTTAGTGTTTTTATTTACTTAGTTGTGTGTGTGTATTCTCTTATTAATAAATTTCTATTATATAAAGCAATCCATATGTTGTTTAGTTACTTCGAGTCTATCTATAATGGGATAAAATTTATAATTTGTTTCTTCTAATAGTAAGTCTCATAGCAGATATATTCATCATATAATTTTAGTGTCCAAGTCAAAATATTATATAAATATATTTTTCATCCTTTTAGACTTCTGGGTGAGTCAAATTATTTTCTAGTTATATTACAAAATAACCCCTCCAAATTCATATTTACTATGAATTAATGAGATTACATCCACCATGTGATTTTAGATAGAAATTGAAGGGAGATTGAAGTATGGTAGAATTATAAATTTTTTGATTCTATATAAAATTTATGGTAACTGATGGTATTATTTTTCTAGGACATGATAATTTAAGAACATTACCCACATAGTTTTGGCCATTGTTAATGTCCAAGTGACAAAAAATACTGAAATATTATCCTGAAAATATCAAGATAGATCATTGGAAACTAAATGAAAGTTCCCCATACATTCTAGAGTGAGTCTTGAGGGGAGTTTTTATAGCATAACGACATGATTTAGTTGTATACTAGTCAAGTGAGATAAAAATTATGAGTATTATTATTTTTTAAAATATTTACAAGAGTGTATAGAAATTAATTTGTATAATAATTTAATAGATCATTGTAGGGACCTTCTCATAGACACAGAACTCCTAATGTTCCACTAATTCAACATTATATACATTTAAATTCCATTTTCTATTGAATGTTTAGTATGTTTAACTCTTATATACATATTTATATATACTTGGTGTTTTATTATATAGAGACATAAACTTATTGTTCCCATAAATCAATTGTTAGCATGGATGATGAATTGATCACATAATTATCTGGATGTTTTTGGTTTTTTAGTAAGTTTTTTAACATTATAAAATTTGAAATTTATTTATCAAAAAGTCTATTCATATTTTTTTGTTAATTTTTATACATATTTCACATGTACAAATTGTGTTTGAAATGGAATAACTGTCAGAGAAGGATTGAACTATTTATAATAAGAGAGATAAGATATTTTATCAATTTATAGTTCATGATAGACATGGTTATATAATGATTTATGTCATGGGGGTTCCATACTCTATAGTCATGAAATTAAAGGCAAAGTGATTAATTAGACCTGAAGGGATACACAAAATTTATGAGGCTGATGGGATCATTTGGGAAATACATGGAGATACAAATTCTAAAGTTATACAACTATATATTTAATTACTTATGTGTTTGTGTGTGTGGAGTCATATACATAGTGAGAGGAATTACTCAAAGAGATGTAGTGGTGTTTTTAATAGAGACATGTTAGAGTTCTTGTCAAAGAAAAAAATTGTTTAGTAATTGATTACATGTTTTTTCTATTAAATAAGTTTACTTATCACATAAAATATTGTTCTTCTACATAAAATTTATATATTATGATTTCCTTATAATATATGTCGCATTGAATGGTCATAGTAGTTCCCTGCTATGATTATACCCTATAGGTTCCATAATGTTATTCTTAAACAATATTCTATATTTGGGTGATATTGTATGATAGGTCATGAACAATATAGACTATTAGGGGTAAGAGTCTCATACTACATTGAGATTCCCTCTCATAGTTTTCTCCTTTGGTAATCCCTATGATAGAAGGTTATGAAAACATACTTGTTAATAGGAAATACACATTTTCATGTTTCATTATACATTGTTATATGTGAACATGTGTATTTATCATTAGATTTTATGATTTTAATTAATGGATATCATGAATCATGTGATTTTATGTATTGAATAAAACCATGATGATATATATTTGTAGTGAAGTAGGATATGTCACATGCATCATGAGTGGCATTATATTAATGGACAATTCTAGTTTAATAATAATAATAAATATTTGTTTTAAAGTAGGGTGAATATAATATTTTTTATATTTATTGATGAATAATGTGGTTATATTTATTTATTAAATAAGTAGTCATTATTTAAGGATCATTAAATGTGGATGAGAGGAAACATGCTGATTTTTATAGTCTAATTATAAATGGTATAAGTTATATTTATTTAAAATTTTTATGCATTTCACATGTCAAAAAATTAATTATTATATTTATGTTATTATTATTTCACATTGGATGAACTAAGAATTATAGTATTGGGAAAGGTCTTGTGTGTGATTTTTTTATACTAAAATTTTAAAAATAAATATGTAATTATATCTCTTTCCTAAAAAAAATTAGCGTGCACAAAAAATAAAGTAATAATATCTCAATAACTATAAAGAGATAAATAAATATAGAGTTCTCTCCCCTACTCTTTGAATCTAGCAAGAGATCATCAAGAGTTATTCATCTTTTGAGAAGAATTTTGTTGTGATCAACCACATACAGCACATGCGACCAGGATCGACCATTATAGCACCCAACATTCTATAGCATTGTCCATAGATTGTGGTGATCATGTAGATCACCACTAGAGGAATTATATACTTATATCCTATAAAAAATGACAGTATAACAAGATCTCGTTAATCGGGTAATCAATAAAAGTGGAATTACAAGTTGAGGTAATTCTATATCTGCTCCTAAATTAATTATAAATTACATGTGATGATTCTTCACTTTTGGTTCTAAAATTTTAATCTAGTTAATGAATCTAATATTTTAATTGGACATGATGTTCTTATCAAGTAAAGAAACTAATACATATGATTTAAAACTAAAATAATATTTAGTCATACTATTAAAGGACACTTTCACTATTCCTGAAACCAATAAGTGGTACTAGAGTGGTCACTTGTTTAATTTATAAATAGTTATTATTTTTTGATCAACTGAATGTGTTTTTAGTTTTATTTTAATTATATTTATTTTTTCTATTATCTGAAATCTTCATATCTTCCATCTATTCATTCTCACTAACATAACCAATAATTAGTTAATGACTAAAAATGAAGCATCATTAAATTCAAACCATCTAGAGGTTACTTAGGTTTTACCAAGACAAAATCCGAGTACAAGTCATGTAATTATAGTATACACACGGTTTAATTTTTTTTCACATGTTTATCATGAGACAAAGTCAAATAGATATTATCCAATCATATATAATACTTGACAAAAGAGAATTGTCATGCGGATCAAAACAGACTAGAAAAAACATGTAGAACTACACCTCATGTATATACTTTCCATGATGTGTAGTTCTTGACTTCACACAACTGAGAACACAATGTGTCCTAGTGATTCATGTATTAAATACATGACATGGGGACATACATACCATGGAACTATAAGGTAACATACCATGTATTCCTAGTACAATCCATATACCTCAAACGCATCCATGGCAGGAAACATAGCTAGATACAAGGCATGTGATGTGGAAACAGATAGAATATAAGTATGTGACATCTTATTGTGTACATGTGGTGTAGTCTATTGTAGTATTTTTCTCAATTTTTCATAGAAAAAAATTAAATATATAATTAAACCTATTTATTATGTGTTCTGTGTGTCATTCATTCGACATTACACACCATGTCATCAGATTCACAATTATAAATTAAATTAATTCCCATGTTAAAATTTTAATGAACACATGAGGTTGACTCCAAGTACACTTGTGTACTACATTTGTTTAAAATGAAATTAATTTTGTTTAAAATTTTAGATTGTGGTGTGTTAAGGATGGTTGGATGGAATTAAGATAAATTGAATTAGTTGGATTAATTCATGTATCATTATCTTAATTAAATAATGAAGTAATGTAATTAATAAAAAATTGAAAATTTATTTTAGTTGTTTGATGTGTGGATGATCATGATATTAGACCGAACTTTGTGTGTGATTTGTTTATTTTAATTTATTATGGTTAAATTATTATTGATTGACTATGAGTAATAACCTCTTCCTAATTATGTAAGGGCTTGTGTTCCCACCCTTTCTTTTATGTAAACCCCCTTTATCCAATCCATTGGATCCCCTTACATATGTATAAGTAAGGATTATATAAGGATGCATATCCCCAGAAAGTGGAGGTATTCACAGTCAAGGATCCAAGGTGACACCAATCAAGGTGATACATAAGATCTAATTTTCAATACTATAACACGAACCAAGCTACAGTTCAAGGTGTTTTTCTGTAGGGTCAATGGTTAGTTTATCATCCACTAGATAAACTGACCATTAGAAAATCTCATGATCATGCCACTGATATTTTATTTTTGTTAGTTGCATGGTAAATCATTTATGTGTGTGAATGTTTCATGATCACCTAATACATGAATTAAGAGTAATGAAAGATGGAATAAAATATAATCAAATTATACATAAATGCTTTATTAAACATGGTTAATAACTTAATTAAAATCCACTTAATATTAACAAGGTATGTAAAGGGATAAAATAGGGTTTGTAGATAAGGATAAAAATACCCCAATCAAAATATTATGTCAGATTAGAATTCAACTAATTAAATTAGAATCAACCTTATAGTTCAAAGTACTTGACCAACCCAATTTGGGGTGATTTAAATTATCATGGAAATTTTTTCTTGATGTTTTGGGTTGGATTAACTTGGTTTACATCAAGGGTTGATTGCCCAATCTTGACTTGGAGTAACTAACAGGAAAAGGTTGAGAAAATATTCAAATATAATTTCAGGATTGGGGAGTCCACTCAACTGATCACGAAACAACAAATTAATTCAATTGATAAGATACACCTACCTAAAACTCTTCAAAAATATTGTCAATCCCAATTCTGGGTTATGAGAAGGGAATATTGATCGTTTAAATTAGAATATCTATGAGAAAGTATATTATGAAAATTATGGTGAGGGATATTAGGTTTTTAAAAATAGTGGAAGATTAATGGAATTCAATTAAATTTAATTTTATTAATCTATTTTTTCATCAAAACAAGTTCTAATTATCAGATATTAATTTGTAGAAATGAGAGATCAAATGAATTCTAAAATATCACTACGATCCACAACTATAAGTATAACCTTCTCACTAGTGTGAATTTATAGGAATGGTACAGGTTATTTCAAATTATACTCAGTCATTAATGAAAATCATACATTCTGGAAAGCTCACATTCTAAGTCACTTAAAAAAGAGGCTAGTGAGGAAGAAGTATCTATCTACATAAACCAATTGGATGATACAATGTATGTTCAATGGTTTATGTTATCCTCCATGTATAAGTATATTTTAAATAAGTATGATGATATGGATTCATATAACATTGTTTCTCAACTTTGGGATATCTATCGAGATAATGTGTGATTAGACAGATGAGATTTTCAATGAACTTTTCACGTGAATGATTGGATAGTTAGTTCCAGCTGAGACACATTTAGTCAAAATGATTAGATACATTGAGCACTTAAAAAATTGGGGGTTTACACCATTGATTATTTATGGAGAGATATTATTCTATCCTCACTACTAAAAACATCTCTTGTTTTATTTTGAATTATAATATGGGGAATAAAGAGATGACACTATCGTAATTTCTCACTCTTATTCACCAAGTTAATAAAGACACGGGGTGTGAAAAACCCATTTACCTTATGGTGAATAAGAATAAGAGGAGAAAAGAAATACGGAGGAAAAAAGTAAAGGGGTCGAAGACTCAATCAATGTATAAGCCCCTGAAGCATTGTGTTTCCAAGAATAAGAAGATATAGTATTAAATAAATGAACATGATGTGGTATGTTTTTCATGTAGCAAGTAGGGACACTAGAAGATTAATTTCACCCATACAAAAAAGTAAGGAGAAGAATCATTTTAATTTTTTATCAAGTGTAATATTTCTATATTTTCAATTTGGGTATTAGATAATGAATGTGGCACTCACATTTGTATCCAAACACATAAATCAAGTATATTTTAGAATATTACCTGGAATGAGGTGGATCTACAGGATTCCAATGAAGTGAGGATGGACTAGATGCTCTATCCCTTAGTGACTACTATCTCACATTACTGACAATATTGGTTTTGGTTTTATAGAACATATATTATGTGCCTAGTGTTAGCAAGAACATTGTTTTTGTTTATTTTTTAAATGTGGATGGATTTATTTTTAGATTCAGAAATAAGGGTTACTACTTTTATAAAGATAACACATGTTATGATATGAAACATATGAATAATTTTATTTATGTATAAATGTATAAAAACCAAATATTAGAAATTGATAGTAAAACTAATAAGCATGACTCATGTGAAACCCATTTTGGCATCACCATATTGGACATGTAAATGAAAATAACTTGAAAAAGCTCTATCAAGATTGTTATTTGGACTGTTTTAAGATAAATCAACTTGAATGTTGTCATGCGTGTTTACAAGGAAAAATTAATAAACCACCATTGATTGGTAAAGGTGAAAGGGAAACATATATTATATAATTAGTACACACTAATGTGTGAAAATATTTTCAATTTAAATCAATATGTGGATTCTCATACTTTATTACTTTTAGCGATGACATGAGAAGGTATGGTTATATCTACTTGATGAGTTATAAGTTCAAATCCTTTGGGACGTTCAAAGAGTTAGAGAATGCGGCTGAGACTAATACTGGTAAGAAGATAAATAAACTTTTATAAGATCAATTTTGTGAATATCTTATCCAAGACTTCAGCAACTTTCTACTAGAGTATGTGATTATTTCTCAATGTGCTCCAACTTATAAACTACACTAGAACGATGTTAGTGAAAGGATAAACCATACCTTCTTGGACATCATAAGGTAAATAGTGAGTCATTAAATCCTTCCATTAACAATTTGAGGATATAAATTATAGATAACATTATACATATTAAACCAAGTACCAAAAAAGTAGAAAATAGTATTCTCTTTGAGTTATGGAGTGGAATGAAACCCATTTTTTCACAAGTTCATGCAAGGGTATGTGAAGAATTTGTTAATGCCACATGATGGAAAAAAAATAACCCTAAGGTTTGATATATATCTTTATAGGGAATCCCATGTAAATAAGGGGATAATTTCTATACAACCCTTTGATAAGAAAGAAACTGTATCAAGACATACCGTCTTTTTGGTAGGGAACACATCCTTAAGGAAGACAATGGGTGAAAGATTAAATTAAATGGAGTTGATGATCAAGACACAAAAGAGTTGGTATATGAACTTATTTCATAGATACCCATGGAATAAGGTGTTCCTAAATCCCAAGTGATGCATATGAATATAAGTATGGTGAGAGAAACATAGAGATATCTTTTTTTAGTCAATGATTATGGTAACTCATTATTGGTTAACAATGATGATCCTCTCTCGAAAAAGAAGGCAGTAGAGAGCTCAGAAGCTACAAGATGGAAAAAACCCATGAATTTTGATATGTATTCCATGTATCAAAACCAAGTTTGAGTTTTCATTGACCCCCCGGTTGATGTATAACCTATTGGGTGTAAATGGAAATTCAAGATGAAACTAAACATGGAAGGTAAAGTGAATACCTATAAATAAGGAAAAGTGGATAAAGGGTTTACAAAAAATTATGGCATTGAATAAGATGAAACCTTTTATCTATTTTCTATATTTAAATCCATTATAATATTACTTCCCATAAAATATTACTATGACTATGAGATTGGGAAAATGGATTTCAAAACTGAATTCCTTAACATGAACTTTCAAGAGGATGTGTATATGACCCAACCATAAGGGTTTGTGACTCCAAGAAAATACAAAAAGGCAAGTAAGTTATAGAGATCTATTTGTGTATTAATTAAATCATATAGGCCATGGGAAATTTTATTAGATAAAGATATAAAGGAATTTGGTTTCATTAAGAATGAATGTGAGTTAGGTGTTTATAAGAGGTTTAGTGGAAGTGTAGTTGTTTTCATATTAGTGTATGTTGATGTTATATTACCAATTGGAAACAACATACCAACCTTATAAGAGGTTAAGGAATGGTTGAGAAAGTTCTTCTCCATGAAATATATTATTGAATAATCCTATATTATAAGGATCAAGATCACACGTGATAGATCCAAGAGCGGGATCATACAATGTTAAGGAATATATATTGATTAATACTAAAGAGATTCAATATAGAACAATCAAAAAGGGGATTAGTTCTAGTGACTTGTGGAATACCTATTTCCAAGAAAATGTATCCTCCAACAGATGATGAATGAGATAGAATGACTAAGATTCCATATGATTATGTGATTGGATGTATCATCAATTTAATATTTTGTTTGATACTTAATTTTTCCCATGATTAGAGAATGGAAGGAAGATATTAAGAAGATCTAGTTGAACATCATTAGACTACTGTTATGGATATTCTTAAGTATATGAGGCCTGCTAAGGATATTTTCCTAGTGTATGGAGGAGATGAAGAACTAGTAATCAAGGGTTGTATATATTCTAGTTTTCAAACAGATCAGAATGATCTGAAGTTCTAATCTGGATATTTTTTCCCTCAATGGAAGAGCTATGAGTTAGTAGAGTTCAATGAATATTATTCTTACTATTTGTACATAAAATATTGGGTATATTATGGATTACAATTCATCAAAGGATGTTTTTTTGGATTCATAATTTTTTCCAAGATCTTGATGAGGTACCTAGAAGTAAAGGCACTATCAAAATTTACTATGATAACACTATAGTAATGGATCAATCCAAGGCACCAAGTTCGCACTAAAATAAAAATCACATACTTTTGAAGTTTCATTTGTTGAGAGATTTTTATCAATGTGGTGAAGTTGGATTAAATATAGTATCTATAATTAAAAACATAGAGGACCACTTAATAAAGGCTTTATATTTGCATAAACATGAGGATCATGTGAGAGCTAGTGGACTGAAAGATTTAATCTTTTGGGTCTAGTGAAAGTGGGAGTCTGTTGGAGTTTTCTCTCTAGAAACAACTTTTTAACACCTGATTACATGTATCTCTTATTACATCAGTTTCCTTATCACGTCAATGAATATTTTTGTATATAATACTTATATATGATGATGTCCTTAAAATATATTTCACGCTAAAAGGACACAGCAGTTCTCCATTATCAGAACCTAGAAGTGCCAAGACATTATTCTTAAAACTTTTTCTATGGATGGATGATATTTTTTGATGGGACATATAAAATATAGTATATTATAGGAAAGAGTCTCATAATACATTAAGACACCCTATCATGTTTTTCTCATTTGGTAATCTATAAGATCAGAGGTTATGAAAATATGCCCGTTAATAGGAAATCCACATTTTCACGTGTCATTATATGTTATTATATTTGGAAATATGTATTAATAATTAGACTTTAATATTATCATTATTGGATATCATGACACACATTCTTTAATGTATTAATGAAAACTAGAAATAATTTGGTCATGGTGAAGTAGGATATGTTAGGCACATAATGAGGGGTATTGCATTAATGGATAATGTGAGAAAACATTTATCCTTTTTGTGTCTTAAAAAAGTTATCATCTTAGGCCAATTGATGAAAATGAAACTACCTAGTTAAATCTACTACCATGTTGTTCCAAGGGTGAGTTCATTTTTGGAATGTCAAAGAAAGAGACATCGACCATATGGGCTGATGGAACGAGTATACTACCGGCTTGATTTGAGATATTATGATAAAATGATTATATTACTTGGTAAAAATTTATAGTTGGTTGGGAATTATTGCGGTGCTAAGTTATTTCTCTATGGATGACCTGGTTTGTTGCTAGATGATAAACTTGGACTTTAGGTGGTTATTCCTGATGACATTTGAAAGATTCTTAGAGGGTCACACACTATATATATTCATAATCATAGTTAAATTCAAGTATTGAATTTAACAACTTATAATAAATAATATTTATTTGAGTTTGGTTGATCACTGTAATTTAATCACAAGTTATTTTAAAGAATAAGGGAGTTAAATAATGATAATACATATTTGTATTCAAGTTGGGTTAATATAATATTTATTATATTTGTTTATGAATAATGTAGTGATATTTATTTGTTAAATAAATAGTCATTATTTAAGGATTAGTGAATGTGGATGAGAGGAAGCCGAATGAGTTTAATGGTATGATTGGAAATGGTATAAGTGATGTTTATATATATTCTTTATGCGTTTCACATTTCAAGTGTTTAATAATAAAATTTATATTATTATCATTGGATAAAGGGTCAACTAAGAATTATGGAATTGGGAAAGGGCTTGTGGTTGATTTTCCAAAAATAAAATTTCCAAAATATATATCTAATTACATCACTTTCCTAAAATACGATTGCAATGAACAATGGATATAGTGGGACTCTCTCAAGACATAGAGATAGATCAATTGATCTAAATTTATATCCTTCTATCCTCTCTTAAGCTAATGATTGATTATGAAGAGTTATTACTCTCTCTAGAAGAATTATACTATGGTCACCCATGAATAATGAAATCGATTGAGATTAGCCATGCTAGAACCTAGTTGTTCTAAAACATTGTTCAGAGTTTGTGGTGAACATGTGGATCACCGTTATATGGATTATGCATTTGGATTCCATTGTTTAATGACAGTATAATGAATGTTTTTTAACCGGATAATCAATAAAAGCAAAATTACAAGTTGAGGAAACTGTATATATTCTCAGAAATTAATTATAAGTCACATGTGAAGATCCTTCACTTTTGGTTCTTATGTATTAAATTAGTCAAGTAATATACTATTTTCATTGAAAGTGATGTTTTGATCATACATAATTTATGACTAAAATCCGAGTCGATCATACCATCAAAGGATGCTATCACTGTGCCTAGAACCTATATGATAGAACATCATTGATGATTCACATGATCTAATGTTAGAAGTTTAAAATGGTGTGTATATATATATATATAATTAATCTCATTATTAGTCTTAACCTAACTAATATTTATTTGTTACATGAATGAAATGAATATAATGGTCATTTTCATGAGTCTCTTGTTGAGAGAGTCTAATATATACCAAAAAATTATTTGTCTCCCTTTTATTTTAGTTTTTATACATTTAAAGATTTAAATTTTTTAGCAGTGACAAGTTTTCACATAAAAAAAAACAAAATACCAGAAAATGGGATTAGTTTTTTTGTGAAAATTTTGGAAAAAATTATCAAGTAATTTATAACATGTAAAAAATTATTATTAAGGAATAAAATTTATATGATATTTTGAATAAAAATGTATTATTTAAGAATTAATATTCATTTCTAAGTACCAAATTTAGGTTAATGGATTAAACCTGAAAAAATAAACTTGGGATTTCATGAAAATTTAAGTAAACTATGATAAAGTTTTTTTTAATATTTATTAACTGAAAACATATGAATAAGGTATTTTACGCCCAGATAATAGTAAAAAATTACTTTTAAGAGTTAAAATTAATCATAAGAATTGAAATTTTTTTCTAAGTATGAAATGATCTTTAAATGATTAAAATAATTAAGCATGATTAATTCTTTATAAAAATTTTGGACATAAAATATTAAGTAGTCTATAACCCATTGAATTATATTATGTAGAAATATGCTATTTTAATTACCGATAAGGGATTAATGTGAATTTTATGTTGTAAAATTCATTTTTAACTATTAAGTGAGAATAAAATGATCAAAAATGATAAAATAAGATCATTTTTTAGCTAAAGTTAATAAAAATATCCTTAAATTATTTGTGATCCATTGAAAGAAACCACATGTGAATTTGGAATGAAATTTTCTTATAATGATATAATATTTCATTTAATTATTAATATGATTTCCTGAGTGTCAAACATGTGTGAAATGATTAAAAAGGAGAAATAAAAGATGTCGTGTCTTGCCAATTTATGATAAATGATGTTCAAACTATTTTTTGACATGCATAAACTGATCACATATGATTCAAATGTTTTATTTTTTCATTATTATTAAAAGAAAAATTTAAATACATTTTTTTTTCTAAGAATCAAACATTTATGAAAACATCAATAAATGATCAAACATGGTTTATTTTCCATAACAAATCTAGACAATGATTTTTGTGTCAATTGTGACTTATATAAATAAAAATTGTGTGGATATGAAATTTTTGATGATCAATATGATTAAAATTAATTTTATTAAAATTCATTTCTATGTTTAAAATGTGCACCAAATGACTAAAAGTTAGAAAAAGAGCTCAACTTATCATACAAATTTTGGACAACATTCCCAAATCCATTTTTTGACTTGTAAAAATAGAGTGAAAATATGATAATATCAAAATGATTAGAATTATAGTGAAATTTATTTTTACTATCCAAACCTTAAAAATATTTTATGTAATATTTTATATATGGGTTTCAGAATCATTTTCATCAAAAGAGAATCGCTAATATAGGGAAATAACATGGTAAAAATAATATGTATTACTTTAAATTTGTGGATACATTATCATATGAAAATCACATATCATCATAAATGGATCTCTAAAAGGGAAAAATTACATCATGATTTCATTTAAAACAGTTTATTTACTAGATGAGTAGTTGATTATAGTTTTCATTCAGCCCCCTAGGTCAGGTCCATCGCAGGTGTAATTAATTTAAAAATTAAACTAATTAAATAATTATTTATCTATATCCACTAAAATAATAATTCCCTATTCATTCCATCTTAACCCTTCAATTAAGTAATTATATGAGTTCATTATAACCCAATATCTAGAGAGAGTAAGGGGCTTGAGCGAATTGGGGATTCATGAAGCCACCAAACATGATTTATGAAGGGAATTTTCAATGGCACCTGATGTGAACATGGTTATCAACATCAAATGATATGATAAATAGATAGGAATAATAATTTTTAATTCCACAAAATATGTTTTATTGATATTTCAATTCCATTACTTGAATCTATTATTCTAAATCTATTAGAAATTGTGAATCCCCACTATTTTTTTAATTTTTACTTTCCTAAAATCTATAATGATTTTTTGTAATCTTTATCATTAGAAATATTTTACATAATATATGATGTTAAGATAATCATTCCAATCATCGAATCCATCTTCCAACATTTTTCATTCTCATTCATTTAGTATTCATCACCAGGTGTCAACCTAGGTAGCGATTCAATGAATCTTGTCATGGATCAATGAATGATTGATATCCAGGTTTGTGGGAGGATTATTTGAACATGGAATCAAAGAGAGAGGTGTGAATGAGTATAATTGAGTGATGAAAGTGTTATAGATAAGTTTTCTTGTGTGAAACTTTTGTATTTGATTTCTTCACAACTTAATGATTAAAAATCCCTCTCTTATTTAATTGTTAATTATTTTTATTCAAATAATTCAAGTTTTTATGTTTTGTAATTTTCATTTCATTAAGTATTGTAATTCCTTGACCCTAGTTACCCAGAGTTAGTGCATTATTTCAAAACATTGGAATGATCACAAGGGATCAAATCCCAAAAGACCGATCAGTTTAGTAGCCTTGGAAGTACTAGTTACAAACATAAGATTTAAATTACATTATGAAATGAAAAAAACAACATTGTGTCTCCTTTTAACACATTCATATATCTTATACTATCCTTTCAGGTCCATCATTAAATACTTCTTCACATCCTAGGAAAAATAAAACATAGAAATGGGTGAGCTCAGGTGCTCAGTTAGGATAACAATATAGAAGAAACTTTCACAAATAAGAATAAACATTTAAGGAAATGTATAAGAATAAAACAAAATAATTTTAAACATAAACTTCAGCATAATATGAAAAAGATAAATTAAATAATTCCATTTACTTATTTACATAGATATTATACTAGTCGAATAATCACATGTAATATCAATAGCCAATTTCATAATTATGGAATGTATAATGTTAGACATCATAACCACATAGTCAAGGAATTGTTCCATGAATACAAGGCCTTATTCCAAGACACTAGTTTGTCTCATGAAACCTACTGATGCATCGATGAGCTATAGTGGGCTCCACCCATCACTTACTAAGTCCAATACATTCCTCAAATAAAAAGGATGAATCATAACATAAACATTCGTATTAAAACTAGAATATGAAATGTTAATACTTTAACCATATACCATTAATGGTACAGAAATAACACATCTATAGTCAAATATATCATAAAACCTTCAATACAATATTCAAGATTGTATCATAATAAATCAAGTTCAAACAAGTGTAAAATCCATCAAAGGATGTTGACATAGAAGAAATCAAAACTATTTGAGAGAAATATCTCTTTCTGTTTTGAAATCATTTAGATGTCACATTAATATAAAAAAACATTTATTTTTAAAATACTTTTATAAGCTTTTAAGGGAAGATTTGAAGGTGTTATAACTGTGGAAAATATCCGCACCTGCCTTATAAGTTAAAAAAGCATTCTTAACTCAATTTGTCGCAAAGGTTATAAAGTACTTTATTTGGAAAGTGACAGAAATATTCCTTTGAAAACATTTTATAAAAAGTAAAACAAGTGTATAAATGACTTTAAACCATAATCTAAGAAATAGTAATTTTTTTGAAATATATTTTTAAGAAACATGGATGTGGATGATAAATTGGTCATAGTAGATATTCACGTATAAACAACCTTAGATAATAAAGAGATTGTAAAATTAACCCTTACCTTGTACTTTTCCTTGATACAGGGTACCTTAAACTCCTGTATAATAGTTAAATAATTGTTATTAAATTATACAATAACCACATACATAAATATGATATCATATATAATCTTCTAATATTGCTTTGTTAATAATATTTTAGTAGTATCATTGTTTCTGGTGTTAACTGATTTGTTTTCCTTTATATGTTTTGTTATGTATGTCATGTTTGTTATGGATAAGATGTATTTTATTCATATCCAGAATGATATTAAGTTCTTAAACATTATTTTTAATCATAAAATTAAAATTATTCTTGAATGGTTACGATGGGGAATGAATCTCATCCCGTTCATGGAGAGGGTAATCTGTAATTACGCACTACCGACAATACCATTCTATTGATGGTGAAATCGTATGTAATTGGATGTTATATCATATATATAGAATAAATAACATGTTATATTTATTATTTTAATCAATTATACTCCTTATTATACCCATCCAAATAATGAAGTGCTGAATAACAAACTACACCATGACGTAGAGACCGTAAGCCGTACGTATGCACGTATGGTGACTTTGTTATTCATAGGATAGATAGAATAATGAATATGGTTGTAACATATTTATAATATCATCACAGTATGTAGAAGGTACTGGGGTTATTATTTTGGTATTGAAACAAGAAAGAAAGAGGAAGTGGAAGAAGGAGATAACTTTGAAGGAGGTGATGAAATTATTACCTCTTCTTCGGGTTCTTCCTTTTGATTTGATCAAAAGTGCTCCTTAGGTTGGATTTATGATCAAAGTAAGGTCTCTAGGATGAATGGAGGGTAATTGGGAGGATATATGAGCAGGGGTTGGATGATCCAAATGGATTTGGAGGTGTGATTTTGAGAGAATGGGGAGTACCCTTTTATAAGTGAGGTGAGGGTCACTTTAGAAAAAGCATGAAATATTATTATACAATCATATTCAGTTTATAATGGATCCAAAAGGATTTACTTCAAGGATAAAGTGGGGATCGGTCTAAAACCTCTCAACCAATAGGTTTTTTATAGGTTTAGGTCACCATAATAACATTATCTTTTAGATTTAACTCTTAGTTAAATAGTTTAACCTTTACCATGTATTCTAGTATTATTTTAATAAATGGTTAATCAACTTACTATAAAAATCCAAGAAAAACCCAAGTGGTTAATTATTGATATATATAACCTTATATAATTCCTTTTTTCGAACTTTATATTTTTAGGAATATTATGTCAATGAATAATATAGTATTTGTTTTAAAAACTCAATTATGTCAATTTTGACACTATTTGGTATTTTGTTTTTTTGAAAGTCATAAAAACATTATCACTTAGAAAAAATTTATTTAATCCACCCTAACATGTCATATTAACCTATAAAATTAGTGGAATTTATCAAAAGTCTTAGTTTACATTTATTTTTATATTTATAATATCAATTTTTAATCTTTCAATAATAAGGTAATTACTGCATCATCATTGTCTCATAAATAAATTTAATTATTTAATGTCTAAAAATTATAAATAAAACACCTTTATATATGAAATATTTATATATTTACAATTAATATTTATATATGAATTTATCTTATGTATAATCCTATATTAAATATGTTTTAGTTATTAAACATTGAATTTAACACTTTTAACTCTTCTTTAAATAAATGAATAATAAATATCCTAATCTAATACAAGTAGAACAAAAGGATCATATTTTATTCCTAAGGTTTATTTTGGTCGAAATAAACTTATCCAATAGAATTAGGACATGTGTTAGGGTAATTATAAAATCATTTTTACCTTTAATTACCCTATTTACTTTTAACTGTGGTAAATAAAATTCAAAAGGTACTATTCATAAAAAATTATTTTTATCCTATTAAACCACATTTTACTCCCTGATGTCAACCATGTCTCTTTAATTTTTTAAATTCAATTCATATAAGTGGTAAAATTTTGTTTTATGCAAATTTTCAAATGCGCCTAGAAGGTGGGTAAAAGTCGTTAAAATTTCAATAAAATTTAATATATCAAATATTATTATAAAATGACTACACTGAATTAAATTTAACATATATAGGTATTATGTATCTATTTTGACCTAAAATAAATTTATATAAGATAACTAATTATTTAAATAAAAGTTGTTTTTAAATAACAATATAGTGTTTTTTCACTATTAATAAAAAATATAATGTTTTCAAAAAAATACCAAAAAATTCACCCTAAGATAATTTTGATATTCCAAATCCAAAAATAAAGTCCATTTTAAAAAATAAAATTTATAAAATTTCAAAATTTGGGTATTACTATTCATAACAGCTAGTTTGATTGGTCATGGTGTGTTAGAACTTGAAGTTGAATACAACACAATCTATTGAATTAATCAAAGAGAAGCATATCGTGGAAGCATGGGGTGTTACAAGTATACACATTATATAGATTTTTAAATTTCATTGTTTTTTATAATTTAAATAATACCTACATATAGGTAAGAATGAAACTTACAAATAATGAAAAATGATTCATATTTATATTTAAAATCATCCTTATGAGGTTGAGTATGCTAAATTTTTTTAAGTGTTGGATCATATGTTGTCTATAAATCACTCTTACCATTTTATAAAAAATATTATACCATTGTAAAACACCTATGTGAAAATATATTAAAAATAGTGGTACATAGATTATGAGATGAGTTGTATGAAGACCAGTTCACTCGTACATAGATTTTACTTATATATAAAATCTATATCTTATAGAAAACATATGTATATATTATGAACTAGTTGTATCTTAGGAAATATTATTCTTATTCATTTTATCCTCTTACATATTTTCTTATCTTATAAAGTTCATATGTTATGAGATATCCTAATATTATATGGGTGTATATTACACGAAATCAATGTTTAATTAAAATCAATATTTCTTGAATAAAAAGTATTATGTGATCCATAATACTTTGAAAATTTCATTAAGTCATTTTTGTTATAAAAAAATAGAGACTTAAAAATTTATTTGTTTTATTTTACAGTAATATTTTTTTCTATGAATTTTTAATTATTATTTATTTAAATTATTGTTAGACTACATGTTTTAGGAAGGTATATTTAAAATTAAAATATTTTAAAAAAGAACCGTATTGTGAGATTATTGTATTATTAAAATTTGTTTTAATGACTATTCAAGGATAGTCTTTATGAAAAATATTCAATGTGATTTAAAAGTACTGAACAAATTCAAAGTAGTTCATTATTTCATGGATGATATTTTGGAATGTTTTGATTATGTATTCATGGATATTTATTAGTGTAATAAAAATAAAAAAATATTTTGGGTATCGATATTATTATTATTATTCAATTATTTTAATTATTTAGAATGAGTGTGTAGATATTGCAGACAGTTATTTAAGGTAATATGAAACTATATGTGATACATAACTGCACCCTACCAAACCACTAAAAATAAATAATAGATACAACTGTGAAAACATGAATCAAGAAAACAAAAAGTGTTTGAATAATAGTCATGTTAGAACACAATAATTTTCAAGATCATTTATTCTTTGTTGTAGTAATACTTGAAGGACTGCTAAATGTCGGTCGACCGGCTACTAACTATTCTAGTAAATCTTCCTCAACTTGTTATTGAGTATGTGTGATTACTTATTTATATATTTCATCTATAAATAAACTGTATAAACGTTTTTTATTTTTCTATTCCAAAAAAATATTTCTTGTTGGGTTATAATACCTTTCAAAAAAGTTATACTTGGGTTGTGACTTGAGGTTTAGAATTCATTGTTGTAACTAGTTATGGATCCCCTCTAAAAGTCTAGGTTGTTGTGTGGTTGTGCCTATAATATAAATTTATCTTGTAATAGGGTTGTGAATACCCTTTAAGATACTGGCCATTTGGTGCATTTCATTTCTATTACTAATAAGAGAAAAGTGAAGAGTAGACATATGTTCACTTTGATCTAAACTACTATAAAAATATTTGTGTTCTTATTTTATTTTTCAACTACATGTGTATGTGCATTTTTTACATTCATTTAATTTCATTATAAAATTTAAATTGGTATATTCACCTTTCCTCTATACCATTTATCATATTTGTTGGAACCAAACATTCGGTTTAAAACCCTTACACTTAAGAACTATTCTTTATTTGAAATTTTTTAAATGATTAATGGATTCCACAGAAACCACTTCACATTGATGGTATAGACTGTTGTTATTATAAGACCTGAATAGAATCTTATATTGAGTCACTCAACATTTATCATTAGACTACCACGGTAGAACCTTATAAATTTTTTGGATTATGAACTTGATTACCTTATAGAAAGCGATATAGCTAAATATTTTTTAAATTACAAAGTTATATATATTCTTTATTATGGTATAAAAAATTGTTTTTAAAGGCTTGAGGTTTTATCCCTTAATAGAAATCCTTGTTTTTATCATATTCCTCCATGTTTCGGGGTTGAGCCATGTATGGGGGAGGAACTAGGGATTTAGATAAGCTAATGTAGTATTAAAGAGGTATTTAAAAATATTTATACCCAAAAAAGGTTGGTTGTGCCATAGCACAAAAACCAAAACATAGGGAGGTAGGAAACGCTGTAGTGTTATGTCTGCACCGTAATCCTACGATGGATTTGAGGAAACACCTTAGAGCAAGGGAGTAGTTCCATAGTGATATTTTTTTGGAGAGTATGCACTATAGAATTCACTGTGGAGGTTGGTTTTATTGGAGACTACGCCGTATAAACTTAGAACACGATGGAGAGCTGATTTCACATCAGTTACATATGGATGGTATAGTTGCTAGTATTTGGGAGTTAAATCATTTAAGATGATTCTATGATCTTTAATTGGGGTGACCTATTTTATAATTGAAGAGGGTGTTTATTGAGGCCTTAACCAAGGTATCCATGCGGTATGGAACCCTCCAAATGCCTCAATATTCCTCCTCAATTTGGTTCTTGATGTTGTCCTAGTTTTCCTAAAGGCCTATAGAGAGAAATCCATGCTGTAGAACTCATATCTACACCATAGTGGGTGGAGTTTTGGACCAATAAAATGTCATATTTTAACCAGTTCTATGATCCCATGGCACATGACCATGATATGGTTGGTGTGCAAATGTGGTTCGGTTCTCGACCCCTCTGAAGGACCATGAAATGGACGTCACTGACTTTCCATAGGAATTTACTTACCCCTTGGGATATTCTTTACACATGTTTCCATATTTTAATTTATGTGTTGGAATATTTGATACCATTATTTATTGTGATCGTATGTGTGTATGTGTGTATCCCATGAGACCCATTGTGATGTGTGATTCCATGAGTGATACAAGGTTATCATACTATCTTGTTTTATTGTGATCACATTCTCCTATGTATGATCTTGTATACTCATGATGATATAAAATTTATACCTTATGTTATTCACCCCGTATTTGTGTTACCATTCTTTGGTGGTTGTCATTGGTACTTGAGATATGTGTACCATCATGACATGTGTATCCCTCAGAGGAGAAGTACGTTTGACTTGAGACGATTGTGATGAGGGACCTGAGCACATGGTGGAGGTATCAGGTAGAAAATAAGATCATATTAAGGATTCAATTGTGGTATCCTAGATTTTTTTGAGTATCATTTCATCAAGGTAGCCTTTTGGATGTGAGTAATTAGTTATTCTATACTAGAGGATGTTCAGATGCATGAACAACTTGATGGAAAGAAGATGCCGAGTTCCATGTTCACATGAAACCATTAAGACTCTGTAAGGGGAAAGTTTAATTCCTATCAACAAATTCCATTAGTCTTCCAGTATGAATCTGGTGTAGGTAAAACCTAGGGTTTGTGAAGGATCAGTTAGCGCATGACTAATCGGTTTTTGATTTTATGTTTATGCGATTAAAAAATTGTTATTCTTATAGAAAATACTTTTAATGCTTGAGAAATATAGGTTATGGATTCATTGGTGGTTTCTTACCACATACTGTACTAAAACCTTACTTGTGCATTTTATGGTTCTTGTAGATTTAATAAAGGATTCATGATGGGAAAGGGCCCTATGGTGGATAGCTGAGTAGAAGAGTACAGAGCTGTTATCCAACAAGGATGGACTCCAGGGGACCCACTGTATATCTATTTATTTTTCTATTATTTGTTACACTGGATAGTCACACCACTTTTGGATCTACTTTTACATTATGACCTGTATACCATACATTCAATTTTCATATGTTTACATTGATTATTTATTACTTAATATATTTTTTATCATTTATTATAAATTATATGACATGATACATAGTGTATAGTTTCCCTACTAATGAACTCCGACCCTCACTTCTACTCAGCAACCTCCTATGTATTGGGAACCACACATGAGGTCATGTAACACTCTATCTCAAACTCGGTGGTTTGGGTTTGGATATTGAGAAATGGTGTCAAAAGTAACTGGGAATCACTATCTTTTTTTTATATTTAACTTAATTTGGGATAGGGTAGATAAAAGATAAAAAATTAGGGATATGGAAAAGTTACTATGGAAGTGCCTGGACAACACTGTATAACAGACCCGCAAGTTTATGAAATTTGGGGAAAACTTAAGTTTTACAATCATGTTGATTAAAATCATCTTGGTCAATGTATATTATATTTATATGTGATTTATGAGGATTTAATGTGTGTTATTGAATCATGAATATACATATAGGTCCACATTATATATATATATACATGTTGTTTCAGTTTATAATTGTTCTTAAATTATATTCCTGAGTTATCCTATCTATTTTGGATAATTTCTCTTATGTGATATATCTGTGTTGCAATTCTATTGTGATATACTGTTACTGGAATTAATTAGTTAAACTGAGTAAAGTGTTGTTTTACTATATATATAATGAATGTGACTAACATTTATAAACATAGACTAGGGTTAGATCTAGGAGGGGTATACCTTGGGTTGTGGGTAGACTCCTAGGAAGGACTTTGTGTGATCCAATAAAGTTGTTAGGATATTTTTATGTTCCTTCTATTATAGATGATTCTTCCTCAAAGTCATTTGGTAGGACCACCGAATGAGAAGGCTTCTCCATATCACATTTCCTATCATGAACCGACCCATCAAGGCCTATATAGTTGATGAAAGTCTGACAAAAAACTATCCTAAACCAGTCTCCATAGGTTTGGGGCTGACAACAAGAACCGATAGTGAATAACTAATATCAGAGGCCTTTTCCTAATGTACCTATACACACGTAGCCAAACATATCCATACAGAATTGAAAAGGAATAATAATAAAAGTCAATAGAATCTAGAGTAAAAGGCATACATGTAATAAATGACAGGGAATAAAAAAGAGTATGAAAATTTAATATGAAAAGTAAAGAGAAAAATACATTCCCAACTAGAAAATATGTCCCAAATTGACAACAACTAGAAAATAAATACTGAGAGATCTTGACTCCAAATATACAAGATCTTACCACCATATATAGTCAAATTCATTAAAGTGTCCATATCATCTTATGAAATTACCTCTGACCTATCCATTATCTTCATAGGACACAAAAAATGTGGTAATATCCCATATAGGGGTGAGTATATACATACCCAGTAGGAAATCCTGATAAAATGGAGGGGAGCAATAAGAGACACGAGAGAAGTAGAAATGATATCATAATGATGGTATGTAAATTATTATATGATACAAAAACCATATAAACCAAGATATTATCATCAAGAAACCCAAATGGGAGAGAAATGGGATATCAATATCCCTATCCCAACTAAAAATATTGAGTTTATCAATAGTTCCAAGAGTCCATCATTGACGCCCAACATCTCACATGTCTATCTGAAGAAGTACAATATTTTTGTGGAGACACACATTTACACAATAACAAATAGTCGATGGGACATAATCTCTATATAGAGGTCTCATGACTTGGAATAACAAGAGGGTACCACTCTGTAGGTAGATGACTGATGCCCTGATACAACCTGTTGGAAAAAATCCATGAATGTAACAATGTAGTACTTTTGGGTTGATTGTGTTTGTTGAAAAATAATATTTCCAAGTTCAGTTGTGGAGTTACAAAGTGAATTTTGACATGGTGTGTTGAAAAATATCTAATATAAAGGAATGGATTCCCATAAAGTTGAATAGAATATTTCATATACAAGCTAGTTTTGTTTCCTAGTGTTTTCCAAATTTTTGTTGTTCGGAATTTAGAGGATGGCTCAATCATCATGAAATATGGATTTCCATGAGTTACTCATAAAAATATGGTAAATTCATGAGTTTCATGAATACTAGGTTTCATGAAGTGAGATTCACAAAGGTGTGGAGAATCAAGAATGATCATAATGAATGTTCGAAGGGTTGATAGTAAATCCCCGCAAATATGAGAAGAATCACGAGTGGGAAATTTCTTTGATGATTTGGGAATTTATGGAGCTTCATGAATAGGATTTTATTGCTTATTGACAAGGAGATGACAAGGATATAATATTTTTTAATAGGAGGTAATGCCTATAAATAAGAATCTACCCCTTAGAAAAGTAGAGCAAGACTTAATGATGATCCAAAAGCTCTGAATTCATGAAGGTGATTCATGAAGGTTGATCTTGTGAAATAGGTTTGTGAAGAAATTAAGTTTATTAAGGCTATGAAATCTAAAAAAAGTTGTAAGAATCACGAAATTATTGATTTTCTCAAAAGATATAAAAAGTTGAATGAAATTTTCAAGCTTTTTGAAGGCTAAGTGATATTCAAGAAAGTGTTTAAGATTAATGAAAGGAGGTTTCTTCATGAAGGCTAGTTGAGTTTCATGAAAGATGCGAGATTTGAAAAATTTGTTTGGTTCACAAAGGAAGTATATACTTACGCAAAATTGGGTAGTTTCTTGAAGGATATGTGAGCTTTGCGATGGTAGCGAGCATTGTGAAAGTATTAAAAATATATTTTCTAGTAACTATATGGTAAAGTGGTATTCATTATATGGATGAAACTAGAACTTTAATTGAGAATATACCTATAACTAAGTATGTATTCATTATTTCTAATGAAGGAATCTACATATCCATAAACTGTGTGTGAATCCTATATAGAGAAGTGAGAAAAGGATGTGTGAAGTGCAAGAAGGTGATCCTTTCCATTGTTAGTGATCTATCAAAGGAGATATAGATGGAGTGAACCTTGGGAAGTAGTGAGTTTTCTTGAAACATTGTAAAGGCAGTGATCTCAAGCATAAAAGTGATCTATCCTAAACCTTATTTTTATAGTGTGCCTTAGTGTATTTGGTACATCAACACATTTCCATTGTATAGTTATTTGATGTAACCCAGTTAGGGTGAACCAAGTAAAATCGCCACGTCTCAAGCATGATTTCATTTATGTTATTACATTTCTATGGGAAAGGGAGTGATGAGTGTTTTTTTAACAAAAAACAAGAACCTAATGGAAATATTTTTTAATCTATCATACCCTTATTCACCCCACTTAAGGTATTTAACATAGTTTGGCTAACACAACATGTGGGTTCCACTCAGTAGATAGAGGGCACAATCCCTGATACAACATGATGGTTCAACCAAATATATAGATAAACCATGTCCTGATACAATAGTATTGTTCCACATAGTAGATAGAGGACCCATGACCTGATACAATAAGAGGAATCCACTCACCAGACAAAGGACTAAAGCCCTGATACAATCGGTGGGTTCTAATTTGTAGATAGAGGAACCATTCCATGATACAATTGGTGGGATCCAATAAAATGATAGAGAAACCATTCCATGATACAATATGAGGGTTCCACTCTATATTTAGAGGCCCCATTCCATGATACAACATGAGCATTCTACTCTATAGATAGAGGATCCATGCCCTGACACAGTAGGGGGGTTCCACTCTGTAGAAAAAGGACCCATAAATTAAAAATGTTTAGGGGTTACACTATATGGATAGAGGATCCATAATCTGACAAAATAAGAAGCTTCCACTTTGTGGATAGAGGACCCATTCCTTGACACAGTCAGAGTGTTCCACTATGTGATCATATTTCTTGGTCACTATCGTAATCAAGTGTCTCCTAAAGAAGTGCCACACTTGGAAAATATCACATCATATCTCAAAATACACCAAAATGTCCACCATCACATTCTAAGTTGAAAAGATATCATAATATGCCACTCATGATCCAAAATTAGATTCGAAACGAAGGATATATGAGAGGTAGAAGAGTCATAAGGAAGTAAAACTCATGTTTGGGGTCTACTAGGAATGTGACCCCAAATATTTTCCTAGACATATACCTACCTGTGCTTAGGTACTGATCCAGGAACATGTACCTTTTGGAATTCCCGTGTACTCTAAGAGTACACCGTGTATCTATAAAAAATCCTAACAAACACACGAGGCTCATTGTTGTTCTATTGGTATTAGACATCAAACCACCAATATGTTATTGAAAATGCCTGTAAATGGATGAAAAAATCACACCGTTATGATCTTCATAGAAACACACTTGATATAGGCTATTAACATGCCTAAAACGGACACCTGATGAAAAAATACATTCCACTTCATCATGCTCGAATGAATTTTCATAACCCAAAGCCACAATTCCAAATTAAATACCTGATATTGTTCTTGAAATGTTCACCTCCTTATTATGGTCGGAATTGCATAGTTGGTTATTCATTTTGACACCTCATGAGGAAGGTACAACAAATATTAGAATTAATAATAATAATAATAATAATAATAATAATAATAATAATTATAATATTGGTCACTTCATAGAGCCAAACCATGAGTTCAAAAAAGGTACCCAACATTGGTATTGAACTGACCACCTCAATACCACGATTGTGATGCCTTAGATAGATCACTAACCCGATATCATATGAATAGGCTATAGTACTAATTAGATTCTATAATAATAATAATATTATTATTATTATTATCATTATCATTTAATAATAATGATAATAATATTATTATTATCATTTTATAATAATAATATTATTAAAATTTATTCAAAAATTAAGAGCAAGAAATCCACCCTCCTTCTGGCATGAACAACACAGGGCTAACCCCCTCCCTTGAAGGTGGCACACCTTTTCTTCTTATTCTTTTCTTAAAAAAAGATATTAATTCCTTTAAATAGTTAAAAATATTTTTCTTATTTTAAATAGTTTAAATGATTTTTATTCCTCTAAATAGTTAAAATGATTTTTCATTATTAAATAAAATTAATTTAATTTTATTAGCCACACACATTTTTTATTGTTATTATTTTTATTAAATATAAATATAAAACCCATTGCGTTGACTACGTCCAAACACCTCAATGAAGATCCATGTCTAGAAAACGTCCCATCCATGTAGAGAATCCTCCACCATGAGACCCTTTACATGGCCTCCATTTAGAATTGATCTCATTGTACCACACATCATCACCACACATAAACTAGGAAGACCAAGGATCCCCAATCTGATCCCAAACAACCTCCGATCAACCACTTTCCTCATCAAACCTCAATGAAATCCTTAATCGTGAAACCACACTCACAATACCAATCCGATCCATTCGTAAATAACCATCCCACTCATTCTTCACACAACTATGTTGATTTTGAGGGTTCAATCGTGATCAAACCCACCCTACAATATTAAACTCCAACCCTATTTTCCAACGGTAAAGAACGTGATGAACAGAGATGGTAAAATCACTAAAACAAAATGGTCCATAATTATTTAAATGGTCTTCAAAAATGATTATATAAACATGGTGATCACATATGCAACAATGGATGAGTTATGCTAGATTAATATAATCAATAAATTTCAGGACAATTCGAAGAACAATTATCTTAGATCAAATATCAGATAAAATTCATGATCAATATATTAATAAAAAATTGAAAAACCACAAATGATGAGACCTACCTAGATTATCGAATGGTCATTAGTGAAAAAGTAATATTTTAGTGATGAAGGTGACGATCTCACTATTTTCATAATTTTTCACATGATTATCCTCAATTTTATTGTTTTTCATTCTCCAATCCCGATTGACCAATGAAGATTATATCCTTCTCCTCTTAGATCTATAAAGGTTTATATTGGAAAACTGTGGAAAAAATTAGAGGGTATTTATAGAGTATTTTCATCAAGTTAATTAATAAAATAAAAAAACAAACAATTTATTTATTTTAATTATACGTACCCACCAATGGATGCCTCGTCCGGAAATCCTATGCCGACCGACCTTAGATCATGCTTAGGATAAAACCCACTCTCTGGGTTCAACCATGGTATCATATTTTATATTCCAATATCTGTTAGTTATATATTCCATTATATATGAAAAATTGTTTGCACGTGATTTAAAATATATTTAATATTTATATAAAATTAATTATGTGCTCACCGGGTCTCAGAATCACGCACTGTCTCAGTGTTTGTATCCAAAAAATATTTATAGAAATATTCCAAATAATTAAAAGGTAAAAATAGAGTCTCTAAATAATTATCTTGTTAAAAAAATTTCATCACCAAAAATCATAAACTTTGAAAAAAGATAGGGATACTAAGCCCGTATTCGGCTCTCTCCCTCCCACCACATCCCTTGATGGTTTCATGTGTTTCTATCAACATACACCCAAGGAAACCACTTTCCCACAATTGGTATTTCTCTTATCATTCTCAACACCACTAGATCTTTGAATAATGAAACCCCACTCTCCCAAACTAGCTTACCCTGGTCGATATCGTATAATGAGTCATGCACATACCTTGTTAGCTACGACATCTGGAGAAAACCATGAACCAGGTATAACTACAATCACAAGGTCAAATGGTACACCACCTCACTAACCTAAAACAATAACTAGAAAAGGGACTAATATTCTTAGAGATATCCCACCATCAGGGATAATGGATTTTAGTACAACCACCATTCTCTTGTCTATACAACTAAGGGAACAAAACATCCTCAACACTATTTACTACAGTATGACTGCTGACATTGAACATCCTTGGACAAGTGTTTCATTATCCTTGACTTCATGGGTTCCATTAGGATCATATTTGGTGGATATATGATCACATATTTCTCATTCAATATCCCCAATTCATTCCCCGCTAACTCTATGAAGAAGCAAATAGGTAATAGCCATCGACTAAAGGTACGCTGTACCATCATTACCCCAAAATGGTAAACTGCAAAGAGGTTAACTACTCTTTTACCATTCTTGGCAACAGAGAATCTAAATCCTAAATATGATCATCTTCTACCATCACCACACACTGGGTGTCCCTCAAGGTTACACCATCTCAACCTCTATAAGGTTCACTGTTACTCCAATTTCAATGAAATCATATCCCAAGAAGTAGATATTCAAATCTATAATTGACTCCAAGAGAGTTTAAATATGACTAGAACTCATAGGGAATATCTAGAACCATCATTATGTGTCTATAATGCTCCAAATATGATGTCTAGGACAAGAGGGTACCATCGTAGAAGGCTACCATGAACCGATCTAAGAAAGGTTAATGGTCTAGCTCATAATTCTTACAAAATCTGTTGGGGCATTGAACATGCCAAAGGGTATCAAAAAGAACTCAATGAAAACATACCATATCTTGGAATCCATACTCGATACATCTACCTCTCAAACATTGATATAACGATAACCCATACTGAGGTCAAACTCTGATATCCACTTTGCCTCAATTCACTTGGAAAAGAGGTCATCGATTATCATGGGTGGATACTCCTCCTACATAGTCACCTGGATTAGATGAATCCAATACAAAATTGACCTCAAGCCCTCATCCTCCCTTAGGCAAAGATCACAGGGCTACAAAATAAAACACAACGGGTCTTATGAATCCACCACTCTACAGACTCCTCTAACCATACTTCTAGCTATCAAAACCACATAGGGTAATCCAATATTATGTTATTGATATTGGGATTTCTATAGTCCAATTCCATGTAAAAAACAAACACTCAATGGGGAGGTAAATCCGACATATCTTGAAGATGGATTCCCTAATACTCCTCCACCAATAAAAGAAACCAAAAGATAATAACAACTGCTACTCCAAGGGTAATACTAGACAAATGAAGAAGAAGTGTATGTAACATCCTATGAATGAGCATTTCCTGCTCTCCTTAGGGATCAATCCTTATAAAATGTGGAAATATACAACCCATAAACTGAAATCACAACCATAATAACAATTAGAAATCATCTAAGAATGGATGGTAGACAACCAATCCATGCTAAGGAAAAAATATCATGGTCCCACTACCACTACAAAAAGATTTAATGTGACTCTCTCTCTCTCTCCTCACAGAGTTAGGTCACAATGTTGGTAAAAATGGGTGATCAACAATCCCCTCTATAGGATACTCCATCATAAGGGTCAATAAAAATGGCCTCTACTAGTATCGCTTGTTCTTAAACAAGGGCTACATCAAGGGAAATGTGGTTTGAACTATATGCTTTAACTGCAGTTGGAGCAGTGGAGACACATTTCGTACCCCTAACTACACTCAAATCCACTAAACCAAAATATATGATTGCTTGAATCTATTAATTACTTTGAACACATAATCACTACAACCAGGGATCACTCTAACACATTAGAACATCAAAAGGACCTCAAACACCCAATTCAAAGGAACTCAACTACCACACCTTGATACTATCTACTTTGGGATAAAACTGACTCACCCACACTATTTTAGATTATGTAACAAAAATTAATATCTGTTGGGGATATATCCCTCTTACTTTCTTGTTTAAAGGCAAGACGAAAATTACCAACACATGACTCTATCGACGGCCAATGTAACCCTAGAGATGTATTTATTCCAGGACCACCATCAATATGGGTCCTATCCAAGTGGTATATTAACAACAAAGGTGAACTCTAACACTATACCACATGAGAAAGGAGAGTATATATCACCATGAAACCTGAGATATATCTATATTTGGAATATGCGATGCACACAAAAAATTTATATGTAATCTGTCAGTACCTTGAGAGCCTAAATATGATCCATGGAGAACACTGGTGTCCAAATAAACCATCTAATCAGTCAAGGTCCACACAAGATAGAAAACCCATACCACTACCTTGAGTAAAACCTCTAACACCTGAGGGTCTATCTCATCACATAATCTTAATGGTCTCCATCATTGGAACTCACATATCATGCTAACCAAGCACTTAACTTCGTCTTATCCTAATGGAGCTATCAATTTCTCAATAAATGGATGGTTATATGTTTGATCAAAATTAGTATCCATGCAATGATTAATAGGTGGTAGCACTACTCAGTTCCCTTATGAAGAAAAAACCTAATGGGTTGGTCCCTGAACTGAGGTCTCATCACTTAACCAGTCATCGTCATGAAACGATCTCAAAATTCTGGTTTTCTATCATTGTAGAGTCATCTAGAAAGATATAAAGACTTACCATGGTAACATAACATATTTGGTGAGTTTACTCAATAAGGAAAGTCAAAGGACTTAGTACTATATGATGCTTGTACCGTTGATCCCTAAAACCTATGTCCTGGTATGATGATGTGACAAGAAGTTAGTTAGAGTCTTGGTGTATAGATACATCATCTGCTACACTAAAACTAGGTTCCTTGACCTTAAATATACACTCAGTACACTTTAGCATTGTTTCTCTATGTCCAAACCAAACCTCAAAAGCAAAAAAACTCCAAACACCATCCCGAGGTAAAACCAGCTAGGATACTAATTTGTCATGACTTGACCCAATATGGACCACTTGGCTAGTAGAAGGTCGAGCCGCAACTACCCCATTCTATTATTCATATACTAGAGGCTGGTGAAAAGCACTAAGATACATTACATTTTAGGGGTGGACTAATGGACATACATTGGGGGGGGGGGTCCCAAAGAACTTATATTTGAGGGGTGGCCCAATGGCATTACATATTGAGGGATTGACCAAAGTCCCTACATGATAATTGCTTTAGTTGAGGTCTGAACCCCAAACCCCAAAGATACTGATTTCTTGTCATAATGATCTGATCCAGGAGGATTGATTCATTACCTATAATTAAAAGTTATTATACAAGTATTAGTATTATAGAATGAATAAAATGTTTATGGATGAAATAAAGTGTTATTAATTCTTCTTGTTGTGTTTATTTTTATATTGATATGAGTTATTTTGGTGATTAATTTCAATTGTTAGTGGATATTTTTTTTAAAATTTTTATAAGATTTAATAGATATGAAAATCATAATTTACATGAGGAATTATATATATTAGAGATGAAATTTCTAAAAAATTTCTAAAAAGTATAAATTATTGTTTATTAAATGTTTTTGATGTGATAAAATCTTTAATATGTTTAAATAATAGGATGTGATTTATAAAGGGGAAAAAATGAGGGCATGTAAATGTGCTTTAAATGATATTTTTGATATCTTTTTTTATTAAAAATTAAAGATTAATAATCTTATGGATTTTCTTTTCTAGATTATTGAAATTACTTTTATATTTCAATGGTTCATTATGATACATGTGATATTATAAGAAAATAAAAATGGGGTTAAATTGAAATGGTTTGCTGTTAAGTGTTGGAAATAACATTATAATTTTCTATAGAAGTGTTTAAGTGTTGAATTCATGTGTTTAAGTGTATAATTCATGATTTTAAATAATTTTTTTAGAGGTATTGAGTTTTTTTTAGAATTTTCTTAAACAGGTAAAACATAAAGTCAAGGTGGTTTGAAAAGAAAATGAAAATATTTTATGTATGCTTACTATAAATTTTAGTATACAAATATGACTATGTAAGAATCTAGGATCTGTTTAAGATCTAGGGGGTATTCAATAGTGATATATTTCTCACACCCTGTATGTTCATAATCCATGAATGTGAACATATACTTGTCTTATTTCATTTATGGGTAGGGACATTGAGTAGTTTGGAGTTGGATTATGAGATCAATGTGACAATTTCAGAGGATATTTGAGGTGTTATAATAGGATTGTTTTCCACTTTTATTATTGGGTTATTTATGTTGTAATTATTTATGATACATGTCTTTTGGTTATGTTTGTTAATTTGGTTGTATGAAATATGTGGTATTGTTTGGGATAATCTTAAGTTATATTTTTTTATGATTGGTGTCATTTTATTCTGTGTTATTTATTACTCTAATTTTATTCAATTTTATTTATGATTATTTATCAATGGATAAATCAACCCCCAAGTGATATGTTAATCCCATATTTCTAGTTTCAAGCCTCTATTGATTAGGATGTGAAGTAAGATTCATTTTTCATTTCATCTCAATGTCATTATCATACCAAGGAAGAATTTCATTCACACACGCGAACATATATATACATATTCATATCCAATGAATCATGCACATGAGAAATTTTGGTAATAAGATTTTCAAACAAAAAATAATGATTATTAATAAAAACTATGAAAAACGGAATCTAAAAGGAAACTTTATTTTATATACATGTGTTTCCTAAACATGTTTATTTTACATATATGAATCCAAACATGGTAGGGAAGAATATAGAGGATTCTATCCTACCAAGAGAGTATCCACCTGCATATTCATCTTGGGGTTATGATATTCTTGAGTTCATTTTTTGTCTTGTTTTTATGAAAATAAATTCACATATTATTTAAAAAATATTTATATTTATGTAATTTCCTATATAATATTTATTTCTCTTTACTAGTAATTTACCAAATGTTGTATGAAGATGTATTTTGAATGTTCCTTGGAATTTTTATAGTGTTACTATTATGTACCAGGGAAATTATGGTTATTATATTATTCATTTCATATATGTATTATTTTAGGGATAAAGATAATTAAATTCATTTATAATATGGTATTTTTTTAACTTTTTATGGTATTTTTTTCTTATAAATTTTTTGTTTCTTTACTTAGTATGATGAGAATTTTTATTAATTGATGTTATTTAGTATTTTTATTTACTTTATTTGTGTGTGTGTATTGTATTATTAGTAAATTAGTATTATATAAATCAATCCATATGTTGTTCACATAATTTGAATCTATATATAATGGGATACAATTTATAACTCATTTCATATAATAGTAAGGTTCTTAGAAGAGATATTCATCAAAGAATTCTAGTTTCCATGTAAATATATTATATAAAGATATTTTTTATCCTTTTAGACTTCTAGGTGAGTCAACTTATTTTAAAATTATATTATATTCAACCCCTATAATGGCCTATATATCATGAATTACAAATATTAAATCCCCAAGTGATTCTAGATAGAAATTGAAGGGTGATTGATGTATTGTAGACTTATATGTTTCTTGATTTTATTTAAAATTTTTGGTAACTGATGCCATTATTTTTCTTGAACATGATACTTTAAGAACATTAAATACTTATTTTTTGTCACTACTCATGTCCAAGTGTAATAAAATACTTAAATATTGTAAAGAAAATATCAATAGAAATCATTAGACACTAAATAAAAAATCCCCCGACATTCTAGAGTGATTCTTGAGGGGATTATTTTAGAATAACGACATGAGCTAGTTCAATACTAGTCTCGTAAGATAATAATGGTGAGTATTATTATTATTTTTTGAAATATTTCCAAGATTGTACAGAAAATAATTTGTATAATTATTTAATAGATAATTTTAGGGACCATCTCATAGACATGAAACTCATAATGTGCCACATATTCAACATGATCAACATTTCAAATCCATTTTCTATTAACCAGTAAGTATTTTACACTTTTATATAAATATTTATATATAATTAGTGATTTATTATATAGTTACATCAACTTATTGTGCCCATCAATCAGATGTCAACATGGATGATTAATTTCTGACATAATTATCTTGATGTTCTTGGTTTTTTAGTAAGTTATTTTACTTTATAAAATTTGAAATTTATTTATTGAAAATATTTTTCAAATTTTTTTATAATATTATGATACATATTTTATATATCCAAATTGTGTTTGACTTAGAATAGTTATCATAGAAGGAGTAAACTATTTACACTCAGAGAGATAATATATTTTTTCAATTTATAGGTCATGATAGACATGGTTATATGGTGATGTATGTCATTGGTATTCCATACTCTATAGTTGTGAAAGTAGAGGAAAAGTTATTTATTAGACCCGAAGGGATGAACACAAATTATGAGGTAGATTATATTATTTGGGAAGTACATGTAGATAAAAATTTTTAAGTGATATAACTACAGATGTAATTAAATATGTGTTTTTGTGTGTAGAGTTATATAAACAGTGAGAGGTGTGCCTAAAAAAGATTGAATGGTGTTTTAACTAGGGACATATTAGAGTTGGTGTCATAGAAAAAAATAGTTTAGTCATTGATTACATGTTTTTCTTATTAAAAAAGTTTACATATCACATAAAATATCATTCTTCTACATAAAATTTGTATATGATGATTTCCTTTGAATATATGTCAGGTTCAATTGTCATAGTAGTTCCCCGCTATGATGATCCCCTATAGGCGCCATAAAACTATTTTTAAACCTTTTTTTATAGCTAGGTGATATTTTATGACATGACATGAACAATATATACTATCAAGGGTAAAAGGATCACAATACATTAAGGCACCCTCTCATAGTTGTCTCTTTTGGTAATCCCTAAGATAGAAGGTTATGAAAATATACCTGTTAATAGGAAATCCACATTTTCATGCCTCATTAGACATTCCTATATGTGCACATGTGTATTGATTCTTATAGTTTAATATTATCATTAATATATATTATGACTCTAATGATTTGATGTATTGATTAAAACCGTGATGATATATGTTTTTAGTGAAGTTGGATACCTCAGGTGCATCATTAGTGGTATTGTGTTAATGGACAATGTGAGAAAGAATTTATCCCTTTTGATTTTGATGAAAGTTAATATCTCTATACCTTTAATTGGAATAGAAAAAATTAAATAAATATATGGATATGGTGTTCTATGGGAGAGTTCATTTCCAAAAATTCAAAGAAATAGACATCGAGCATATAGGTTGATAGAAGGGGCATGAAACCTGCTTGAGTTAAGATATTTTGATAAAAGGATTATATTACATGGTAATCATTCATAATAGGTTATATGTTATTATGATGTTAACTTATTTCTTTATGGAATCCATAGAATTTTTCTAGATTTTTACCTTATACATTAGGAATCTATGCCTAATTCCACTGAGAAAGATGTGTAGAGGGTCACCTACTAAGTGTATCCAAAATCTTAGTAAAATTCTTGTATTGAATTTAACAATTTAGAATAAATGATATATATTCTAGTTTGGTTGATCATCATACTTTAATAACAAGTTGTTCAAAAGAATAAGTGATTTAAATAGTAATAATAAATTGTTTTTTACAAATTGCATGAATATAATATTTTTTATATTTATAGATGAATAATGTAGTGATATTTATTTTTTAAATAAATAGTCAACATTTAAGGATTAGTAAATGTGGACAAGAGGATGAATATTGAGTTTAATGGTCTGATTGGAAATGGTATAAGTGATATTTGTATAATTCTTTTATGCATTTCACATGTTAATATACTAATAATTATATTTATATTATTATTATTTCATATATGTTCAACTAAGAATTATGGTATTGGGAAAGGGCTTGTGCATGATTTGCCTACAATAAAATTTCCAAAAATAAATATCTAATTACATCAATTTACAAAAAAAATTACTACAAAGAAAAAATAAAGTAATAATATCTCAATACCTAGATAGAGATTAAGAGATATAGATTTCTCTCCCCCTACTCTCGGTAGCTAACAAAAGATCATCAAGAGTTATTTATCTTTCGAGAAGAATTCTGTTGTTATCAACCACATAAAACTTAAGCGATCAAGATCAACCCTGTTAGCACCCAATGTTATATAGAATAGTTCATAGATTGTGGTGAACATGTAGATCACCGGAAGAGGTATTATACATTTGGATATTATATCACATTGATAGTATGACAAGATCTTGTCAACCGGGTCATTAATAAAAGTATAATTACATGTTGAGGTAATTCTATATCTCCTCACAAACTAATTATAAATAACATGAGATGATTCTTCTTTTTTGGTTATGAAATGTTAATATAGTCAATTAATCTTCTGTTTTCATTGTATATGAAGTTCTAATTAGGTAAAGAAAATATTACATGTGATTTAAAGCTAAAATCAGAGTTGGTCATACCATTAAAGGACACTTCCACTATTCCTGGAACCTATAAGTGGTACCGGATTGGTCACTTATTTAATTCATAATTATTTTTTCCTTGATTCAATGTATGCGTTTTTAGTTTTATTTTACTTATATTTATTTGTTTTAATATCTTAAATCTTCATATATTCCCTTTCTTCATTCTCTTTAACATAACCAGTAACTAGTTAATGATTAAAAATGAAGAAGAATTTAGTTCACACCATTTAATGGTTACAAAGGTTATACCTAGACAAAATCCGAGTATAGGTCATGTAATTATAGTATACACATAGTGAAATATTATTTTGACATGTGTATCTTTGAATAATGTTAGATAGATATGATCCAATTAGATATAATATCTGAAAACAACTGAATTGGTGTGCAGATCAAAATAGACTGGCACACAACATGTATAACTACACCTCATGTACATAGTGTACATGATGTGTAGTTTTTGTCTTCACATAATTGACCTCGAACACATCCATGAAAGGCAACTTAGTTAGACCTAATACGTGTGATGTGAACACAACTAGAATATAAGTATGTTCTATGTAATTGTGTACACATGGTGTAATTTCATTCTATTATTTTTCTCAAATTTTCACAAAAATAAGAATTAAATGTATAATTAATCCTATTTATTTTGTGTTCTTTATTTCCTTCATTTTACAATACACACCATGACATAAGATTCACAATTACATATTAAATTAATTTCCATGATAAAATTTTAATTAACACAAGAGGTTTAATCCAAGTACACTTGTGTACAACATTTGTTTTAAATGAAATTAATTTTATTTACAATTTTAGATGATGGTGATTTAAGGATGGTTGAATGGAATTAAGATAAATTGAATTAATTAGATTAATTCATGGATCATTATCCTAATTAAATAATTAATCATTGTAATTGATAATAAGAGTTAAAATTTATGCTCGTTGCTTGATGTGTGGATGAACATGAGATTAGACCAACCCTTATGTGTGATTAGTTTCTCTTAATTTATTATGGTTAAGTTATTATTGATTGACTGTGAGTAATCCCCTCCTCCTAATTATGTAAGGGTCTGTGTGACGAAATTATCTTTTATATAAACCAGATTGACCCAATCCATTGGATCCCCTTACCTATGAATATGTAAGGATTATATATCGATGAATCTATCAAGAAAATGGAGGCAGTCAGAGTAAAGGATCCAAGGTGACACCAATTGAGGTGATGAATAAGGGAAAATCTGGAATACTAAAACACCAATCAAGCTATAGTTAAAAGTGTTTTCCCTAGGGTAGAGGGTTAGTTTATCATCAACTAGATAAAATAACCATTATATAATCTCATAATCATTCTACATATATTTTATTTATGTTATTTTCATGGTAAATCATTTATTTTTGGGAATGTTTCATGATCACATAATACATGAATTAACAGTTATGAAAGATGGAATACAATATAATCATATTATGCATAAATGTTTTATCATAAATGGTTACTCACTTAATTAAAATCCAATTAATATAAAAAAGTCATGTAAAAGGATAAAATAGGGTTTACACATAAGGATAAAAATACCCAAATCAAAATATTAAGTCATATTAGATTTATACTACTTAAGTTAGAATCAACCTTATTGTTCAAGGTACTTGGCCAAACCAATTTGGGGTGATTTAAATTATCATGAAAATTTTATCTTGATGTTTTGGATTAGATTAACTTAGTTTACATCAAGGGTTGACTGACCAAGCATGACTTGGGGTAACTAATAGGAAAAGGTTGAGGAAATCTTAAAATTTGATTTTAGGATTGGGGAGTCCACTCAATAGATAATAGAACTATTAGTTAATGTAGTTTCCAAGATACACCTACCTAAAACTATTCAGAAATATTTTCAAGCCCAATTTTGGGTTATGAGAAAGGAATATAGATCCTTTACACTAGAATATCTAAGAGATAGTATATTCAGAAAATGGTGGTGAGGGATATTTTATTTTTAAAAAATAGTGTGAGATTAATGTAATTCAATTAAATGTAAATTTTTAATCTATTTTTTTGTAAAAACAATTAAAAATTATCAATTCTTAATTTTTAGAAATGGAAAATCAAATGACTTCAATAGTATTACTGCGATCCATAAAAAAATAGTATAAATTTCTCACTAATGTGAATTTCTATGAATGTTATAGGTTCTTTCACATTATAATAAGTCATGAATGAAAATAAAACATGCTAGAAACCTCATATAATAAGTCACTTGCAAAAGAGTCTAGTGAGGAAAATGTATATCTTTATGTAAATCATGTGGATGATATAATGGATGTTCAATGTTTTATGTTATCATCCATTTCCAATGATATTTTAATGAAATATAATGATATGGATGTATATAACATAGTTTCTCAACTTTGTGATATCTATCAGGAGAATGCGAGATCACAGAGATGATATTTTCAATGCATTTTTCACATTAATGATTGGATAGTCGGTGCCAAATGGGCCACATTCAGTAAAGATGATTGGATACATTGATCACATGAATATCTTGGGTTTTGACATCCTTGATGAGTTTTTCACAGATCTTATTCTATCTTCTCTATTAAAAAAGTCTCTAATTTTATTGTGAATTACAATATGAGTAATAGTGAGAAGAGACAATAATAATTTCTTACTCTTATAAACCATGTTAATAAAGATACAAGGGATGAAAAACCCATTTCCTTTATAGTTAATAAGAAGAAAAGGTGAAAAGAAAAGGGGAGGAGAAAAGTAAAGGGGTTGAAGACTCATTCCAGGTCTAATACTCTGAAGCACTGTGAGTCCATGAAGAAGAAGATACAATAGTAAAGAAATGAAAGTGATATGGTATGTTTTTCATGTAGAAAGTAGGGACTCTGGAATAGGATTTTCACCCATTCAAAGAAGTAATGGGAACATTGAGTTATATTCGCTATCGAGTGTAATGTTTCTATATTTACAAGATGGGTATTATATAATGTATGTAGTGATCACATTTGTATCCAAATACATAAATCAAGTAGATTTAAGATTATTATTAGGAATGATGTGGATCTACAAGATCTAATGAAGTGTGGCTGGGATGGATGCTTTAGCCATTGATGACTGCCATCTCACATTGCCGACAATAATGATTTTGGTTTTAAATAACATCTATTATGTTCTTATTGTTACCAAAAACATTATTTTTGTTTCTTGTTTAGATATGGGTGGTTTTATTTTCAGATTTGGAAATAAGGGTTACTAATATTATAAAGATAAAATATTTAATTGTGTGAAACAAATGAATAATTATCTTTAGGTATAAAATTAAGAAACAATACATTAGGAATTGAAAACAAAAATAATACCAGCAACTCATATGAAACCCATTGGGGCATCGCCGTATTGGTCATGTAAATGAATAGAACTAAAAAAATCTATACTGGGATGGTTATTAGGACTCTTTTGAGATAAATCCACTTTCATGATGGTCCTCTCTTAAAAAAAGTGGAATTACAGAGTTCAGAAGATACAATACGGAAATAAAATATGATTTATGATATGGATTACATTTATAAAAACCAAGTTTGAGTTTACGTTGACCCACCAATTGATGTAAAACCTATTGGATGTAAATGGAAATTCAAGAGAAAACTAGAAATGGAAGGTAAAGTGAATACCTATAAAGAATGAAAAGTGGCTAAAGGGTTTACAAAAAATATGGGCATCGAATAAGATAAAATTTTTTCTATATTTTCTAAGTTTAAATCCATTATAATATTACATCCCATAAAAGATTACCATGACTTTGAGATTTTTAAATTTGATGTGAAAAAAATATTCCCTATCATGAAACTTCAAGAGGATGTGTATATGAAACAACCAAAAGGGTTTATGACTGTATTAAAACACAAAAATGTATGTAAGTTTCTGAGATCCATTTATGGATTAAGTAAATAATCTTGGTCATAGAACATTTGATTATGTGAAGATATAAAGGAATTTGGTTTCATTAAGAATGAATGTGAGCCTGGTGTTTACAAAATGTTTAGTGGCAGTATATTTGTTTTCATATTAGTGTACATTGATGATATATTACTAATTGGAAACTATATACCAGCCTTAAAAGAGGTTACATAATGGTGGAGAAATTTCTTATTCATTAAATACATTGGTTAGGGAGCCTATTTTATAAGGATAAAGATCATACATGATATATCCAAGATCCAGCTCAGACCATGTTAATATACATATATTGACTAAATACTAAATAGATTCAATATATGCCAATCTAAGATGGGATTAGTTCTAGTACCTCAAGGTATACATATTTCCAACAAAATTTATCCTCATACATAAAATTCAATAATTTGAAATAGAGAGAATGATTAAGATTCCATATTATTATGTGATAGGATCTATAAACTATTTCATATTTTGTAAAAGTGTTAATTTTTCCTATGATCTGAGCATGGAAGTATGATATCAATAAGATCTAGGTGATCATCATTATAATACTATTAAGGATATGATTAAGTATCTAAGTCATTCTAATTATATGTTCCTAGTGTATGGATGAGATGAAAAAATAGTAATCAAGGGTTATATAGATGGTAGTTTTCAAATAGACCAGAATGATCTGAAATTTCATTATAGATATGTTTTTTCCACAATGGATGAGATGTGAGATTGAATAGTTCAATGAATCTTGTTTTTTCTAATTATATAGAAGAGTTTGATTATATTATGGATTACAATTCACTAAAGGTTGTTTTTTTTTGGATTCAATTTTTTTCCAAGATCTTAATGTGGTACCTCACAGTAAAGACACTATCACACTAAACTGTGATAACACTATAATGGTGGCTCAATCCAAAGAGACAAGGTCACAATAAAAGACAAATATCATACTTTGTAATTTTCATCCCTTGAGGGTTTTTTCTAAACGAGGTGAAGTTGGAGTGATCATAGTATCCATAGAGAAAAACTTGGAGGAGCCTTTAACGAAGGATTTATCTTAGAAGAAACATGATGATCATGTGAGAGATAGTGGATAGAAAGATATCGTTAGTTGGATTTAGTGGAAGTGAGTGTTTTTTGGAGTTTTTTCTCTAGAACCAACTTGTTTAGTACATGATTACACGTATTTCTAATTAAATAAGTTTTCTTATGACGTCAAATATTATTTTTCTACATAATATTTATATATGATGATGTCCTTAAAATATGTTTCGTGCTGAAATTTCATAGCATTTTTTAACTATGAGAACCTAGTGGTTCCATGACATTATTCTTAAACCCCGTTTTATGGATAGATGATATTTTATAATGGGACACCAACAATATAGGCCATTATAGGTAAGAGGCTCATAATACATTAAGAACCTCTGTAATTATTTTCTCCTTTGGTAATCTCCAAGATGGGAGGTTATGAAAATAGAACAATTAATAGAAAATCCAAATTTTCAAGTTTCATTAGATGTTACTATATTTGGAAATTTGTATTAATACTTGGAATTTAATATTATCATTAATTGATATCAGGACTCACTAGCTTTGATTTATTTGTGAAAACCATGAGGAAATATGTTCACGATGAAGTAGGATATGTTGGGAACGTCCTGAGTGGTATTGAATTAATGGATAATATGAGAAAGAATTTATCCTCTTTATGTCTTAAAAAATTTAACATCTCAGGCCAATTGATGAGAATGAAACTACCCAAATAAATTTTATTCCATGGTGTTCTAATGGTGACTTAATTTCTAGAAAGTCAAAGAAAGATACATCAAGAATATAGGCTAATGTAATGAGTATACAACCTACTTGATTTGAGATATTATGAAAAAATGATTATATTACATTGTTTACCTTTATAGGTGGTTGGGAATCATTGTGATGCTAACTTATTTCTCTATGGATTACTTGTCATATTTCTAGATGATAACCTCAGAATTTTGGAGATTATACCTAATGAAACTATGAAAGAGGCCTCAAGGGTCACTCACTATATATATTCTAAATCTCAGTTAAATTATAGTATTGAATTTAACAAGTTTGAATAAATAATAATTTTTTTATTTTGGTTGACTGCTAAAATTTTATAACAAGTTATTTGGAAGAATAAGTTAGTTAAATAAGAATAATAAAAAATATTTGTATTCAAGTTGGGTGAATACAATATTTATTATATTTTTCGATGAATAATGTAGTGATATTTATTTCTTAACTAAATAGTCTTTATTTAAGGATCGTTTAATGTGGATGAGATGAAGAAGATTGAGTTTCATGGTTTGATTGGAAATGGTATAAGTGATGTTTATTTATATTATTTATGCATTTAAAATTTGAAGTGTTTAATAATAATATGTATATTATTATTACGGGGCATGAGGTCAACTTAGAATTATGGAATTGGGAAAGGGCTTGTGGTTTATTTTCCAACCCTAATACTTCCAAAATGTATATCTTATTATATAACTTTCCTAAAACACTATTTCTATGAACAAAGGATAGAGTGGGACTCTCTCAAAACCTAGAGAGAGATCCAAAGATCTAGATTGCTATCCTCCTGTCATCTCACAAGTTAACAATCGATCATGAATAGTTATTACTCTCTTAAGAATAATTATGATATGATCAACCACGAATAATGAAATCCATCCAGATCAGCCATACTATCACCCAATGGTTCTACAACATCGTTCAGAGATTGTAGTGAACATGTGGATCACCTCTAGAGGGATTACAAATTTGGATTTGATAGTGTAATGACAGTATGATGAAATATATTTAACCGGATCATTAATTAAAGTAAAACTAAAAGTTAAGGTAATTATATGTATGCTTATAAATTAATTATAGATCACTTGTGAAGATCCTTCACTTTTAGTTCTTACATTTTAATCTAGATAAGTAATATACTATTTTCATTGGACGCGTTGTTTTGATCATGTAAGAAAATGATTACAAATGATTTATGACAATAATCCAGGTTGGTCATACCATCAAAGTATGCTTTCACTATTCCTGGAACGTATATTATAGACCCTCATTAGTGATTCACATGATCTGATGTTATATGTTTAAAATTATATATATATATATATATAAATAAAATTAATATCATTATTATCATTAACATAACAAATATTTATTTGTTATCAAAATAAAATGAATTTAATGGTCATTTTCATGAATAAATTATTGATAATGTCCAAGATATACCAAAAAAATTAATTTGTCTCCCTTTTATTTCACTTATTATACATTTCAAGATTTAAGTTTTTTAGTAGTGACAAGTGTGGAAAAAATGAGAAAATGGGATTAATTTTTTGTGAAACTTTTGAGAAAAATTCTCAACTTATTTATAAAATGCAAGAAATGATTATTAATGAATAAAATTCCCATGATATTTTGAATATAAAGTACTATTTAAGAATTAATATTCATTTCTAAGTATCAAATTTAAGTTAAAGGATTGAACATGAAAATTGAAACTTGGGATTTTATGAAAATTTAAGAAAATTATGATCATGTTTTTTAATATTTAGGGAATAATTACATGTGATTAATGTATTTTAGGCCCTCATAATAGTAAAAAATTACTTTTAAAAATTAAAAATAAGTCTTATAATTGAAATTTATTTCTATGTGTGATATGTTCATTAAATGATACAAATAATTTAACAAGATTAATTCTTTATAAAAGTTTTGGACAATAATAATTGAGTAATCTATAACCCATTGTAATAAATTATGTATGGATATCATGTTTGAAGTACTGATAATGGATGAATGTGAATTTTATGTTGTAAAATTTATTTTTAACAATTAAATGAGAATAAAATGTTCAAAAATGATAAAATAATCTCATTTTTCATTTAAATTTAATAAGAAAAATACTTAAATTATCTATGATCCATATGAAGAAACCACATGTGATTTTGGGATGAGATGTTATTATAATGATATAATAGTTTATTTAATTATTAATATAATTTTTCTATATCAAACATGTGTGAAATAATTAAAAATGGGAAATAAAACATGTCGTGTCCTACCAATTTAATAAAAATGATGTTTGAATTTTTTTTGAGATGTATAAAATGACCACATATAAATCAAATATTTGAGATTTAAATTATGATTAAAAGTTAAATTTAAGTATATTTTTTTTTCTAATAATAAAACATGCATGAAAACATTGAAAAATGATCAAACATGGTTTATTTTCCATAATAATTTTAAACAACAATTTTTGCATTAATTGTGACTTAGATTAACATTGTGTGAAGATAACATTTCAGATGATCAATATGATTAAAATTAAATTTATGAAATGAAATTCATTTCTAAGTGTAAAATGTACACAAAATGATTTAAAGTAAGAAAAACTACTCAACTTGTCTTAGAAATTTGGGACAGTATTTCCAAAGCCATTTTTTGACTTTTAAAAATAGATTGAAAATACGAGAATCGAAAAATGATTGAAATTATTGTAACATGGTTTTTTAATAATAACATATTAATTAATAATATTTTATTTAACATTTTATAGATGGGTTTCTGAACTATTCCCTTTAAAAGAGAATCTATAATACTGGGAAATAATATATATTATTTTCAATTCATGCATACATTATCATGTAAAAATTACACCCCATCCAAAATAGATACAAAAATGGGAAATATGACATCAAGATATCATTTTCAATAGGGTATTTACCAAATGAGTGGTTGATTATAACTCTCATTATTCCCCTTGGGTCTTTTCCATAGTGGGTGTAATTAATTTAAAAATTAAACAAATAAAATAATTAATTAGTTATATCAACTAACATAAGAGTTCACTATTTATTCCTTCTTAAGCCTCCAATTATTAAATCATTTGTGTTTATTAAAACCCAATATCTATAGAGAATAAGGGGCTTGAGAGAATTGGGGATCGAAGAAGCCACAAGCATAATATCTAAAGGGTATTTACAATGGTACCTCTTGCAAACATGGTTATCACTATCAAATGATACGATCAAGAAGTGGGAATCATTTTTCCATTGGTGAATATAATTTTTATTACTTTTTTTTCATTTACACTACTAGAATTTATTATTCTAAAAATACTGGCAATTGTGAATCCCCACTATTTTTTCGATATTTATTTTCCAAAAATCAATGATGAATTTTTTGTATTATTTTCCATTATAAATTTTTCATATAACAGATAATAGAAATATAACAATTCCAATCATCGAATCCCTTTTTTCAATTTTTTTATTCTCATTCATTTTTAATTCATCTCCAAGAATCAACATAGCTAGCAAGTTAATGAATCTTGGCATGGATCAATGAACGATTGATATTAGGGTTTATGAGTGGTTGATTTGAACATGGAAACAAAGAGAGAGGTTTTCATGAGGATTATTGAGTTATGAAAGTGTTGGAGATAAGTTTTATTGTGTGGAACTTTTAGATTTTATTTATTCACTACTTAATGATTAAAAATCCCTCAATTATATTATTTTTTATTATTTTTATTCAAATAAATCTAGTTTTTATGTTTTGTATTTCTAATTTATTTAAGTATACATATTATATAGATTTTAATGTTTTTTTATAAAGTAAATAATACCTACATAGTGGTGAGAATGAAACATATACATATAGAAAAATTATTAATATGTAGATTTAAAATCATCTTTATTAAGTTGAGTTTGTTGAATTTTATTGAGTGTTTGATTCATATATTGTCTGCAAATCACTCTTACAGTTTTTTAAAAAGACTATTATTCCATTATTAAACACATGTATGAAAATATATTAAAAATACTGGTACTTAGATTATGAGATGACTTGAAAAAAGACCAATTCACTCGTATGCATATTTAACTTATATGTGAAATCTATATCTTATGAAAAACATATGTAAACACTAAGGGATAATTATATCTCAGGAAATATTATTCTTATTCATTTAACCTGTTACATATTTTCTTATATTATGAATTCATATATTATGAGATTTCATAATCTGAAGTGGATGTATCCTACATGAAATTAATGTTTTATGAAAATAAATGTTTCATGAATCAAAAGTATTATGTGATCCATAATAATTTGAAAATTTCATTAAGTAATTTTTATTATAAAAAATAAAAAATACTTAATTTTTTTTTATTTTACAGAAATATATTTTATGTGAAGTTTTAATTATTATTTATTTAAATTATTGTTACACTATATGCATCAAGAAGGTATATTTAAAAATAAAATATTTTAAAAAAGAAATAGTATTGTGATATTATTGGACTATTAATTTTTTTTAAATGAGTATTAAAAGCTAGTATTTATGAAAAATATTCAATATGAATTCCAAGTATTGAACAAATTTGATGTAATTTTTTATTTCAAGGAAGAAATTTTGGAAATTGTGGATTATGTATTCATAATTTTTTATTATTGGAATAATCATGGAAAATAGTTTTGTTATCGATATTATTATCATTCAATTATTTTAATCATTTGGAATGAGCATGTAGCTGTTGTAGAAACTTATTTAAGGGAAGATGATGCTACATGTGATACATAACTACACCCTGTCGAACCACTAAAAATTGATACTAGATAAAAATGTGAAAACACGAGTCAAGAAGAAGACAAGTGTTTTAATAAAAGTCCTGTTAGAAGATAATAATTTTCATGATAATTACTTCTCTATTGTAGTAATGCTTGGAGGACTGTTCAATGTCGGTCAACCTCCTACCAACAATTCTAGGAAATCTTCCTCAACTAGTTCTTGAGTATGTGTAATTACTAATTTCTATCATTCATCTATACATAAACTATATTAATTTATTTATTTTACATTCCAAGAACAATTTTCTTATTGGGTTATACTACCATTCAAAAAAGGTACACTTGGGTCATGGATTCAGGTTTAAAATTAAGTGCTGTAAGGAGTTATGAATCCCCTCTAAAAGTTAGGGTTCTTATGCAGTTGTGCCTCCACTATTAAAGTTATCTTGTAATAGGGTTGTGAATCGCATTCAAGAGTCTCATCTTTTGGTAGATATCATTTCTATCACCGAGCAGAGAGCAGTGAAGAGTATATATATGATCACTTTGATCCAAACTACTATAAAAATATTTGTGTTCATATTTTATTTTTCAAATTTATGTTCATTTTAATTTTTTTTAATTTCATTTAATTTCATTATAAATTTTAAATTAGTCTATTTACCCCTTATCTAGACCACATCCATATTGGTTGGAACCTAAAAATTGGTATAAAATCTTTACCATTTAGAACCATTATTTATTTGAACTAGTTCAAAAGATTTATGGATCCCATAGAAACCACTTCACTCTAATGGTATAGAATATAGTTATTATATGAATTGAATGGAAGATTTTATTAAGTAACTAGATATTGATCATTAGACAACTATAGTAGAACCTTATAAACTATTAGATTATGAACATGATTATCTTATATTAAGTGATATAGCTATATATGTTTTAAATTACAAAGTTATGAATATTCTTTATTGTGGTATAAATAAAGTTGTTTTTTAAAGCCTTGAGATTTTTCTCAATTAATGAAAATACTTTTTCCCTATTACTCTATGATTTGGGGTTATTCCTTGTATGGGAAAGGAACTATGAATTTAGATAAGCTAAAGGAGTATTAAATAGTTGTTTAGAAATATTTCTACCAAAATAGGGTGGTTGCGCCGTAGGGAATAAACCAAACCATAGGGAGGTATGAAGAATTATAGTGGTATGTATGCACTACAATCCTACCATGGATTTGAGGAAACACCATAGAGTAAGGTAGGTATTCTATAATGATATTTTTGGGAGAGTATGCACTGAATAATTCACCATGGATGTTGGTTTTGTTAGAGGCTATGCCATAAAAACTTAGACCACACCGCAGAGTTGATTTCAAATCAGTTACAGATGGATGGTCTAGTTTCTGGTCTTTAGAAATTAAATAATTGAATAGTATTATATTATATTGAATTTGGAGAACCTATTTTATAATTGAATATAGTTTTTATTGAGTGTTAAAAAAGGTCTCAATGTGGTATGGAACCCTAAAAATTCCCGGATCTTCCTCCTCAATTTGGAACTCGATGTTGTTCCCGTTTTACTAAAGGTATTTAAAGATAAATCCATGCCACAGAACTCATATATAAACTACAATGTGTGGAGTTCTGGACCAACATTATTCCATAATGCTCACCTTACACCCCAATAGTTTGTGTTGCATAGCGGCTCAACGCTACAGTCCCCCTTCCTGCACTATGTCTGTTCTTCTAGTGCACCACTCCACCATGGTGTTTTCCCCTAAACCATGGTAGAATTATTCCAGTACACCCCTATTCCATAGTGGTTACCACTATATTGTGGTGAGTGGTTTCAAAACAACTCCACACCGTATCCTCTTCCTTTCACCATTCAAGATATCTTTCCTACTCCCCTCTTAGAATGATCCTATGGATCTATTTTGAAGATGATTTCCCAAAGATAAGTTTAGTTTAATTCCTTGGATTTTCACATTTTTATCTTTCTCAAGAACCCATAAAATTTCATATTTTAATAGGTTCTAGGATCCCTTGGCATGTGATCAAGATCCGTTTGGCTTACGAACGTGGTTCAGTTATTGAAACCTCTAACAAACCTTAACATGGATGACAATGACTTGTGGTAGGAATTTCCATAACTCTTGGGATCTACTTTTCACATGTTTACATATTTTAATTTATGTGTTGGAATATTTGATACCATTATTTATTGTGATAATATGTGCATGTGTGTTTCCCATGACACCCTTTGTGATATGTGATTCCATGAGTGATACTAGATTATCTTTCTACCTTGTCTGATTTTGATCACATTCCATTATGTATGATGTTGTATACTAATGATGATATAATATGTCTACATTGTATGATTCACCCGGTATGTGTCTTACCAAGCCTTGGTGGTTGTCATTGGTACTTGAGATAGGTGTACCATTATGAAATTTTTATCTGTTAGAGGGGAAGCATGCTTGACTTGTGACGATTGCGACGAGGGACTTGAGAACATGGTGTAGGTTTGAGATATCCATTAAGATCATATTGAGGATGTACGTTAGGTATCCTGGATTTTTTTGAGTATCATTTCCTCAAGGTATCCTCGTGGATGTGCGTATTTTGTTATTCTCAACTAGAGGATGTTGGGATGCATGAACTACTTGATGGAAAGAAGATGCTAGGATGCATGTTCACATGAATCCATTAAGACAATGTGCTGGGGATAGTTTCATTACTATAAACATATTATATTAGTCTTCCATTATGGATCTAGTGTAGGTAAAACTAGGGTGTTGTGGTATCTTGGTTAGTGCACGACTGCCCAGTTTTTGATTTTATGTTTATGCTGTTACATATTTAATATTCTTATGGGAATTTTTTTATACTTGATAAATCTAGGTTAAAGATGCATTATAGATTTCCTACCATGTCTTGTACTCACACCCTACTCAAGAATTTTATTGTGCTTATAGATTTAATGAAGGATCTGTGAAGGGAAAAGACCCTTTGGTGGAAAGCTATGTAGAGGAGTACATGATTGATATCCAACTGAGATAGAATCTAGGGGAACGAATGTATATCTATTTATATTTCTATTATTTATCACACTAGATAGTCTCACAACTTTGGGAGAAACTTTTACATTATGAAATTTATGTCATAACTTCAACGCACACATGTTTAATCTGATTATTTATTACTAATTACATTTTTTAGGATTTATTATCAACCATATGACATGATACATAGGGTATAGTCTCCCCACTAACGAACTTAGACCCTCACTGCTAGTCAGCAACCTATTCGGTATATGTAGGCATGCATGAGGTCATGTAAAACTATATATCTAACCCAATGGGTTGGGTTGGGATGTTGACGAATGGTATTGGAGGTAAAAAGGAATCACTAACTTTTTTATTCTATTTTTTTTTGATTTGGGATAGGTTAGACAGGAGATAGGACATTAGGTATTAGGTAAGGTAATTATGATAATTCTTGGACGACACTGTATAATGGACCTACTTGTCTATTAAATTTTTGGAATAATTATGTTTTACTGTTCCTTTGGTTAAAATCATATTGGGTGATAAACATTATATTAACATGTGATTTACGAGGATTTAATGTGAGTTCATTCATCATAAATAGAAACATAGGAACACATGCCAAATATATACCTATTTTTTTAGGTTTATAGTAGTTCTTTAATTATATTACTCATTTATCCTATATATTTAGGACAATTTATCTTATGTGATATATCTATTATACAATGCTATCATGACATACTATTACTGGAATTAATTACTTGTACTGAGCGTATAATTGTTTAAGTATATATATGATGTCTGTGTCAAACTTGTAGGGACATAGTGTAGGGTAAGAGCTAGGAGGGGTATACCTTGGGATTTGGGTAGACTCATTTGAAAGAAATTGTGTAATACAATAAAATTGTTAGGATATATTTATGTCCCTTTTATTATAGAAGATTCCGCCTCATAGTCATTTCGTAGGACCACCAGATGAGAAGCATACTCCATAGCACATTCCCTATTATAAAATGACCCACTGAGGCCCACATTGCTGATGGAAGGCTGAGCCAAAACAACTACAAACCAGTATCCATAGGTCTGGTTCTGGAGATAATCACTGAGAAGAAATAACTAATATTGGAGTCATTTTCATAATGTACCTATACACATACACCCAAACATATGCATGCATAAGTGAAAATGAATAATAAAAATATTCAGTACAATATAGAGTAAAAGGAATTCATGTAATAAACTATAGGGAATGAAAAAGAGTATGACAATGTAATACGAAAGTTAAAGGAAAAAATACACTTCAAACTAAAAAAGATGTCCCAACTAGACAATAATTGGAAAAGAAATACTGATAGATCCAGAATCTAGATCTCCAAGATCTCACCACCATATGAAGTCAAATGCATTAAAGTATCCCTATAATCCTATGAAATTACCTCTGAACATCCCATTATCAAAATAACACATTAAATGTGTCGGAATATCCCATGTAGGGGTGAGTATATACATACTAGTAGTACACCTTGAAAAAATGGAGGGCGAGCAATAAGAGACCTGATAGAAGCACAAATCTTATCCCAATGAAGTTGTGTCAATCATTATATGATACAACAACCATAAATAAAAACAATATATGCTCATCAAGAAACCCAAATGAGAGAGAATGGGTATCTCCATCTCCCTAGTATAGCTACAAACAATAAGTCTACCAACAGTTTCAAGAGTCCATCATCGATGCCCAACAAATCCTGTGTCTGTCTGAAGAATTAAAGTAATCCTATAGAGACACACCTTTACACTATACCACATGGTCAAGGGAACATTATATCTATGTAGAGGAACCATTCTTTGGTATATCACGAGGGTTCCTCTCAGTAAGTTGAGCTCCCATGCCCTGATACAACATGTTGAGAAAAAATACCTCTAGGTAGCATGGAGCTTCACAAACAATATTTTATAGATTCTTGAAAAGGTGATGAAATGGATATAATCTTTTGGAATAGAAGACAACATGAATAAATAGAAATCTACTACTCATATAAAACTATATAAATACTTAATGAAGATTCAAAGGCTCCAAATTCGTTAAGGTGATTCATGAAGGTTGTTCTTGTGAAAAAATTTTATGAAGAAAGGAAGTTCATAAAGGCTATAAAATCTAACAAAAAGTTGTAATCATCATGAATGTATTGATTTTATCATAGTCTATAAAAAGATGGATGAAAATTTGGAGCTTTGTGAATGCTACGTGAGCTTCAAGAAAGTGTTCAAGATTCATTAAAAGAGGTTTCTCCATGAAGGATAGTTTAGATTCGTGAGATAGGTGAGCTTTGCAAATGATGTTTGGTTCATAAAGATAGTATAAACATGCGAAAAATTTATTTAGTTTCATTAGGGATGTGTGAGTTTTGCAAAGGTAGTGATCATTATGAAACTATTATAAATGGATTCTAGTAAATCTATGGTAAAGTGGAATTCACCAAGTGGTTGAAACAAAAAATTAAATAGAGAATATACCTACAACATATGATGTATTCATTATTTATATTGAAGGTATATACATGTCCATATACTGGGTGTGAGTTATTTCTAGAGAAGCGAGAAAAGGAAGTGGAATAAGGTAACCATTTCCATTGGCAGTGATCCATCAAAGGATATATTGAGGGAGTGGCCCTTAAGAAGTAGTGATCTATCCCTTAACATTGTAAAAGCAATGATCTAGCCTGAACCTTATTTAGGTCGTGAGCCTTAGTGGATTTGGTACATCAGCACATTGCCATTGTATACTCCTTGAACATAGCCTAGTGAGGGTGAACCATGTAAAATAGATGTGTCTCATGCATGATTTCATTTGTGTTCATACATTTACATGGGAGTGGGAGAGAAGAGTTTTTTTAAAAAAGAAACAAGATTTTAAGGGGAATCATTTTTAATATGTCATACCCTGATTCACCCCCTCTCAGGGTATTAAACCTAGTTTGGATAACACAACATGAGGGTTCCACTCACTAGATAGAGGGACCATTCCATGATACAATAGGATTGTTCCTATCAGTATGTAGATGACCCATTTTCAAGTACAAAAGGAGTGTTCTACATAGTCGATAGAGGACCCATGACTTGATACAATAGGAGGGTCCTACTCAGTTAACAAAAGACTCTTTCCTTGATACAATAGGTGGGTTCCACTTTGTAGATAAAGGAACCATTACTTGATACAATAGGTGGGGTTCCACTCAGGTAACGAGCCATCCCCATGTACCTCTGGGAGTGCCCATGTACTAGAAGATTACATAGTGTATCTAGACAAAATCCTAACAAATGCACAAGGCTAATCATCTGTCCATTGGGATAAAACATAAAACCACTGATTTTTCCTAAAAAATGGACATGAATGGATTAATGGACCACACCATTGTGATCCTCATAGAGAAATTCTTGATATATTCTATTCAATTTTTTAAATTGGACACCTAGTGAAAAAAATACATTCCACTACATCATGAATGAATGAGTTTTCATGGGAAGGATCCATGATTCCAAATTAAATACCTGATATTGGTCTTGAAATTCTCTCCACATTATTAGGGTCTCAATGCCATAGATGGGTCTTCATTTCAACATTGTACAAGGATGGTACAAAAAATACTAGATTTAATAATAATAATAATAATAATATTATTATTATTATTTGGAACTTTATGAACCCAAGCCATGAGTTCAAAAAATGTACCCAACATTGGTCTTTAATTGACCGTCTTAATACAGTGATCATGATGCCATAGATAGATCACTAACCCGATATCGTATTAATAGGTTATAGTATTAATTAGATTCCATAACAATAAAAATATTATTATCATTTTATATTAGTAATATTTTTAAAATTTATTCATACATTAAGAGGAGGAAATCCACCCCTCCTTCAGGCATGAACAACACGCAACTAACCCCTCCCTAAAATAGGGGTCCCCATTTATTCTTCTTCTTTTCTTAAAAAAATATTAATTCCTTTAAATTGTTAAAACAATTATTCTTCTTTCAAATAGTTTAAATGATTTTTATTCCTGTAAACAGTTAAATCATTTTTTCATTATTAAATAAAATCCATTTAATTTTGTTAACTAGACACATTTTTTATGTTATTATTATTATTAAAAATAATAATAACACCTGTTATGTTGACCAAATTCAAACACCTCATTGGAGATCCAAGTCTGGACACCATCCCATCCATGTCAAGCATCATCTTCCATGAGACCCTACGCATGGCCTCCATTCAGAATTGATCTTGTTGCACCACACCTCATCACTACACGTCAACTGGGAAAACTGGGGATCCATGATCTGATCCCAAACCAACATTGATCAACCACTGTCCTTATCTCACCTTGATCACATCCTCAACAAAAAACCCACACATTCATTACCAATCATATCGATTCACAAATCACCATGCCTCTCATTTTTTTCACAACTGTCACAATTTTGGGGCTTTGATCGTGCTTGGACCCACCACTACAATGTCGAACCGCAACCTTGTTGGCCAATGGTGAATAACACGATGAACAGATAGGGGAAACCACTAGAAAAATGTTCCATAACTAGTCAAGTGTTCTTGGCCAATGATTATATAAACATGTTGATAACATATATGATAAGGTTTGACATATTCTATATTAATAAAATCAATAAATTTTAGGACACATGCAAAGAACAACTATAATAGATCAAAAGATGATAAAATACATGATAAATATGTTAATAAAAACTGAGAAAACCACAAATTATGAGACCTAACTTGATTATGTGATGATCATTGGTGAAATAATGGTCTTCTAGGGATGAAGGCAACGATCCCAGTATTTTTGTCATAAGTCTCATGATTATCCTTATTTTGATCATCCATTGTTCTCCGATCCCGATCCTCCAATGAAGACTCTCTCCTCCTCCTATTAGATATAGAAAGGGTTATGCAGATGACCATTGGAAAACATCATAATAGTCTATTTATAAGGGATTTTAATTAGGTCATTTAAAAAAACAAACAAAAAATTTATTTATTTTAGTTATACGTACCCACCAATGGCTGCCTCATCCGAACATCCCATGATGACCAACCTTAGGTCATTCTTAGGGTAGAACCCACTCTATGGATTTAACCATGGTATAATATTTTATATTCGACACCCCATTAGTTATATATTCCATTATTTTGGAAAAACTATTTGCGTGTGATATAAAATATTTTTAATATTTTTATAAAATTAATTCCAGTCTCCCTGATCTTCATAATCACACACCATATTAGTGTCTATATCCAAAAATATTTATTCAAATATTACAAATACATAGAAGAAAGAAAATATATTTTCTAAATTATTCTATTCCTAAAAAAATTTGGTCACTAAAAAACACAAACTATGCAAAACGTTAGGGATACTGAGACTGTATCCATCTCTCTCTCTCCCACAATCTTCCCCAATGGGTTCACATGATTTAAAAAAAAGAATACAAGGAAAACACTTTCCCATAATGGGTATTTATATTCCTTTTATCAACACCACCAGATCCTTGAAAAAGGAAACTCCACTCTCACAGATTAGCTTACCCAGGTCGATATTGTACAGTGAGTCATGCACATACCTCATCAGCTATGACATGTGGAGAACACCAAGCACCAGGTCTAACTGTAATCAGACTATCAATTGGTAGACCACCATGCTAACCCAAAATAGTAACTAGAAAAGGGCCTATGATCATTAGATATTTCCCATCATCATGTCTATGGGATCTTATTACATCCTCCCTTATCCTATTTGTACTACTAAGTAAAATAATCCTCCTCAACACTATTTCCAATAGCATGAGCGGTTTCATCAACCATCCATGAACAAGTATGTCATTCTCCCTAAATTCTTGGAATCTATTAGGAACATATCTAGTGGATATATGATCAAATAATATAACCCATTTTATAACAGCAAGTCATTCCTCTATAAGTTGCTGAAGATGAAAAGGGTTAACAACCATTGACTGGAGATACGCTACACCATCATTACCCAAAAAGGGTCAACTTAAAATAGGTTAAATACTGTCTTACCTCACTTGAAAATAGTGAACATAAAGCCTAACTATGAACATATGCTTCTATGACCACGCCCTGGGTGTCCCTCAAGCTTACCCCACCTCAACCTTTGTTGGGTTCACTGTCCCTCCTATTTCTATCAAATAATATCCCATAAAGTGGACCTTCAAATCTAGAACTGACTCCAAGAGATCTTACATATGACTAGAACTTCTGGTTCTTGTCGAGAACCATCCTTTTGGGTATGGCGTTCTCCCACTCTGATGTCGAGGACATGAGGGTACCATCATAGAAGACTACCATGAACTGATCCAAGAAAGGTTAAGGATCTGGATCATAATTCATACAAACTCTTCTGGGGAATTCAACATGCCAAAGGGTATCAATAAGAACTCAAAGAAACCTTATCATCTCTAGGAATACACGCTCGATATATCCACCTATAAAACTTGGAGCTGGTGATAAACCATCATGAGGTCAAACTCTAAGATCCACTTCACCTCCATCCGCTGGGCAAATAAGTCATTACTTATCCGGGGGGATACTTCTTCTAGATAGTCACCTATATTAGATGACTCCAATACACAAACTAAATCATGTCCTCATCCTCCACTTTGTGAAGAACACATGCCTGTATAAGAAAACACACATGGTGTTATGAATCCACCACTATGCAGACTCCACCAAAAAAACTTTGAGCTCTCACAGCTACACGGGATAATTCATTATTCTAACGCAGCTACAGGGCCATCCATAATACATATACAAGTAGAAAAAAATATATGGGGAGGTAAACATGACACATCCTCAATATGGATTCCCTCATTCTCCTCCACCATTATGAGAAACTGAAATCTCATAACAATTGGTACTCCAAGGGTAATACAAGAAAAACGATGAGGAAGTGGCTATAACCTCCTATGAATGAGCTTATTCTACTCTACCTTGGGATCACTCCTTATCAAAGGTTGAAAAATACATCCCATAAACCGAAATCACTACCACACTCACTAGTATAAATTAGTTGTGCATGGATGGTAGATAACCAATCTATGCTAAGGAAAACACATTAGGGTCTGACTACGACTATGGAGAGATTTCATGGGAGTATCTATCTCCTCATAGAGTTAGGTCACAATATTATTTTAAATATATAATCACCAATACTCTCTATAGGATCCTCCATCATAAGGGTTGATAAAAGTGGCCTCCATTAGTATCATTTGGTCTCAAACAAGGGATACGTCTTGGAAATGTGGTCAGAAACTCTATGCTATAACCGTAGTTGGATAAGTGGAGACACATGTCATTCCTCGAACAACACTCAAAGCCACTAATCCACAAGCTCTTATTGCTCGAAGAAATCCATTCAATTGATATAATACTCACCAAAACAAGGGCTCCCTCTAACACCTTATCACATCAAAAGGACCTCAAACACAAAAGTCAAAGGAACTCATCCACAACACCTCGACGTTATCTACTTTTGGATGACATAGACTCAACCACATAGTTTTAGATCAGGTCAAGAAAATGGATCTCTATTGGGTAAGTATCCATATTACGTATATGTTTTAAGGCACACCGAACATTTCCATTAGATGGCTCTACTAATTCCCCACATCACCCTAGAGATGTATTGCTGCTAGGAACAACATCAGGAGGGGTCCTATCTAAGTGGTAAATTCACACCACATGCTTGAACTAGTCCAATAACATAGGGGAAGGGATAGTCTAGATCAACATGAAACCTGATATATCTCTATATTGGAAATACATGATGAAAAATAAACATTGGTGTGTCATCTTTCAGTACATATTAAGCCTAAAGATGATCCATAGAGAAGATTGGTGGACATAAAAAAACCATCAAATTAGTCGGGGTCCACACAAGATACAAAACCCATACAAATAACATGAGTTAAACCTCTAATGACTTATGGTCTGTCTCGTCATGGAACCACAGTGGTCTCCATCACTGTAACTCACGTATCAAACTAAGCATGAACATACCATAGTTCTATCCTACTGGAGTTATTGACTTATCAACAAATAGATGGTTATTTTTTTAATCCAAATAAGGATACATGCACTGATAAACAGGTGGTATCACTACTGGGTTCGCTTCTGGATGAAACACCTCATGGGTGGGTCCTTGAACTGAGGTCTCATAACTCAATTGGTCATCATCACGACACTATCTTGAAATCTTATCTATCTATCATTGTGGATTCATCTTGAAAGATATCAATATCTACTATGGTAAAATAACATATCAGGGATATAACTCAATAAGGAAAATTAAAGTACTCAATACTATATGATGCATGTACCATTGATTAATGGAACCAATGTCTTGGTATGATAATTTGACAAGCAGTTAGTCAGAGTCCTAGTGTATGGATCCATAATACGCCACACTGGAACTAAGTTCCCCATCCTAAAATTTTAACTCAAGACACGTTGAAATTGTTTCTCTATGTCCCAACCAAACCTCATAAGGGAAAAAAATCCATACACCACCCCAAGGTTGACCCAACTCTGATACTAATTTTTTATAACTTAACCCATCGGGGCCCGCCTAGATAGTATAAGGCTGACCCGTAACTATCCTATTCCCTCTTTGATAGACTAGGGGCTGGAAAATATCCCAAAAAGGCACTACATTTTAGGTGAGTCCTAATGTCCATACATAATGGGGGTTTCGAAAAGAACTTATATTTGAAGGGTGGCCCAATAGAATTACATATTGAGGGATGGACCAAAGGCCTTACATGAGAATTGATTCAGGCAACGTTTAAACCCCAAATCCAAAAGATACTAATTCCTTATTATAGTGATCTAATCCAGGGGGTTCGTTACGTTCCCTATAATTAAAAGTGATTATACAGGGATTAATATTATAGAAGGAATAAAATGTTGATATATTAAATAAAGTGTTATAAATTCTTCTTTTTTGTTGAATTTGATATTGATATGAATTTATGGGTGATTAATTTCAATTATTAGTTTATAATTCTCTTTTAAAATTTTAGATGATTTAATGGATATGAAAATCATAATTTACATGAGGAATTATAAATATTAGATATGGAATTTATACTTACAATTCTAAAAAATATAATGATGGTTTGCTAAATGTGTTTCATGTGATAAAATCATTTACAATTTTAAATAATGGTATGTGATTTCTAAAGGGGACAAAAAAGGCGCAGGTAAATGTGTTTTAAATTATATTTTTGATGTATTTTTGTGTTATAAATTAAATATTAATAATATTATTGATTTTTTTATCTTTTATTAAAATTACTTGTATTTTCCAATGATTCTTCAGGATATACGTGATACTATGGGAAAATGAAATGGGGGATAAATTGAAATGGTTTGATTCTATATGTTGGAAATAACATTTTAAGTTTTTATAGAAGTGTTTATGTTTTGAATTTATGTGTTTAGATGTTTAATTTATGTTTGGAAATTTTTTTTTATTGAGGTATTGAGTTTCTACTAGCATTAGCTTAAGTATGTAAAACATAAAGTCAAGGTGGTTTGGAAATAAGATGAAAATATTTTATGTATATTAACTATAAATATTAAATTATTATCATACATTTCAGTATACACATATCGTATGTTAGGATCTAGGATATGATTGAAATCTAGGGGGTATTCGATAGAGATATATTTCTCACACTCTATATGTTTATAATCCAAAAAATTGAACATATACTTGTCTTAATTCATTCATGGGTAGGGATATTGAGTATTTTGGAGTTGAATAATGAGATCAATGTAACAATTTCAGAGGATATTGTAGGTGTTAGAATAGAGTTTTTTTCCACCTTTATTATTGTGTTATTTATATTGTAATGATTTATGATACATGTGTTTAGGTTATGTTGGTCAGTTTAGTTGTATGACATATATGGTATTATTTGGGATAATCTTAAGTTATATTTGTTAATGATTGGTATCCGTTTATTTTGTTTTATGTATTAATATTTTTTTATTCAGTTTTTTTTGATTATTTATTAGTGGATAAATCACTCCCCATGTGATATGTTAGGCCCTTATTTTTAGTTTTAAGCCACCAGTGATTAGAAAGTGACGTAAGAAATATTTTACATTTCATCTTAGAGTCATGATCATACTGGGGAAGAATGTCACTCAGACACACACATAGATATACATATTCATATCCAATGACTCATTCTCATGAAATATTATGGAAGTAAGATTTTCACAATAACAAATATTAATAATTATTAATAAACACTGTAAAAAATGGAATCTAAAAAGAACTTTTATTTTATATACACATGTTTCCTAAACATGTTTATTTTATATATATGAAAACAAACATAGTAGGGAACTATATAGAAAATTATATCATACCAAGAGAGTATCCACCTACATCTTCATTCAGGGGTGATGATATTCATTAGTTCATTTTTTGTCTTGTAGTTATAAAAATAGATTCATATATTATTTAAAATATATATATATATATATATATATATATATATATTTATGTCATTTCCTATATAATATTTATTTCTATTTACCAATAATATATCACATGTTGTATCAAGATATATTCTGAATGTTCCTTATATTTTTCATAGTGTTACTATTATGTACTAGGGGAATTATGGTTATTTGATTGTTCTTTTAATAGCTTTATTATTTTTGAGACAAAGCTAATGAAATTCGTTTATAATATTGTAGTTTTTTCTAATTTGATGATTTTTTTCCTGTTCTAACTTTTTTTCTTCACATAGTATGATGATAATTTTTATTAATTGATCTTATTTAGTGTTTTTATTTACTTTAGTCATATGTGTGTATTATATTATTAGTAAATTTATATTATATAAATCAATAAATATTCTATTTACTTACTTTTAGTCTATCTATAATGGGATACAATTCATAATTCATTTCTTATCATAGTAAGGCTCCTAACAAAGATATTCATCATATAATTTCAATGTCCAAATTAATATGTTATATAAATATATTGTTCATCCTTTTAGACTTTGGGGTGAGTCAGCTTATTTTCTAATTATATTATATGATAACCCTCAAAATTCCTCTTTACTATGAATTACTGAAGTTACATCCCCTAAGTTATTTTAGATAGAAATTTAAGGGTGATTTAAGTACAGTAGACTTATAAATTTGTGGATTATATTTGAAATTTATGGTCGTTTGTGACAATATTTTTCTCAAACATGATAATTTATGACCATTAACAACTTAGTTTTGGCCATTTTTCATTTAAAAGTGTCAAAAAATACCAAAATAATATAAGTAAAATATCAAGAGAGATCATTAGACACTAAATGAAAGTTCTCCAGACATTCTAGAGTGACTCTTGAGGGGAGTTGTTATAGAATAATGGAATGAGTTAGTTCTATACTGGTTAAGTGAGATAATAATAGTGAGTATGAATAGTTTTTTTCAAAAATATTTCCAAGAGTGTATAGAAATTAATTTGTATAATAATTTAATAGATCATTTTATGGACCCTCTAATAGACATATAACTCATAATATTCCACATATTCAACATGATCTAAATTTCAAATTCATTTTTTATTGTTTGTTTAGTTTGTTACACATTTATATACATATTTATATATCCTTGGTGTTTTATTATATAGTTACATCAACTTTCAAGAAATTGATCTTATAATTTAAGAATCTATTCCTAATTCCACTAATAACGAGGTCTAGAGGGTCACATACTAAGTGTATCCACAATCCCAAAAAAAAATCTAGTATTGAATTTAACAAGTTATAATAAATAATGTATATTATTGTTTTGTTGATCATCATAATTTAATAACAAATTATTCAAAATAATAAGTGAGTTTACTCATAGTAATATCTATTTTTTTTTCAAGTTGTGTGAATATAATATTTTTTATATTTATCAATAAATAATGCAGTGATATTTATTTATTAAATAAATACTCATTATTTAAGGATAAATAAATGTGGAAGAGAGGAAGCAGACCATGTTTAATGGTTCGATTGGAAATAGTGTAATTGAAATTTTTTAAAATTTTGATGCATAGGACATGTAAATAAATTAAGAATAATATTTATATAATTATTATTGAAGATGGGGTTATCTAAGAATTATGGTATTCGGAAAGGGATTGTGTGTGATTTTCAATCACTAATTTTTAAAAATAAATATCTAATTACATATCTATTATAAAAAACAATTGGTGTGCACAAAAAATAGAGTAATACTCTCTTAATTACTAGAGAGATATCAAGAGGTCTAGAGTTCTCTCCCCTACTCTATGAAGCTATAAATAGATCAACAAGAGTTATTCATTTTTCGAGAAGAATTATACTGTGATCAACCACATACAACTCAAGCGATAAAGCTCATCCATACTAGAAATGAATATTATATAGAATCTTTCATTGATTGTGGTGAACATGTATATCAACACTAGAGGAAATATACACTTGGTTCCTACAACAAAATGATAGTATGAAAATATCTTGTTCACCGGGTCATCAATAAAAGTTGAATTACAAGTTGAGGTGATTATATATATGCTCGTAAATTAATTATAAGTTACATGTGAAGATTCATCGCTTTTGGTTATGAAATTTTAATCTCATCAATGAATCTACTATTTTTGTTGGAAATGATGTTTTGATCAGGTAAAAAACTATTACATGTGATTTAAAACAAAAATGAGAGTTGTCCATACCAATAAGGAAACTTCCACTATGTCTGGAACCTACATGTGATAACTGAGTGGGTGGTTGTTTAATTTACAATTATTTATTATTCATAGATTTAATGTTTGCATTCACAATTTTATTTTTCTTATATTGATTTTTATTAATATATGAAATCACTATATCCTCCCTATCTTCGTTCTCACTAACATAACTAGTAATCGATTAATGATTAAAAATTAAGAAGCATTCAATTCACACCATCTAGAGGTTACAAAGGCTCTACCTAGAAAAAATCCAAGCATAGGTCATGGAAATCTAGTATAAACACTTTTTACTTTATTTTTCACATGTGTATCATGCGATAAATTCATATAGATATGATCTAATCATATGTACGATATGAAAAAAAAATAATTTTCTTGCAGATCGAAGTAGACTGGCACACAACATGTAGAACTACACCTCGTGTATGTACCATACATGATGTGTAGTTATTGTCTTATAAAAACTGAGAACAAAATGTGACCTAGTGATCAATTTATTAGACACATGACATGGGGACATACATACCATGAAACTCTGAGTTAACACACCATGTATTCCTATAACATGCAATGTACATCGAACACATCCATGGTAGGAAACACAGCTAGACCCAATGCATGTGATGTGGACATGGGTAGAAGATAAGTATGTTCTGTGTACTTGTGTACATGTGGTGGTCTATTTCTAGTACATTTCTTAAATTTTCATAGAAATAAGAATTAAATGTATAATAAAACCCATTTATTATGTGTCCTGTAAGATATTCATTCGACAATACACACTATGTAATAGGATTAAAAATTATATATTAAATAAATTTACATGTAAAATTTTTAATGAACACCTGAGGTTGACTCCAAGTACACTCGTATACTACATTGATTTTAAATGAAATTAATTTTTTAAAAAAGTTTAGATGATGGTGAGTCAAGGATGGTTGGATGGAATTAAGATAAATAGAATTAATTGGATTAATTCACATATCATTATCTTATTTAAATAATGAATAAAAGTAATTGATAATAAGATTGAAAATACATGCTTGTTTCTTGATGTGTGGATGATCATGAGATTAAACCATCCCTTTCATGTGATTGGTTTATTTTAATTTATTATAGTGAAATTATTATTGATTAACTATGAGTAATCCCCACATTCTAATTATGTAAGGTCCTGTGTGCCCACATTTTATTTTATGTAAAAAACCTTTATCAAATCCATTTGATACCCTTAACAATGTATAAGTAAAGATTATATAAGGATGATTTTCCCATGAAATTAGAAGAAGTCAGAGTCAAGGATCAAATGTGACACCAATTGAGGTGATGCATAAGAGCTAATTTGGAATACTGCAACACAATCCAAGCTACAGTTCAAGGTTTTTTTCCCTAGGGTTTAGGGTTAGATTATCATCCACTAGATAAACTTATAATTAGATACTCTCTTAATCACGCCACTTATATTTTATTTTAATTAGTTTCATGGTTAATCATTTATGTTTTTGAATGTTACACGATCACTTAATGTATGAATTAACAGAAATTAAAGATGGAATTCAATATAATAATATTATGCATAAATTTTTTATCAGACATGGTTAATAACTTAATTAAAATCCACTTATTATTAAAAAGTCATGTAAAAGGATTAAATGGGGTTTACATATAAGGATAAAAATCCTCCAATCAAAATATTATGCCATATTAGACTTCAACTAATTATGTTATAATAATACTTATAGTTCCAAGTACTTAACCAACTGAATTTGGGGTGCTTTCAATTATCATTGAAATTTTAGATTTATGTTTTGGGTTTGTTTAACTTAGTTTACATCAAGGGTTTACTTCACAAGCAAGAATTAGTGTAACTAATAGGAATGTTTGGGGAAATCTTACAATATGATTTCAGGGTTGGGGAGTCCACTCAATAGATCAAAGAACTATGAGTTAATGCAGTTGTAAAGATACACCTACTTAAAACTCTTCAAAAACATTTTCATTCCCAAGTATGGGTTCTGAGAAGGTAATATATATCCTTTCCATTAGAATATATAATTGGAAATATATTCTGAAATTAATGGTGATAAATATTAGGTTCTGAGAAATAGTCAGAGACTAATGGAATTCAATTCAATTTAATTTTGTTAATTTATTTTTATCATCAAAACAAGTACTACTTATCAACTCGTAATTTATATAAATGGAAAATAAAATGACTTCGATAGTATCACTATGATCCATAATAAATAAGTATAACCTTCTCACCAGTTTGAATTTCTAGGAATTATATAGGTTCTTTTACATTATACTAAGCCGTGAATGAAAATAATACATGATGGAAACCTTAAATACCAAGTCACTTGCAAAATTGGCTATTGGGGAAGAAGTATCTCTCTACATAAATCATTTGGATTAAGCAATGAATGTTCAGTGTTTTGTGTTATCCTACATATAAAATGATATTTTAATGAAATATGATGATATTGATATATAAAACATAGTTTCTCACCTTTGGGATCTCAATCAAGAAAATGTGAGATCAGTGAGATGAGATTTTCAATGCACTTTTCATGTGAATGATTAGATAGTCCGTGCCAGATGGTCCAAATTTAGTCAATTTTAATGGATACAATGATCACCAAAACCTCTTGATTTTTAACATCCTTGATTATTTTTTACATATATCATTCTATCCTCACTACTAAAAACATCTCTAGTTATTTTGTGAATTAAAATACGAGCAATAGAAAGAAGACACTATCATAATTTCTTACTCTTATCCACCATGTTATTGAATACACAGGGTGTGAAAAACCCATTTCCCTTATAGTGAATAAGAATAAGAGGAACAAATAAAGCGGGGGGGGGGGGGGTTAAATTTAAGTGTTTGAAGACTAATTCCATTTCTAAGGCTTCGATGTACTATGTGTCCAAGAAGAGGATAAAATAGTAAATAAAGGAACATGATGTGGTATGTTTTTCATGTATAAATTTGGGACACTAGAAGAGGAATTTATACCATCCAAAGAAGAAAGGGAAAAGTTCAATTATGTTCGTTATTGAGTGTAATCTTTCTATATTTACAAGTTGGGTATTAGATAATGCATGTAGTTCTCACATTTTTATCAAAATAAATAAATCAAGTAGATTTCAGAAAATTACCATGAATGAGGAAGATCAATAGGATTCCAATGAAGTGAGGTTGGGCTAGTTTCTCCAGCCATTGGTGACTGCCATATCACATTTTTGAAAATATTGATTTTGGTTTTAAAGAAAATATATTATGTTCCTAGTGGTACCAAGAAAATTATTTTTGTTTCTTGTTTAGAGATGGATTGATTTATTTTAAAATTTTGAAATAAGGGTTACTACTTTATAAACATAGAAAATGTTATAGTGTGAAACATTTGAATAATTTTATTTATTTATTAAATTATAAAAAAATATTATCAATTGATAACATAACTAATACACACGACTCAAATGAAACCCATTGTGGCATCACTATCTTGGTCATGTAAGTGAAAAACACTTGACAAAGCCCTATCAAGATGGTTATTTGGACTCTTTTGAGATAAATACTCTCAAAATATGTCATAAATGTATACAAGGAAGGATAACTAAAACAAAATTCAGTAGTCAGGGTGAAATGACCAAAAATATTATATAATTATTACACACTAATGTGTGCAAAATTTTCAATTTGAATCTAGAGGTGGATTCTAATACTTTATTACTTTTACTAATGACTTGAGAAGGTATGGTTATATATACTTAATGTGGTATATGTTACAACCCTTTGAGAAGTTCCAAGAGTTTAAGAATATGGTTTAGAATAATATTTGTAAGAAGAGTGATAAACTTTTACCAGATCAATTTGGTGAATATATTATCCAAGACTTTATTGAATTTCTACAAGTGTATAAGATTTTATCTCAACGCACTCCAAATTATACACTATAGTGGAATGATGTTATTTAAAAGAGAAACCATACCTTCTTGGAAATGGTAATGTAAATCATGAGTCATGTAATAATTCAATTATCCATTTGGGGATATAAATTATAATCTAAATTATACTTACTAAACCAAGTACCAAAAAAGTGGAAAAAAATATTCTCTTTGAGCTATGGAGTGGAATGAAACCCATTGTTTCACAGGTTCATGAAAGGGGATGTGAATAATTTGTTAAGGCTAGGTCAAGGGAAAAATATAGCACCCCAAGGTATGAAGTGTATCTTTATAGGGAATATCAAGGAAATAAGTGGAGACTATCTATAAAACCTTATGATAATAAAGTAACTGTCTCAAGAAATACCATCTTTTTAGGGGTAACACATCCTCAAGGAAGATAGTGGCTGAAAGATTGAATTCAATGATGTTGATGCTCAAGATACCCAAGAGTTGCTATATGAAATTATTTCATAGGTCCCCATGGATGAAGATGTTCCTAAATCCCATGTTATGCATAGGAATATAAGAAAGGTGAGAGAACATAGAGATATTGTCTTTTATTCACTAATGAAAATGACTCATTATTGGTTAGTTGTGATGATAATCTCTCTAAAAAAGAGGAAACAGAGATATTATAGGCTACAAGATGGAAAGAAGCCATGAATTATGAGATGGATTCCATGTATCAAAACCATTTTTGAGTTTTTATTGAACCACCAGTTGATGTAAAACCTATTGGTTTTGAATGGAAACTCAAGAGAAAACTAGACATGAAAGGTAATGTGAATACCTATAAAGAATGAAAAGTGGATAAAGGGTTTACAGAAAACCCCAGCATTGAATAAGATGACAAATTTTCTATATTTTACATGTTTTGAATCCATTATAATCCGTCATCCCATAGATGATTACCATGAATATGGGATTTGTAAAATGGATGTCAAAACTTCATTTCTTAAGGTGAACTTTCAAGAGGACATGTATATGACAGAACCAAAAGGGTTTGTGATTTCAAGAAAATCCAAAAGGTACCTAAGTTGTAGAGATAAATTTATAGATTAAGTAAATTATCTAGGTCATGGAACATTCTATTAGATGAAACTATAATGGAATTTGGATTCATTAAGAATGAATGTGAGCCAGGTGTTTATAGGAAGTTTAGTGTTAATACTGTTATTTTCATATTAGTGTATGCTGATGATATATTACTAATTGGAAAAAATATACTAGCATTAAAATAGCTTTATTCATGGGTGATAAAGTGATTATCCATGAAATATTTTGGGGAATAATCCAACTTTATTAGGATCAAGATCAAGTGTGATAGATCCCAGATCACACTCAGACTATGTTAAGGTACATATATTAACCAAATGCTAAAGAGATTCAATATGGAACAATCCAAGATGGGATTAGTTCAAGTGTTACATGGTATATATCTTTCCAAGAAAATTTATCCTCGTCAAAAAGAGTAAATATATAGAATGATTAAGACTCCATATGCTTCTATGATAGGATGTATCAACTATTTCATTTTTTTAAAAGCCTTAATTTTGCTATGATTTAAGCATGGAAGGAAGATATAAATAAGATCCAAGTGAACATCATTAGACAAAAATTAAGGATATTATTAAGTATCTGAGGCATGATAAGGATATGTTTCTAGTGTATGGGGGATATGAAGAAGTAGTAATCAAGGGTTATACATGTGCTAGTTTTCAAATAGATCATAATGATATGAAGTTGCAGTCTAGATATGATTTTTTACTCAATAGAAGAGCTGTGACCTAGAAGAGTTCAATGAATCTTTTTTTTTTGATAATTATATAGAATATTTTTTGTATATTATGGATTAAAATGCATTAAAATATGTTTTTTTGGATTCAATTTTTTTTCCAAGATCTTGATGCGGTACCTAGAAGTAAAGACCATATCCCAATTTTCTATGATAACACTATAATAGTGGCTCAATCTAAGGATCCAAGGTCACACTAAAATACAAAAAACATACTTTTGAAATTTTATCCCTTATAGGATTTTTCTAAATGAGGTTAATTTTGACAGAACATAGTACCCACATAGGAAAACTTCGAGGCCCCCTTAAGGAAGGATTTATCTCAGTATAAACATGAGGATCACGTAAGAGCTAGTGGACTAAAAGCTATCATTAGTTCAATCTAATAAAATCTGGAGTCTGTTGGAGTTTTTTCTCTAGAACCAACTTGTTTAGTGTCTGATTACATGTATCTATTATTGAATAAGTTTCATTATAACATCATATATTATTTTTCTACTCAATATTTATATATGATGATGTCCTTAAAATATATTTCTTACTAAAAGGTCATATAATTTCTCCACTACGAGAACCTAGAGGTTCCATTAAATTATTCTTAAAACTTTTTCTATGGATGAATGATATTTTCTGATGGGACACATACAATATAGGCTATTAGAGGTAGAAGGATTATAATACATTAATACACACATCCATCCAATGGCTCAAAGGCCTTCGTTTTTTATTGATTTTTGATAATCCACCTTTCAAGGGGTGAGGTGGAACCCTTATAAGTCCTGTAGGCATAAGTATTACATGGCCCTTAGGCCTTAGAGGAATTCATTTCCCATAGGCTTCGAAAATTACATACAAACCATACTAACTACTTGGAACTACTACTCCCCAACATCTTCATCGTAAAATCAGCTCTCCACCTTCGCATGCCTATTTGGCTAGGCTATCTCATGCATGCACAGGCTTGTCCGGATGGCAGGTGTCATACCATCTCATTCTTGCAATCTATGTAGCTTCTACTGTGGTTATAACTCCTTGCTCATCTTTCTTATAGATATTGTTCCATGTGGATTATCTGGATTTCATTTTCACTTATGTTGGCCCGAAGGCCTTGAGGTGGCCCAAAGGCTTGGGTGGCCCGAAGGCCTTAAAGGACTCGGGGACCAAATCGGTGGCCCGAAGGCCCAAACAGGGGGAAATTTCCTGATTTCTATAGTGCCAAATAGTGCCTGCTATAGTTCCCGCTATAGTACATGCTACAGTACTGCACAGTTCCCACTACAGTTCCTGCTACAATACTTCTATTGTCCCTAAATTATGCCTCTACTTGGATTTGATCCCGGGTCGCCTGGATGCACTTTAAGAGTCCTCACCAACCGGGATGAGGCTCATGTGCATACATTAATACACACTCTAATGGTTTTCTCCTTTGGTACTCTTCAAGATAGGAGGTTATGAAAACAAATACATTAATAGAAAATCCACATTTTCAATTTTCATTAGATGTTCCTATATTTGATAATGTGTATTAATAATTATAATTTAATATCATCATTAATTTATATCCCAACTCACATTCTATGATGTATTGACAAAAACCATGAAGAAATATGTTCGCGGTGAATTTGGATATGTTCGGCGCATCATGAGTGGTATTTCATTAATGGATAATGCGAGAAAGGATTTATCATTTTTGTGTCTTAAAAATGTTAACATCTAATACTAGTTGATGATAATGAAACTACATAAATAAATTTAAGGCCATGGTGTTCCAAGGGTGATTTCATTTTTGGAAAGTAAAATGAAGAGACGTTGAGCATATAGGCTGATAGAATGAGTATGAAACCTACTTTATTTGGGATATTATTATAAAAGGAATATATTACATGGTAAATGTTTATAGGTGGTTGGGAATCATTGTGATTCTAACTTATTTATCTATGGATTACATATCTTTTTTATAGATGGTAACCTTAGAATTTAAGAAGGTATGCTTAATGAAACTGTGAAAGACGTCTAGAGGGTAATAAACTATATATTCGTAATCATAATTAAATTCTAGTATCAAATTTAACAAGTTGTAATAAATAATATTTATTTGAGTTTAGTTGATCTCCATAATTTAATAACATGTTATTTAAAAGAATAAGTGATTTAAATAATAATAATAAATATTTGTATTCAAGTTGGGTGAATATAATATTAATTATATTTATTGTTGAATAATGTAGTGATATTTATTTATTAAATAAATACTCATTATTTAAGGATCAATAAATGTGGATGAGAAGAATTAAATTTATTTAAATGGTCTGATTGTAAATGGTATTAGTGATATTTATTTATATTCTTTATACGCTTCAAATTTTAAGTGTTTAATAATAATATTTATGTTATTGTTATTGGAAATGGGGTCAACTAAGAATTATGGAATTGGTAAAGGGAATGTGGTTGATTTTCCAACACTAAACCTACTAATATATATATCTAATTATATCACATTCCTAAAACATGATTATTGTGAACAATGGATAGAGTGGGATTCTCTCAAAACCTAGAGATAGATCAAGAGATCCAGAGTTCTCTCCTCCCCTCCTCTTTTAAGTTAATGAGCGATCTTGACAAGTTATTCCTCTCTCAAGAAGAATTATTCTATGATCAACCATAAAAAATGAAAGCTATCTAGATCATCCATGATAACACCCAGTAGTTCAAGAACATCGTTAATATATCATGGTGAACATGTGGATCAATGCTAGAGGGATTATACATTTGGATCCCATAGTGTAATGAAGGTACGCTGAGAAATTTTTAACCCGATCATCAATAAAATTAAACTTACAAGTTGAGGTAATTATGTATATTCTCCTCAATTCATTATAAATTACACATGTCAATTCTTCAATTTTGGTTCTGAAATTTTAATATAGTTAAGTAATATACTATTTTCACTGGATGTAAAGTTTTGATCATGTAATAAGATGATTACACATGATTTATGACTAAAAACTGAGTCATTCATACCATCAAAGGATGTTTCTGTTCTTCCCAGAACCTATATTATATACCCTCATTGATGATGCACATGATCTGATGTTAGGGGTTTAAAATTATATATATATATATATATTAAAAATTAATCTGATTAATATTTTTAACTTAATTAATATTTATTTATTACAATAATCAAATGAATTTAAGGGTCATTTTCTTGAGTCACTTGTTAAGAAAGCACACAATATACCAAAATAAATAATTTAGATCCCTTTTATTTCTCTCATTATACATTTTAATATTTAAAATTTTTAACAGTGAAAAGTGTGCACAAAAAAATAGAATATGGTAAAATGGGTTTAGTTTTTTGGGAAAATTTTGAGAAAATTATCAAGTAATTTATATCATGAAATAAATGATTATTAATTAATAAAATATCACGGATATTTTGAATAAAAAATTACTATTTAGGAATTTATATTCATTTCTATGTATCAAATTTACGTTAAATTATAAAACATGAAAAATGAATCTTAGGATTTCATGAAAATTTCAGAAAATAATGATCAAGATTTTTTTTTATATTTATGAACCAATGAAACGTGAATAAGGTATTTTAGACCCTTAAAATAATAAAAATTACTTTTAAGAATTAAAAATATTTCTAATAATTGAAATATATTTCTAAGTGTGAAATGTGCTTTAAATGATATAAATAATTAAAAATATGATTAATTATTTATGAATCTTTGGAAAATAGTTCTTGAGTAATCTGTAACCCATTACAATAAATTGGTTATGGATATGATATTTGAATTATTGATAATGTATGAATGTGAATTTTAGGTTGTGAAATTCATTTTTAACTATTAATCAATAATGAAATGCTCCAAAATGATAAAATAAGATCAGTTTTACATTTAAATTTAATAAAAAATCCTAAATTATTTGTGATCCATAGGAATAAACCATATGTGAATTTGGAATACATTGTTATTTTAATGATATATTATTTTACAAAATTATTAATATTATTTTTAAAGTGTCAAAAATGTGTGAAATTATTAAAAAGGAGAAATAAAACATGTCATGTTCTACCAATTTAAGAAAAATGATGCTCAAATTATTTTGTGACATGCATAAACTGACCACATATGAATCAAATGTTTGATAATCATGTTATGATTAAAATTAGAATTTAATTACATATATATTTTTTCTAAGAATAAAAAAAGATTGAAAACATCAAAAAATTATCAAACAAGGTTTATTTTCCATAACAAATTTAGACAAGGATTTTTGATTCAATTGTGACTTGTATAAATAATACTTCTATTAATATAAAATTTGAGATGATCAAAATGATTAAAATTAATTTTAAGATTTCAAATTAATTTATAATTGTAAAATGTGTACCAAGTGATTAAAAGTAAGGAAAGGAGTTCAACTTATCTTAAAAATTTTGGGCAACCTTCCCAAATCCATTTTTTGACTTGTAAAAACAAAGTGAAAATATAAGAATCTAAAAATTATTAAAATTATAATGACATGGATTTTTACTATTCGAATATTAATAATATCTTATGTAATATTATATATATGGGTTGATGAACCGTTTTCATCAAAAGAGCATCAATAATACTATAAAATAATATATTAAAAATAATTTATATTACTTTTACTTCATGCATGAATTATCATGTGAAAATTCCATATCATCCTAAATGGGTCCATAAATGGGAAAACTAACATCACTATTGAATTTCTAATAGGGAATTTAATCAAACAGTGGTTGATTATAGTTCATATTTGGGCCCCATGGTCCAAGTCTATCATTGATGTAATTAATTAAAAAATTAAAAAAAATTAAATAATTAATTAGTTATATCCACAAAAATTATAATTCTTTTTCTATTCATTCTTAAACCTAAACTTATGAAATTTTCTATGTTAATTATAACCCAATATCTAGAGAGATTAAGGGAATTGAGAGAATTGGGGATCCAGGAAGCCATCAACACAATATCTAAAGAGAATTTCCAATGGTACCAGGTGAAAACATGGATATCACCATCAAAAGATAAGATCAAGAGGTCGGAATCATTATTTTTCATTACTCTATATAATTTCGATTACTTTTTCAATTCCAATACTATAATTTATTATTCTGAAACTATTTTAAACTGTGAAACCCTAATATTTTTTCAGTTTTTATTTTCCTAAAATCTATGATGATTTTTTTGAATTATTTTTTATTAGAAATATTTCACATAACAGATGATGGAAATATTATAATTCCAATCATGAAATCCCTATTCACACTTTTCTTCATTCTCATTCATTTGACATTCATAACCATGAGTCAACCTAGCTAGCGAGTCAATGAATCTTGGCATGGATCATTGAATAATCGATATCTGGGTCTATGAGATATTTATGTGAACATAGAAACAAAGAGAGAGGTGTGCATGAGTACCATTGGGTGATGGAAGTTTTGGAGATAAGTTTTTTGTGTGCGGCACTTTTCTATTTGATATCTTCATGACTTGTTGATTAAAAATCTATTTCTTATTTTATTTTTCATTATTTTTATTCAAATAATTTTATTTATTATGTTATGTAATTTTAATTTCGTTATATATACATATTATATATATTTTTAAGTTTCATTGTTTTTTATAAAGTAAATAATACCTACATAGAGGAAATAATGACACATACACATAATGAAAAGTTATTCATATGAATATTTAAAATAATCCTTATGAAGTTGAGTTTGCTTACATTTTTCTAAGTGTTTGACTCATATATTGTTTGTAAATCACTTTTAATGTTTTCTAAAAATTCTAGTATGTCATTATAATAAACCTGTATGAAAATACATTAAAAATGAAATTATATATATTTGCAGATGACTTGTCTGAATACTAGTTCACTCATATTTAGACTTCAATTATATATGAAATATATATCTTATGAAAAATATATATATATATATATTAAGGAATAGTTGTATCTTAGGAAATGTTCTTCTTATTCATTTTATCCTCTTACATATTTTCTTATCTTATGAAGTTCATATTTTATGAGATTTCCTAATGTTACTTGGATGTATCTTATATGAAATAAATGTCTTATAAAAATTGATGTTTCAAGGATCAAATGTTTCTTGTGATCCTTAATACTTTGGAAATTACATTATGTCATTTTTATTATAAATAATAATAAACACTTAAAAATTTATTTGTTTTATTTTTTAGAAATAGTTTTTCTATGAATTTTTAACAATTATTTATTTAAATTATTTGTACACTACATGTTTCAATAATTTATATCTAAAATTAGAATATTTTTAAAAAGAAACACTATTGTGAGATTATTGGATTATTTAATTTTTTTTAAATGAGTATTCAAGGCTGGTATTTATAAAAAATATTCAATGTGATTTAAAAGTATTGAAAAACTTTAAAGTAGTTTGTTATTTCAAGTATGATATTTTGGAAAGTTTTTATTATCTATTCATGGATTTTTATTATTAGAATAATTGTGGAAAATATTTTGGGTATTGATATTATTATAATTATTGAATTATTTCAATCATTTAGAATGAGCATGCAACTATTGCTGAAACTTATTTAGGGGAGGATAAAATTACAAGTGATACATAACTGCACCCTGTAAAACCACTAAAAATTGATACCAGATACAAATATGGAAACAGGATTTAAGGAGAATAAAAGTGTTTGAATAAAAGTCATGTTAGAACCAAATAATTTTCATGATCATTACTTCTTTGTTGTACTAATACTTGAAGGACTATTCAATGTCAATTGAACTACTACTAACTATTCTAGGACATCTTTCTCAAGCTTTTCTTGAGTTTTTTTAATTACTTATTTATATCTTTCATATATACTTAAATTTTTTTATCGTTTAATATTTTCCATTCTAAATACATATTTATTTTTTTGTTACACTACCATTCAAAAAAGGTACACTTGGGTTGTGACTTCAGGTTAAAAATTTGGTGTTGTAATGAGTTATGAATCCCCTCTAAAAGTTATGGTTGTTGTGCATTTGTACCTCCACTATAAAATTTATTTTTTTAATAGGGTTGTGACTCCCATTAAATAGTTTGGCCTTTTGGTGCATATCATTTATATTACTGAGAAGAGATAAGTGAAGAGTAGTCATTTTATCACTTTGATATGAACTAATATAAAAATATTTCTATTTTAATTTTATTTTTCAACTTCATGTGCATGCAATTTTTTTTATTTGATTTAATTTCATTAAAATTTTTAAATTGTTATATTCAACCCTACTCTAGACCATCACCCACATTAGTTGGAACCTAACAATCAGTATAAAATCCTTACCCTTAAGAACTTTTGTTTATTTGAACTAGTTAAACTGATTGACAGATTCCACTAAAACCACTTCACTTTGATGGAATATACTATGGTTATTGTGAGACTTGAATGGAAGATTACATTACGTAACTCACCATTGATCATTATACTACTATGGTATAACCTTATAACTTATTTTAGTTTGACCCTGATTATCTTATAGTAAGTGATATAGCTAAATATGTTTTAAATTAAAAAGTTGGGATTAATATTTATTATGGAATAAATAAAAGTGTTTTAAAGCCTTGATATTTTTATCCCTGAATTAAAATCCTTGTTTTTATCCTATTCCTCCATGTTTTGGGGTTGATCCATATATGGTAAATGAACTAGGGATTTATAGAAGATAAAAGAGTATTAAATAGGTGTTTAAGAAAACTTTTTACCATAAATAGGGTGGTTGCACCATATCACATAAACCAAACCATAGAGAGGTTGTATATGTTTTAGTGTTATGTCAGCACTGTAATCCTAATGTGGATTTGGGGAAACACTGCAGAGGAAGTGATATAGTCCATAGTTATATTTTTGGGAGATTTTTCACTGTAGCATTCACAGTGGAGGTTGGGTCTGTTGGAGGCTGCACTGTAGAAACTTTGACCAAGTTTACGAGCTGATTTCACATTAGTTAAAAATGGATGGTCTAGTTGCTGTCCTTTGTGAGTTAAATAATTAAAGATGATTCTATAGAGAAAAATCTATTCCACAAAACTCATATCTAAAATAAAGTGGGTGGAGTTTTGGACTGAGAGTATTCCACAATGATAACGTTACACCACAGTAGTACGTGTTGCAAAGAAGCTCAACACTATAGCCACCCTTCCTGCACTATGATGGTTCTTCTGGTGCACCACTCCACCATGGTATTTTTCCCTGAAACTTTGTGACCTTATTCAATTAAACCCTTATTTTGTAGTGGTTACCACTATGTTTTGGTGAGTGGTTTCAACACACCTCCACTCTATAGCCTCTTCCTTGCACCATTCCATAGATAATTCCACATCCCCTCTTAGAAATAGAATGTAGATCACTTTTGATGATGATTTTAATTAGGTAAGTTTGGTTCAATTTCATTGATTTTATCATCTTTTTTATGATCCAAACCCCATAAAATTCCATATTTTAACCGGTTCTAGGATTTCTTGGCAAGTGATCATGATCTGGCTGGTGTGAGAATGTGGTTTAGTTATCGAAACCTATGATGGACCTTGAAATGGACGTCAATGACTTATGGTAGGAATTTTATTACCTATTGGGATCTCCTTTACACATGTTTTCATATTTAAATTTTTGTGTTGGAATATTTGATACCATTATTTATTATGATCTCATGTGTGTGTGTGTAGCCCATGAGACCCATTGTGACATATGATTCCACGAGTGATACTTGATTATCTTGCTACCTTGTTTGATTGTGATCACATGATGTTATGTATGTTTTTGTATACTCATGATGATATACTATGTCTACCTTATATGATTCACCCTGTATGTTTGTCACCATGAATTGGTGGTTATCATTGGTGCTCGAGATAGGTGTACCATCATGACATGTTTATCCCTTAGAGGGGATGCATGCTTGACTTGCGGCGATTACGATGGGGGACCTGATCATATGGTGGAGGTATGAGGTTGCCATCAAGATCATATTGATGATTAACTTGAGGTATCATAGATTTTTTTGAGTATCATTTTCTAAAGGTAGCCTCATGAATGTGAGTACTTAGTTATTCTCGACTAGAGGATGTTATGATGCATAAACTACTTAATGGAAATAAAACATCAAGTTTCATGGTCACATGAATCCATTAGGGCACTATAATTTGGATAGTTTCATTACTATCAAAATATCCTATTAGTATTCAAGCATGGATCCGGTGTAAGTAAAACTAGGGGTTTGTGGCGGCCTGGTTAGTGCATGACTATTTCGTTTTTGTTTTTTTATTCCATTACACATTGATTATTATTACGGGAAAAAAAATTTATTCTTGAGAACTCTAGGTTAAGGATGCATGGGATGTTTGCTACCCTGTCTTGTACTAACACCCTACTTGGGAATTTTAGGATACTTATAGATTTCATAAAGGATCTGTGAATGGTAAGGGTCCTATGGTGGACTACTGAGTAGGGGCGTAAAGGGTTGATAGGTGATAGAGATGGACTCTAGGGGGAACCACTGTATATGTATTTATTTTTCTATTATTTATTACACTGGATAGTCTCAAAACTTTGGGAACTACTTTTATATTATTACATATATGCCCAAAATTCATTTTCCATATGATTATTCAGATAATTTATTACGTATTATTTGTTTATGATTTATTATCAATCATATGACACATTACATAGGGTATAGTATCCCACTAATGGACTCAGACCCTCACTACTAGTTAACAACCTCTTATGTATTGGGAGACACACATGAGGTCATGTAACACTCCGTCTCAAACCTGATGGTTTGGGTTGAGATGTTAAAAAATGGTATTAGAGTTAATCATGACTCAGTAATTATTTTATTCTATTTTCATTGATTTGGGATAGGGTATATAGAAGATATGACATTAGGGATGAGGCTAGGGAATGATGGCAGTTCCTAGACAACACTATATAGTGGACCTCTAAGTTTTTGAAATTTGGGGAAAATTATGTTTTACTATTCTGTTGATTAAAATCATTTTTGGAAATGAACATTATATTAATATGTTATTTATAAGGATTTAATGCATATTCATGCATCATGAATAGACACATAGGTTTACGTTCCATATATATACCTTTTGATCACTTTATAGTAGTTCATTAATTACATTACTTTGTTATCCTATCTATTCAGGATAATTTATTTTGTGTGATATATATGTGCTACAATTCTATTGTGATATACCTTTAATAGAATTGATTAGTTTAACTGAGCATAATGTTGTTTTAGTATATATATGATGACTCTGAATAACATGTAGGGATAGAGACTGGGGTTAGATATAGGAGGGGTATACCTTGGGTTGTGGGTAGACTCCCACGAAAGACCTTTTGTGATCTAATAAAATAGTTAGGATATGTTTATATTCCTTATATTATAGAAAATTCCACCTCACAGTCATTTGGTGGGACCACTGGATGACCAAGCTACTCCATAACACATTTCTTATCACGAACCAACCCACGGAGGCCCACATAGCTGATGGAAGGATGACCCGAAACTACCCCAAACCAGTCTCCATAGGTCTCGGTTTGGAGACAAGCACTGAGAAGGAATAAATAATATTGGGAGCCTTTTCCTATTTTACCTGTACATAGGCACCCAAACATATCCATAAAGAAGTGTAAAGGAATAATAATAAAATTCAGTAGCATCTAGATTAACAATCATTCTTGAAATAAACTATAAGGAATAAAAAAGAATTAAAATATAATATGAAATGTAAACGGTAAAATAAACACTGAACTAGAAAATTCGTCCCAACTAGAAAATAATGGTAAAATAAATACTGAGATATCTTTACTCCAGACCGCCAAGCTTTGACAGTCGTATGAATTCAAATGCATCCAAGTACCCCTATCATCCTATGAAATTACCTCAGAATTGTCCTTAATATGCATAATACACAAAACGTATTGGAATATACCATGTAGGGGTGAGTATATACATACCCAGTAGGACACCCCAAAAAAATAGATGGGGAGTAATAAGACACATGATATTAGTATAAATAAGATCACAATGAAGGTATGTCAATCATTATTTGATACAACAACCATAAATAAAAACAAAATATTGTCATCAAGAAACCCAAATTAGAGGGAAAGGGGATCTCCATCTCCCCACAGTATCTAAGAACAATGAGTCTTCCAATAGTTCTAAGAGTCCATCATCAATGACGAACATTTCATGTGTGTGTCTGAAGAAGTAAAGTAATCATGCAGAGACACACATTTCTACTATAACACACAGTCTAGGGGACATAATCTATATGTAAAGAACCCATTCCCTGTTATAACAGGAGGGTTACACTCAGTAGGTATAAGACCTATGCTATGATACAACCTTTGGGGAAAAAATACCTTAAGGTAATATTTTAATGTTTTTGTGTTGATTATGTTTGTGAAAGAATAAGGCTCCCAAGGTCAGTTGTGTAGTTACAAAGAGATTATCAACATGTTGTGTTGATATAAATGAATATACAAGGTGGTGATATTTCCTATTGTTTTCCAAATTTTTGTAGTCCAATATTTGGAGGATGAATCAATCATCATGAAAGATGGATTTCTATGAATTCATCATAAAAATATGGTAAATCAATGAGTTTCATGAATATTGGGTTTCATAAAGTGAGATTCAAGAAGGTGTGGAGAATCACGAATGAGAATCACGAATGTGCGAAGGGTTGACGGTAAATATCCGTGACTATGAGAAGCATCACAAATGGGAAATTAATTGGTTCTTCTCAAATGCATGGGTATTCATGAAAAATATTTGATAACTTCTTGAAAAGGTGGTGAAAAGGATACAAGATTTTTGAACTGAAGGAAAAGATGGTAAATAGGCATATACCCCCTTCAAAAAGTAGGGAAAGACTTAATAAAGATTCAAAGGCATCAAATTCCGGAAGGTGATTCATGAAGGTTATTCTTGAGAAAATAGTTTGTGAATAAAATAAGTTCACAAAGGCTATGGAATCCAACAAAAATTTTTATACATCACCAAAGTATTGACATTCTCAAAGGCTATGGAAAGATGACTGAAATTTGTGAGCTTCGTGGTGGATAAGTGATCTTCACCAAAGTGTTTATGATTCATGAAAGGAGGTTTCTTCATATAGGATAGTTGTGATTTTCAAAAGAGTTGATCTTTTAGAAAGTTTTTTGGTTCCCTAAGTAAGTATATAATTGTGAAAATTGGGTAGTTTTGTGAAGGCTTTGTGAGATTTGTGAAGGTAGTGAGAATTGTGAAAGTGTAAAAAATGGATTTCCCAGTAAATATGTAGTGAATTGGTATTGATAAAGTTCTTAAAACTAGAAATTCAATAGAGAATCTACATTAAACTAAGGATGTATTCATTATTTCTAATGAATGGATCTACATTTCCATAAACTTTGTGTGAATCCTTTTTGGTGAAGTACGAAAAGAATGTTTAAGAAGGTGATACATTCCACTGATAGTGATCTATCGAAGGAGAGATTGAGGGAGTGACCCTTGAAAAGTAGTGAGATGTCCCTAATCATTGTAAAGGCAGTGATATCATGCATAGATGTGATCTATCCCAAACCTTATTTTGGTAGTGATCCTTAGTGGATTTGGTACATCGACACATTGCCATTGTATACTCCTTGGACGTATCCCAGTGAGGGTGAACCATGTAAAATAGTTGTGTCTTGTACATGTTTATGTTTATACATTTTTATGGGAAAGGGGGAGGGGAGTGTTTTTTACCAAAAAAAGATCTAAAGCTGAATATTTTTTAATCTATCATACACTGATTCACCCCCACTCTCCAGGTATTTAACCTAGTTTTTCTAAAACAAAAAGAGGGTTCCACTTAGTAAATAGAGGACCCGTTACCTAATACAAAAGGAGGGTTCCACTCAGTAGGTAGATGACCCATGTCCTAATAATACAGGAGTGTTACACATAGTAGATAGATGACCCATGACATGATACAATAAGAGGGTTCCAATCAATAGACAGAGGAATCATGCCCTGACACAATAGGTGGGTTCTACTTTGTAGATAAAAAAAATCCCTTGATACAATAGATGGGTTCCACTTAGTAGATATAGAACCCATTCCCCAATACAATTTGATGGTTCGACTCTTTAGATAGAGGACCCATGCCCTGATACAATAGGAGGGTTCTAATTTGAAGATAAATGACCCATGCCCTAACATAGCATGAGGGTTACACTCTATGGTTAGAAGACCCATGACCTAACACAGTTAGAGAGTTATAATATGTGGATAGTGGATCCGTGATCTGACAAAATAGGAGGGTTCCGCTTTGTGGATAGAGGACCCATGCCATGAAAAAATAGGAGGGTTCCAGTCTATGACAATCCTGCTTAATCGTTGCCATCTTCAAGTGTCTTCTAAAGAAGCATCAGACTTGGAACATCTCATATCATATCAAAAAATCCACCTAAAAATACACCATCACATTATAAGTTTAACGACTCTTAAAAAAGGTTAATCAAGATCCAAAATCAGTGTTGAAACAAAGGATATAAGAGAGATATAAGAGTCATAAGGAAGTACACATCATGTTTAAGGTCCACAATGAATGTTACCCCGACTCATCACCTAGTCATGTACCTATCCGTGCTCAGGTACTGAGCCATACCAAGGTGCCTATGGGCATGCCCATGTACTCCTAGAGTACATGGTGCATCTAGAAAAAATCCCAACAAACACACGATCCTCATCATCGGTCCATTGGTATAAAACATCAAACCACTGATATGTGATTACAAATGGCCATGAATGGTAGAATAGATCACACAATTGATTTACTAATAGATAAAACAATCAATATAGGCTATTCACTTTCCTAAATCAGAAACCATTGAAAAAAATACATTCCATTGCATCATGTTTCAATGAATTTTTGTGTCTTGGAGCCAAAATTCCAAATTAAATACCAGATATTGGTCTTGAAATGTTCACCTAATTATTAGGGTCGCAATACCATAGATAGTTCACCATTCTGACAACATAAGAGGAGTGTATAAAAATACTATATTTAATAATAATAATAATAATAATTATAATGATAATAATAATACTAATATTATTATTATTGGGAACATCATGGAACCAAGCCATGTGTTCAAAAAAGGTACCCTACATTGGTCTTGAATTGACCACATAGATAACACAATCATGATTCCATAGACAGATCACTAACCCGATATCATATGAATATGTTATATTATTAATTAGATTCTATAATAATAGTAATAATAATATTATCATTTAATAATAATAATATTATAAATATTAATTCAATCATTAAGGGGAGGAAAGCCATCCCTCCTTCCCGTGTAAACAGAACGTGGCTAACCCCCTTCCTCAAAGGTGGTTCCATATTTCATCTTGTTCTTTTATTAATAAAGATATTAATTTATTTAAATAGTTAATACAATTTTCTTCTTTTAAATAGTTTAAATGATTTTTATTCCTCAAAATAGTTAAAACTATTTTTTATTATTAAATAAAATCCATTTTATTTTGTTCACCACACAAATTTTTTAGTGTTATTATTATTATTATAATTATTAAAAAAGAATAATTACACCCGTTACATTGACCACATCCAAACACCTCATCAAAGATCCATGTCTGGGCACCATCCCTTCCATGCTGAGAATCCATCACAATGAGACCCTATGCATGGCTTCTATTCAGAAGTAATGTTATTGTACCACCCATCATCGCCACATGTTAACTGGGAAAACTAGGGATCCTTAATCCAATCCCAAGACACCTCCGATCAACTTCCATCCTCAACGCACCTTGATCACATTCTTGACCGTGAATGAAAAACCATACTACCAATCCAATACCTTTTTAAATAACAACACCACTTATTATTTGCACAACTGTCATCATTGTGGGGGTTTAATCAGGCTCGAACCCACCTCGACAATGTCGAAGCACATCCTCATTGTCCAATGGTGTAGAACACAATGAACAAGTTGAATAATCACACAAAAAAATGATCCATCACTAGTTAAGTGTTCTTGGGAAATGATTATATAAACATGTGATAACCTGTGCGATAAGGGAAGAGTTAAGCTGCATTAATATAATAATTAAATTGGAGGAATCTTGTGAAGAACAATTATCACAGATCAAAAGAAAATAAAATAAATGATAAATATATTAATAAAAAGTTAATACAATCAAAAATGATGATACCTAAATTTATTATTCAATGATCATTGGTGAAAAAATAATCTGTTAGTGATTAATGTGATGATTGCACTATTTTCTTCAATTTTCTCATGATTATACTCAATTTGATCATTCATCATTCTCTGATTCTGATCCGACAATGAAGACACTCTCAGACTCTTATTAAATCTTGAAAGGGTTATATAGATAAAATTTGGAAAACTTTATAAGAGGGTAATTATAGAGGATTTTAATTAGTCCATTTAATAAAAAAAATAATTTATTTATTTTCATTATAAGTACCTTCCAATGGATGCCTCATCCGGACATCCCTTACTGACCTGCCTTAGGTTATGATTAGGGTAATCCACTCTCACAAGATTCAACCATGGTATCATATTTTATATTTGACACTCCATTAGTGATATATTCTATTATTTCTAAAAAAATGGTTGTGAATTATATAAAATATATTTAATATTTTTATAAAATTTATTCTGGTCTCACCGAGCCTTAGAATCACACCCTATCCCAGTGTTTGTATTTGAAAAATACTGTTCTTTAAAAAAATTCATCACAAAAAAAAATATTTGAAAAAAGATGGGGGTACTATGCCTGTATTTGACTCTCTCACTCCCACCATCTCCCTTGATGGTTTCATGTTCTTCTGACGACTGGATCCCAATGAGAAAACTTTCCCACAATGGTTATTTAACTTCCTATTATCAATACCACCGTCTCCTTGAAAAATTAAAGTCCACTCTCATAGACCATCTTACCCATGTCGATATCGTACAATGACTGATGCACATACCTTGTCAGTAGTGACATGTGGTGAATACAAATCACAAGTTCTAACTACAATCACAAGTTAAAGTAGTACACCACCTCCATAACCTGATATAGTAGCTAGAAAAGGGACTAAAATCCATAGATATATCAAACCATCCTGATTAAGGGATCTCAATAAAACCACCCTTCTCATGTTTGCACTACTGAGGAAAAAAAACCTCTTTAATACCATTTCTCGTAGCATGAATGGTTCCATCAAACATACTTGAACAAGTGTTTCACTCTTGCTCACTTTATAGAATCCATTAAGAATAAATCTTGTGGTTATCTGATCACAAAATATCTCCCATTTGATATACCCAAGTCAAGACTCCCTAACTTGCTAAAGAAGAAAAGTGGAAACAACCATCGACTGGAGGTACACACTACCATCATTACCCAAAAAAGGGACATCTAAAAATAGGTCAACTACTCTGTTACCACACTTGATAACAGTGAACGTAAAAACTAACTATGAGAATCTTATACCATGACCACACCCTAGGCTGCCCTCAATATTATGCCACCTCAACCTCTGCAGGGTTCACTGTCACCCCAATTGTTAAGAAATCATATACATATAAGTGGACCTTCAAATATAGAAGTAACTCCAAGATATATTAGATATGAATATCACTCCTGGAACTTTTATATAACCATCGTTCTATTTCCAGTGGGCTCCAAATCTAATTCCAAGGACATGAGGGTACCATCATAGAAGATTATTGTGAAGTGATCCAATAAAAGTTAAAGATCTCGCTCATATGTCTTACCAACTCTGCTGGGGTATTCAACATGACACAGTGTATCCAAAAGAACTAAAATAAACCATATCATCTCTAGGATTCAATTCTAGATACATCCACCTCTAAAACTAGGAGCTAGTGATAAACCATATTAAGTCCTAACTTAGAGATTCACTTAACCTTCTTCCACTAGGAAAAGAGGTCATCGATTATCAGGGGTGGATACTCTTCCTAGGTAGTCACTTGAATCAGATGACTCCAATCCTTAACTAAACTCAATCCCTCGCCATACCCTAGGATAATAACATAGGGCTTCCAATGAAAACAATTGGGTCTTACGAATCCACCACTCTGCAAACTCTTGTAACCATACTTCCCACTCTCATAGCTAGACGGGGTAATCAAATATTCTATCACAACTATCTGGCCATCCTTAGTCCATGTATATGTAGAAAAAAATTACTCGATGGGGAGGTAAACCTAACACATCCTCAACATATATTCCCTCATACTTCTTCACCATTACAAGAAATCGAGAGATCATAATAGCCTCTAGTCCAAGGGTAATAGTATCCAAATGAGAGTAAGTGGATGTAACCCCCTATGAGTGAGATTATCTTACTCAACATGTGGATCAATACTTATCAAAGGTGGAAAATACATCCCATAAACTGAAAGAACTACCACAACCACTAGTATAAATAATATGAGCATGGATGGTAGATGAACAACTGATGCTAAGGAAAACATCTTAGTGTCCCACTACCACTATGAAAAGATTTCATGTGAGTATCTCTCTCCTCACAGAGTTAGGTCACACTGTTGGTATAAATGGGTGATCATCGATACATTATATAGGATCCTATATCTTAAGGGTAGAGAAAAATGGCCTCTACCAGTATCTTTTGGTATCGAACATGGGCTACGCCCAGAAAAATGTGGTTTTCCACTATATACTATAAATGAAGTTCAAGAAGTGGAGACACATGTCATACCCCAAACCACAATCAAAGCCACTGATTCACAAGCTCATATTGCTTGAAGCTATCCATTACCTTGAACACCTACTCACCACAACTAGGGATCACTCTGACACCTTATCACATAAGAAGTACCTCAAACTCACATGTCAAAGGAACTCATCCACCACACCTCGATACTATATACTTTGGTATGAAACTGACTCAAACACACAGTTTTAGATCATTTAATAAAAATAAATATCCTTTGGGGAATTATCCATCATAATTTCATGTTTTAAGGAACATCGAAAATTTCCAACACATGGATCTACCGACACCCCATGTCACCCTAGATAAGTCTTCCTACCATGACCTCCATCAAGAGGGGTGCTATCCAAGTGGTACATTCACACCACATGATCTCACCAATCCTATAAAACATGAGAAGCTAGAGTATAGATCACCAAGAAACCTGAGAGATCTCTATATTTGAAATACACAATGTACACTCAACATTGGTGTGTTATCTGTCGGTACCTTCTGAGCCTAAAGATGATTCAAAGAGAAGACTTTTGGCCAAAAAAACCGTCTAATCCATCGGGGTCTACAAAATATATAAAACCCATACCACTACCTTGAGTCAAATGTCTAATTCTTGATGTTTTTTTTCTGATCATGGAACCTTAGTGGTATCCATCATTGGAACTCACATTTCACACTAAGCATGCGCATACAATCTTCCTATACTACTGGATCTATTGACTACTTAACAAATGTATGGTTTTCTATTTGATCCAAATAAGTATCCATGTTCTGATTAATGGGTGGTCACATTACTCAGTTCCCTTCTAGAGAAAAAACCTAATGGTTGGGTTCTTAAACTGAGGTCTCATCAGTCAACCGATCATTATCATGATAGTATCTTGAAATCCTAACTGTCTATCATCATGGAGCCATCTTGAAAGATATCAAAATTTACCATAACTTAGTAGGGGAGATAACTCAATAAGAATAGTAAAAGGACTGAATACTATATGATTCCTATACAATTGACTCCTATAACCAATGTCTTGGTATGTTTATTCGATAAGAAGGTATTCATAGTCTTGGTGTATGGATACATCATCCACCACATCAACACTAGGTTCCTTGGACTGAAAGATACACTCGAGACACTTTGAAATTGTTTCCCTAAGTCCCCACCAAACCTCATAAGGGGAAAAAACTCCAAACACCATCCCAAGGTCGAACTATCTCTGATACTAATTTTTCATGACTAGACCCACTGGGGACTGCCTGGACAGTAGAAGGCCATGCCCAACTACACCATGCCCTCCTACATAGATCATGGGATGGACAAAAGCACTAAGAATTCATAAATAATACATGATCCATTTTCTTAATGTATCTTTACAAATGCACAAAACCATCTCCATGATTAAGTTTAGAGGAATAATAAAAAAATACAGTAACATCTAGAGTAAAAGGCATGAATGTAATATCCACTTGGGAATAGAAATGACTACAGAAACGTAATATAAAAAGTAAAGGAAAAAATACATACCAACTAAAAAACATGTCCCAACCAGAAGAAAAATTGAAAAGAAATTATGAGAGTTCCTGGAACCAGATCTCTATGCTCCAACCACCATATGTGGTAAAATACTTCTAAGTATACCTATGATCCTCTAAAATCACCTTTAACCTATCCATCATCTTCATAAGAAACAATACATGTGAGAAAAGCCTATGAAGGGCTATGTATATAAATACAGAATAGGACTCCCTAAAAACTAGAGGGGGATCAATAAGAGAAATGATATAAGTTGAAAAATCATCACAAAAAAGGTATTACCATTAGTATATGAGACAACAACAATAACTAAAACCATGATATTCACAATTAGAAACCCAAACAATATAGAAAGGGGATCTCCATCTCTGTAGCCCAGCTAAAAATGACGAGTCTTCTAATAGATCCAAGAGTCCATCATCGATGAACAACATCTCTTGTGATGGTTTTAATAAGTAGTCATGTGTAGACACACCTAACCACTGAGTCACATAGTTGAGGGGATATAATCTCGATGTAGAGACACCAAAACCTAGTACAACAAGAGGGTTACACTCATTTGGTAGTGTAACGCCCCAACCCCAGTTACCCAGAGTCGGTGTATTATTACATAACATTGGAATGATCACAAAAGATCAATTATCGAAAGACCTATTAGTTTAGTAGCATTGGAAACACTATATACATTAATAAAGTTTACATTACATCAAAAATAAAAACTACAACAATATAGTCTCCATAGTCCACACTCATATCCCCTCATACTATCCCTGCAGGCCATTCATAAAATACTTCTTCACATCCTGGAAAAAATAAAACATAGAAAGGGGTGAGCTCAGATGCCCAGTAAGGATAACAATATAGTGAAAACTTTCATAAATAAGAATAAACATTTAAGGCAATGTATAACTAAAACAAAAGCCTTTTAAACATAAACTTGAGAATAATATGGTAAATGAAATGAAATAATGGAATTTACTTATTAACATGGATATTCTAACAATATAATAATCACATCCAAAATCAATAACCCCTTTCATAATGATGGAATGCATAATGCCAGACTCTTATAACCAGGTATCCATGGCCTCGTGGAAAGAATACAAATAAGATTTTGTCAAGGCCTCATGCTAAGACACTAGTTTGTCTCATGAGACCTACCGATGCATCGAGGAGCTATATCGGGCTCCACCTATGAATTACTAAGTCCAATGCATTCATCATATGAACAGGTTTAAACATAACATAAACATTCATATTAAAACTAGCATACGAAATGTCAATACTTTTTCCATAAATCATGAATGGTATAAAAATAACACATCTATAGTAAAACATATCACAAAACCTTAAAAACTATATAGAAGTTTTGTATCATAATAAATCAACTTCAAATAAGCTTAAAATCCATCAAAGGATGTTGACAGAGATGAAATCAAAACTATTTGATAGAAATATCTCTTTTTTTAAATCATTTAAAAGTCACACATTTATTAAGGAAGCAATTTAAAAGAGATTTTTGATTCAAAGAGTCCCATACCACTTTGAAACTTTTGAAAAGAAATATCATTTCAAAACATTGATGTCCATAAAAATAATTCCTTAAAATCATTTTAAAAACAAGGACATTAAGTAAAAATATTTAGAAAGATAAATTATTAAATCATTAAAAATTCTGATCCTAATAAAGAATACCTTTCCCAAATTCTTAAAATATTCATTTTTAAATCATATAAAAGTCACATAATTTTAAAATAAAACATTTAAATTCAAAATATTCTTATAATCTTGTAAAGGAATATTCGACGAGTTTATAATGGTAGAAAATATCCGCACCCGACGTATAAGTTAAAAAGAGACATTCTTACCTTAATTTTGTCAAAAAGGTTAAAAGGGACCTTGTTTGGAAAACGATGGTAAGATTACTTTATAAAAATCTTATAAAAAGTAAAACAGGGGTATAAATGAATTTAAACCATATTCTGTAAAAATATTAAAAATTATTTGAAATACATTTTTAAGAAACATGGATGGGGATGATAAAGAGGTCCCAGTAGATAATTACGTATAAACAACCTCGGATAATGAAATGATTGTAAAATAAACCTTTACATTGTACTTTTCCTTGGTTGAGGGTAGGTTAACCTCCTTTATAATGGTGAAATAGTTGTTATTAAATTATATAAGAATCTTATAAATTAATATGATATCATATATGATCTTTTAGCATTTCTTTTTAATAGTATCTTAGTATTATCATCGTTTTAGATGTTAACTGACTCGTTTTATTTTATATTTTTTGTAACATAATCCATGTTTGTTATGGATAGGTTGTATATTATTAATATCCAGAATTATATCAAGTCCTTAAACATTATTTTTAACCATCAAATGAAAATTATTCATGAATGGATACGATGGGGAATGAATCTCATCGCGTTCATAGAGACGGTAGTCCGTCCGTACGCACGAGCGACAATATCATTCTATTGATATTAAAATAATATATAATTGGATGGTATATCATATATAAATAATAATTATCATGTTATATTTATTATTTAAATTAATTACACATCATTATTATACCCATCCAAATAAAAATGTGTTGAATAACAATTACACCACGACGTGGAGACGGTAGGCCTTACGTACACACATATGGTGACATGTCATTCAAAGGGTTGATAGAATAAAGATTATGGTTGTACCATATTTATAATAACATCACAGTATATAGAAGATACTAGAGTTATTATTTTATAATGTAAATAACAAATAAAGAAGATGTTGATGAAGAAAGGAACTTGCAAGAGGGTGGTAAAAACATTACCTCTTCTTCAGGGTCTTCCTTTTGATTTGATCAAAAGGGATCCTTAGGATGAATTTCGGATCAAACTAAGGCCTCTAGGTTGAAGTGAGGGAAGTTGAGAGAGTATTTTGGTAGGTTTTGGCCGATCCAAAATTCTTTGAAGGTTTGAGGAATTGGTTAGAATTTGTGTCCCTTTATAAGGGGGAGGAGGGGATCTTTAGGAAAAACTTAATTTATTAATTTATACTAAATACATATTCGGTTTCTAATGGATCCAAAGTGGATTATTCAAAGTATAAGGTGGGTATGGGTATAAATCCTTTAAACAAATATATTTTATACAAGTTTGGGTCATTATATTAACCTTATATTTTAGTTTTAACTCCTAGTTAATTAGTTTGACATTTACCATGTCACTTTGTATTTTTATATTATATAGTTAATAAACATACTATATACATCCAAGAGACCACCAAGTGATCCATTAATGATAAACCTATCATGATATACATCCTTTGGCTGAAACATATATTTTTAGGAATAGAATATCAATTAACAATATAATATGTTTTTTTAAAACCTCATTTTTGTCAATTTTGACACTATTCAATAATTGGTTTTTTAAAGTCATATAACTTTATTAATTAGAACCGAATTCATTTCATAAATACTAACATGTCCTATTAACCAATAAAATTCATGGATGTCATCAAATCTTTCAAAATATATTTATTTTAACATTTATAATACCGAATGTTTGATTCTTTCATTAATAAGGAAAATAGTGCATCATTATTGTGTCATAAATAAATTTAATTATTCAATGTATAAAAAGTTATAAATAAAATACCATTATGTACTAATTTTTTTATATTTATAAATAATATTTATAGTCTAAATGATAACATATTTAACGCTATGTAAATTTTTTTTTCTAAAAGATATATGCTTATGTCATTTTTGTATTTACTTTAACTTAATTAATATAAAGTGTCCTTATCATCTACAAGTGGCTTCATGGGGTCCTAAAATCGACCCAACGATTCCCATGGTCGGAAATGTATCAAGAAATAGGGTTAGGACACTTCTTAGGGTAAATTAATATTATTATAATATTATTTTTTACCCTTATTTACCGGATTTACCCTTTAACCATGGTAAATAAAATATTTACCGAAGTAATTATTCAAAATGTCTAAAAATAAAAGTTACCTATTTACACAATTTGGAACTCCTGAATACAAATATGGAATCCATTTTTCTAAATTCAAAACACAGAAGTGGCAGAAATTAATTTAAAATTATTTCCCATTGTTAAAACAAAAAAGCGTGTTTTTAAGAGATAATAACTATCAAAAGATTGACACTTGTTTATGTTCCGTTTAAATGTGAAATTATGTCCAATGACCATAATTTTATTAAATGGTAAAAATATACTCTAAATATACTTTAAAACCACTCAAATTCATAATTTATCACTATTAATTATTTTGATTAAAAAAGTTGTTTTTTAAATAAAATTTAGTAATTTTCACTATTCATCGAAATATAAAAGTTTTCCGAAACGTACCAAAATTTTACCCTAGGATAATTTCAATATTCCAAATCCAAAAATGAAGTCCATTTTGAGTTATAAAATTTATAAAATTTTAAAAAGTGGGTATTACTATTCCTAATGACTAGTTTGATTGGTTGTGGTGTGTGTTAGAACTTGAAGTTGCGTACAACACATGCTACTGTATTATTCAAATAGAAGCGTACCATGGAAGCTTAGGGTGTTATATTCTCCCATCCTTCAATAAATTTCATCCTCACAATTTGATATTGTTATTCAAAAATAAAAGGTTGAAAATAGAAAATATCTTTGTGGGAAAACCGATATCGGAAATTGGGTGAATAAAATTTAGTCTTAATAAGAGAAAAAGAGAAATAAAAGGGTCACCACCAAATTATGATCTTGATTTGGAGAAAATTGGTGGAAATTAGAGACACATAATTGGAGTAAATATGTAAATATTTATATGGAGTGATGGAGGTCATCAGTCACAAACAATTGTAGAATTGAGGGCCTCAAAGCCATAAATCTATGATGATTTAAAATATCATTGGTTCAACAAAACATAAGGTATTTGGATAACACATTTTTTTAAGATCCCTTATCTAATGTTTATGAATTATTTTCTTCATAGAATAAGATAAATATATATATATATATACTTGACAAGTATAGTTTCATCCATCAACTAATTTCTACCACAAACTCATCTTTCACTCCAAAAGATAATAGAACTCAAAAATATTATATTTATCCTAATATTATAAGGATACAAACATTAACATATACCATTAAAATGAAGAAAAATACTTTGTAATGACCAGGGACTTCCTGCAGGCTAGTAGTAGGTAAGAAAGGCCTCTCACACTATGATTGTAGGTTCGATTCCTGCAACTTTGCTCAACGTGATGGGTTATCGCCCGACCTGCAGGTTATCCTTTTCCTAAAACTATAGTATCATAATATTACAAAAATTGATCATAATAATTGTTTTAACCATAAAAAATACTATCCAAAGTTCAACTTAATCCACTCCAAACATTGTAGTTATCCCAAGTACCTCTATCCAGACGCTTTGAAAAAGGTATCTAAATTCCAAAATCAACTGTCACATCAGATTCCCTAGACAAAGTAAAGTTTAGCTTATTATCACATACTGAAAATATGATTACCTTAGTCATATTAAAACCTTAATAAAAAAAAACAAGTACTACAGTACAATCCATATATATATCACATTATTCTTATAACCAGAATATAATCCTTGAGTCTAAAAACAAAAGTACATTAATTATTCCACTTCAACTGTAGTAACTGCATAATATTGGCCTTGATCCCTTGGCCTTTTCTGAGGTAAGTTTCCTCGGTGCTTAGGGCATTCATTCACATAATTCCCTGTTTATCTACAATTGTAGCATTCAACATTGACAACACCTTTCTTTCCCTTACAATCATGATCTTGGTGACATTTTTTTCCACATTTGAAACAAACTCCCATTCCTTTTAGGAAAGTACCGGGGTGTTTCTTCCCACAATTATCACACAATGGAAAATCATTCTTTACCTTTTTCCTTTTATCTGTCTCTTGTTCCACCATTCTATTCTTTTCTTGCTTTAATTTATTGTCATAAGATTTAGAGAATTCCTTTTATGTCTTTATAGCACATGAGACAATGTCTTCGTATGATGAGAAGGATCGTGAGACTAATTCTCGATGGAGAAATCGTTTTAACCCATCAAAGAAACGATCAATCTTACTCCTTGGGTTATTTATATAATCGGTTTCATGCCTCGCTAACCTTGTAATGTTAGCTTCATACTTTGCGACATCCTCATCCTCCTTTTTCCTTAGAATGAGAGATTTCCTTTCCATATCTGCTCGATGGTCATGAGAAAAGTATTTTTATAAGAAAAATATCTTTAAACTCCCTCTATTACATACATGATATTTCTTCATCTTCCTTTGTGTTTTTAATTAATGACCACTATTGATCAGCATCTCCAGTAAGGAGGTAAACTGCCATGATAACCTTTCCCCTTTCACTACTCCCCAAAGCCTGAAATAATTTCTCTAGGGAACTTATCAATTTCTCAGCTACTAGTAGATTTGTACCCCCATTGAATGTTGGTGTTTGTTGCCTCATGAATCTATCTAACATTAATCCTCCAAACTGCGGATCGGGGTGATCCATATGGGTAAGGTTGTTATTCATAACCTGAGGGAGTTGTCATAGTATGGTGATTAGCTGATCATCACCAGTTGCATCACCAACACCACTATAATTATCTTTAGTAGGAGGGAAATCCATACCTGGAGTGCGTGCATTGACACAGTTTCCATTTCTTCCACTAGGCGCCATTTCTAAACAATGGCATATACAATATTAGTTTATGAATCACAATACATAAATCCAAACTTATAAAACACTTATCATAAATTGAACAGTTTATGGATATAATCCATAATCATAAAAATGTCTTCTTGGAGTAAGTATATACTCATAAACCCTTCATAAAGGTTTGTAAAGAAAATGATAATTATCCTGAGAATATCCCCTGGGAGTGTTGTAACCAAGAGTGCAGCAAGGCCCGTTTTCATGCACTAGTTCCCATTCGAGTCTAGCTCAAAGCGGTGTTTTCAGGTTTTACCCCTAGGTACATCTATACCAGAGCCTCCTCTACCTGCTCGTATCCAGACATGGATGTATTGATCGGAAAACTCAAAAAATCTCTACAATTCCAAAATTCTAGGAAGTTCTTCTATACTAATCCTCAAAGTCCATCTTAGGTCTATGTGCTCTAATCAGAGTTTATCTAAATCTAGATTATAAGGATTGTACTAAACTTTATCTGATACCAAATGTAATTCCCCGACCCCAGTTACCCAGATTTGGTGCATTATTAAATAACATTGGCATGATCAAAAAAGTTCATGTCTCGAAAGACCGATTAGTTTAGTATCCTTGGAAACACTAGATACATTCATAAAGTGTACATTACATCAAAAATGACAACTACAACATCATAGTCTCCATAGTCCACACTCATATCCCCTCATACTATCCATGCAGGTCATTCATAAAATACTTCTTCACATCCTGGGAAAAATATAACATAGAAAGGGGTGAGCTCAGATGCCCAGTAAGGATAACAATATAGAGGAAACTTTCCTAAATAAGCGTAAACATTTAAGGCAATGTATAACTAAAACAAAATCCATGTAAACATGAACTTAAGCATAATATGGCTGAAATAAAATGAAATAATGCCATTTACTTATTCATATGGATATTATACTAATCGAATAATCACATGCAATATCAATAACCCCTTTCATAATGATGGAATTCATAATTCCAGACTATCATAAACACATAGCCAAGGCCTCGTACCAAGACTACAAATAAGATTTTGTCAAGGCCTCGTGCAAAGATATTAGTTTGTCTCATGAGACCTACCGATGCATCGAGGAGCTATAGCGAGCTCCATCCATACCTTACTAAGTCCAATGCATTCCTCATACGAACAGGTTTAAACATAACACAAACATTCACATTAAAACTAGCATACGAAATGTCAATACTTTCTCCATAAACCATGAATGGTATTAAAATAACACATCCATAGTCAAACATGTCAAAAAACCTTCCATACAATATGGAAGTTTTGTATCATAATAAATCAACTTCAAATAAAGTGAAAATCCATCAATGGATGTTGACAAAGATGAAATTAAAACTATTTGAGAGAAATATCTCTTTTTTTGAAATCATTTAAAAGTCAAACATTTATTAAGGAAGTAATTTAAATAAGATTTTTGAATCAAAGTATCCCATAAAACTTTGAAACTTTTGAAAAGAAACATCATTTCAAAACATTCAGGTCCATATAAATAAATCCTTAAAATCATTTCGAAAACATTGACATTAATTAAAAATATTTAGAAAGATAAATCATTAAAACATTTAAAATTCTGATCTTGATAAAGAGTATCTTTTACAAATTCTTAGAATATTCATTTTGAAATCATTTAAAAGTCACATAATTATAAAATAAAATATTTAAATTCAAAATATTGTTATAAGATTTTAAGGGATGCTTCTACTATATTATAACAGTAGAAAATAGCCACACCCGCTTTATAAGTTAAAAAGAGACATTCTTTCCTTAATTTTTGTCGAAAAGTTTTAAAAGGACCTTGTATGGAAAATAACAGAAAGATTCCTTTATAAACATCTTATAAAAAGTCAAACAAGGGTATAAATGACTTTAACCCATATTCTATAAAATATTGAGAATGATTTGAAATACATTTTTAGGAAACATAGATGTTGATGATAAAGAGGTCCCAGTAGATAATTACGTATAAACAACCTCGAATAATGAAGAGACTGTGAAATAAACCCTAAACTTGTACTTTTCCATGGTTGAGGGTAGGTTAAAATCTTGTATAATGGTGAAATAATTGTTATTACATTATACAATAATCATATAAATTAATATTAAATCATATATGATCTTTTAACATTGCTTTGTTAATAGTATCTTAGTATTATCGTCGTTTTAGGTGTTAACTTACTCATTTTATTTTATACGTTTTGTTACATAATATGTGTTTGTTATGGATAGGTTGTATCTTATTCATATCCATAATGATATCAAGTCCTTAAAAATTATTTTTAACCATCAAATGAAAATTATTCATTAATGGATACAATGGGGAATGAATCTCATCACGTTCATAAAGACGGTAGTCTGTACGTACGCACAAGCGATAATATCATTATTTTGATATTAAAATAATATATAATTGGATTTTATATCATATATACAGAATAATAAACATGTTATATTTATTATTTACATGAATTACACATCATTATTATACCGATCCAAATAATATTGTATTGAATAACAATTACACCACGACGTGGAGACGGTAGGCCGTACGTACGCACATATGGTGACATGTCATTAAAGGGTGGATAGAATACTGAATATGGCTGTAAAATATTTATAATAATGTCACAGTATATATAATATACTGTATTTATTATTTTAGAATGGAAATAGCAAATAAATAATAAGTTGAAGAAGAAAGGAACTTGAAAGAGGGTGGTGAAAACATTACCTCTTCTTTGGGTTCTTCCTTTTGATTTGATCAAAAGAGCTCCTTAGGATGGCTTTATGATCAAACTATGGCCTCTAGGTTGAAGTGAGGGATATTGAGAGAGTATTTGGGCAGGGTTTGGCCAAACCAAAAGGCTTTACGGTGTGAAGAATTAGTTAGAATTTGTGTCCTTTTATAAGGGGGAGGAGAAGCTCTTTAGAAAAAACATAAAGTATTAATTTATAATAAATTAATATTCAGTTTATATTGGATCCAAAGTGTATTATTCAATGTATAAGTTGGGTATGGGTCTAAATAATTTCAACCAATAGATTTTAGATAGGTTTGGGTCATTATATTAACCTTATCTTTTAGTTTTAGCTCTTAGTTAATTAGTTTTACATTTACCATGTCACTTTGTATTTTTATATTATATAGTTAATAAACTTACTATATACATCCAAGAGACCCAAAAGTGGTCCATTAATGATAAAAATATCATGATATAAGTCCTTTTTCCGAACCTTAGATTTTTAGGAATAGAATATCAATTAATAATATAATATTTGTTTTAAAAACTCATTTATGTCAATTTTGACACTATTCAATAATTGATTTTTGATAGTCATAAAAACTTTTTTAATTATAAAAAAATTAATTTAATTAATCCTAATATGTTCTATTAACCAATAAAATTTGTGTATGTCATCAAAAAGTTCAAATTATATTTATTTTAACATTTATAATACCAATTGTTTGATTCTTTCATTAATAAGGAAAATATTGCATCATTATAGTGTCATAAATAAATTTAATTATTCAATGTATAAAAATTATAAATAAAATACCATTATGTAGGAAATCTTTTTATATTTATAATGAATATTTATAGTCGAAATGAAAACATATATAACCCTATGACAAATTTTTTTTTCTAAAAGATATATGCTTATGTCATTTTTGTATTTACTTTAACTTAATTAATATAAAGTGTCCTTATCACCTAAATGTGGCTCCATGGGGTCCCAAAATCCACCCAAAGATACCCATGGTCGGAAATGTATCAAACAATAGGGTTTGGACACGTTTTAGGATAAATTAATATTATTATAATATTATTTTTTACCCTTATTTTCCGGATTTACCCTTTAACCATGGTAAATAAAATATTTACCGAAGTAATTATTCAAAATGTCTAAAAAAAGTTACCTATTTACAAAATTTGGACCTCATGATTCTAAATATGGAATCAATTTTTATAAATTCAAAACACAGAAGTGGAAGAAATTAACTTAAAATTAAATCATGTTGTTAAAACAAAAAAACGTGTTTTTAAGAGATAATAACTATCAAAAGATTAACACTTGTTTATTTCCGGTTTAAATGTGAAATTATGTCCAATGATAAAAATTGTATTAAATGGTAAATATATATTATAAATATACTTTAAAACCACTCAAATTCAAAATTTAGCACTATTAATTATTTTGATTAAAAATGTTGTTTTTTAATTAAAATTTAGTAATTTTCACTATTCATCAAAATATAAAAGTTATCCGAAAAGTACCAAAATTTTAACATAGGATAATTTTTATATTCCAAATCCAAAAATTATGTCCATTTTGATAGATAAAATTTATAAAATTTCAGAAATTGGGTATTACTATTCATAACGGCTAGCTTGATTAGTTGTGGTGTGTGTTAGAACTCGAAGTTGCATACAACACACGCTACTGTATTATTCAAAGAGAAGCGTACCGTGGAAGATTGGGGTGTTACAGGTAGAGGAACCTTTCCTTAATACAAAAGGATGGTTCCACTTTGTATATAGAGGACCTATGTCTTGATACAAGATGAGGGTTCCACTTAGTAGGTAGAGGACCCATTCTAGGATATAATAGAATGTCTCCACTTAGTAGATAGAGGAACCATTACCTAATACAATAGGAGGGTCCCAATTAGTAGATATATGACCCATCCTTGATACAATATGAGGATTCCAAATTTTAGATAGATGAACCATTCTTTGATACAACAAGTGGGTTCCTCTCATTAGATAGAAGACCCATGACCTGATACAACAAGAGGGTTCCACTATATAGAAAGATGTACCAAGACTAGCCATAACAGGAGGGTTCCACTCTATAGATAGAGGATCCATTACATAGCACAATTGGAGTGATCCACTTTGTGGATAGAGGAACGATACCCTGGAACAAAAAGAGGGAGACACTCAATGGATATAAGAACCATTCCCTAACATAGTATGAGGGTTCCACTCTATGTATAAAGGACCCATGCCTTGACACAATAAGAGGGTTCTACTCTATGATGACCCTTTATGATTATTATCATCACCAAGTGTCTCTTAAAGAATCCCCACACTTGGAACTTCTCACATCATATCTCATATTCCACTACAAAGACCACCATCATGTTCTATTTTTAAATAAACTCATAATAGGCTACTCACATGCCAAAATTTGAGTTGAAAAGGAGATATAAGAGGTAGAATATTCATAAGGAAGCACATGAAATGTACAGGGTCCACATAGAGTGTGACCCCACCTCATCACCGATCCATGTACCTGTACATGCTTGGGTACCAATCTATTCCCATGTACCCCTTAGGGTGCCTGTGTACTCCCAGAGTACATGAAATATCCGGCCAAATGATTGATGAATGTACACGGCTCGTCATTGAACCATTTGGCTAAAATTCCAAACCACCAATATGACACTACAAACATCCATGAATGGACAAACAAATCACACTGTTCTGATTCTCTTACAAAAACACTCAACATAGGCTATTCACTTTCCAAAATCGAACACTTGGTAAAAAACACATTTTACCGCATCACATCTGAATGGTGTTTCGTGGGCCAGAGCTACGATCCCAAATTAAATACCAGATATTGGTCTTGAAATGTCGCCCTCATTATTAGGTCTACAATTATATATATAATTCGTCATTTCAACACTGTATGATGATGATACATCATATAATAGATTTCATAACTATAATAATAATAATAATAATATTGTTATTATTATTATTGGTCATTTCATGGAACCAATCCCTGACTCCAAAAATGTACCCAAACTTTGTCTTGAATTGACTGCTTCAAAACCATAAATGCGATTCCATAGGAGGATCAACAACATGATACCATATGAAGACATTAAGATATTAATTTGATTCCATAAAAATAATAATAATACTATTAACATTTCATAAATATATTATTTTTTAAATTTATTCAAACATTAAGACGTGGAAATCCACCCCTCATTTAGATGTAAACATCACATAGCTAACCACATCCATCCAAGATGGCATCCCATTTATCCTTCTTCTAAAAAAATGATATTAATTCATTTAAATAGTTAAAATAAATTTATTTCCTTTAAAGAGTTTAAAATATTTTTATTCTTCTAAATAGATAAAATGATTTTTCTTTATTAAATTAAATCTTTTTTATTTTTTTACCCACACAATTTTTTTAATTATATTATTATATTAAAAATAATAAAAACTCCCACCACTTTGACCGTGTACGACCACCTCACTGAAGAAACATGTCCTACCACCGTCCCATCCATAATGAGTATCCATTACCATGAGACCCTGAACATAGACTATGCTTGGAATAGATCCAATCACACCACACCCAGGGTACCAATCCAATACATATTAAAAAAACCATAACACTCATTGTTCACTCAACCTTCATGATTCTGGGGGTTCGATCATGCTCGAAATCACTCCGATAATGGTGAACCGAGACCCCATTAACCAACAATGAGGAATGTGATGAACAAAGAGGGGAAAAGAAAAATAATATCAGAACCCATAATTGGCCAAGACTTCTTGAAAAATTATTATATAAAGAGGTTTATAACATGTCTAATAAGGGAATAATTATGTCAGGTCAATATAATCAATAAAATGCGGGGCTCATTTGAAGAACAATGATCACATATCAAAATCAGATAAAATCCATGCTCAATATTTCATTCAAAAGGATGAAAAAAACAAATTATAAAATGTACCTTTATTATGGATCAATCTTTGGTGAAGAATAACTATATATGAAGGTGATGATCTAACTATGTTCGTCATCCATCTCATCATTATCCCCAATCCAATCATCCATCATTCTTCGATCCTGATCCACCAACGAAGAACACTCTCATACTTCTCTTAGATCTAGCATGGGTTATGCAGATAAACATTTGAAAAAATTAATAAGAGGGTATTTATAAATTATTTTCTTTATCTAATTTAATAAAACAAAAACCAAATTATTTATTCATTTTAATTAAATGTACCTTTCAACGACTTCCACATTCGAACATCCTGTGTCGACCAACCTTAGGTTGCACCTTAGGTAAACCCCATGCTCTATATTCAAACACGATCTTAGATTTTAAATTAGAGTATCCTTTAACAATACATACCATTATTTTTGAAAATATTTTCACACATGATGTATAATATATTTAACACTTTTATAAAATTAATTCTGAGCTCCCTTGGCCTCAGAATCACATGTCGTCTTAGCGCCGGACTCCGAAAATATTCTTAGAGATATTATAAATTATCATAAGGGGGAAAAGTCCCTAAATTCCTAACCATTATCTATTGGTGAAATTAATTGTTCTTTACCAACCGTCACTAGGATCCATGGTTGACTATTCTTGAGATTTCAAGCTCCATCATCTTCCAACCTTTTAGAGAACTGGTGGACCACAAGATGCAGAGGTCTAGGTGGGTATTATTGCCATCATATTCAAGCTGTTTTAAATGCCAATAGATATGAAGGTGAAGCTTGAAGTGTTAATGGTACATGGATCTTCCATGATTTAGTTTTATGTTTTGAGTTATGCTTGACTATGTGAGGGTCTCACCCTGGAGTCTTTCATGGAATTTTTTCTGAGATTTATTCCCTGACATGATAAAGATCGATCAATGTAGCACCAAAACTCAAGATCCACTTGACCTGTTATTTTATCCAAAGGGCCACTAGGCCTTAGGTTTTCCTCCTTATATTCCAAATGATACTAAATAGAAGTGAAGAACTATTAGGTGATATTGGAGAGACTATACCCTCAGGTGATAATAATAATAAGTATGGTCAACTAATAAAACCAATATAGAGGTGCTCTACCAAACTCAGAAGTAATATGATAATATAAAAATGGAAATGAAAAACCCAAAAGAAAACCAAATATACATATTAGATAATTTATATACATTCCATGAAAGTCACACAAAATATACATACAAGATCACGCATGGCCGATGATATAAGTACACACTCAAAAAATCCCAAAAATAATTTCATATTGATGAAAAACAACCTCTATTATATCTGATATCTATCCCATTCACCAACAACACATCCCCACTTTCTAAGGTCCATCCTACGAGTTTTATCCATTACCTGATCTCAAAGCCCTAAAGTTTTCACGTATCCTGGGGGGCCCACACATGGTGTGAGTATGAACTCCATTGGTCACCACCAACATGTTCAAATATTACATCCATATTTATATAAGTGTAAAAAAAAATTAAATATCATTTAATCACACATAAAATACATAACCCACCTCACCTATTCTTATCATCTATAAGGGATCATTTACCAACTTAGAGAAACACTGGAATGAAATGGTGAATCCATGGTCAGTCATACCCGAATAAACCCAGTTCTCCAATTTATATACATGTTACTCGACACCTAATGCCAATTTATACCACTTATGCCACTTTGAAGTAAAACTGGTGTCCCATCAGTATGCCCAATAATCATATCTCAAGTCCCTCAGACTTACTCTTGAATAACTACCACCCACTCAGTAGAACAATATACCAAGGCATGATAGTATCCATCCTTCCATAATCATGGAGCATCAATCTCAACATCATAGTGAGCCATAGCTCCCAACCAATAGTCTCTCAATATCAACCATAGATTTATATGGTGAGAACCACCATTATAATAGATGGTCATAACCATCCCCTAAGCCAAAAATTATATGGATTCATCCACCACATTGAGTTGACAATAAAACCTCATTGAGTCCCTATCCTAGGTTCACATGGTTCTAAAGGAACTATTATCCAAAAAAAGTGAGAAAAAATCACAAAAAACGTATGACACACCATCCGGTGGAACTCTATCACTTCATATGACCCTATCACTCAACCACAGCATGGGTCATCACCATCCACCTCAACCTAATTAACCTCATCACCTTAATTCTAGTAATCATGATCACCCTCAAATAACTCGATCCGCAAAAAACCCATTCCAATTGAAATAATTTAATCACATCAGAATTTAATTAATTTAATCAACTGAAAGATCCTGATGAACACACTTGGAGCCCCATTTCACCCACAACATTCCATAGTTGGCTTAATGTAAATAAATAGGCATTCTATTTCCCATTGGAATCTCGAAATAATGATAATAAAACAAAAAAATTAATTAAATATTTCACACTTATACCACCCCACTTATTCATATTTAAATACACATCCCATAACATGCTTATAAACAAGGATAAATCTAGGAACCACCTACATTATACTCATAGAAATTCACTCGCTGAATTACAATCAATAATTCAATACATATAATTAGAAAAAAAAATACCCTGAAAACCACCCTAGAAATAATGAACATGTTCTCATATGAAAATGAAATTCCAAAAAAAATAATAAAAGAATAAAATAGGAAAGATTATTAGTATCCTTACCGCCAGCTTTCCAATGCAACTAAAGGAACCAAATTTTGAGCCCAAAGAGTAGAGAATATTCAATTCTTATATTGAGGGAAGAATAGAGGAGTACCCACTATAGTGTTTACGAATGAGGATAAAAATAAGGAAGAAGAAACATAAAAAATGATGGGTAATTTGGTAATTCCCACTTTTCAATGGGGAGACCGATTAGGCTACCCAGTTTGGACAAACCATGCCCCAACTATGTGCACCCACTACCTAAATGGAACTAAGTGTATGTACTTGGTACATGGTTTGAAAAAACATTTTTAGCCTATACAAATAACCCCTATAATTTAATATAGGTTCCTTACATGACTATTCACCCCAAGTTCCATGGTTCCTCAAAAATTGTTACACACCTTATAGGGATAGATAGTTGTGGTGAACAGTTAGTACTAACCATGCACTAACCATGCACCTCCCCTTTTCTTTCCAAAAACTGAAGTCTTAAGGCCTGACATTTCCAAAACAAAACTAAACCCCTTAGATACTTAATAAGCCTTAACCCCATCCAAAACAACACATTAATGAATTTCACCTATAAAAATTAAACTTTGATGCTAAAAATCAATGTTGACCCATTCCCCAACTAAAAATTTGAATTCCCTTATAATTCCGACATGTTAAAAAACTCATGAAATTACAACATCCTCACCTTATAATAGCTCATTCATGAGATTCTTGGCCACAATATGATATAAAACTAAACAATTTTTTTAAAAAAACATTACCCTAGACTACCATGATCACTTACTCATGACTAATTCTTCTTGTGGCTCTCCACCTTAGGAATTACCTACCCAAAAGATTCTTGAACCAAAAATTAATCCTTTCGATGGTTCCACCAAAAATCCTCCAGACATGAACATCCCCACATGAAATAACACCATTGATGAAGATACTCAGATGGTCAATTCATGACTATGTAATAAATGAAACCCATGTTCCTATATCACATACATATATATAATGACACCAAAATATCAGGATTTATACACATATCATATAAACCACACACCAGTCCCAGTTCCAACATATTAACTAGAACCTTGTAAATTAATCTATCACTGATGAACATCATGAAATAATTCCTGTCACTCTAAAAAAAAAGGAATATTCCCATGATCATAACGTACCTATAACCATCATTGAATCCCCATCCTACTCCAGAAATGCTAGATCAGCTGTGTGTACCTAACCTAAATCCTTACTGCCCAAAGCCTATCATCCCAATGAAGCTATACCTACTACCAGAAACTGAACCCATTTTAGGCTTCTCCCTCTTCCATGATATATGTGAATTGTTGCATCTCAACTTCTGGCTCCTAATACCATTCCCAATCCTACCTTAGATCTGTATGTCTGATTCGATCCCTAAACCCATCCATCTTAGCCATCTTCTGAAATAACCTCTCTAGATGAGCCATATGTTCACACAATCAACACTCCTTTGGAGGAAACTCACACTAAGTCCAAACGTGACATGAAATCCCACACTAGAAGAACACTATCAATGACCCACACTTTGGTGGCATACTTGAATCTCTGACCAGATTTTCCTACTAAGGATCCTTATAGATTCTCTTCTAGACACCGAAAGAACCAATTACTAACTCACCTGATACCATTTCCTAACTTGAATAAGTCATGTATTTTAAATTTACCTTGTCTATAAATTCTTGATTCACTACCTATGACAATGATTTAACATGAATATATTTACCTCCACTTTGATGGAAAACCACAATCCATCCTCGAATTGAATCACCTTGGAAATGTCATCCCCTACCATATAGTGTTCAAAATGGAGTTGGTCTATGAATCCACCAACATAATCTATGAAATATGCATCCCTATGATGTAGGTTTATGAACTCATGGGCTCGATCCACCCTCAAAGTCTCCAAAAAGAAATGATCAAAAAACATTTCCTCAAAATCCTTCAATGTTATACTCTAATTTCTACCTATTTGTACATATACTTACCACCATTTATTTTCCAACCATATGATCATATAAGTAGATAAATTTACCCTCTACCCTTATGGTGTCTTGATCTGATCAAATATGGTCTTCACAGACTCGATCAAGTTTTCTATTTTCTATTGCCTACCCTCACCCTAAAACAAAGGTGGGTGCTTTTACTAAAACTCACACATTAGATATTAAATAGATGACTCAACTACCTAATCTCCCCTTTGAATAGTTTACACCATTAGTAGCAATCATTCCCGGAGTTTCTCATCCATCCTTGGACATAAAACTTCCATCTATTGTGGCTACTCTGCTTAACTCATGACCTCTACATGTAGATTATACTCTCCCTGAACCTCAGGGGCCTCATCCTATTCATGCTCTAGTGGCACCACATCTCCATCCTACAGACATTCCACCAGATACAATCTAGGTGAAATCACACTAAAAAAAATCCATCGTCAATAACATAAATACATTATATATATAAATATATATCACAAATAACAAAAGCTATAATAAGTAGTGCATCTCACCACCCTTAGACTTCCCTAATGTATCCATATCACATATTATATGGCCTTATGTCCCTCTTACTACCCATATCAGAGTAAGACATCACATTCCAAGATTACCAAAAATCACTATCCTCAAATGGCTAAGTAGAATTCCACCAAGAAGCTATGTTGGAAAACACTGTTTAGCTAGTTGTTGAAATTTTAAATAGCTTACCTCATTACTTTATTTCTTCCTAGCATTATAATATTTAGTACTACATATACCATATACACATAATATCACACATAAATCTAAAAAGGAACCACATACCTAGTCTAGTTTAGTAGAATACCACTACGAATATAAATATAAAAACAATGCTCAGATTGTTACAAACCCTTTAAATAGGCCAACCCATTTTACTCATGTTACAGGTTTCAAGTGATAAATAAAATCACATACATATTTCACATTAACCAAAGTTCCTATAATGATGCATGAATGATCCTCCCTTACAATTCAAGGCCAACGGTCAAGCCACATAAACCAATAAAATCACATACAAGTTCACCACTTAGGGTGGAAAATAAATCATTGGTAATAGTGAAAAACAAGAAACTCCATTTACCACTATTAGAAACTCAATTTATCCCCCGTGCATAGGGCTACATTCACCAAAACAAAATCACTTTTCCTAGTTCTAACTGGATCCTAGTATTCAGTCAACCAAATCCCAAATATGAGACCATTTTTAAAACCACATTTGTTACCACTTATATCACCCTAAACTAGGATTCACTTGACCAGTGCTCTAGTTTGGAGTTCCACTAGGCCTTAGACGTGCATCCTCAAATACCAAAAGCATTCTACTTGAACCGAGGGTTTATTAGGTGATAATAGGGAGACTATAAATATATGTGATAATAATAATAAGTCTGGTCAAGTAATAAACATGATTCATAAGTGATTGAAAAACCCAATGGAAGAATGATAATATAGATAGTGGAATTAAAAATCCAAAAATAAAACCAGATAATCATATTAGATAATATATATATAGATAGTCATAAAAAAGATAATTTAAAGATGACACATGTCTAATCATATATTTACATACTAAAAAAATACCAAAAATAATTTCATCTTGATGAAAAATAACCCCTTATCCATCTTCTAAACATCCCACGAACCCTTAACACATCCCCTCTTACTAAGGTCTATCCCAGGGGTCCAATCCCTTACCCGATCTCAAAGCTATAAAGTATGCATACCTTCCAAGGGGCCTGCACAATGTGCGATTATGAACTAAGGAGGCCACCACCAACATGTTCCTATCTTATGTCCATATTTATATCAGTATATAAAAATTAAATTTAATTAGTTCAAATGTAAAATACATAACCCAATTCAACTATGTTAAATATCCACAAGGGAGAATTAACCTACTTTGGGCAATGTTAGATTAGAATGAGGTATCCATGTTTAGTCATACCCAGAGAACCCTCATTCTCATATCCTTATACATGTCCGCTGGAACATCATTCTAAATGATAACATTTCTACAACATTTCAGGTAAAATTAGAGTCCCATTTTTCTGGCCATGAATCATATCTTGAGTCCCTCAGACATCCTCTTTAAGAAATTACATCATCTCAACAAATTAACATCCCAAGGAATGACGATATCCATCCTCTTATCATCATGGTCCATCTACCTAAACATAATGGTGGGTCTCAACCCCCGATTGATTGTATCACGAAATTAACCAAAGATTTCTACGGTGATTACCTCATCTATAACTGATGTCCAAAAACATCCCCATAAGATGAAAATTTTACAGAGGCATCTACCAAATATAGTGGTCCCTAACACCTCACAAAGTCTTTTTCCTATGTGTACACGAATCCAGTGATGCTATAGAATAATAATAGTGAGAGAAAATAACCAACCATCAAAATATACACTATCCATTAGAACTCCATCACCTCATGCGACCCCATCAGCCAACTCTAGCATGGGTTATCACCATCCACCTCAACCTAACAAGCCTCATTATCTGAATCCGAGTCATAAAAATCATCTAAAAATAACTTGGGTCCTGAACAACCAATTACCATATTACCAATGTAATCATATCACAATTAAATTAATTTAATCAACCAAAACATCCTTTCGAACATACTTGGATCCCCATTTTCCACATTCAATTCCATACTCAACTAAACATAATTAATATGAATGCTATTTCCCATTAGCATCTCTAAGTAATGATAATTAAATGAAACCATTAATTAAAGAGGTCACACATAGAACACCCCACTCCTAAATATTTAAATATGCATCCAATAACTCACCTATAAATGAATATAAATCAAGGAACCACTTACCTTATACACATAGGTGTTCACCCACTAAAGACCGACCTCTTATTCTTGCCGCATTGAAGTAAAATAAACAATCTGAAAAAATATATGGAAATAGAGAAATTGAGATCAAATGGAAATAAAGTTCCATATGTAAATATAGTATTAGAAAGGAAGAAATTGTATTTTTAAACTTACCACTAGATTTATAATGTATATGATGACACCTGAAACAGAGCCCAAACTATAGATAATCCTTAAATACAAGCTTAACGGAATAATAAAAGAACTCCCAATGATTTTAATGAGAATAAGGAGAAGAAAGGAGAAGAAGACAATTAAAATAAGGGAGGAAAAATTTGGTAATTTTCCACTTTTTAAAGGGGCTCACGATTAGGCCGCACGATTTGGAAAGACCATACATCAACTATTTTCATCCACTACCTAAATGACACTAAGTGTGTGGGATATGTGCATGGTTTGAAATACCATGAAAACCCCATGAATATCACCAATGAAATTTAATATAGGTACCTTAAATGATCATTTACCCCATATTCATGATTCCTCAAACTATTTGACACACCTTATAGGGCCTCATTATTGAGGGGAATAGTAAGCACTAACCTTGAGCTAACTATGCACCTCCAATTTTCATTTCAAAAGCTAGTTTATTGAGGGCTGACACTTCTAAAACTAAATAGAACCCCAAGAGACTCTTTGAGACTTAAATCGCATCCATAAACAACGCATTATCACATTATATCTCTCATAAATAGCCACTTAAGATTAAAATAAAAGTTTTCATATCCACAAACTAAAAATTAAAATTCCCTTGTAATTTCTAACCTTCTCAAAAACATAGGATGTTATAATTGATCACATGAGTTCAGGTAACTACGATAAGGATGCATGAACATATCATCATACTCCATATGATTTACTGAGATCCACCATTTTACACTACTTGGAAGGTAACTAGGCCCAAAAGTCTAGGAAGTCTGAAAATGGATTTCAATACAACCTTAGACTGTAGGTCAGAAGATTTGACCTAGCTTAATTCCCAGAGTTTCTATGAAATGAGCTGGCTATTGACATTATTCTTTTGGATTGATTAATAGTTTGTATTTTTATACCCTTCACTACTTCTATGTATGGACCCCATACTTCTACAATAAGTACCCATTATAATTGAAGGAATATGAAGTACAGAGACAAACAAGAGAGAAGTGGCATGAAATTGAACCAACGCTCAATCTCTTCCGTTCCTTTTGGAGGTGACCCAAAGTGAATCAGATGTTAGAATTTTTGACACTACATTTAGGTGTGCATAGTGAACCAAATCTAGTGTTGGAAATGTGTAATGACAAAAAAACTCTAACAATTTTTAACCAAATCCTCTACTTGGAGGTGGAGAAAATTGTGACTAGGGATATAGAGGTTCATCCAAGGTTCCCAGTAGTGAACTTAGATTGGTCATACACCTTAGATATAGATCTATAGATTTGGGATAGTCCATGTGTATGATGTATACTAGGTTATAAAATATGAAAGAGAGGGTCCATCAACTATTATAAGTATGGTTTTGATCACATCTAACTTATATAATTTTTTTTGATACTGGTGACCCCCATTCAATTATATCCTATCAAGAAGTTAATAGACTTGACCTACCAGTTAAGTTATTATCTAAATTAGTCCCCATTGATACACCATTGGGTGAAAAAGTGGACTATCACCAGTGATTCGTAGAGCGTTCTATAGTTATCACTAGTTATGGGAATCTTTTGGATTTCATGATTCTAGAGATGATGACCTTTTATGTGGTCCTCATCATGGATTAGATTACTATCCTCCAATATCCCATAGACTACTATCAAAGACATGTGTCATTAACTTATATAAAGAGAGAGAAGCATATGATGACCAAAGAGTGGGAACTAGGAGTAGGTGGATAGGGAATAGACTTTATCTAGATCAAGATGATCACAACATAAATTGAGGGATTGGATATTTTGGTCAGATCATTTACAACCCCCTAACTTCTCACTCTAGTCATGAATATCTATCAATATGTCTTCCAAGTTGAATTTATTAAACTTATTCGTGATAGAGGATTTGAAATTGATTAAGAGCTCATACGAGATGTACAACCCATTTTGATAATCTGATATCATATAGAGCCAATTGAGCTAAAGGAGGTAAAGTTACAGTTGGATTAGTTGAAATAAAAACAGATTTATCAAGATGAGTGCTTCATCGTGGGGTGCACTAGTGTTGTTCACTAAGAAAGAAGATAATATTATTCATCTCTTCATTGATTATTAGAATCTAAACTAGGTGATGATGAAGAACCTATATCAATTTCCTAGGATCAATGATCTTTCAGATCAGTTATAGGGACCTCATTGTCTCCCTAAGATATATCTTCAATCGAGATATCCTCATCTATGAGTTAGGGTGGAGGAAATTATGTAGGCAATGTTTTAGAGAATGTATGGGTAGTATTAGTACTTTATGATGCCTTTCGAGATGACGAACATGCCAGTAGTGTTCATGTATCTCATAAAAAATATCTACAATCCATACATGGTCTCATTCATCATAGTGTTTATTGATTACACTTTCATCTACTCACTAACACTAGAGAAACATTATAAACACCTTTATATAGTACTAAGTATGCTTTGAGAACACTAGAGTTATGCCCAGTTTTTGAAGGGTGAATTATAGATTCAATTGGTAAAGTTATTAAGAAGTGGAGTGTTTTATATGGGTATATTTGTGGTCCCAGATAAGGTTGAGGTAGTCATGTGTTGGACATTCCCCCAAAATGTGTTTGATATTAATAGGTTTCTGGGATTAGTGGGGTTTTAATGATGGTTTATCTAGGATTTATATTGACTATCAACACCCATAATAATGCTTACTAATAAAGGTGTGAAGCTTAAGTGGTCATACCTATGTGAATAAGCATTCATTAAGATTAAGTGAAGGTTGATGATAACTCTAGAACTAACACTCTCTAAGCCTAAGATTGGTTATTCAGTGTTCTATGATATATCAAGCATTGGTATGGGAGTGGTGATAATTAAAATAGGGAAGGTAGTATCCTATGGTTCACATCATCTAGGACCTCATGTGCGTAACTACCCTATTTATGATCTGGAGTTGGCAGCCATGGTTTACACAGTAAAGTTTTGGGACACTATCTCTTTAGAGAGAGATTCCTAGTTTAAATAGACCACAATAGCCTTCACTATATCTTCATATGGAAGGATATAAACACAAGATAGAGGTGATGGATTGATTATCTACATATATTTTACTTTGAAGTGGAATATACACAAGGTAAGGGTAACATCATTATATATGATCTTATTCGTAATATGAAAGGTGGTCCAAATACTGGTGAGTGGAATTTAGAGTAATAGTCACGCTTGATTTTCTTGTTAGAAAACTGTAGAATGGATGATTCTGAAGAGAAGGAATTAGTAAAATGTTCTCCATTAGTGATCACATCCTAAATTTTGGATCAAGTGAAGAATAGTCAAGAGTTAGAACTAGAATGTGTTGTAATGAGAAAACTTCATTATAGTGGTGACTCGATACCCAGATGGTTGATGGATGAATAAGGTGTTATCTTGGTATATGGGAGAGTAATAGTCTCAGATTATATCATATAGGATATTATGAGTGATTATGATACCTATATATGGGTATTATATTCTGATGTGACAAATATAAATCATTAGTTTAGACATCATGTTCTAGTGGTGAGGAATGAAGAGGAACATTTTTAGTTCATCTCCGGATGCCTTACCTATTAGAGGGTGAAGACTGAGTATCAGGGACATGGTGGGTTGATTCATCCACATATTATACTCATGTAAAACTATGAGTATGTCATGATGGAATTTTATTTGGGCTTACCCATGTCCTCTAGGATTCTTCATATAGTCTGGTTGGTTATCAATCAATTGAATAAAGTTGCTCACTTTTTACCGAAGAGGGAGACCCACTCATTAGGAGAGATTAGAAGGATCTATATCTATGAGATCATATGCTTTCATTGAGTTCCCATGATCATTTTATCATATATAGGTTCACATTTTACATCACAATTTTGGGAATGATTTCCTAAGGACCAAGGGAATTTCCTTGCATTACACACAATGTTGAGTTTCTACAAATCATAATTTTTATGATTATTATTTAAGCAAGACATTTATAACCTAGAGATTAAAAATAGTAATAGGAATAGAAATAAATAACTTTTCAATATTATTTATATTTTTTTTAATATAAAGAAAACATATTGGTAAAAAATATATAATTTTCGGTAATGTCTTTATATGTTTGAAAAATACTATTTTCTCTATAGAACTACTTTTTTCTGTCCTTCTTTGAATAGAAATAAAACTAATTTTAAAACCTTATAAAAAATTTAATTTTATAAAATTAAATTAATTTTTCAATTCATAGTGGAAAAAATATTTTAGGGTGAATTTTTGGGATTTTTTTTGAATAGTTTCATTTTTTGATGAATAATGAAACATACTGAATTTTAATTGAAAACTACATTTTCATCTAATCTATTTTTATATATAAATTTTATTTTAATTTGGTTATAAAGTATTATTATAAAACTTATTCATAAACTATTCAAATATAGGTCATTGGAACCAATTTCACATTGAAATTGGAATTAAAAACATTTCAATCATTTAAACTTTTAACTTTAAAAACTAATCATCTCATCCTGTATATGAGATTCATTTTAAATTAATTTCTACCAGTTATGTGTTTATAATTTTTAAAAATGAATTCTAGATTTTAATTCATCATAATTAATAATTTATAGTAAGGTCAAATTAGTTTTGACAAAAGATATCAATGAAATGAATTAAAATTAATTACAGATATTAACGAAAAAATGAGTTTACATAGTGGTAAAACTTTAATATTTAAAAGATAAATGACCCAGAAACTATTTAAAAAGATATTATATGTCTATATATTGACCATATCCTCTATTTTATAGAATATGTACCATTATTTTAGGCACCTTATTTATGGTAGAACTCTCAATTGTGTTTTCCATTTCATATTTACAAGAATACCACTCTTCCTCCACTATAAAAGTGAACTCACACCCAAACATATTCATAGACTTTTGGATCCGAAAAACCATTCCCAAATACCCTCAAAACCTACCTCCCATCATCCTAGAGGCCTAAATTTTAGAATAAATACAACTAATGAACCTTTTTGGGGAAAACAAAAAGGGGTTACCCAAAGAAGAGGTAACATCCTTCCACAATAACTTTTTCTTATTTATTTCACCAAAACCTTAATTCATATTACATAAAGATTATATAATAACATTAGTATCATAAATATATTTATCTTTTTATGGTAATTTTTTGACCTACACTCACACAAGATTCTATAAAATGGGATACACAATCATTGTTCGTGTATTCAACTAAATACCTCCTCACGAACCGTTGTCGTTCATTCTTCCATTACCACATTTCATGGTTAGTTATAATTATGGAATTACTATTTTTATATGATATTGATTATATTTATGATGTATTTATTATTATTGAATTATTATATGACACAAAACTTCATGATTTCAATTTTGTGAGAACACGATAACTTCATTTGTGGATGTGTGGACTACCGCCTTCTCAAAACGATGTGATTCATTCATAGTTTACATGGAATGCATAAATGATGATTTTAATATAAATATTTGATATAAATTAAATATTAATTATACATAAATGATAATATATAAATATATATCATTTTATCTTATTTCATTAAAAAATATGATAATAAAATGAAAACAACGTTTAACTGTACGTATGGCCTACCGTCTCCATGAAAAACTTAGTTGATTTCTTATTACTACATTATTTAGATTAATACAAAAAAAAAACATACTAAATAAATATTATATTTATATAATTTTTTCCATTTGGTAAATAATGAAATAAAATATATATAAGTGGACTAAGAATGATAATTCCAAACATGTACGAAAAATGAAGCAGTATTTACTCAAAATGTAACATTAACATGGAATTGTTAATTGACATGTAATATAATTTCATAAGTAAATAATATATGCAATTATATATATTAATAAGTTTCAGTGATATATTTATAATAAACAGGTATTTATTATACAATAGTTTTGAATGAGTACGACGAGAGTTAAGACATAAGGTAAGGGTATTTCTAGTCTCACTTTTTTTTCTATGAGACTTATGCCTTATTCAACACTTTTTTATTTTGTGTGGTGTATATAATTTACATAAATGTATTCTATGATTGTTATCTTTAAATTTATAGGTATTTACATGTCCATTTTATTATCTTTATTTCATGGGGCTTTCAGTTCAAAAGTTAGTAAATCGTAAGGTAAATTTTTCTCAATTTTCATTCTTTGAGACACATGTTATGTTACGTACCTACTTTCTTTTACACAGTGTACATAATGACCTTTGAAATGTTTTATCATTATTCTCATTATTTCATGATTTATTAAGATTTATCTAATTTTATTATCTCATGTGAATTATGAGTCAAATTTACCAAAGTGGAAATAGTTTATTTCCACAATATCATCATTTATCAAGATTGTTTATGTTCATACATCCACTAATAAAATATTATGATCCATCTATGAAGAAAACTCATTAATTTTATTCTAATTTGGTTATTCATTATATATTCATGCATTAGATACATTTTCACACTCTTTGGTACTTATGATAACTAATATAGTGTATTTAAGAAAATATAACCTTATTTCTTTCTTCGATTGAAAATATTTATTAATCAAAATCCATTTTTTAATTTTTTTACAAAAATGTTTTTTTAAAATGATATTTTAAGATCATTTTCAATTAAAAATTTTTTTAAAACGTTTTATGGTTTTTAAAGCTTCCTTAAATGTTTCAAATATATTTTCAAAGAAAAATATTTTCAAAATTGTTTTATATTTCAAAAATTGTTTTTCAAAGAATAAATTATATTTTCCTTAACATAAGTTTTTAAAAATATATTTGAAAATTATTTTCCATTTAATATTACATCTGTTGGTGTTAATCATGATTTGTAAGAATATGATCCAAGTTTTCTGTTTATATTCTTCCTCGGAATGGTTTATGTTTTGATAGAATGAGGATTATTAAACCATTATCTGTTATATTGGTTATATATTTATGAAACCCTTTTCTCCTTCATAAGTTATATGCTTATAAAAAATATTTTATTTCACAGGTTATGATTTTATGAAATGATTATTAAACCTGTCTTTTTTGAACAGGTTACGATATGATGGCATGTTTATGATACCCATTTCATTTGATGGGTTATGATATTATTATTTTTTATCTTTTGGAACATGTATATACGATTTAATTATGAGATGGTTGAGAGCTATATCTCCCTCTATTGCATTGGTTAAACATTTATATCTCATTAGATAGACATGGTTGGAATGGGGAGTGAACTCGGTTCAATAAAGGTGTTTGTATACTAATATGGTTTTGGGAGTGAACCTTGACTACAAAAAAGGTAATGGGAGTGAACCATGACTACCAAGACAGTTTGGGGATTGAAAGATTCCTCTAATATGGCTCTTTAATTAACCCTTTAATACTGTGTAAATTATTTTATATACATATATTTCTTCCATAATTCCATGTCTTATTCCTATGTTATGCTTTCATGGATTATTCTCTTGATTACCGTGTGATTCATGTCTTATGAACTTATAATCACTATTCTATGACTCTTGATTATGATATTTTATATGTATGGTATGATCTTATAATGTTATGATCATGTTCTTATATCCTTATTATCATTATTATGCATACGAATCTCCCTTGTTTACCCATATTGAGAATTCTTTCTCACTCTTTTTTATGATTCCTTTCCCTTAGTAATTAAGATATGTATTATGTTTGATATTTATAAAAAGGGTGATAGTCATAGAAAACCTAGTGATAGATAATGTATCTCACTTATGTTCTTGGTTTTATTTTTCCATGTTTCCAAAGGCACTAAACAAATACCGCCATTGGGTATCTATTTTTGTAATGCATTAAATGTTGTAAAAAATTATGTAATGTCTATGTATGAAAATCTAGGATCACTATAGTTAGTATCAGAGAAATGTTTTAGTTAAACTTTGGAAACTAGGATGAAAAAACCTTAATGAGAAACCTTAGAAAATGTGTAAGGATAATAAAATGTTTTGGAAAGTGTCCTCGAATTTTGGTAAAGGATAGAGTGAGTGGTTTCCATGAAATAAATCCTTTTCTGGATATTACAAGTGTATTTGGATATAACACATATATTAAAAGGGGTGACAACCCTAAAAACCATATTGCGATAGACTCATTCAAGAACTGGTGCATGATAGTGGGCCTTTATACACACCTAGTTTGACACTCTTGAGGGATATGCTTTGGGAATTCAAAAACTCTTCATGAACCATCATGAAGGATTTAAATATAACCAGTTATAAAAAACTTTGGATAAACCTAAGGTTTTATAGTATAAATAAGGTTTCATAATTTTGACATCTTATAAGTGGGTTTTCATGATTATGTGGTTTCCCACTATGATGATTGTTTCTTACTCAATGTTTTTTGGTTTTAGTCAATGGATAAAACACATATAAACCAAATTAATGAAAAGTTAAATGGATAATGCAAAGATTTTTCTCTTTCACATGAAAATTATATGGTATATGAAATTAAAAACCTTATTTTTATGCTCACACAACACTCTCAAACTATAAATCACGCTGAACCTCCAAACGAGAAAAGGAGGGAACATGAGAAAGTCATTCTAGTTGTTTATCGTATAGACGACTTAACTCACCAGTGGTAGACAATAATCAAGAAGACGATGTAGTAAGATGAAATTGAATCATACTTTCCTAATTACTTTCATATTAATATGGATAAATATTACATTGAGTTAAATAAATGGAATGATGTATCTATTAGTAAATATGAGTCTAATTTTACAAGACCCGTGAGGTACTCTTCTAGAATTATCTTCCAACCTGATGGTGAGGTTGAATGATTAATCAATTTCTTAAATATATGTTTGAGATGGTAATTAGCCATAATATACTTTAGTGGATATGAAGATATATCATGTTATATAATCAAAGTTGAAATAGAGGTTAGAGTTATATATAAATCTAACGGTTTTGAAAAGAAAAGAAATATGGTGTTCACAGGAAAATATTAAACCCATTGAGAAAAGAATACAAGAATTCCTTTATTCTCATTATTTTGGAATAAGAATGGAGAAAATTATAATAAGTGGTCTAACAAATGTTTTAAGGGAGGAATATATGGTTAGCAGGTATTTTATTTCCAAAGTGAGAGGATGAAGTTAGGTAACAAAGAAAAAAGAGAAAAAGCTGCACAAGAAGCATCTCCCCCACTTCAGTGATTCTAGTGTAAATATAATGGGAATTATGCTATGCAGTGCCCAAACCAGAAGGTTAATGATGATTATTGACATCTAGAACCTATTAAGCCAAAAGACAAGGGAAAATATCATGCGATCACTATTTTTGATGAGGGGTGTGATGCATATGTGGTTTTGATCCACTCTAAAACTTGTAATATCTTATTTGATAATGTATATATGCACTCATTCATATATAAATAATTATAAATGGTATTAAGATTCCATCCAAATGATTAGACATGGAATTAGAAGCGAAAAACCCTAATGGTAAAATGATCGCATCTTAAGTTTATGATTTATATCCAATTGAAATTTCTAGGAATGTTCTTCCTAAAAATAATTTCATTCTTCCTCTGTATTAATTTTATATAATATTAGGAATGGATTGGTTTTCTATGCATAAATCCCACATAAATTGTTGAGTTAGTGTAGTTACGTTTGATATTTTAAACCAAATATGATTTTATATTATTGTGACGATATGTATGAAGATCCAATAGAGCTTAAACCCAATGTATGGGTCTCAATTTCCATTCAGAAGAAACAATTTTCCAAAATGGTTGGGGAGAAACTTGAAATTGAAGATATTCCCATTGTTTAGAAATTTTTGGATGTATTTCAGGAAGAGTTTCCTATCCTTCCATAAAAATGCGATTTTGAGTTCTTAATAGAACTCATACATGGTTCCAAAAAATTTCAAATACCCCCCATGAATGGCCCCAATTGAGTTGAAGGAATTAAAAAAGAAACTACAAGAAAACCTTGGTAAGAGTATAATTTAACCATGTTTGTCACCTTGGGGTGGGCCTATTATTTTTTGTAAAATAATGATGGATAAATGGGACTGTATATAGATTTTTAGAAGTTGAATAAGATCATGATCAATAATAAGAATAATTTACCTATATTGATGACTTTTTTGATCAACTGTGTAGAGATCAATAATTTTCTTAGATTGACCTTCGTTCTATATATCATCAATTGAGGGTCAAGATGGATGGAATACCCAAGAATAAATTACACACAAGCTATGAACACTATTAATATACAATTATTCCTTTTGTTGTTACTAATTCCCTTTTTATCGTCATGGATTTGATGAAAAGAGTCTTTAGAGATTACCTTGATCACTTTATGGTAGTCTTTCTAGATGATATTCTTATCTATTCATAGATAAAGTAAGAACATGATTACCATTTGAGAGTTGTACTAAAAAACCTAAGGAAGGATAAACTGTATGAAAAATTTAAAAAGTGTGAATTTTGGATGCTAAAGGATTCATTTTTGGGTTATATAATCTCAAGAGAGGGTATAACAGTAGATCCATCAAAGACGGAGGCAATTGAATGTTGGCCAAGACCAACCACGGTGGCTAAGATCCCTAGTTTTCTTGGCTAAGATAGGTATTATTGATGGATTTTGGAGAATATCTCATGACTATATAATCCGATGAGAAAGTTAACTTGAAAGGGTGCCAAGTTTCTTTGGATAGATGAATGTGAGGAAACTTTCAAGGACTTGAATTAAAGTTTAGTCAGCACACATGTGCATACATTACCCTACAGTGGGGAAGAGTTTTTAATCTATAGTTATGCATCCAATATGGGATTGGTATGTTTTATTATGTCGAACAAAATGGTCATAGTATATTCTTCATGAAAATTGATGATTCATGATCAAAATTTCCCAACTTGTGATTTGGAGTTAGCTGTAGTAATTTTTTCAGTATAAATATGAAGACACCATCTTTATGGATAAAAGTGTGATATATATACCAATAATAAAAGTTTTAAGTATATATTCATAAAAAATTAGTAGAACATGATCTAGAGAAGATGGTTTGATATGATAAAGAATTATGAATACTTAATAAATTACCACCTTGAGAAAGAGAACAAGGTTGTTTCTAGTTTGATTCGAATGGATCATGCTAGTTTATGCATGATAAGGAACACAAAAGATCCAATATTTCTATATTTATAATGGATGGACCTGAAAATATTGAAGGATGGTGAAAAATATTATTTGGATCAAATTCCTTTTCAAACCTCTATCTATGTGAAGATTAAGGAGGCCCAGAAGAAAGTTGTAGAGCTTCAAAAGAATGTTATAAATGTCCCTAAGTTTAACCTTTATCAGGATGGAATGATAAGGTTCATGAATTGTGTATGTGTTCCATCCATACTATATTTGAATATATATCTTTTAGAGGAAGCTCATAGTTATTAATTCACTATTCATCCTAGAAGTAATGCTATGTATTGACACTTGAAAGAATACTTTTGGTGGAATAGTATGAAGAGAGATATCAAAAAGTTTGTATCGTAGTGCCTAGTATACCAACAAGTTAATAATGAAAGACAAAATTATAAGGGGATGTTGCATCCTTTACCCATATTATAATGGAAATAGGAGAAAATCACTATGTATTATATTATTGGATTCCCCCAAACCTTTAATGGGAAAAATTCAATACGGGTGATAGTCGGCCGCCTTACAAATTATGCACACTTTATCACTGTTAGAGAAAACTTCTCTTTGAATCCCTTTGCAAAGATATCATTAATAAAGTGGTAATTATTCTTGGGGGAACCACATTACATTGTATCTAATCATAATCCAAAGATTACTCAATGTTTTGAATAATACTTCTGCAAGACCATGATAAATATTTGAGTTTTAGCACTTCTTATCATCCTCAGACAGATGGTCAGTCTCAAAGAACAAATTAAACTCTAGATGATATGTTTAGATCTTGTTCTCTAGATTTATAAGGTGGTTGGGATAAAAACGTTCCTCTAGTTGAGTTCTCTTATAACAATATATTTCAATCAAGAATTCAGAGTGGTTTTTATGAACCCCTATATGGAAAGGAATGGGGAGTTTAAATGTGCTAGAATGAAAAAGGATAAAGAAATCTATTGGAAACTGTGATTGCTGAAGAAATTGAAGAGAAGGTTAGAGCTATCTAGAAGTATATCATGGTAGCTTGCAGTCAGTAAAATAATTATGCTGATAAACATCAATGTGATATAGAATTTTATGTTAGTGAAAATGTTTTTCATTGAATTTCTCACTGGAAGAAGGCTATGAGATTCAGCTAGAAAGATAAACTAATCCCTTGGTATATCGGCCCCTTTAAAATTATTGATTTCATTATATTATACACAAATTTAAACTTTTTTTATACTCTAAAACATATTAAGATTTCACAACATGCAACATCATCTTAGTATGTGTTACATGCAACACTGAGTTTCTATGAAACACCATATTATTATTATTATTTAAGAAATATAGTTATAAACTAGAAGTTAAACATAATAACATGAATAGTAATAAATAAATTTCAATAATATTTATAACCTTTTCATATAATTAAAACATATTAGTAATGAAATATATAGTTTCTTAAAGAAGTCTTTATATGTCTGAAAAATACTATTTTCTCCAAAGAAATACTTTTTATGTCCTTTAAAAAATAATAAAATTAATTTTAGAAAATTTTATTAATTGATTTTATAAAATAATTTTCATTTTTGAATTAATTATTTCAAAAATATCTTATGGTGATTTTTTGGGATTTTTATGAAATGTTACATTTTTGTATTTATAGGGAAAAATACTAAATTTTAATTGAAAACTTCTTGTTCATATAATTTAATTATATAGTGAAATTATATTTAAATTTGGTTTATAGTATTATTATATCCATAATACATCAATTAATCCAAATTATTTTATTTTAACGAATTTATCAATGAAATTAGATATAAAAATTCCAATCTTTTGAACTTTTCACTTTAAAAACCTATCGTCAAATCCCGTCTGTGAGGTTAATTTTAAATTAATTTCTCAAAATTATGTGTTTATAATTTGAAAAAAATGGATTCCATATTTTGAATAATAATAAATTATAATTTATATTATTTTCAAAAATATTTTTTTACCAAAAATACTAGTGAAATTAATTAAAATTAATTAGAGTGATTAAGGGAAAAATGAGTTTACTTAGAGGTTAAACTTTAATAATAAAAGGCTAAATAACCTATAAAACGTGTCCAAAAGAAATTTTGTGGACATATATCAACCATATACTTCCTTTTATATAATAGTTATGATTATTGAAAGAATATTATGTAAGGGATACCTCTCAAAAATGGTTGTCTTTTTATATTTATATAAATGGCACTCCACCTCCACAATAAAAGGGCACTCACACCTCATCACTTCTTCACACCTCTAAATAAATTTGTATTATAAAAACCATGATAAAATCTCATAAAAAATTCCTAAATTCATCCAAGAGGCCTAATTTTTGTAATAAATACAACCAAGGAGGCCCTTTGGTGCAAACCAAAAGGTGTTACCCAAAGAAGAATTTACATCCTTTCACAAGAACTTTTGTTTAATTTCTTTATCCTCTCCATAAATTATTCTCATATAAATATTATATAATAACATAAGTATATTAAATATAATATTATGTTTTTATATGAATTTTATAACTTAAATTACAAAAAATTCAATAAAATGGGATACAATATCATCGTTCGTGTGTATGGCGGACCATAGCCTCACGAACCAATGTCATTTGTTCTTCCATTAAAACCTTTAAAGGTAGGTAACAAAGATGAAACTACAATTTTTATACGATATATATGATTTTTATGATATTTTTAATTATTATATAACACATACCTTTAAGATTTACATTTTTTAATAAACGATAACTTTGCTTGTGGACATGTGAACTATTTCCTCCTCAAAGCCATGTGATTTGGTCATGCTTTACATGGAATGTATAAAGGATGGTTTTATTATAAATATGTGTTATATATTAAATAATAATTCTTATATAATTAATATATATATATATATATATATATATTTTTATATATCACTTACACTTCTTTCTTTAAAAAATACGAAAAGAAAAAGAAAACAACATTCATGCGTACGTATGTCCTACCATCTCCATTAATGGTGTAATTAATTTACTATTAATATATTTTTAGATTATTATAAATATGAATATAATAAATATATATTATATTTATATCATTTTTTAAATTCATGAAGTTATTAAATCATTATATATGTAAGAGGAATAAGAATGAAAAGTCAAAACTCATAAAAAAACAAAGCAGTTATTACCTGAAACATAACATTAACATGGAATTGTTAATAAATGGGTAATATAAAATCATAATTAAATCATATATTGAATTATATATATGAATATTGTTTTTTATATATTTATAATAAACATATATTTAATATACAAGGGTTTTTAATGAATGCAAAGAGATTCAATACAAAAGATAAGGGGATTTATAGTCTCACTTTTATTTCTACGAGACTTATGCCTTATTCACCACTTGTTTATTTTGTGTGGTGTATATACTGAGCATGAATATATTATATGATTCTTATCCTTAAATTTATCATTATTAACATATTCATTTTATGGTATCTATTTCATGGGTGTTGTGGTTCAAATGTTACTAAATCATAAGATAATTTTTGTCTCAATTTGTCTTCTTTGAGACCAATGTTATGTTATGCGCCTACATTCTTTTAAGAGGTGTATATAATAAACCTTGACATGTTCTATCATGAATAAAATTGTTTCATTATATTTTAATATTAATGTAATGTTATTCTCTCATATGTATTATCAGTCAAACTTACCGAAGTGGTAGTAGTTTTTTTGTGACAATCTCTTAGTTTATCAGTATTATTTACGATTATGCCTCCATTGATGAGATATTATGATCTATTTCTCCATAAAAGTGAATAATTTTATTCTCATATATTTATTCATGATATATTATTGTTTTGGTACCATTTTCTCACTCTTTGGTAATTAAGATAATTAAGAAAGAGTTTTTAAGAAAATATGAAATTATTTCTCTCTTTAGTCTGAAATCTGTTTTATTCAAATACTAGTTTTCGAAAATTTTATTTAAAAAATTATTCTTTAATCTCATTTTCAAAGAAAAATGATTTTAAAAATGTTCTATTGTTTTTTATGTTTTCTTATATGTTCTCAAATCTATTTTTAAATTGATACTTTTTCAAAAATGTATAATATTTGATTAAGAGTTTTTCAATGTTGAAAGGATATTCTCTTCAAGAAATGTTTTTAAAATGATATTAAAAAATTATTTTCCATATAAGATGAAATATATTGGTGTTTATAATGACTTTTTGAGAATATTATCCAAGGTTTCCAGTCATATTCTTTCTCTGATTCATTTTTTTTGATTCCATGATATATATGAAGCCTGTTTCTCTTTCCCAAGTTATATGTTTATAATATACGTTTCTATTTCATGGGTTATATGCTTACGAATCCCACTTATTTTCATGGGTTATAATTTGATGAAATTATTATATAACCTGTCTCTTTTTTGTAGGTTATGATATGATAACATGTTTTTGATACCCATTTCATTTAATGGATTACTATATGATTTTTTATGATCTTGTGGAACAAATATGTATGACTTCATTATAAGACTGGTGGTACCCATATCTTCCTATAATGAATTGCATGAATATTTATATCTCATGATATAGACATGAATGGAATGTGGAGTGAACATGGTTAAATAAGGTCTTTGTCTAATAATATGGTATTGGGAGTGAACCTTGACTACTAATATGGTCATTGGAGTGAACCATGCCTACCAAAATGGTTTGGGGAGTGAACCCACTCCACTTAGATGACCTTTTAATTAATCCTTGACTATAATGTAAATAATTTTATATACTTATATGTCTTCCAAAATTCTATGTCTTATTCATATGTTACGATTTCATGTCTTATGATCTTGATTCCCTTACGATTCATGTCTTATGAACTGCGAATCTTTATATAATGACTCCTTATTATGATATTTGGTATATAGTGTATGATATTAATATGTTATGATCATATTTTCATACCCTTATGGTCATGATTATGATTACATATCTCCCTTGATTACCCTTACTGTGTATTTGAGCCCACCATTTTTATATTTAATTTCCCCAGGTTATAAGGATATGTATTATGTTTGATTTTTCTAAGAAGGGTGATATTCATGGGGAACTTAGTGGTAGATAATGTAGCTCACTTATATACAATTTTTTATGTCTTCATGATTCAAAGGAACTAAAATAATACGGTATTTGGGTGTATTTTTTTTTGTAATTTATTAAATGTTCTAAAAAAATGAATTAATGTTTATGTATGAAAAGATAGGTTCTATATACTTGGTATCAATGAAAAGTATTAATTAAAATTTGAAAACAATGATAAAAAAACCTTTGTGAGAACCCTTAGTACATGTATACAGATAATTCTAAGGACATAAAAAAGTATCAGAAAGTGTCCTTGAATTTTGGTAAATGATATAGTGAGTGGTTTCGTAAAAATATATCCTTGTCCAGATACTATAAGTGGATGTGGCCCTGAAACATATGTACATAGGGGTAACAAACTACAAAGCACCACATTGAGATAGACTAGATTGGGAAATGGTGCATGAAAACAAACCTTATTGTACACCTAGTTTTACATTCCTGGGGGATATGCTTTTGGAATAAAAAAACTATTCCGGAACAGTCATGAAGGATTTAAATATAAGTTTATATGAATAACCTAAGATAAACCTAAGGGTTCATAGTTTGAATAAGGTTTCATATTTTTGACATCCTAAAAGTGGTTTCTAATGATTGTGTTATTTCCCACTATGATGATTGTTTCATACTCTATGTTTTTTAGTTTTAGTCAATGGCTGGACCACAAAAGAACCATATTAATGATGAGCGAAAAAGATAATGAAATGAATGCTACTTTTATATTCCCAATTCTATGGGGGATTGAATGAAAAAAATTGTTTCTATGATGACATAGATTTCCTAAGCTATGAATCATTCTAAACATCCAAATGAGAAATGTAACACCCTAATATTTCATATCAAGTTATTTTCTTCAATGTAATTCAATAGTTTGTCATACATGCAACACCAAGTTCGAGCACACCATGACTTACAAAACTAGCTGTTCAAAAAGTGGTTATGAATAGTGTAAACTGAATTTTTAATTTTATATACTCCATATAATTTTAACATCCATATTATGTGTTTCTTATACATAATATAAGAACAAATTCAATTTTTTCAGATAAAAGAAGTATTTTTCAAAAAAATGAAAATTTACTGCCTTTTAAAGTTGAACCCTTTTTAAATCCAATATTTAAAACATGTATGTATTAAATATTACAAAATAAAATTCTTCTTTAGAAGAGGGACATAAAAATTTGTTAGGATAAATTTTCAGTGCTTTTCTGATAACTTTCCTATTTTGGTGAATAGTGAAAAATACTAAATTTCAATTGAAAACAACTTTTTTAATCAAAATAATTTATAGTGTCAAATTATACATTTGGATGGTTTTGAAGTATTATTAGATTATATTTTTATCATTTAATCCGATGTTAATCATTGGATGTAATTTTACATTTAAATTGGACAAAAACACATATCAATCTTTTGATAGTTTTTAAATATCAAAAACCCACTTTCTGGTTTTGACAACGAGAATTATTTTTAAATTAATTATTACAAATTCTATGTTTTGAATTTGGTAAAATATACATTGTTTTTTAATTTTGAATATCAAAATTATATTTGGGTGAATTTTTGGTATTTTTTTTGAAAACATTCAATTTTTGATGAATTGTGAAAAATTCTATGTTATTGTTTAAAAATGGATTTTTATTTTAATAATAATTATTATTATTTAAATTTATTTTAAAGTAAAAATATATATGTAATACCTATATTATTCTAATGTAACTCATTGAATTCATTTTATAATAATATTAGATATATAAAATTTAATTAAACTGTTTACCGTATTTTACCTACCTTCTAAGTACATTTGCAAATTTTTATAAAACATAATTTTACCGACTATGTGAATTGAATTTCAAAAATCTGAGAGACATGGTTGAAATTAGTAAGTAAAATTTGTTTCAATAAGAAGAAAATATTTTTTGTTGAACTGTAACTTTTGAATTTTATTTACCACAATTAAAAGAAAATAGGGTAATTAAAGGTGAAAATGAAATTATAATTAACTCAACACATTTCCTACTTATATTGGATAAGTGAATTTCGAAAAAAATAAACCTTAGGATAGAAATAAGATTCTTGTTGATCCACTTGGGTTAGATTAATACATTTATTATATTTTATTTAAAGAAGATTTAAAAGCGTTAAATTCAAATTTTAATAACTAAACCATTTTTAATTTTGGGTTATAAATAAGATAAATTCTACTATAAATATTCATTTTGAAGATAAAACTATTTCCTACATAATGGTATTTTATTTATAATTTTCAGAAATATAATAATTAAATTTATTTATGACACAATGATGATGTAGTAATTACCTTATTATTGAAAGATTAAAATAATTGATATTATAAATACTAAAATAAATATAAATTGGGAATTTTGATGAATTCCAAGAATTTTCTAGGTTAAAATGACATGTTCGGGTTGATTCAATGAATTGTTTTTCTAATTAATTATGTTTTTATGACTTTCAAAAAAACCAAATACTGAATAGTGTCAAAATTGACATAAATGATTTTTTAAAACAAATACTATTTTATTAAATTATATAATATTCTTAAAATATATTGTTTGGGAAAATGAATTATAAAATGATAATTATTTAATTAATTATCTACTTTAGGTTCTATTGTAATTTAATAGTACGTTTATTAACCATGTATTATAATAATACAAGAAGACATGGTAAAAGTTAAACTACTTAACTAAAGGTTAAATCTAAAAGATAAGGTTAATATGGTGACTTAAACTTGTCTAAAACATATTGGTTGAGAGTATTTAGACCCATCCTCAAATTATACTCCAAATAAATCCATTTTTAGCCATTATAATCCAAAAAATATTTTATAATAAAATAATATTTCATGCTTTTCCTAAAGTGCCCTTCACATCTCTTATAAAAGGGTACTTCCCCTTCTCTTAAAATCAAACCTCCAAAGCCTTTTGGATTAAAAAAATCATGCTAAAACCTCTTATAAACTACTATAACTTAAACCTAGAGGCATACTTTGATCATAACACCAACCTAAGGATCCATTTTGTTCAAATCAAAAGGAAGCACCTGAAAAATAGGTAATCACTTCATCACCTCTTTCAAAGTTATTTTCTTCTTCCACTTCATCTTTATTTGTTGTTTCTATACCAAAATAATAAATCTAGTACCTTATACTTAGTGAGATGTTATTATAAATATGGTACAATCAAATTCATTATTCTATCCATCCTTTGAATGACAAAGTCACCATACATGCGTACGTAGAGCTTACCGTCTCCACATCGTGGTGTAGTTTTTTATTCAACACTTAATTATTTTAATGGGTATAATAATGTGTATAATTAATGTAATAATAAATATAACATGTTAATTATTCTTTATATATAATATACCATCCAATTACATACGATTTTACCTATAATAGAATGATATTGTCGCTCGTGTGTACGTATGACTTACCAGCTCCATGACGTGTTGAGATTTCTTTCCCCATCGTATCTATTGAAGAATAATTTTCATTTTATGATTAAAAATAATGTTTAATAACTTCATATAATTCTGGATATGAATAAAATAAATTATATCCATATCAAACATTACTTACATAACAAAACATATAAAGGAAAATGAATCAGTTAACACCCATAACAATGATGCCACTAAAATATTATTAACAAATAAATATTTTAGGATCATATATTATATAAAATTTATATATGTGGTTATTTTATAATTTAATAACATTGATTTAACCATTATACAGGATGTTAAATTACCCTTGACTAAGGAAATGTACAAGGTTAGGGGTTTTCATCCCACTTTTAATTCCTGTTAGATTCAAGCTATATTTGCCATTATTTCCCTTTTGTGTGGTGTATGTACTACCCATGATTGAATTATTTTTGTGGATATAATTTTTACACACATAATAACTCCTTTGAAAATTCTCAAGTCATTTATATGAACTTGATAAGGGTAATCCTATCTCAATTTCCATTTATTGAGTTAAACATCCAATTCAATGGTTTTGTTTTTACAAGAACATGTGTGAATGTCCTATGATTGATTTAAACTTAATATCTAATAATGTTGATTGTATTTATATTTTTCACACATAATTATGTCATTTATTTATACTTAATCTAAGGATATATACTTTATAAGAGATTTCATATCAATTTACATTCCATTTATACTTATTTGTTGTCATGTGCCAATTCACTTTTATATGGTGTATATACTATCATTTGGCATATTGTATCACAAATCCATTTATTCTCATGATATTATAAAGTTTTATTAATTTTATTCCTCAATTATTTTTATTCAAGTGTATTTCCTTTGGTTAGTAACTCTTTAACTAAAATATCATTTTAAATGTTTTAAAGATTTATTATTCTAAATCTTTCTCATTAATGTCCATGTTTTAAAAATAGTTTGAAGGATTCATTTATATAGACAAGAATGTTTTAAAAATAAAATTCCTTTCAAAAGCTAAAAATCATATGGGACCCTTTTATTTAAAAATATTTTTTAAATGACTTTTTTGATAAATAATTCACTTTTTAAATGTTTTCAAGAAAAAGGTGATATTTCTTTCAAATAGTAATACTGATTATTTTCATCTATGTTAATATACTTTGTTGTAATTTATTCTTTATTGAGGTTAATTTATTATAATACCATATTCTCTTTTGTATTGAATGAGTTATGTTTGACTATGAATGTTCTATTTTATATCATTCATGGTTTGTGGTTAAATTACAGTCATTTCATATGATAGTTTTAATATGCATGTTTAGCTTATGTTTTACCCTTTTCATATGACGAATACATTGGAATTAGAAAGTGATGGGCGGGGCCCACTATAGCCTCTCGATGCATCAGTAGGCCTCATGTGACAAACTAGTGTCTTGGCATAAGGGATTGAAAAAATTTATATTTATTGTCTTGGCACAAGGCCTTGACTATGTGGTTATGATGTCTGAAATTATGCATTCCATCATTATTTGATTAGATATTGATATTACATGTGATTATTCGACTAGTAGAATATCCATGTGAACAAGTAAATGACATTATTATATTTTATATTTTCCATATTATGATGATGTTTATGTTTAAAAGGATTTTGTTTTAGTCTTATACATTTCCTTAAATGTTTTTTCTTATTTATTACAGTTTTTGCTATATTTTTATCCTTAATGAGAATCTAAGCTCAACCCCTTTCTTATGTTTTACTTTTCCTTGTATGAAAAGAAGTATATTATGTTTGACCAACAGGGATAGGCTAAGGGATATTATTGTGTCCAACGGAGACACAATGTGGTTTTTTAATTTCATAATGTAATGTATTTATCTAGAACTCCCAAGGCTATTAAGATGATCTGTATTTCAGGACTTGATATCTTGTGATCATGCTAATGTTATGTAATAATTCACCGAATCTGGGAAACTAGGGTTGTGGTGTTATGGTTGGTATCAGAGGAATTTTAGTATAAACCTTGGGAACTAGATTAAGAAAAACATTGATTAGAGAACATTACCCTAAGATAGTCTCAGAGGATCAGCATAGAAGAACTTCCTAGAATTATGTTAATGTAGAGATTTTGTGAGTTTTTGAAACAATACATCCATGTCTAGATACTATATGTGGATGTGGTTCTAGAACAAATGTACCTTGGAGTGAAAACTCTGACAAGGAGTTTTGGGCATGACCCAGGGTATCCTGGTACACGACAATGAGCCTTAATACACACCTAGTTTGACACTCCTGGGGGATATGCTTAGGATAATTCAAATTTTCTTTACAAAATTACTTGATTAATTTTAATATATGATGAAAATAAATAGACTTGGTTAATCCTAAGGTGTTTTAGATTGAAAATAGGGTGTCATGATATTCTCAAAATTATTTCATGACTATTGCTACTCACACTATGATTTATGGTTTTAGTCAATGGATGGATTACAAGGAAGTTATAGTAACATTGAATATGATATAAAAGGTGGGAACAATGGTGAAAATAAAAAATTAAATGGGATGATAATAGGGGTCAAAGATATAATGTTCATGCCGAATCTGTTTTCCAAAAATATGATCAAGAACATATAAATTAACCAACTTTCAAACTCTGCAAAGAAAAGAATGGCAGATAATGATAAGAGCTCCAATAATGGAGATTATGGAGAAAAGAAAGATCAATTTCTATCATGTAGGAAATGTGGAAGGATACACCCAAGAAAGTGTCTCAATTGAAAAAATAAATTATTTATGTGTGAGAAATATGAACATAAAGTAAAGTATTACCGAGAAAAAATGAAGAGTACTATGGAAGAAAATAAAAATGATCCTAGGAATCCATTTATAGTCATTTTCCGTAACTGGAGGGGACCTGGGAATTACCCAAGTCAATGCCCTACACTATAGGATAAACACTAGGTCAAGGAAGAACCTAGGTGGAAATAAATGGATGAAAAAATGTTTAAAATTATTAATTCTTTTTGTTGATGGGATTACTTTGGAAGACTTTTCTCTTATAAGTGTAACCCTGTAGTTTTTTATGTGAAAATTATATTTGAGGAAGAATTGTCTTTTCTTTTATGGATATAGTTATAAAGAACCATTTGCATTTATATGATCCTTAAATTTGAGGTAATTATAGGTTATTAATTTTTTGGATGAAAATGATAGGTATAAGATTATATTTGTGGTTAAAATATGTTACTGATATTTTTGAAGAATTTATCTCATTTTTTGGAATGCTATAAAATTATATAGTTTTTGAAAAAGGACAACACACAGACCGTGTGATAAACCATTGTGTCAGACAAAGCTACTTGAATCGAACCCACGACCAAAGTGTGACTGGTATTTATTACCTACCACTGGACTAAGCGAAGTACTTGGTTAGTATGACTAATTATTTTTAGTTAAATGATTTTATGGATCAATAATATGTTGATTTTGGGAACTTATTATTTATCAAATGGATATCCTTAGTATATGAAAATTATTTGGTGATTAAGTGATAAATTTTATTTTGGAATATGTTCACTCTTTTGGAAACACTATATTCCTAAGGAAAATATAATACTATGGGATTTCATTTGAGGAGTAATAGTGGATTTTTATTTTTAAAGAATCTATGTTTTTATTGTGGAGTAATAGAAACTTAGGTTATTTAGTGAAATGATTAACCCATCATAGAGAATATATGATTAGGTTAAATACTTTAAATTATGTGGGTTTACGTGTAGTCGATGTTATTTGGAGATAAATGTTAAGATTTATCGTAGAAGAATATGTGATAAAATACATCTAAATTTTGGGTTTCAAACTTAGTTTGGATTATTTTGAAGACTTTTAAGTATAATTTTTTATTGAATAGTCTTTGTTGAACTTTTGGTATTATTTGTTTACTTTTAAAAATTAGGATTAGTATTTATTTCTATAAAAGATTATCCATTTTGGGGATCATATGATATTGTACAAACAAATTTGGTTTTTGTTAATATCTAAAGACAAGGGTAACATATGGTTCATCTTTTATGGATTATGTGATTCTTTATAAGTTTATTCTAGTGCTTCAGGTGTGACCAAGTCATCTTGATTACTCATAATTTTGAGAAATGATGAGTTAGTGGTATAAATTTATTAAAGGATGAAACACTACTTCAAAAGGAAGTACATATCATTATGTTATGTTTCAATGTCATTAATAAATTCCTCAAATTTATGAAATTGATCTTAAAACAAAAACGTTGTCCATTTACTTTTCCTACAAGGAATCCGATGATTGTTTAACCTATCAAAAGTTTGTGGTTTTCTTGTTGTTAACTTTCTCTTGATCATGTTTTCTATCACTCTCCATCAAAATGGGACACTTATTTTATCTTTCATATCCATTTTTTCCTACATGGAATCCTGGTATGGGTCATCTTAGGTGACCTTTGTACTTCTTTTTCTTTCTTTTGGAGTGACATTTTTATTGACTCTATTTCCGATGTGGAGATTTCAATGAAGTTACCAAGACTAATTTTAAAATTATGAGGACACAATTTCCAAAAGGGGGAATAATTTAAGACCCCAATATTTTATAGAAAGTTATTTTCTTTACAGTAATTCAATAGCTTGCGCTACAAAAACACCAAGTTCGAGCGCACCACGACTTACCAAACTAGCCGTTTAAAAATAGATTATGAATAGTATTAACTGATTTTTGAATTTTATATACTCCATATAATTTTAACATCCATATTCTATGTTTCTTAGACATAATATAAAAACTAATTAAATTTTTTTAGATAAAAGAAGTATTTTTAAAAAAATGCAGTTTTACCACCTTTTAATGGAAAACCCTTTTTAAATAAAATATTTGAAAACTTTATATGTTAAATTTGACAAAATAAACATATTATTTAATAGTGGGACATAAAAAATTTAGTTTGGATAAATATTTGGTGCTTTTATGATAACATTCATATTTTGATGAATAGTGAAAATACTAAATATTAATTGAAAACAACTTTTTTAATAAAAATAATTTATAGTGTTAGATTATAAATATGAATGGTTTTGAAGTATAATTAGATTATATTTTTATCATTTAATCTAATTTTGGTCATTGTAATTAATTTTACATTTTAAGTGGACCTAAACACATATCAGTATTTTGATAGTTTTTGCATCTCAAAAACCCACTTTCTAGTTTTGACAACAGGAATTATTTTTAAATTAATTAATACAAATTATATGTTTTGAATTTGATAAAATATATTTCATTTTTGAATTTGGAATATCAAAATTAACTTTGGGTAAATTTTTGGTATTTTTCTAAAAACATTCAATTTTTGATGAATAGTGAAAAACACTACGTTATTGATTAAAAAAAGACTTTTTATTTAAATAATAATTATTTTTATTTTAAAGAAAAAATAGATACATAATACCTAGATTAGTTAAATTTAATTAATTAATGTCACTTTATATTAAGATTATATATATAATATTTTATTGAACTTTTTACCATCTTTTACCCAACTTCTAGGTATATATGTAAATTTTCATAAAACATAATTTTACCGCTTCTTTGATTTGAATTTCAAAATTAAGAGAGACATGGATGATATCAGTAAGTAAAATTTTGTTCAATAGGATGAAAATTATTTTTGGTGAATTGTATCTTTTGAATTTCATTTACCAAGGTTAAAATATAATAGGGTAATTAAAGGTAAAAATGATATTATAATTACCCCAAAACATGTACTAGTTCTATTTGATAAGTGTATTTCAACCAAAATAAATGTCAAGAAAAAATTATCATTCTTTTCGATCCAATTGGATTATATTAGGACATTTATTATATTTTATTTAAAGAAGAGTTAAAAGTGTTAAATTCAAATTTTAATAATTAAAATATTTTTAATACATGGTTATACATAAGATAAATTTGATTATAAATATTCATTTGAAAGATAAAAATACTTCCTACATCATGGTACTTTATTTATAATTTTTATACATTAAATAATTAAATTTATTTATGACACAATGATGATGCAGTAATTACTTTAATAATTAAGGATTAAAATAATTGATATTATAAATATTAAAATAAATATAAATTTAGACTTTTAATGCATAAAAAAAAATTATAGGTTAATATGGAATGATAGGGTTTATTCAATGTATTTTATTATAAGTAATAATGTTTTTATAAAATTACCAAAAACCAAATACTAAATAGTGTCAAAATTGACATAAATGAGTTTTTAAAACAAATACTATTTTATTAAATTATATAATAGTCCTAAAAATATAAGGTTTGGAAAAAAGAATTATAAAATGATATATATGTGATTAAATAACCACTTGAAGTTCTCTAAGAATTTTTTAGTAAGTTTATTAACCATGTATTATAATAATACAAGAAGACATGGTAAAAGTTAAACTATTTAACTAAGGGTTAAATCTAAAAGATAAGGTTAATATGCTGACCTAAACATTTCTTAAACCTATGTTTTGAGATTATTTAGACCCATAACCACCTTATACTTGAAATAAATCCATTTTGAGTCATTATAAACTGAAAAGTATTTGATAATAAAGTAATATTTCAAACTTTTCCTAAAGTGCCCCTCACCTCTCTTATAAAAGGGTACTTCCCCTTATCTTAAATTCACACCTCCAAAACCTTTTGGATCGGAAAAAACATGATCCAATATCCTCCCAACAACCCTAAATTAAACCTAGAGTCATTAAATTGATCATAAATCCAACCTAAGGAGCCATTTTGTTCAAATCAAAAGGAAGCACCCAAAGAAGAGGTAATTACTTCATCACCTCTTTTAAAGTTCTTTTATTCTTCCACTTCATCTTTCTTTGTTTTTTCCATATCAAAATAATAACTCTAGTACATTCTACATACTTATTTGTTATTATAAATATGTTATAAACATATGCACTATTCTATCCATCATATGAATGACAAAGTCACCATACGTGCGTACGTACGACTTACCGTCTCCACGTCGTGGTGTAATTTGTTATTCAATAATTCATTTTTTGGATCTGTATAATAATAAGTATAATTTGTTTAAATAATAAATATAAAATTTTAATGATTCTGTATATATAATATACCATCCAATTACATAATATTTCACCACTAATAGAATGATATTGTCACTCGTGTGTACGTACTGCTTACCATCTCCATGACGTGATGAGATTTCATTCCCCATCGTAACCATTAAAGAATATTTTTCATTTGATGATTAAAAATAATGTTTAAGAACATAATATATTTCTAGATATGAATCAAATAAATCCTATCCATAACAAACATGACTTACATAACAAAACACATAAAGGAAAATGAATTAGTTAACACCCAAAGCAGTGATACTACGGAAATATTATTAACAAAGCAATATTATAAAATCATATATGATATAATATTTGTATATTTAGTTCTTTATTAAATTAATAAAAATGATTTAACCATTATACAGGACGTTAATGTACCCTAGACAATGGAAAATTACAATGTAAGGGGTTTTCATCTCACTTTTTATTCCCTTGAGATTCATGCTATATTTGCAACTATTTCCTTTTGTGTGGTATATATACTACCCATGATTGTATTATTTATGTGGATATAATTTTTTCAACATACAATAAATCCATTGATAAATTTCCAAGTCATTTATATGAACTTGATAAGGGTAATCTTATCTCAATTTCCAATCATTGAGTTAATCATCCAATTCATTAATTTTGTTTTTAAAAGAATATGTGTAAATGTCCTATGATTGATTTAAACTGAATATCCAATCATATTTAGTGTATTTATATTTTTGACACATAATAATTCCATTGATTTATCCTTAATCTAAAGATACAATCTTTATAAAATATTTCGTATCAATTTACATTCCATTGATACTTTTTTGTTGTTAGGCACCAATTCACTTTTATATGGTGTATATAATGTCTTTTGGAATATTATATCATGAATAACTTTATTATAATGATATTATAAAGTTTGGATTAATTTTATTCATCAATTATTTGTATTCAAGCATCTATTATTTGGTTAGGAACTCTTTAACTAAAATATTATTTTTAATGTTTTAAAGATTTATTATTCTAAATCATTCTCATTAATATCCATGTTTTAAAAATGGTTTGAAGGATTTATTTATATAGAAATGAATGATTTAAAATTATAATTAATTTCAAAGGTTTCAAAGTGGTATGGGGTACTTTGATTTAAAAAATATCTTTTAAATGACTTCTTTGATAAATAAGGAACATTTAAAATGTTTTAAAAAAATGGATATTTCTATCAAATAGTGTCACTGATATTTTAATCTATGTCAATATCCTTAATTGTGTTTTATTCTTTATTGTGGCTGATTTATTATAATACAATCATCCACATTGTATTTAATGAGTTATGTTTGACTATGGATGTTCTATTTTTATACCATTCATGGTTTTTGGTTAAAGTATAGACATTTCGTAAGATAGTTTTAATACAAATGTTTAGATTTATGTTTCACCCTTTTCATATGAGGAATGAATTGGACTTAATATGTGATGAGCAGGGCCCACTATATCCCCACGATGCATTGATAGGTCTCATGAGACAAACTATTGTATTGGCATTGGGCCTTGATAAAATTTATATTTGTAGTCTTGGCACGAGGCCTTAACTATGTGGTTATGATGTTCGGAATTATGCATTACATCATTACAAGATTAGCTATTGATATTACATGTGATTATTTGACTAGTAAAATATCCATACGAATAATTATATTACATTATTCGATTTATCTTTGCCATATTATTCTGAATTTTAATTTTAAAAGACTTGTGTTTTAGTCTTAAACATTTCCTTAAATGTTTATGCTTATTTATGACAGTTTCCTTTATATTGTTATCCTTACCGAGCATCTGAGATCACCCCTTATGTTTTATTTTTCCTAGGATGTGAAGAAGTATATTATGATTGAACTGCTAGGATAGGCTAAAGGATATGAGTGTGTCCAAAGGAGACACAATGTTTTTTTTCATTTCATAATGTAATGTATGTATCTAGTACTTCCACGGATACTAAACTAATCAGTGTTTCAGGACTTACATTCTTATGATCATGCCAATGTTATGTAATAATGCACCGAATCTAGGAAACTAGGGTCGGGGAATTACAAGAAAAGGATGCAACAACATTCATTTGAGTCCTTCATGAGGTAACATCCACCTTATTTTAGTGGCTCTTCTGATCCACTAGTTTCTAAATAATAGATTAGTACCACTAAAAAGATATTTTCCATTCTCCAATGTTCTGAACATGAGAAATTCATTCTGTATTTTTATCATTACAAAGGTGAAGAGGACTAGTGGTGGATTATAATCATGAATACAAGGAAAAAAGATGAAATTGAATACATGGATTAGGACAATTTCCGAAAATTATTATTCAATAATTAATTTCCTCATATTCTTATTATGAATATGGATACAGATTTTTTGTAGTTAAATCAAAGGGATGATGAATTCTTTGGTACCTAGGAGGATAATTTTACAATAAATGTGAGGTATGCTTCTAGAATTGTCATCCAACATGAATGTAAGGTTGTCTGATTATTTTGTGGCTTATATCCAAGTGTTAGAAGGGTGTTATCCATAAGATAATATAGTAGCTACGAATAGTTTTTGTGTTTTTCAATCAAGGTTTAAATGGAGGTTGGAGTTATTTATCAATCTTGTGGTCTTGACAAGAAAAGGAAGATGGAGTTTAATGGAAAATCTAAAAAACAATGAAGAGTAGAAGATGAGATTTCCTTTATGATCTAGGTGTTAGAATAAGCATAAAGGAAATTATCTTAAGGGGTATAATAATTATTTTAATTGTGGAAGCCAAGGTCAGCAGTCATTTGATTTCTAAAGTGATGGGAAGAAGTTAACTAATAATGAGAATAGAGAAAACGTTACATAGAATGAATCTCCACCACATTAGTGCTTTAAGTGTAAAGAGATTGGACATTATGCTAACCAATTCCTAAACCAGAAGGTAAAAAATGATGATCGGCATAAGAAACCTCTTATGATAAGGGATATAGGAAAATATCACGTGATCACTATTTCTGAAGAGGGGTTCAATAATGATGTAGTGAAAGGTACACTTTACATTAACTCCAAAACTGTGAATGTATTATATTAATATAGATCTACCCACTCTTTCATACAGAAAGAATTTTATATGGGTATTAAGATTCCAACCTAATGATTAGATGTTGAATTAGTAGTGAAAACCCTACAGGTATGATGATCACATCTCAAGTGTCTGATTCCTCTTATGTTGAAATTTGTGGGAATGTTCTTCTTATAGATCTTTCCATTCTTCATTTTGTTGATTTTGATGTCATCATAGGCATGGATTGGATTTCTCTACATAAATACCACATTAATTTTCGAGGAAGAGAAGTTATGTTCAATATTTCAAAGGGATCTATGATTTTTTTATCAATGTGATGATAAGTATGAACGTAGTTTGGATATTACATCCATTTTATGGGTCTTAATTTCTATTCAGATGGAGTGTTTATCTCAAATGGTTTGGGATAAACATGACATTGATGATATTCCTATAGTTCAAGATTTTTTGGATGTATTTATGGAAGAGTTTCCTAGAATTTAAAAAAATTTATAAGTTTAGTAATCCATAAAACTCATACATGGTTCCACACTAATTTCAAAGACTCTTAACAGAATGTCCCCAACTGAGTTGCAAGAATTAAAGAAGAAACTCTAATAAATCCTTGATAAAGGATTAATTTTTCCAAGTGTATCACCTTGGGAAGAACCTGTTATTTTTTTGAAAAAAATATATATATCAATGAGTATTTGCATAGATTTTTTGGAGTTGAAAATATCTCGATCAACAACAAGTATCCTCTTCCTCGTATTGATGACTTATCTGATGAACTCTATAGAGCTCAATACTTTTCCAAGATTGACCTTCTTTCTTGAAATCATCAATTCAGGGTGAGGAAGGAGGATATAACCAAGATAACATATCTTATGAGGTATGGACACTATGAATATGCAGAGATGCCTTTTAGTCTTAATAATACCCCCACTATATTCATATATTTGATGAAGAAAGTCTTTATTGATTACTTTAATTAGTTATTGGAGGTCTTTATAGATGATATTATTATCTTTTAAAAGTGAAAGGAAGGGTATGTGGAAAAATTGAGGATTTTACTGAAGACCCTAAGGAATGAAAAACTATATGAAAATTTTACTATGTGTAAATTTTTAATGAAAAAGGTTTCATTTTTTGGTGAAATATTTTCATGAGAGGGTATAACAGTAGATCCATCAATGAAACATGATTTTGAATGTTTTCATAGACTAACCAAAATGAATAAAATATGTAGTTCTCTTGGTTTAGTTAGATATTATCAATGGTTTTTAGATAATTTATCATGAATATATAATCCTATAACCAAGTTAACTCAGAAAGGTTCCAAGTAATTATAAATAGTTTAATGTGAGAAAAATTTCAAGGAACTGAAGAAGATATTAGTCAGTACACCTGTTCTTACATTACCTTTTAGTGGAAAAGGGTTTATAATCAATAGTTATGCATCTCAGAAGGGGTTGGGATGTGTTATTATGTATAATCACATGGTCATATCCGATTCTTCATGAAAATTGAGGATTCCTGAGATATATTAACCTACTCAAGATTTGGATTTAGCTAAATTAATTTTTTCAATATAGATATTGTTGAATTATATTTATAGAGAAAAGTGTGATATATATACTGATCATAAAGGTTTGAGGAATATATTCACATAGAAATATATGAACATGTGATGAAGATGATGGTTATTTATGATAAATTATTATGATTGCTCAATGAATTACTGCCCTGGGAAAGAGAATAAGGTGTTTAATTCTTTGATAGAAAGGATCATGATAGATTATCTATGATAAGGATAAAAAAGAATAAATATTTTTAGATATTAAAAGGATTGACCTAGAAATATTGAAGGAATAGAAAAATATTATATTTCTCAACAAAATTTTCAAACCTCTATCCAAGTAATGATTAAATAGGATCATAAAGAAGATGTAGAGATTTAGAATAAGGTTATAAATGTCCTAGAGTTTAAATTTGATCAGTATAGAGTGATAAGGTTCATGAATCATGTATTTATTCTATTCATACTGGATTTGAAGAATGATCTTTTAGAGGATTCCCATAGTTCTTCATTATCTATTCATCTTGGAAGTATTAATTTGTATAGATACTTGAAATAATAGAATTGGTGGGATGGAATAAACAAATATATTGTAGAGTTTTTATCTCGGTTCTTGGTATGCCAACAAGTTATATATGAAAGAAAAAAGTCTAAGGGAATGTTTCATCTGTTACCCATACCAGAAGGGAAATGGGAGAACACCACTATGTATTTTATCACTAGAATCCCCAAAAACTCTAAAAGAAATAATTATCTATGGCTGGTAGTTGATATCCTTACAAAGTCAACACACTTCATTGCTATCAATGGTGACTTCTCTTTGGATCATATTTCTTGGATATACATTAAAGAAGTGGTAAGGTTAAAAGGAGTACCACATTACATCATATCTAATCTGGATATATGGTTTACCTTGATGTTAAAGAGATGTATTCAGAAATACCTTGAAATATATTTGAGTTTTATAACTACTTATAATTCTCATATGGATGGTCAGTTTGATAGAATAATTCAAAATCTTGAGGAATTTTGAGATCTTGTTCTCATTATTTCAAAGTTGGTTGGGATCAACATTTTCCTCTAATTGAGTTCTCTTAAAATAATATATTTCAATGAAGCATTATTATGGATCCTTATGAAACCCTATATGGAAAGAAATGTAAATCTCCAACATATAAAAATGTATTTGGAGAAAGAAAGATATTGGGACCTGATATTGCTGAAGAAATTACAGAGAAGGTTAAGACCATTCGATAGTATGTCAAGGCAGCTCGAAGTTGGCAGAAAATTTACACTGATAACCATCAATGTGATCTAAAAATTTATGTCATTGAAAATGTGTTTAGATGAATTTCTCACTATTATAAGGCTATGAGATTTATGAAGAAATGGAAACTAAGCCCAAGATATATTGATCCCTTTGGAATTAATGATCATATCAAGAAAGTATCCAATCACATGGAGATTCTAAAAAACATATATAAAGTCAATAATGTGATCCATGTATCTATCCCAAGGAAGTATATAACTGATCCTTTACATATAATGAACTCATATGTCATACTACTAAAGTAGGATCTTTCATAAGAGGAACAACCAGTTGAAATTATTGATCGTAGAGATATTTTTTACAAAATAAGACCACTGACATGTTAAAGTTTTATAGAGAAATCACGAGTTAGAGGAAGCTACATAGGAACTTGAGGATATGACAAGGCAGAATTATCCATGTTTTTTTGTATTAGAATGAGAAAATTTGAAAGAAAAATTAATTTTAATGGGAATATGATGTAACACCTTGAGTTTTTATAGGGATTTTCTTTCGAATAAATTTAATTTATTTGACTTATTTAATTTTCTGAAACACCAAATTAAAAATTCATTATACACCACAAAAGGTTAATCTTGAGTTACACGTAACATTTACTTAGCTTATGTTACAAGTTACACTAATATTCTACGAAACATAATTTTATTGTTATTATTATTTAAGAGAGGCAGTTATAACATAGACATTAAATATAGTAATACAAATAGAAATAACTTCTATTTAAATATTACTGAAATTGGATTCATATAAATAAAACATATTGGTAATGAAATATATAATTTCAGGTAAAGTATTTATATGGTTGAAAAATACTATTTTATCAAAATAAATGCTTTTTATGTATTTTATTGAATAACAATAACATTAATTTAGAAACTTTTAGAAATTTAATTTGATAAAATAAACTTAATTTTTTAATTCATAGTGTCCAAAAATATGTTATAGTGAATATAAATGATTTTTTTGAAATGTTTTTTTGTATGAATAGTGGAAAATACTAAATTTTAGTTGAAATTTTTTTTATATAATTTATTTATATGGTAAAATTATATTTTAATATTGTTTAAAAGTATAATTTGATTATTTTTACATAAATTAATATAATTTATGTCATTGGTACCAATTTCACATTAAAATTGGATATAAAAATATTTCAATCTTTTGAACTTTTCACTTTAAAAACCCATCCTCCCATCCCGTTCGAGGGATTAATTTTAAATTAATTCTTTACCATTATGTATTTATTATTTCAAAAAATGGATTAAATATTTAGAATAATCATAATTTATAATTTATTTTAAGGTTAAATTTGGTTTATCACCAAATATATTAGTGAATGTAATTAAAATTAATTACATTGATTGATGAAAAACAAGTTTACTTATTGGTTAAACTTTAATCTTAAAAAGATAAATAACCTAGAAACATTAAAAAAATCCATCTTTTTAGAAATATATAGATCCTATTCTCAATTTTTTTTATTTTTTACTTGCATTATAGGCACATGATGTAAGGTATACCTCTTAATAGTGTTTTTGTTTTATATTTACAAGAATTCCATTCATCATCCAATATAAAAAGGCTCTCACCCCCATAACTTATTCACCCCTATCAAGAAATTTGGATAAAAAAATTCTTAAAAAAAATATCCTAAAAACTTTCATACCTTTATCCTTAAGGGATCATATTTTGGTGAAATCCATCAAAGGAATCCATTTGGTGCAAACTAAAAGGAGTTACCTAAAGAAGAGGCAACATCCTTCCACAAACACTTTTGTTTTACTTATTTAGTAACCCGATAAATTATTCTTATAAAAATATTATATAAAAACATCATTATCCTAAATTTAATTATATTTGGTATTATAATGGTTCTACCAACACTCACATATAATTCCATAAAATGAGATACATAATCATCATTTGTGTGTGAGAAGGACTACCACCACCTGAACCGATTCCATTCGTTCTTCCATTACCACATTTCAAGGTTGGTAATAATGATGGAAGTAATATTTTTATATGATATATATGATTTATTTATGATTTTTTATAACTATATAAAACATACTTTTAGGATTTCCATTTTTTGATAATATGATAACATTGTTTGTGGATGTGTGGACTACTGCCTCCTCAAAGTGATGTGATTCATTCATGCTTTAGATGAAATGTATAAAGGGTGGTTTTAATATAAATATTCGATATTTATTAAATAATAATTCTATTTGAATGTGTATATATATATATTTATATCATTTACTATTCTCTATTTAAAAAATATGTCAAGAAAATGAATATAGCATTCATGCTTATGTACGACCTACTGTCTCCATGAATGGTGTAATTCCTTTACTATTAATATCTTTTTAAGAGTATTATAAATACATATATAATGAGTATATATGATATTTATATCCTTTTTTACATTTTTTAAATAAGTAAATCATGAACTATGTAGGATGACTAATAATGGAATGTGAAAACATGTACGAAAACAAAGCAGTTATTACCCAAAATGCAACATTAAAATGGAATTATTAATAAACGGGTAGTATGAAGTCATATTTAAATAATATATGAAATAATTTTAATTAATATGGTTCTGTGATATATATATAATAAAATTAAACTTATTATACGGGAGGTTTGACTGAGTATGACTAGAGTTAAGACATTAGGTAAGGGGATTTCTAGTCTCACTTTTATTTCTGTGAGACATATTCCTTATTCAGAACTAATTTTTTTAGTGGGGTATATACTTACCATGAATGTATTATATGATTATTATTCTTAAATTTATGGTTATTTACATATCCATTTTTTGATCTCTATTTCTTGGGTTTTATGGTTCAAAAGTTACCAAATCATATGGGAAATTTTTCCTCAATTTTCTTTCTTTGAGACACGTGTTATATCATGCACCTACATTATTTTATGAGGAGTATATACTGAAATTTGAAATTTTTTATAATTAATAACTTTATTTAATGATATTTTAAGCATCATGTAATGATATTATCTTATGTGGATTATGAGTCAATGTTACCAAAGTGGTAATAGCTTATTGTTACAATCTCTTTGTTTATCCAGACTGTTTATGACTGTACTTCCATTGATGAAATCCTATGATCCATATCTCAATAAAACTCATTAATTTTGTTATAATGTGGTTATTAATGATTTATTCTTGTATTGGTACCATTTTGACACTCTTTGGTACTTTATATAATTAAGAATGTGTTTTTAGGAAAATATGACATAGTTTCTCTCTTCAGTTAGAAATCTATTTTATTCAAAAACCATGTTTTCAAAAAAAAATTTTACAAATGAAATTTTAATATAATTTTCAAGGGAAAAGGATGTTAAAAATGCTTTATTATTTTCAATGAATCTTTATCTGTTTTCAATGCTATTTGAAAATATTTTTTTTAAAAATATTTTATTTTTTAAAATGTTTTTATAGAATAAATGATATTTTCTTAAAGGAATATTTTTAAAAAGTTATTTCAATTTTTTTAACTAAGATGAAATCTTTTGGTGTTAATAAACTATTTTGAAGAATATAATCCAAGGGTTCCCTTAATATTATTTCTCTGAATAGATTATGTTTTAATGGAGTTATGTTTATGAAACATGTTTCTATTTTGAGAGTTATATGTTTATAAAACCCATTTATATTCCAAAGGTTATATTATTATTAATACCAATTATTTTCATAGGTTATGATTTAATGAAATGATTATTAAACCTATATCTTTTACACAGGTTATGATATGACAACATGTTTATGATACCCATTTTATTTCATGGGTTATGATATGACTATTTATCATATTGTGGCACATGTATGTATGATTTCATTTTGAGATGAATGAGACCTATATCTCCCTCAAATTATTGGGGTAATGATTTATATCTCATGTGATAGACATGGTAGGAACGAAGAGTTAAATTGGATTAGTAAAATAATTTTTCCACTAAGATGGTATTTGGAGTGAACCCTGACTACTAAAATGGTCATGGGAGTGAACCTTGACTACCAATATGGTTTTAGGAGTGAAACCACTCCAGTAAGATTGAATTACATTTAATACTTTACTAATATGGAAATCATTTTATATTCTTATGTATCTTCCATAATTCCTTGTCTTATTACTATGTCAGGATTTTATGAATTATTGTCTTGATTCTCTTACGATTCATGTATTATGAACTACCAATATTTATTTCATGACTCTTGATTATGATTTTTGATATATAGGGTATGTCGCTCTAATGTTATTATAATGTTCTCATACCCTTATACTTATTATTATGCTTAAATATCAACACTATTTACCCTTACTGATCATTTGAGTGCTCCATTTTTTTTCCTTTCCCCAAGTTATGAAGATAAGTATTATTTTTTATGTTTTTGGGTAGGGTTCTAGTCTTGAAAAACCTAGTGGGAGATAATGTATCTCACTTGTGTACATGTTTTTTATGTTTCCATATTTCCATAGGCCCTAAACTAATACAGTGATTGGTATTAAATTATTGTAATATATTAAATGTTCAAAAAATGTTATAATGTCTATGTATGAAAGGATATGTTCCTTATAGGGAAATTTGGATGAGTTTGGTTGTGGAGGTGGTCATCATCAAGTCCAGAGAGGCCATGGAGCAAGACATGCCTAGGTACACGATTTAGCATTTTCAGTGTAAGGAGATCCTTTTGTAATATATAGTACTATCTTTATGTTTTATATTGTGTTTTATGACTTATATGATTCCATAGCTATAGAATACATTGTTGCACCTTCCCTTGTCCACACTATGTTACTAGATGTGGAGAGGATTTTAGTGCCCTTGGAATGAACAACACTAGTTGGAGGGTGAGCTAGCTTGTTTTATGTGTGTAGGGACTATTAATTTTTGGTAGGGAAACACAAATATTGGGAGATATCCTATGTTTATGTATACATCCATATAAAATCATCCTAAACATGTATTTTATGTATTAAATGTAGGTAGTTATGGAATGATTCAGTAGGTGAATCCTATTCTATGAAGTTGATGGAGACTAGACGATGGTTTTTCATAGAAAATTCCCTCAAATGGGTCAAAGGAATGTGGAACCTCTATAATCCTTGATTATTGAGTTTGTTTTTAGTTATATAGAGGTTTAACCAATGTTGTTTCCTAGGGTTGTAGGAGAATACACTAATATTTCTCCTGAATAGTTTGGGGAACTACCCCCTTGAGGAGAGAACAAATTTGGGATAGAGTTACAAATGAGTCTCTTTCTACTATCGATGTATCTATATCATATGTCCCCATTTGAGTTGTAGGAGCTATAGATTCCAGTTGATGATCTGTTTTAAAGAGGATTCATTTAGACTAGTGTTTGACCATGGGGAGATGAAGTCCTATTTATGAGAAGGTAGTTGGATATTTGTGGTTGTGTGTATATTATCTCCATTTAAATAAGGTTATGGTGAATAAATAATACCACATCCTATATATTAATGATTTATTTGATAATTTTTAGAGAGAAAGCTAGTTCTTGAAGATCAACCTATGATCTAGATATCATCATATGTGAGTAAAATATGAGGATATATTGAAGAATACTTTTAGATGTTTTTATAGTCATTATGAGTTTTTTGTGAAGTTGTTTGGTGTAACAAATACTTCAAATGTAATAATGGAGTTTATGAATGAAGTTTTCCATGGGTTTCTAAACTGGTACATTGTAACGACCCAAAATTTCATTAATGGAAAATCCCTCTTGATCCAGTTAAATGTTTCTTTATGTTTTTATAAGATGTCAACTTCTTTAGTTTAACGTTAAGATTTGTGACCGTTACTTTTATAGCCGTTGAACAGTGATCATCTGGGTAGTTTAAATATAAGGCTTTAACGAACCAATTTTTCTACTCAGACAAAGGAAGCGATGGCCTCATCCAGTAGAATTGCCCCTTACGAAGCCCATTTGTCGGAGCTCGGAAAGGAGGTGGCGTCTTTGGGCTTTTCCCTTGACCAAGCCCAAGCTGAGCTTCATCAAGTCAAGCTCGAACGTGATCGTCTACGGGAAAAATGGAAGTTGATTGAGATTACCACTCGAGCAATGTTATCCGAGCAACCCCAAGAGTCTGTCACCATCGCACACCTTACCCTTAGGTCTTATGCGGCTATTTTAAGGGGTTATGTAACAAATAAGTAGCACCATGTTCATGTACATTATTTTTTTGTATATAATAATGAATATAATTTCTAGTCATTTTTGATGCATTGTAATTAGTTTTTAAAGTACAAATGATGTTTTTAGTTATTATTTAATTAAGAATTATATTTTATTAAATTAAAGGATTTTTGAATTAAATAATATTTTAATAAAATATTATTATTAATATTAAATTAATTTTTATTAAATATAAATGATCTTATAATTTTATGAATACAATTAAAATTTTTATTAAGGTTTGAAAGCCATTTCTGTCAAAACCCGTGAATTTTTATAAATGTCGGTTTTTATTTTAAAAGTGAAAATTCACATATTTAGAAAATTATTTAGATAAAATAAATATTATTTTTGGAATCAGGACGTCGAAATTATCCAACGGTGAATTTTTCATAATTTTCTGAGACAGTCAAATTTTTGGGTAAAAATTAAATACCATTTAAATATATAATGTGTTTTATGACATCATAATGACCCAATGGTGATGTAATAAAATACCATAATCCTTATGTTCGGCCAATATGTGTTTTATCAATAAAATAATGAGGTTTTGGGTTTGTTTGACTCACTTTTCAAAGCATTAATGGAGCCCTCAAGACTTATTCAACACTTTTCCTTTTTAAATTAATTTCCATGGGAGTGTGACTCACCTCCACATAAGCAACCCTAATTTTTTAATAAGTTCGGACCTTGGCCTTGTAAAATATTGTTTTCCTCTCTCCTTTTCCAGAAACCATGGGCAAATACCATGGGATGGTTTGTGGTTTGGATTATTTTAATATAAGGGGTCCCAAACCTAAATAATAAAGAATTCTCTCACCTTTCCTATATAAACCCACCCAAGCTCCCACTTCCTCCTCACTCAAAGCCCTTGAATTTCGTCCAAACTCTGCCCTACTCTCTCTAGAATCCTCTCAAGGTGCCCCAAGCTCCCAAGAAGCCTCTCACAAGCCTCTCTCTAGCCTTTGGAAGCACACTTCCAAGTAAGGGTTTTTTCTTCCTTTCTCATTTTTGTCAATTTTCTTTAAGTTGTATTGCCCTTTTAATTTCATTTATGAATGTTGGGGTATGGTTTCTCACCTCTCCCATACTGCCCTCTTATTGTTTGAATGATGGGAGACCCCTTTCTCTCTCATTAAATGCCTCCCATGTACACCCGTTACTATGCCGAAATTCCGAAAGGAACCTTTTTCTCCTCTTCTATATTCAAGCAATACTTTTGTATCATGAATCTAAATTCCTTTTCAATTGTTGGGACATGTATCTATATGACCTTATTACTGTCCATTACATGTAAATATGATGAGGAACCCCTTTCTCTCTCATCAGCCTTTTTATGAATTCTTATGTCACGCCGTTACGCTTCCGAAATCACACCGATTTTCTAAGCCAATATCATTGTGTAGTGAATACCATGCCCATTTCTCCATCAAGGGTATTCACCTTTATGCACGTTTACTTATTGATTGTAAAGTTTCATGTATGAATTCCACATTCCTTTATCGTGGAATAAATGATTATGTTTTATGAATCCATGTTTTATGATCCATGTGGCACACTTATGCATGAAATGAAATGTTTAAGAAGGGTGCGCCCTTTATAGCGCTCCAATGCATTGGGTAAAGTATAGTATCATGATACGTCATGTGCAATGAGTGTTGACTCATGCTAATTCAAGTGCAACGAGGGTTTACTCGTGCTTCAAGTGCAATGAGGGTTTACTCATGCTCCATGTGCAATGAGCCTTGGCTCATGCTAATTCAATGTTAAGTGTTGTTGCCACATTTCCATGTTATGATTATCATGCTTTATCATGCCTTTATGTTCATGTCTCTCTTATGCTCTATTGATATGCCTATTGCCTAACATGTATTGTACTCCTCATGTTATTCATTATGTACTCCCTTACTGGGCTTTATAGCTCACCCTTTTCTTATGCATGTCCTCAGGTTATCCCATGCAATGCTAAGTACGAAGGAATGTAGTGGTCATGTAAAGGAAGTTTTCAATAAGGATGTTGTATTTCAAGTTCAAAGTTTTTATGTAATGATCCTAAGCCCCAAAGACACTAAACCTCTCGATCTTCTTTGTTGTATCAAGTGAAGTTTTATGTAATAAAGCATGTTTAAGTTGTAATAAAAAGCAGGGTTGTCATAGTTGGTATCAGAGGATAGGTTTAGTTATTTTTTGGGATTAGGAAACCCTAGTAAAGCCTTAGATACAAGACTAAGCATAATAAAAACATCCCTAAATTTTGGTAAATACTAAGTAAGTGGTTTATCAAACAAATACATCCCTGTCTGGATACGAGCAGGTAGAGGCGGCTCTGGCACAGATGTATCCTAGGGGTAAAACCCGAAAACACCGCTTTGAGCTAGACTCGAACGGGAACTGGTGCACGACAACGGGCCTTGCTGCACTCTTGGTTACGACACTCCCGGGGGATATGTTTTGATAAATTCACAATCTTAGTATGAACCCTTATTAAGGGAAAAATGCCCCTAAGAATATATGTTAGAAGGTAGATCATGAAAAGCCTAGGTTGAATCCTATAGACTCATGAGTTAAAGAGATTAAAGTTTATTTATAAGTCATCAACTTTTGTCTTTGGATTACCCTTTATGTGTTACCCCTAACTTTCCTTTTATTCCAGCCAATGGCCGGTAATAGGAGAACTCGGGCTAACAACCGTTGTGAAGATCAGTGTGACGATTGTACCAATGAGATGCCCAATCCAATGGGAGCGGGAATCGCGAACTTTGTCACGCTCCTCTCTCAGCTAACTCAAGTTTTGAATAGAAACACTGGTCAAGAGGAACGTTCAACCCCCCCTAAGAAAGAACAAGTCGCTATTGAAAGCTTCATGAGACAAAGGCCTCCTACTTTTAGTGGATCATCTGATCCCACGATTGCTGAACAATGGATCAACTCCATTGAAAAGATATTCTCCATCCTCCAATGCTCTGAAAAAGAGAAGGTTCTCCTGGCGGCTTATCGTATGGAGGGTGAAGCTGATCAATGGTGGACGTTGATCAAAAATACGAAGCCTGAGGAGGAGATCGAGGCTTTGGAATGGAAGGTATTCCGGAAGATGTTTTTCGATAAATATTTTCCACGCACCCTCCGTCTTAAGATGGAGAGGGACTTCCTTTCCCTCAAGCAGAAAGATGAGGAATCTCTGGGAGCGTACGAGGCAAACTTCACAAGGCTTGCACGATACGCTTCTGGCTTTGTCGTTACCCCCGAATGCAAGGTTGACCGCTTCTTTGGTGGGCTGAAGCCTAGCTTGCGGAAAGCATTAGCGATCCGTGACTTCGACAGCTATGAGGAAATTGTCCGATGTGCCCTTAAGGTTGAAATGGAGATCGGAGAATCACAGGGGTATCATGGGGACAAGAAGCGGAAGGTGGACTTCAATGCTGGTGGTCCGATGGATAAATCCAACGGCGCTAAGAAATTCCAGCACCCCACTTGCCAAAAGTGTGGAAAGAAGCACCCGGGAAATTGCCTTAGGGGGACAAGAAAATGCTTCAAATGTGGAAGAGAAGGGCACCTAGCTGTTAACTGTCAGCAAGAAGGACCCGCGGCTGCGACGGAGGGGAGGAACGCTCCGTTCGAACCTCAACGCGTTGTTCAATGCTTCAAATGCAAAGAACCGGGTCATTTTGCGAATCAGTGCCCTAATCCAAGGGTTATCGGAGGCAATCAACAACCTCCAAGACAGCAAGGAAGAACTTTTGCCATCACTTCTGCCGAAGTGAACCCCGACAACGAAGTGGTGACAGGTACGCTAGTTATTCATTCAAGAATAGCGAACGTACTATTTGATTCAGGTTCTACGCATTCTTTTATATCTCAAAAGTTTAGTAGAACAATCCCTGCACCACCACAAACCATGGAAGTAAAGATGTCGGTGAGTACGGCAAATGGGGCAATCATTGCATCCCATGAGTATAAGTCCTCCCCTGTTATAATATGTGGATTGAATTTCCCGGCGAACCTCGTCATACTCCCTTTGGTGGAATTTGATGCAATTCTTGGCATGGATTGGCTTTCCTTATATAGAGCCAACATAAATTGTCGGGAGAGGGAAATCACACTCCATATGGAGAATCGACCCCCGATTCTTTACAAGTTTCAGGAGGAAGATGAATCTCTTTTAGCTCCATCATCTCAAGCATGGATATTACTGCCTTATGAGCACGCATATCTGGCTCAGATGATTGAGTCCAAGGAAGAAACCACCCTTGAAGAAATGCCTATTGTGAGGGAATTCGCTGAAGTATTTCCCGAGGAACTTCCTGGTCTTCCTCCAAGAAGAGATGTTGAGTTCTCAATTGAACTTATACCTGGGGCACTACCAATATCCAAGACTCCATATAGAATGGCTGTGGTTGAGCTTGAAGAACTGAAGAAACAACTACAGGAGAATCTGGATAAAGGGTTTATACGCCCAAGCGCATCACCATGGGGTGCACCAGTCCTCTTCGTCAAGAAGAAGGATGGGTCAATGCGGCTTTGCATCGATTATCGTGAACTTAACAAAATCACGATAAAGAACAAGTATCCTCTCCCAAGAATCGATGACTTGTTTGATCAGCTGCGTGGAGCTCAATACTTCTCCAAGGTCGACTTGCGGTCGGGATATTATCAAGTAAGGGTGAAGAAGGAAGATATCCCCAAGACTGCTTTTCGTACAAGGTACGGGCACTATGAATTCATAGTAATGCCTTTTGGACTCACCAATGCTCCAGCAATATTCATGGATTTGATGAATAGAGTCTTTAGAGATTACCTAGATAAATTTGTGGTAGTCTTTATAGATGATATTCTGATATACTCCAAAACCAAGGAGGACCATGAGGAGCATTTAAGAACTGTACTGGAGACTTTGCGCAAGGAGAAGCTCTATGCCAAGTACAGCAAGTGTGAGTTCTGGTTGAAGGAGGTCTCATTCTTGGGCCATATCATCACAAGCAATGGGATATCTGTGGACCCCTCCAAAACAGATGCAATTGAGGGATGGCCGAGGCCAACATCGGTAACTGATATCCGTAGCTTCTTGGGGTTAGCTGGATATTATCGACGATTTGTGAGAAACTTCTCACGATTGTCCAACCCTCTTACCAAGCTAACTCGAAAGGGAGTAAAGTTTACTTGGAGTGATGAATGCGAAGAAAGCTTCAAGGAGTTGAAAAGGAGGCTTATCACTGCACCTGTGCTCACTTTACCCACAAGTGGGGAGCTTTTTGTGGTATTCAGTGATGCTTCGAAGAAGGGCTTAGGATGTGTGCTGATGCAGAATGATAAAGTGATATCCTATGCCTCAAGGCAGTTGAAAATCCATGAGCGAAACTATCCAACGCATGATCTGGAGTTGGCGGCGGTGATCTTCGCCTTGAAAATCTGGCGGCATTATCTCTATGGGGAGAAATGTGAGATATATACTGACCACAAGAGTCTTAAATATATATTCACACAGAAAGAGCTTAATATGCGCCAGAGAAGATGGATAGAGCTCATCAAGGATTATGACTGTTCAATACATTACCACCCTTGGAAGGCGAACAAGGTGGCGGATGCCCTAAGTAGAAAGGATCCAGCAATTCTATCAATGATGAGAATTGAGAAGGATCCAATCTTCTTAGACTTGATGAAGATGGACGTGGGAATCATAAAGAAGGGAACATCATCAATCCTTTCACAAATTATTGCTCAACCATCTCTTTTGGAAAGGTTAAAGGATGCTCAAAAGGATGATGCGAGAATCCAAGAAAAAGTGGAAGCTATCAAAAAGGGAAAATCCTCAGAGTTTAATGTTAATGAAGAAGGAATTGTGCGGTTTGGGAAAAGACTATGTGTCCCATCAAGTTCGGAGCTGAAGAAGGAACTTTTGGATGATGCACATAGTTCAAATTTCTCTATTCACCCAGGGAGCACAAAGATGTATCGAGATCTCCGAGAAAACTTTTGGTGGGATAATATGAAGAAGGAGATCGCCGAATATACATCAAAGTGCCTGGTGTGTCAGCAAGTGAAGGCAGAGAGGCAGAAGTCTAAGGGGATGATGCAACCATTGCCCATACCAGAATGGAAATGGGAGAACATCACCATGGACTTCGTCACTGGACTTCCAAGGACATCCAAAAGCAACAACGCAATCTGGGTTATTGTGGATCGTCTTACAAAGACTGCACACTTCATTGCTATTCGAGAGGATTTCTCTTTGGATCAACTGGCACAGATATATATCAGGGAAGTGGTACGGTTGCATGGAGTACCACTATCTATTGTGTCGGACCGAGATCCAAGATTTACCTCTAAGTTTTGGAAGAGTCTTCAACATGCTCTGAATACTGAACTGAACTTCAGTACAGCCTATCATCCTCAAACTGATGGCCAATCCGAGCGGACTATCCAAACACTTGAGGATATGTTGAGAGCGTGCTCAATGGACTTTAAAGGAGGATGGGATCAGCATCTTCCTCTGGTTGAGTTCTCTTATAATAATAGTTTCCACTCAAGCATCCAAATGGCACCATATGAAGCCCTGTATGGGAAAAGGTGTAGAACACCGGCATGTTGGGATGAGGTCGGTGAACGTAAGCTGCTTGGACCAGAAATGGTCGAAGAAATGGTGGAGAAGGTGAAAACCATTCAGCAGCATATCAAGGCAGCCCAAAGTCGACAGAAGAGTTATGCAGATAATCGTCGACGAGACCTTGAGTTTAAAGTCGGAGACATGGTGTTTTTACGCATATCTCCGTGGAAGAAGGTCATGAGGTTTGGAAAGAAAGGGAAGTTAAGTCCAAGGTACATCGGCCCCTTCGAGATTCTTGATCGTGTTGGGGCTGTGGCCTATCGACTAGCACTTCCACCTACTATGGCCAAGGTGCATGATGTCTTCCATGTATCCCTCTTAAGGAAGTACATACCAGACCCTTCACATGTACTCTCTTCTGAGTTGGTACAATTAGAAGACGATCTTTCTTATGAGGAGCAACCAGTGAAGATCTTAGATCGTAGAGAAAAAGTTCTACGAAATAAGACAATGCCCCTCGTCAAGGTGTTGTGGAGAAACCACAAGTTTGAAGAAGCAACTTGGGAGTCGGAGGATATGATGAAGTTAAGTTACCCACATTTGTTTTAGTGTGGGAAAAGGAAAATTTCGAGGGCGAAATTTCTTAAGGGGGGAATGTTGTAACGACCCAAAATTTCATTAATGGAAAATCCCTCTTGATCCAGTTAAATGTTTCTTTATGTTTTTATAAGATGTCAACTTCTTTAGTTTAACGTTAAGATTTGTGACCGTTACTTTTATAGCCGTTGAACAGTGATCATCTGGGTAGTTTAAATATAAGGCTTTAACGAACCAATTTTTCTACTCAGACAAAGGAAGCGATGGCCTCATCCAGTAGAATTGCCCCTTACGAAGCCCATTTGTCGGAGCTCGGAAAGGAGGTGGCGTCTTTGGGCTTTTCCCTTGACCAAGCCCAAGCTGAGCTTCATCAAGTCAAGCTCGAACGTGATCGTCTACGGGAAAAATGGAAGTTGATTGAGATTACCACTCGAGCAATGTTATCCGAGCAACCCCAAGAGTCTGTCACCATCGCACACCTTACCCTTAGGTCTTATGCGGCTATTTTAAGGGGTTATGTAACAAATAAGTAGCACCATGTTCATGTACATTATTTTTTTGTATATAATAATGAATATAATTTCTAGTCATTTTTGATGCATTGTAATTAGTTTTTAAAGTACAAATGATGTTTTTAGTTATTATTTAATTAAGAATTATATTTTATTAAATTAAAGGATTTTTGAATTAAATAATATTTTAATAAAATATTATTATTAATATTAAATTAATTTTTATTAAATATAAATGATCTTATAATTTTATGAATACAATTAAAATTTTTATTAAGGTTTGAAAGCCATTTCTGTCAAAACCCGTGAATTTTTATAAATGTCGGTTTTTATTTTAAAAGTGAAAATTCACATATTTAGAAAATTATTTAGATAAAATAAATATTATTTTTGGAATCAGGACGTCGAAATTATCCAACGGTGAATTTTTCATAATTTTCTGAGACAGTCAAATTTTTGGGTAAAAATTAAATACCATTTAAATATATAATGTGTTTTATGACATCATAATGACCCAATGGTGATGTAATAAAATACCATAATCCTTATGTTCGGCCAATATGTGTTTTATCAATAAAATAATGAGGTTTTGGGTTTGTTTGACTCACTTTTCAAAGCATTAATGGAGCCCTCAAGACTTATTCAACACTTTTCCTTTTTAAATTAATTTCCATGGGAGTGTGACTCACCTCCACATAAGCAACCCTAATTTTTTAATAAGTTCGGACCTTGGCCTTGTAAAATATTGTTTCCCTCTCTCCTTTTCCAGAAACCATGGGCAAATACCATGGGATGGTTTGTGGTTTGGATTATTTTAATATAAGGGGTCCCAAACCTAAATAATAAAGAATTCTCTCACCTTTCCTATATAAACCCACCCAAGCTCCCACTTCCTCCTCACTCAAAGCCCTTGAAGTTCGTCCAAACTCTGCCCTACTCTCTCTAGAATCCTCTCAAGGTGCCCCAAGCTCCCAAGAAGCCTCTCACAAGCCTCTCTCTAGCCTTTGGAAGCACACTTCCAAGTAAGGGTTTTTTCTTCCTTTCTCATTTTTGTCAATTTTCTTTAAGTTGTATTGCCCTTTTAATTTCATTTATGAATGTTGGGGTATGGTTTTGCACATCTCCCATACTGCCCTCTTATTGTTTGAATGATGGGAGACCCCTTTCTCTCTCATTAAATGCCTCCCATGTACACCCGTTACTATGCCGAAATTCCGAAAGGAACCTTTTTCTCCTCTTCTATATTCAAGCAATACTTTTGTATCATGAATCTAAATTCCTTTTCAATTGTTGGGACATGTATCTATATGACCTTATTACTGTCCATTACATGTAAATATGATGAGGAACCCCTTTCTCTCTCATCAGCCTTTTTATGAATTCTTATGTCACGCCGTTACGCTTCCGAAATCACACCGATTTTCTAAGCCAATATCATTGTGTAGTGAATACCATGCCCATTTCTCCATCAAGGGTATTCACCTTTATGCACGTTTACTTATTGATTTTAAAGTTTCATGTATGAATTCCACATTCCTTTATCGTGGAATAAATGATTATGTTTTATGAATCCATGTTTTATGATCCATGTGGCACACTTATGCATGAAATGAAATGTTTAAGAAGGGTGCGCCCTTTATAGCGCTCCAATGCATTGGGTAAAGTATAGTATCATGATACGTCATGTGCAATGAGTGTTGACTCATGCTAATTCAAGTGCAACGAGGGTTTACTCGTGCTTCAAGTGCAATGAGGGTTTACTCATGCTCCATGTGCAATGAGCCTTGGCTCATGCTAATTCAATGTTAAGTGTTGTTGCCACATTTCCATGTTATGATTATCATGCTTTATCATGCCTTTATGTTCATGTCTCTCTTATGCTCTATTGATATGCCTATTGCCTAACATGTATTGTACTCCTCATGTTATTCATTATGTACTCCCTTACTGGGCTTTATAGCTCACCCTTTTCTTATGCATGTCCTCAGGTTATCCCATGCAATGCTAAGTACGAAGGAATGTAGTGGTCATGTAAAGGAAGTTTTCAATAAGGATGTTGTATTTCAAGTTTAAAGTTTTTATGTAATGATCCTAAGCCCCAAAGACACTAAACCTCTCGATCTTCTTTGTTGTATCAAGTGAAGTTTTATGTAATAAAGCATGTTTAAGTTGTAATAAAAAGCAGGGTTGTCATATACATGGCAGTATTTTTCAATGTAATCCTTGTGTTTTCAGAATAAGATGAGGATCACACAAAGAATCTGTGGGATGTGTTTTGGATTTTTTGGTGTCATAATCTATTCAAGAAGCTTCTAAATGATTTAATTTTGGGATCACAATCTCTGTTTCATGGTGCATGTTATGTCTCAACATGTAATAGATGTATATCCTTCAAAGGCTGAGGTGGTGATTTCTTGGGTAGCCTCCAAGAATGTTGTAGAGTTATGATGTTTCCTTATTCTATATAGTTACTATAGAAGTTTCATATATAAATTTTCTTATATTGTGACTCCTATAAAATTGTTAACTATAATGGATCAAGTGTTCATGTGGATAGACAAGTGTTAGTCGTATTTTGAGCTTCAAAAGGAGAAGTTGTTTAGTGATCCAGTTATTTATCTTCTTGAAGAGGGCGTAGTGTCTAATGTTTTATATGATACATTTCATGTTGGTTTGGGAAATATATTGATAAATTAGAGATCAATTATCTATTATGGGACTTGGTAGTTATGGATTCATGAATGTTACTATTACACCCATGATCTTAGGTTATTGCAGTAGTGGTTTCTCTAAAGTTATAGTGACACTACATTATGATTGAGCATTTTATAGTCTTCATAGATCACAAAAGACTAAAGTATATCTTTTTTCTATGTGATTTGAATATTAATATATGAAACTATATTTAGTTTTTTCCAGACTTTGTTTTTTATATTTCTTTTACACCTGGTAAAGGGAATGTTGCGGTAGATACATTTAACATGAAATCTTGAGGAGGAGTTGTGCATGATTATAGAGAATCTTGGAGAGTGATGGAAGAGTTAATAGAATTTCACCTTTATATGGGGGTATTTAATGGTAGAGGTTGTATTTAACAGATGATAGTGTAGCCATCCTTAGTGTAGCAAGTGGTGGAGACCTATTTTTGGGATCTCAAGTAAGTTTTTTAGAGAAATTGGTCTATTTGTGGTGATGATCATGAGGTATGGTTAAAGGATAGACAACATCAGATGTTGTTCTTGAAAAAATATTTCTTTGGAGATACATCAATTGGTTCTCTGTGAGTTTAACAATTCATCCTTAGTGTTATATCATGATGCAACAAAGATGTACCACGCTATGAAGAATCAATTTTTTTGGTCAAGGGTTAAACATTCAATTGTAGAGTTTATCTCTTATTGTTTGGTTTTCTGGAAGTTAAATTATAAGAATCATGCTCCCAATAGTCGACTTCATCTTCTTAAGGTATCTAGTAGAAGTGGGAAGAAATTTTATTATACTTTATGACTAGTTTACCCAGGTATTAGGGAGGTTTTGATTCTATATAGGTGATCATGAAAGATATTATTAAGTATGTTTACTTCTAAATGATTTTGGAGGTGATATCAATGCAGGTTTTATCATGGTAGTATCCAGTAGAGATAGTGAGGATTCAAGGGGTTATAAAGAAGATCATATCTGATCGTGTTCCATATTTTACCTTTAGGGCATGAAGAGATCTCCAATTTGATTTTGGCTCTTAGTTATTCCTTAGAACCACTTACCATCTGCAGATGGATTATTAAATATAGAAGACTAACCAAACACTAGAAGACATGTTGTAGATGTGTATTTTGGATTTTAGAGGTATTTGGTTTAGAATACTACCCTTTGAGTGAGTTTTATTATAATTTTTTTACTTCACTATTTCTATGGAACCATTTAAAGAAGTTCATGGATGGCCGTACTGATATCCATTGTACTAGACCAAGGTTGGAGAGTAAGATATTGCTTTACTCAAATTGGTGAAAAGTATATCATAGAAGGTGTAGGTGATCTATTAGAAAATAAAAAGGACACATGATCATTAAAACACCTATGTTAATCATAGGAGGGTGTATAAAGATATCAAATATGGAGATCATGGGTTATTAAATTTATATCCTCATTATGGTAAGTGATGTTTCTGCCATGGGGGTAAGCTTTATCCTCGGTTCATTAGATCTTTTGAGCTGTTGGACCAGGTTTGAGACACGGATTATCGGTTAACACTAACCCCACAAACAATATGGATTTATGAAATCTTCTATGTATAATATATTCTCTGATATCTTGATGAGGACTCTCATGAAATAGATTATGGTGAACCATATATTGAAGATGATGTAACCTTTTAATTGTGGCATGTAGAGATTCAATACCATTAAGGGAAGGTGAAACATGGGAATGGTATCTATTTAGTTTATATCATATAGTGGCATACTATCTTAGTGAAGAGAATATAAGAGCGAGATTCGTAGATTCATGATCATTATCTCAATTTGTTTAGTTATTTTTCTTTATTTCTTTGTTACATTATTTTATCCTCAGTTTGATTCTTTGTAAACCACTTGAATATTTGATGATATTTTTTCTCTTCTTTGGGGTTGTGTTTTTTTTTTCATTACAATTGAGAGGTATTTTCCATGAGAGAGTTTTTTGTGGTTTGTTTGTGGTACTATGAGTTTTTCTCTTATTCCCCTTGGGGCTGTCTTTGTTCTTATAGAAGTGAGATCCTTGAGACAGATCTCAAATAGTGGATATTTAGAACCCCTTTCTTTCATATGTTTGTTCTAAATTTCCATTAATGATAAAATTTTAAGGGAACATTATGCAAGTGCCTAGTTTTTCTTGTGTATTTTCTTTTGAATTCTTGTGGCAAGAGAATGTGGTTGGAAACTTTAAACTTGGTTGCTGGAGGAATTCATGGTGTGAAATCTATTTTCACAACTTGTATTTTTAATCATGACCTGAATTATAGTTTATAGTATAAAGGGTTTTACGGTGTAATTCAGTGGTTATGCACCAAATAAATTCACAACATTAATGGATGATTCATAAAGTGAATGAATTTTTGGATTTTATGGAAGAGACAACAAAACTTATAGGGGATTCTTAATCCATGGATTTCTTGGAGTGAATGATTTAGTTTATGAAAAAGTATTAACTAGCATGGTTCAAATTTGAGGATCCACCACAATATTATAATAATTCTCTTCCCTTATCTGAAACCCTAGGTAAATAAGAGATATTTTTTGAAGATCTTTGAAACCCCTTCAGCATGATTCACCCCCCTTATTCAAGGGCTTGATCAATGATGACCCATGGTTAGTTTTTCCTTCTCTGGTAGTTCTTCTCTATCATTTTATAAAGTTGATATACTATTGTTTATTATTCCTCTCACTTTTATTATTGTTTCTATCAATGAATGATATAGGATTCTTATTGGGTTAGTACTTTTGGAATCGTTTATTTTTCATAGAAGATGTAAACAAGGTTGAGCACTAAAAGTTCTATTATTTCTCAGAGAACATTTAGATATTTGTGTTAAGGTAGAAGATTTTTTACCTTTATATAGATTTAAATTTAAATTCTGGGATTATGATTCTTTAATCCTTTAGGTAGTGGTGAAATTAACTGAATATAGATAAGAACATGGAATTTAAAGGAAGAATGAAGTTGTAGTCTGGGTTTCTGACCACTTTATGTCTTATGCTTATTGATGGCTTAGGTTTTGCTGAGATAGTGTGCTGTCTTTGTGTTGTGGTTGTTGTATTTATTACCATGGAATTTTTTCTAGAAATTAGAGTAATATAATAAATACAAAATAATAATTATGGTGTGATCAAACAATGATGAATGAAATATTATATATGTTATTCCTTGATTTTATTGGAAAGTGAATGTAATGTTAATTTTATTTTTAATTTGATTCAAGTATTTGAAGAGTGGATATGTTATTGGTTTCTTATTGATAGAAACCTTTGATTATTAAAATAGTTAATTCAATTAGGAAATTAAAATGGTTATTTGTTAAAGATAAATTCTTGTGGTTGAGAAGGACCATATGGAAGGATTTTAAGAATTGGTTCTATGGACTTAGTGACTTTTTCTATGTAAAAAAAATATATTTTAAAAGTATGTGTGCTCTAGAAATTTTAGGGAACTATATTAATTTCTTGATAAATATATGTTGTTGGGTTTTCTTAATGAGAAATGGGCATGGGGCATATAAAGTTTTTCTGACTGTTGATTTGATATGACTTGGAACCTTGGATGAGAAATGGTCCAGGAGCCTGTGGTTCAGTTATTATTGATTCTAGTGATTAAATGTTGGTTGGATGTTATGTGAAATGGTTTGGGACACTAGGTGGTTGAAAGGAGTTCAGAGTTGGGATTTCTCATTGAGGTTTTTTCTTGCTTTATGCTTTCCTAATGGCCAGTTGGGCCAATTTTGTTTTTTTTATTAAGCTCTAACTACTTTTCATAGTTAGGTTTCTTAAAAACATGTTCATTTTTGATGTGGTATCTTAGGTAGATTACTAAATTAACCTTATTTTTTTTTGTAATTATAAATAAATAATAAACAACCCATGGTATGGTGTGTTTTTAATGGTAGTGATGTTGATCATTTTTTAATGTTAACTAATAGAACCTATGAGTTGTTTGAACCAAATACTCCAAGGATCATGTGTATAAAATATGTAATTTTTAATGCGGTATAATATTCTTGTTGGATATAAATAAATGGTTATGCCATAATTTAATAATGATGAAATGCTTGATAATTCAAGCAAGAGATGGAACAGTGTCATTGGGAATTGGATTAATAATATTAAAAATTTAATCTTAAATTTTTTTAATGGTAATTAATTAATGATTTATTAAATAATATTTAATTAGTTTCCTGTGTAGTTTTTTGACACATAGACCTTAGTAGTGTAGTTGGGTGTCTGATGTTTTGAAATAGAGAATGATTCTACGGCTAGGTAGTTTCCTTTAGTTTGGTTTGTGTGAAATTTTATTTATATTTTATGATTTCATACGCAAGCCCACCCATTTCAGTAGAGAAGTTGATACCAAAATGTTTTTGGGGGTGTTTACCGTACATCCTAGATCGTGAAGAAATAGATGAATGGATTTTTCATCTCCCCAACTCTCCCTTTGGATGAAGATGACTAATAATATAATAGGTCGTAATGAATTACATTGTAGGGTGTGTTCCTACATGGGATATGAAGGCTCTAAGTTTACTATATATTTATTTGTGGAATATAATTTCTTAAAGTATAGAGCATACTTGTATCCATTCATGGTGTCTTCAGCTTCCCATGAATGTAAGTTCATGGGGTGTGATGGCTTAAGGTATACTGAAAATACACTAGTCATAGTGGATTCTGGTCATACACTTAGTTATATATGAGATGGTGATGATGATGAGATAGATATGTGGATTAATACCAACACAAGATGTTTAGAACTATGTGGGGTTGAGGTGGGCTAGGTCAAGGCTCAAATCACATCAAGGAGTACTTACATATGGAATGGATGAGAACAAGATGTGTTGCATTAGGGAATAGAAGTGAAAACCCAGTGGATAAGTTGAAGTGGGGTACCTTCTAATATATATAAGAAGGAGTGGTTAAAATATATAATAGTTTACTTATATGAGTTATTTAGTGAGTGATCTATAGTGAGGACGAGGACACCGGTATTACCTTATTTGGTGATAGGTTAGTTTAATTTTTTTCTTAAATAGAATTTAGTATAATTCATTAAAAATTTTCATGATAGGTTTTAGGGAGGATCCTACTAACTGAACATTTTATCATCAACCAAAATATATAAAAAATATTTTTAGGTTTGCAGGGGAAGACTGGTGATTGGGATATACATTACTATCTTGGAGATGTTGTTTAGTTGCTATAGTTTATAGTCACTACCTAGTTTTACTTTGGTGATTTATATTTTTCATTTAGATGTTCCAGTTTATATATAACATTACATGTATTGAGATTTATTTATGTTTATGAATGGTTTTGGTTGGTGATTTATCCTTCTTATCTATTACTCCTTAAACTACATATAGGGTTATACCATGCTTGTGATTAATCGATATAACCTCAGTTCTAGCCACCGATCCATGCTAGTCACCAACTTGTAACCCATTGGAGATAGAATTCAGTCATAATTTATTCACTTCATTTATTTTTAGCCTAAGTGGGATACCATTGGAGGTAGGGGGTCATAAAGAAAACTATATACTAACTTACTTTTTAGAAATAAATTCCTTAGAGGTATCAAGAATGTTGTATAATACATGAAAATTGGATGGTCAAGGAATATAACTGGAGACCCATTAAAATTTATTTCATGAAACCATTATGATAGAGGAACTATAAAATTTATAGAAACTTACAAAGAAAAGTTAAAGTATTTGGGGAAATTTTTATTTCAAAATTAATTATTATTTCTAAAGTTTTATATGTTGATATATTATAATATAACCTAATTATCATATATCAATTACGTGAAGATAGTATGAATGTTATACTTTAAAATGATAAATTTTATGTTTTTAAGGGTGATTATTTATTATTTTATGATAAAATTATGGAAAATATATATAATATTGACCATGTTAAGGTAATAGTTCAACATGTAAAGTGTTCGAATAGGGTATATATTGATAGTGAACTTTTGAATCAAAGGCTTGGTAATGTTAATTTTAGTGTTTTTTATAAACATTCAAAGCATAAAAAAGTACTATAATTACTAGATATAAAGAAAGAGATGTTTTATATTTGGGATTGTTGGATCTACCTATTTGTAAAAGTATGAATTATTTAAAGAAGTAGAAATACATGAAATTCATAAAGAAAAAGTCCTAGGGAAAGGAAAACAAATTTAGAAAAAAAAAACCATTAAACCTCAAACAACTCAACATTGCACGTACCACTTGTGAACCATTACAACGTGAAAAAGTTAAAATTTCCCACAAAACATGGTAAAAGAAATAACTTCACTTGGGGTACTAAATTTGATGATAAATAGGAAACTTGAGCTCCTCATTTTCCCCTTTTGGAAGAAGAAGATATTTCCTGCATCTTTTTTTCCATATTTTAATACCCAAGTCATTAAAACATTTTAAGTAGATTATATAAGACTAAAAACAATATAAACTAACCAAAATATTGGGTAATTGAGTTTTCCAAGGATTTGAAACAATAAGAACCCTTATGTTAAAACTCTCCCCCCTAGTCCATCAATACTAGGTAAGGGCTCTTCCTCATCATCACACTTTAGTAACATTCAACCAAATGCATCTAAGGTGACCCCTTATTATAAGGGATAAGTTTCAATAATGTTATATCACCCAGAGTATCTATTTTCCCAAGAACCACTAGGCTTCCACTTATCCCAAATATCACATGGTAGAATCCTTTGATTCAACATCACTTGGATGAACTACCTTTCTCCCCTACTTGGGCCAATCTCTTGTTCTCACCCTAGCCTCGCCTAGGAAAAGTTATTTTTCTCACCCTAATATTACTTTGGAGAAACATACTTTGATCCCTTTACTATGTAAAACCATTTTATCTTATTGAAATAACAAGGAATCATGGACACCATGACATCAATGGTAGATCATCCTTTAGCCCCAGTTTTCTATTTGCCCCTCCAATTACAAAATCCTCCTTTGAATCCACTATATGTATAGGATCAAGAGATAAACACAATCATGAACCCCTTTAATTGTGGATTCCATTGAAAAATGATTCTAAAAAACCAACTTTCCAGATAGGTGTAACCTTCAAGGTGATACAAATAAAAGTTTTTATTGATAACAAGGGTCTCTATAGATAATATATTGGAATTGTATCTCTTGGTGAGATAATGGATTTTATCTCCATTCAATGAGCCTTACCAGAAAGGGTATCCCTCCTTGAGTACACTCTTGAAATTTCTTGTAGGGTTTTACAATCCCCCTGAAATTATATCCTTCCATACCTATCAACATAAATGAATATGGGAGGATGGGATTTTCTAATAGGTATAAAACCCCAGATGGTTCCTGTTAGTATTATTAGTAACTACCCAAGTACACTCACCCAGTGATACCTCATTGTGTAATCCCCATTCAAATATAGTTTTTCATTATCATAGAATTCATGATCATCTATTATCATTTATTACTAACAATGATGATGTCTCATGTGGTCTTTGGGATTTTAGTTTATCATTCAAACAACACAATTACAATTCCTCTAATATTAGATTCCTTTCATGATTATGTCCCAAATTCTAGCTTAATTATGGATTTATTCTCCAATTAATGAGCCATTACCCTAATCGTCTTCCTAATAGGTGTATTCCCCAACCTATGTACCTAGGGTATCCACCATATGAATAACCGCCAATCAATCCTCTATTGTCCCATTTTTATAGACACATGCATCCCCATAGTGGGATGTTAAACAATGTGGCCAATTTCCTAGTCAAATGATGTAAACATAAATAACAACATATTTAGTACATGACATTAAAAATTATGGAATGGTAGAACCACCCAACCATAAACAATGAATATTGAACTAAGTGGGATTTGATTCATGTTAATCATGATACATAAGATTCCTTCCAAAGGTCTAATGTCAACATCATCAACCTTTTACACCCATCCTCATGGGGATATATTCCTCATGCAATTACTAATATACATCCTCATTAGGCCATATTAAACATGAGTTTGGACATCCTAACTCATTGGTCTATATTACCAATGAGGGAACACTTTCATTCATTATGGTTAGATTCCCTATAAATCATCCTTTTATTAGGCTATATTTCTGATAAAATAATATCCTCACTTGGATGATCGTATTCCCAAAATTTTATTTATTGGACCATATTTCCCATCTAATACAATCTCATTCGGCCATATTCTCTTTAAGGTCAACTAGAAGGGGTTTCTGATATATAAGTCCAACACTAACCATTACTAGGAGTCCTTCACCTAGTAATCATTACCACAAGACATTAAACTGCATGGATTGGTACTTATCACACAACCATAAAAGGTATGAAGTGAACCATTAAATGGAACTGAACTACATGGGTTGTGATTCCATTCATAGGGATGTGAATTATTCACTTATTATAGGCCTGATCATGATATCATAAACACATACTACTTTCTTAAATGTTTATAAGCTCTAAAAAACCCAAAAAATGGATTTAAAATATAGAAGTCTAAAACTAGAGAATCACTAATAATAAAACTAAGGATGTATAACCTATAATATATACCTATGTAAATATAAATGGACTACCACAAATAGATACATATTCTCACATTTATAGGATATCTTTGTTATGTAAAAATGTTTACATTAGAGCATGTAAAATGTAAAATTATTGGAACATGGGTAACTAGTAATACATTGGAATATGTGAATAGTTCATGATTATATCATAAATATATAAGAGAGTTAAATAGTGAGAAAGAATCACCTTATAAATTTGTGTTCATCCCAAATTCCTAACCCCATCGACTAACACACGTTCTGAATCATCACATGAAAAACATCCCAATAACCACATTCCTTTGGAAATCAGGGACACAATGATATTCACAACAAATTATCATGGATGTGGGATATGTTGGGTGTTTATAGTTACATATAAATATTACCATCAGAATAAAATCCAAAAAAATGGTGATCTTAATGTGAATCCTTTAACTATAAAAGTGATTGGTTTACCATGATTTTTTTACTTATGATTATTTATTGACTAGTTTTTCTTATTTCTTTTGTTATTAATTTTTATAAATTAAATATTAAGAACTAATTTTAATCAACATTAATGGTATCAGATCACTGACAGACATATGTGTCTATAATTTCAAAAGTAGGGGCCTTGACGAACCATAAGACATTGTCACTAACAAAGAACCCTCAACACCTAGTGATAAAAACATTAGTCTAAGAGTTCTGCCTTAATGGTATAATGATAACCACAGAGGTTTCACTAGAATCCTTCCTTAACATGAAGCCTCACCCGCTATCCACTCAATGATAGTCCATAGAGGAGAAGAAAACACATGCAAACACCTTCAACCATTTCAGGAGTCTCTCATAGAAACACAATGATAAATGCCTCCCTTATATTAATTAGGCGGATAAAGAGCTCAACTATGACCTCACATCAGTACTTAAGTTACCTAATAGGGATACATTCAATAACCTCTACCTATAGCGCCTTACTATATCTATTCATCAGTAACCCAACTTGGACCCCAATTTGTAGGTCCCTCACCTAGTTACTTAGACCCAAGCTTCCATGAGATATCTCTAGGGTTGGAAAGATACCAAACATATGGAGCATAACTATATCCCGACATCCACAAAATAAGACTACCAATATAACTTGATGTAAACTAACAAGTAGGAAACCATTTTTTCTTCTGAAAAATATGCTCACCAGCATACTCTAGAGGCATTAGGGGAAGAATGTTGCTGTCTTACTACAATAATAAGAGGACATACATACATTCCCTCCCCTAAACATGAATCCTATAGGTATATCCTTTCAAAAACTACAGGACATGATTATAATTATATCCCCAATACCATTAAGGAATTCACATGAGTTCCCATTCAACCTATATAAGCCTATCAACTTATCTTCATAGTAATAGAAGGGAATACATATATCCCTGATAACACTATACAAATATTTTAGTATATCCTAATAGTAGAATCAAAAGATGACCATCATTATATCTCTATGACCATCAGGATTCACTCACTTATTCCCTCCCCATCCACCATAGCATCTCATCAGAATACATCAGTAGCAACTCAAGAGAAGGTATACATTCATGTTCCCATTAAAAAGAATCATTAGAATATACCATTGAGGAATGAAAAATAGGAGTATGACTATATTCCTATTCCAAATAGAGATCATCATCCCATTTCAATGGAAAATTTAGATAATTACTATATTTCTAAAAATCATAAAAATTACTATAAACATATCATGATTGAAAAAAATTATTATAAGAAGAATCATATATATGAATGTTATTATACACAGCACACAACCCCATCCAACTGATGAAGAGAATCCAAAAGGATGTCTCACCAGGGGTAGCCCAAATTATTAGAGTAGACCCATATCCCAAGCCTACTCAATGCTGTCATTATTGAGGGCCTACAAAAATCATTCAATAGAGGCCTAATAATTTGTTGAATCTTTGTTTTAAGGAGGAAGTAGATGGATTTGTGAAGGCCCTCCCCATAATGTTGTTACCAGTATCATTGGTGGTCCTCCACATATTTTCTTCCAAAAATGTCTTCCCTTTGGTAATATAAAAATTTATTATAGGAATTTTTCTTATAGTTAGATGCATAGAAATCCCACCTGCTTCCACAAAATCCATTTTTAAGATGGTAATCCCCTTTTCATCTTCTACCCTAAAGTTACACCTCAGAGATTATATTATAGGAATCCATTCAGATGACTAGACATTAAGCTATGATGGTAGTCCTCCATATATTGGAATTCACTATGAAGTTCCCCCTAACATAGACATCTCATTTCATTTAACAGGTCCCCCCATTTCTAATGAAACTATGACAAATACCTCCTATTGTGTGACACTTGAGATATTGAATCCATCTAATCCCAGTGACTTATATATGAAGATAAATATTCTTTCTAAACTATATGATATACTGAGTTAGTGTTAATTATTAATAATACCCTCATATCATTCATCTTTCAGTTCAATATAGAAGATTTCTTCAAGTTCTATATCCATCAATAAAGAAGCTAAGAAATGAACACTCTCATCAGATCAAGAATAAAAATTTCTCATTTAAGATGAAGATAATATCATGGTGATGTGGAAAGTGCTATCCAAATAAATCATACCAGTCATATTCTGGCCCATATACACATCTCAGTATAACATTAGAAATAATTTGATAGAGGATTTAATACACTATATTCCTATGGATTTATGGAAACCCCTAAATTATTTGAAGTAAAAATAACTGCCTCATATAGAATATGAAAATATTCCATGATAATATAAGAACATTTACCTAAAATAAACTTTTCTACCCTTTTATTTACATAGAGACCAAAGATTGGATGGTAACAAAGAGATCTATAAAAAGAATAATATTGGGTTTTGAAGACCATGATTCAATTAATAGCTGAAATCCCCACCATTATAAATATAGAGGGTGGGTAATAGATATAGAGACCCAAGATTTATATATATATATATGTTAAAAAATTTATTATTATTATTCATTACACTACATAAACACATGCTTGAGGACTGTAATAGTTTTTTCCTTTTTAAACATGGAAACATAAACACTAGTTCATAAGTGAGCTATGTCATCTCCCACTATGTTCTTCAAAACTATCACCCTTATTATACATATTATACATAATTCATATTTTCATAACCTAGGGAAAATAAACATAATAAAGAGTGATATCAGATGATCAATAAGGGAAAAAAGGGAGATATGTAAGCATAACCTGAACATAAGGTTATTAGAACATGATCAAACCACTTTAAAACCAAAACCATTATATAATAGATCATAATCTTGAGTCAGGAAATAAATATTGGTAGTTCATAAGACATGAATCATAAGGGAATCAAATAACTTGAGACATAATATCATAAAATTGGAATAAGACCAAGAATTTGTGGCATACACAAAAGAATAGAAAATTATCTCCATACTAGTCAAGCCTCCCTTTCAAGGATATCATAGTAGAAAATGTTCATTACTGAACCAGGTTCACTCAATATTCCAAAACTATCGTACTGAATCGGGTCCACTCTCTATTTTATCTCTATCTTACTGATCCATGTTCATTTCCTATTCTAGTATTATTTTAATAATCTTAGTTCACTCCCTATTCCACTCCTGTCAATATAATGATATATAAACCCTTAAAGAATGCATTGGAATGATATATAGGTCCCACACATCTCATAATGAAATCATACATATGTGTGTCACAATATCATAAAAATTCATCATATCATAACCCATAAAATGGAATGCGTATCATAAAAATTTCATCATATCATAACCTATAGAAAACAGAAACGTTTCATAATCATTTAATCATAGGATTACCATGAAAATAATCAATTTTCATAATAATTTTCTCATGGTGTAACCCATAAAAGTGAATAAAGTTCCCGAAAAATACATGTCATCATAAACACAGATCATTTAGATAAAGAATGGTCATTTTATCTTTGGATCACATTACCAATAATTCATAGGTAACATTAAATTATGAAATATTAGAAGGAAAATTATTTTGACCAATCATTTAAATGATTTCATGAGGATTAAAACTTTTCAACTTTGAAAATAATTTTAAAAAACATAAAACATTTTCAAAATAAGTTCATTTTGAAATAGGTTATTTAAATATATTTTTTTCCCAGATATTATGGAAAAATATTTCTTATAAAAGAACTTTGAAAAATTTTAAGGGAAGTTTTAAATTAATGAGTGGTCTTGAAAATGGGAAATATTGTGCATGCTGTGCATGTTTAAAATAAGGATACTATTCAAATTTTTGGTAAATTACAAATTAAAATTATTTGTAAAATGACATGAAGATTAATTTAATTTTTTAGATGTAAAACATGTGATAAAAATTTATTTCAAAAAATATGATAATAAAAAAATAAAACATTTTTTGAAAATGTGGTTTTGGAAGAAAATCGATTTCCAACCAACGAGATAAATAAATTAAGATTTTCATAAAAAACATTTTGTTAATTTTTAAAGTAAAAAACAATAAAAAAAGGTACCATTACATGAATATATAATTAATAAACTTTGGAGAAGAAAATTCATGAGAATTATTAAGAGTTATAACATGATATTCCAATATTGGAGACTCAATCATAAGCAATCCATACAAATGATGAGATTGTAACATAAAATATTTACCAATTTGGTAACATTGAATCATAATTCACATCAAGGAATAACATAAAATGAAACTTATAATATAATATCGATGAATAAATTTGTTATATTACCTGTAAAATGGGTTTTGTTTATACCTCATGAAAGAATATTGGTGCTCAACATAACATACGTCACAAAGAAAGAATATTAAGAAAAAAATACCTCAGCTTAAGTATTGATTTCCATCATAATCATTGAACACTAATTTATAAAAAATATATATTTATTATATATATTAAATAAAAATATTAATATTTATTATACCATATATGATTTTATTTTGAAATTTTATTACCTTTTTATCAGTAATTTCATGCTAAAGTTACGTCTCGGGTAATAACTTCTTTGTTTTTCGTATGTGTTTATGTTTGTTATTTTTTTCATATTAGTTTTATAATGATTGAATAATATCAATAATGTATACCATTATATAAATATCATATATATTCAGTATGTACATATTTAATGTAATTCATAAAATTTATTAATAAGAAATAAAATACACCGTTCATTGAGACGGTAGCCCATACGTACACATGAACAATATTTTTCATTTTCTTGTTTGGTTGAAAGAAAGAAAAGTAAATGATATATTATCATCTCAAAAATAATTTTTATCCCATATATATAAAATATTTTTATTGTAACTATCCTTAATACTTTCAATGTAAAGCGTGAATGAATCACATTGCTTCATGAGGCAGTAGTCCATCGTACACAAGAATGACATTATCGTATTCTATAAAAATGGAAAGCATGGAGGTATAAATAATATAAAAATTAAAGACACATAATAACATCCTAAATATCATATATATAATTTATAATAAATAATTCCATCATTTTGATCATCCTCTATAGGTAGTAATAGAAAATTGAATGACATCGGTTCACGTGGCGGTAGTCTACCATAAAAACGAATGATGATTTCGTAACCCATTTGATGGAAGTCAAAATGGTTATAGGTAATACCATTTGAATAATAATATATATGTATATATAATATACTTATGTTATTATATAATCATTATATAATAATAATTTAATGCTTGGATGAATAAATAAAACAAAGACGCCCATTGATGAACATTACCTCTTCTTCATGTATCTTCTTTAATTTTTCCCTAAAATACATCCTAGGATGTATTTATTCACAAACTAGCACTTCTAAGATTATTGTATGGAACATTTTAAGTGATTTTTGTATGTATTTTCTATAAAAAATAAGTTTTAAGGTGTGAATAAGATAATAGAGGGGGTGGCATTTTATAAGTGGTGGAGAGGACACACTTGAAATTTTTGAAAAGAATTGAGTTCACCCCCATTTTTCACATAGAAAAAGCTTCAAATATTTCTCAAATTATAATATTATACATGATAAGGTCTAACTATGGACATAAAATATTTTTATACAAATATTTAGGTAAATTTGACCCTTATCTTTTTAGTTTAACATTCAGTAAACCCATTTTTATCCCTAACCATGGTAAATAATTTTTAATTTTTTCAATGTTCATTTTGGTCAAAAAATAATTTTTACTTATTAGAAATTTTATATTATTTTGATTAAAAATATGGAATCCATTTTTTCAATTCCCATTAATAGAAATGGAAAAAATTAATTTAAAATTAATCTTGCAGATGTGATGAGAAAACATGCTTTTAAAGAGAAAATGATCAAAACTTTACAATGTTTTTGTATCCAATTTCAATATAAAACTGAGTCCAATGAATTAAAATGGATTAATTTTGGTATAATTGAAATAATTATACCTTAAAATAAATTTTTAATATAATTTAAATTTGTAAATAATTTAGGTGAAAAGATAGTTTTCAATTAAAATTCAGTATTTTTCATTATTCGTTAAAAAATGAAACGTTTCAAAAATAACCTTAAAATTCACCCTAAGATAATTTTGAAATTTTAAATTCAAAAATAAAGTATATTTTATCAAATTTATTTAAAATATTTATTTAAAATCTATTTTCTAATTGTTTACAAAAAATACATACTTTTTTTTAGAAAATAGTATTTTAGAAAGATATAAGACTTTATCGAAAATTATGTATTTAAATACCAATATTTTTTTTTTCATAATAAACCGTTATACATACCATTTTAAAATTAATTATGACTATTCATATTTATATGTATAATTCTGAGGATATTACAATCACATTTAAATAACTATATTAATAATATTTTTTGGTTTTGTTAAAACTCACTATTATGTGTAATGATAGCTATTCTAATGTTACATGTTGCAAATGCTCAACTTTGTGTTGTGTATAACAAAAGCTTAAATTTATATTGAGTGTAACATAATCCATAAAATTAATTTAATTTGTTATATAAAAATTATTCATAAAAACTCATGATGTTACATTCTTCCCCCTTAAAAAGAATTTCACCCTCGAAATTCATCACACTGATACAAAAAATGAGGACAAATTGTACCTCATAATATACTCATTTTACCATGTAGCTTCATAAAATTGGTGGTTTCAACATAATAATGATAATTCTCTAGTTTTATGACTACAAGTTCAATACAGTTGAATGGTCAAGTATGTAATTCCTCAGGAGAGATACATGGAACACATCATGGAATTGAGAGTGTTTTGGTGGAAGTGCCAAGCCATAGGCTATTTTCCTGATATGAACAACAATTTTCAAAGTAACAATTTACCTAGGTCTTAGTTTCCCTTTCTTCACAAATATCACAACTTTCATCCATAGAGAAATTTTTAGAAAGACCTTACCACCAACATTACATTCAAAATTACACAAAAAATTATCATTATAACTTTTTTTTTTCTGAATCTGTGCTACCTTGATGTCCTTTGGAATGGATTTAACCTTATCGTCCATTTTTTCAGCTATCTTGGATCCTAATAGATTTCTTTCTCCAAATTTATTCCATCACATTATAGATCTAATTTTTTTTACATGGAGGTTTTCATAAAGAAGTCTATAAATTCTTGAGTGAAAGATATTGTTATAAGAAAACTCAACTAGAGGAAGGTGTTGATCCCAATCATATTTGGAACCCAACAAATATGATCTCAACATATCCTTTAGGGGTTGAATTATTTTTTATGACTTACCATATGTTTGAGGATGATACAAAGTGATAAAAATCAATTCCATATAAAAATATTGCTAAATACTTTTTCAGAACATTGATGTAAACCTCATATCCCAATTAGATACAATAGAATGTGGTTCACCATGAAATATTTCAACTTATTTAATGTCTATACTGGAAAGTTGAAATGAGTGTAAGTCTTATTTGATAGAGATTAAGTTTTATTAATTAGTAAGGATATTTACTTAAACCCATATAAAATTATTCCATTTAAATGTTTTGGGGATTCGAATGACAAAATATATGGTGATGTTTTCTGATTTACATTCTGGTATGGGTAATGGATGCAACATACCCTTATAATATTTTCTTCCATCATTAATTTTTTGACTTACCAATAGACTTAATACATAATATGATATATCTCTATTAATGACACCACACACGAATTATTATTTCAAATCAATATACATATTCCTACTTTCAGGATGTATAGATAATGAAGAACTATGAGATTCGTCTAAAAAATCCTTCTTCAAATCAGGTATGGATAAAAAACATACATGGTTCTTGAACCTTATCATTCTCGCATGATCAATGTTAACATCATAAATATTTCTAACCTTGTTTTGTAGATATATATCTTCCTTATGTGACTCTTTAATCATTACTTGGATATGTGGTTGAAAATTCAATTTATGAAGACAAGATTTTCTCGTTCCTTTAAAATTTCTAGAGATATCCTTTTCAAATAAAAAAAATAATGTATCTTTAGGGATCCTCTTCATGTATAATCTAGCATTATCCTTTTGACTCAATGAATCATCCACCTTATTCACTTCCCTAGGATGTTAATGTATTGAGTAGTCATAATATTTAATCAACTTTAACAATATTCTAAGAAACATATTTAACTTCTTCTATGTGAATTTATAGTTTAATCATTCATTATTGGTATATATATAACACTTTTCTTTATAAATATAATTAATCCATATCTTTAAGGAAAAAATTACTACAGCTAACTCCATATCATGAGTTGGGTAATTTTTCTCACGAACCTTCAATTATTGTGAGGAATATACTATAAACATGTCATTATTCATAATAACACACACCAATACCTTTCTACATGCATCAATATATATTAAAAAAACTTCTATACTATAGGGTAATATAAGCACAAGTGCGCTGAATAATCTTCTCTTCAGTTCCTTGAAACTTTTCTCACATTCATCTATCCAGAGGAAGCTGGATCACTTTTTAGTTATTTCAATTAGGGTATTAGATACTCATGAGAAAATCTCCACAAACCATCTATAATATCCAGCTAAAACATGGAAGATACATATCTTAGTCACCATAGTTAGTTTGGCACAAAATTCATTTGCCTCCATTATTGATGGATATAATGACATACCCTCTCTTGAGATGATGTGACCAAAAAATATAAAATTTGTAGCCAAAATTTAAAATTTATGAAATTTAAATATAGTTTCTCCTTATTTAAGGATTTTTTACAACTCTTAAGTGGTATTAATTCTCTTATTTCCAGTTTAGTGTATAATAAAATCATCTATAAACACTACCAGAAACTGATCATGGTAATATCTAAAGAATTTATACATTAAATCCATGATTATAGTGGGGGAATTGGTAAGAACGATTTAAATCACTATATATTCACAATTTCATAAATTTTAAGGAATTTAGTCATAGGTATAACCTCCTTCTTGACCCATAATTGATGATATTTTAAAAAAATTCAATCTTGGAAAAGTATTAACTTCTATACAATTGATCAAAAAAGTCACAAATATGGGGAATATGATACTTTTTCTTAATTGTGATATTGTTCTGCACCCAATAATCAATGTAGAGACATATTGATCCATATTTCTTATTAATAAAAGAATAGGATCACCATAAGGTTACACACTTATCTGAATTAATGCCCTTTCAAGGTTTTACTATAGATGTTTCTTCCATTCTCGCAACTTAATTGGTGATATTCTATAGGGTGTATTTAAAATTAGTATGGTGCCAGGTTTGAGTTTTATTGAGAAATAAACTTCACATTTTGGTATAAGCCTAAGAAATTGTTCCAAAAATAAATTCACAAATTCATGAAGAATATACATATCATCTATGTTGAGTTTCTCCCAAACTATTTGAGATAAAAACCCTTTTTAAATGGGAATTAATTCCCATATAATGGAAAAAATCTCCATTAGAAGTTCATAATTACCAACACATTGATATAAAATCATATGTTAGTTTGAAATATCAAATGTGACATCACTTCCTCAATAATTGATGTGGTATTTGTGCAGAGAAATATAATTAATTCCTTAGATGACATCAAATTCCACCAGAGGAAGAATTACAATATTTATAATAAGAACATTCCTATAAACGTCAATTGGATAAGAATCGTAAACTTGAGATTTGAACATCGTACCGTTATGAATTTTAACTGATAATCCCAAATCTAATAAATTGTTTGGATTCTTGGTACCCTTATAAAATTATTAAGATATTAAAGAATGGGTAGATCCAATGTTAAATAAGTAATTATTATATCTATAGTGGATGGTAAGTGTACCTTTCCCCACATCATTATCTCACCCATCTTCAAAAATTATGACCACATAAGGTTTCCCTTTTTCTGTTGGCTTAAGAGGTTAATGACATTGATCATCATCATTAAACCTTGAGTTTGGGAACTTGTTAGTATAATTCCCATTATCCATACACTTTAAGCACTGAATTGTGGGAGGTCCAATTTATGTGGATTTCTCTACATTCACATCATTATCCAACTTCTTCCCATTTCCTTGGTAATCAATTTTCTGATGGCCTTCCTTTAGACACCTAAAAAATTTATAAGCTCCCCTATGACAATTTCATCCATGCTTTCTCCCACAATTTGAGCATAAAGGAAATATCATCTTCTTACCTCAATGGTTTTTAGATTTTACTTTAATCTCCATCTTATTTTTCGTGAAAAAACCATAAGTTTAATTTATAAAATCGACATCCATTTAAACTTTGATAGAAAATAGAACAATTTATTCATAGCTAACGAAGTATCCTAAGGCTAACATTATTTAATGACATGGTTTTAATCCACTGAAGAATCAATCATCCATGCCCCTAGGTTGGATGATAATACCAAAATCATTTCACAAAAGTCTTGTAAAAGTTTCCTCAATGGTACTAATAGATTCATCATTCCTTTTATTTTTCTCTTGGAAGTTCATCTATTTATTCATATAGATAATATGAAGAAAAAAACTATTAAAAGATACGTTCTTGAACTTTTCCTAATCCATAGGGTCTATTTCACCCAATTTCCTTGTATCCTTTATAAGATTCCACTATTGACCTTCTTAACCTTCCAAATGATAGATATCCAAAATGAATTTTTCATTCTATGAAAACTGGAGAATATAAATTATATTTTCAGTGGTACTAATCCAATGTTTAGTAACTAGTGGATCAAAAGACCCTTTGAAGGAATGTTGGTATTTTATCAAGAATGAATCAATAGAATGTTGGTCCCTCCCTTGATCATTCGGATGTTCATCATGATTCATAAACTGAGAAATTTATGTGATCACATAAATAATATTTTTCATTCTTACTCCCATACAATTTGAATTATCAGGAAGAAAATAATTTCACTATCCATCATACTAAACATTAATACGGTTCCTCTGGGATCCTACCATTGACTAAAACAAAAAATAATAGTGTTATAAACAATAATCATAGTGGGAAACCACATAATAATGAAAACCACTTAAATGGTGTCCAAATTATGAATAATTATTTTTTATATATAACAAATTTAGTTTATCATATGTCATTCATATTCATTGTCTATTTAAATAATTCATGATGTTTTATAAAGAGTTTTTGGATTTCCAAAGAATATCCCCTAGGAGTGTCAAACCTGGTGTGTAGTAAGGCTTGTTGTCATGCACTGGTTGATGATTGAGTCAATATCAATAAGGTGTTTTTGTGTTGGTTATAAATAGCCTCAGCCACATCCATATGTATTATCCAGATATGGATATAATTTCCTGAAAATCATTTTATGAATACTTTAACAAAATTATAGTACATTATTCTATACTTTGAATCCTCCCTAGGCCTATTCATGTACATGTACTTAGGGATATCATGACTGTTTTATCATCTTAGGGTTCAAAGGTTAATTAAACCTTTTCTATAATATCAACTATTGCGATCCCAGATTTTCATAATTAACTATTACATATTTTTTTATGATTATTCATTACATTACAAAAACACATGCTTGAGGACCATAATAATTTAGTACCTTTAGAAATTTGGAAACATAAACACTGGTCCATAAGTGATCTATGTCATCTCCTACTATGTTATTCAAAACTAGAATCTTCATAGTTATATCAAAGATGATACATATCTTCATAACATGTTGAAATGAAACATAATAAAGGGTGATCTTAGATGATCAAAAAGGGTAAACAAGGGACATACATAAGTATAACATGAACATAAGGGTGTGAGAACATGAACATAACATTTGAAAAACATATCCTTCATATCAAAGTTCATACTCTTGAGTCATGGAATAAATATTTTCATTTCAAAAGTAATGAATCATAATTGAATCAAATGAACCATGAAATAATAAAATTGTTATAAGAAACATATTTTTTGGAATATAAATAATCATAGAAATACATTTCTATATTAGTCAATACTTAATTACAAGACTAACCGAGAAAAAAATCATTTATTGAACCAGGTTCACTCCCCATTCCAACAATATCTTACTAAACTAGGTTTACTACTATTCCAACCCTGTCTTACTGAACCAAGTTCATTCCCCATTACAGAAGCATATTATTGAATCAAGTTCACTCCAAATTCCAGGCCTATCTATATCACGAGATAAAAATATTTACCCAATGCATTAGAGGGTGATATAGGTATCGTCCATCAGTAAATAAAATCATACATATGTGTAAAACAAGATAATTAAAATTATTTATATCATAAACCCGGAAATGAAATGAGTATGATAAAAATTTATTAATTTCATAACCTATGGAAAATAGAAAGGTTTTTTAAAAATTTCATCATAAAATAACCACATAAAAAAGCTAGTTTTATTGGAATTTTCTCATGTTGTATCCCAGGGAAGAGAAATAATTTTCATAAACAACTTTTCATCATAAACATTAACAATTTAGAGAATTAATAATAAAGGTATCCTTGTATAGTATCCCCAATGAGAAATATATTACATCAACAGAAGAAATCTTAGATAGAAAATGATTTTGATCAATCATTTAAAGCATTTTATGAGGAAAATATCAATTTTTAATTTGAAAATAAAAAATATTTTAAAAAATAGTTCCTTTTGAAATAATTTAGTTAAAATATAAAAAATTTATAAAATTTTAAAGATTTTTTTTAATTGAACATAAATTTGAAATATTGAAATTTAATCTTGAAATAATTGGGCGGTCATGATAGTGTCAAATACTTTGTATGTTGTGCATGTTAAAAACAATGTTTATTTCCACATTTTCAGTAAAATCAAAATGATAATGGTTTGGAAAATTATATGAATATTCTGTTAAAAAAGATTTTTTTTTAAATTTTAATTATGGGTAACATTTTCTTTTAAAAATAATATGAGAATAATAAAACTTTTTCTGATTTTTTTTTGAAAACATAGTTTTTAGAAGAGAACTTATTTTTGAATGATGTATGAAATAAAGTATGATTTTATTCATAAGAATTATTCTTTTGTTTTAAGTACCAAAGAGTGGAAAAATGGTACCATTACTTGAATATATCATGAATAATCATAGTATAAGATTCTTCTTGATAATTATATATATTTACATCATGATATTTCAAAATTGTAGACTTATTCATAGACAACCCCGATAAATGACAAGATTGTTACATAAAATATTTACCAATTTAGTAATGTTGAATCATAAATCCCATGAAGTAATAACATAGAACGAAACTTAAAATATCACGATGATGAATAAATTCATGATATTTCTTGTCAATTTGGATGCATATACACCTCATGAAAGTATATAGGTGCATAACATAACATATGTCTCATAGAAGGTAGACTGAAACAAAAATACATTACCTTAAGTCTTGACTTTCATCGTACTAATTATAATCAACTATATAATAATTTTTTTAATTATAAATATTTTTAAGAACCATATTCATATATATCATACCAAATATGATTTTATTATGACATTATATTATTTATTTATTAACGATTTCATGTTAAAGTTATGTTATAGGTAATAACTACTTTGTTTTTCGTATATGATTTGATTTGTTATAATTTTCATCCTCTTATTATTATTAAGATTTAATAATATAAAAAATGTAAAACATTATATAAATATCACATATATTAAATATATAATCATTTATAGTATTCCATTCAATTTTGTGATAGGAAATTAAATACAACCTTCATGGAGATGGTAGGGCGTAAGTACACATGAACATTGTTGTTCATTTTATTGTTGGGATGAAAGAAATAAAATTAAATGAAATATTATCCTTAAAAAATAATTTTTATTTCATATTTATCACAAATTTTTATTAAAACCATCATTAATACCTTTCATGTAAAGGATGGAAAAATCACATAGCTTTGTAAGGCTGTATTCCACAGTACACATGAACAACGCTATCCTATTACTAAAAAATGGAATGCTGGAAGTTATATGTGATATAAAAATTATAGAAAAATAATAACAATATAAATATAGTATAAGTCATTTTTAAACTATAAATTTATCATTATGATCATCCTTGATAAGTGGTAATGAAAAAATGAACGACATAGGTTTATGAGGTGGCAGTCCGTTGGACACACGATCAATGATTTTATAACCCATTTTATGGAAGTGTATAGGTATGTAGGTCATGAAATTTACATAAAAAAATATAATTATATGTAAGATACTGAGTTTTTTTATAATAATTATATGAAAATAATATAATGGGATGGAGGAAGAAATAAAACAAATACTATCTTTGATGAACACTACCTCTTCTTCGGGCATCTTTCTTAGGTTTTCTTTAAAATCTATTCTAGGATGAATTTCATCAAAAAATAAGGATTCTAGAATGATTAGAGAGAATTTAAGAGGTTATTTGGTCAGTTATTATATGATAAAAATATATTTTAATGTTTGAATAAATGCAGAGATAAGGTAACATTTTATTAGCAGGGGAGAGGACAAACTTGGTATTTTTAAAACAATTGAGTGTTCCCATGTTTTTCACATAGAAAAAGAATGAAAAATTTGTCAACTTATATATTTAGAAATTGTACGGTCTAAATATTTCCATAAATATTTTTAGACAGGTTTATAGGTAAATTTGACCTCTATCATTTTAGTTTAACCATCAGTAAAACCATTTTTTCTGGAACTATAGTAAATAATTTTTTTGTTTTCACTATTCATTTTAGTGAAAAATTAATTTGGTCTTAATAGAAATTAAATATTATGTCGATTAAAAATATGGTATCCATTTTTTCAAATTTCATTCACATATTTGGGAAAATAAATTTAAAATTAATCTCATAGACGTGATGAGAAATAAGGTTTTTAAAGTAAAAATGGCCAAAATTTTACAATGCTTTTATCTTCCATTTTTGTATGAAGTTGATCCCAATGAAAAAAGTTTGATTAATTTATTTATAAGTGAAATTATTATAGTTCAAAAACAACATAAAATATAATATAACTTTTTAAATAATTTAGGTGAAAAGGATGTTTTCAATTAATATTCAGTATTTTTAACTCTTTATAAAAAAGGAAACATTTTAAGAAAATATTTTTTTAGGATTGCCTTGATATTATGACCTCAAAAATGAATTTTATTTTAAAAAATTCATTTTATGAATGTTTCAAAAATTAATTTTATTATTTTCTACAAAAAAGATTAATTTTTTTTATAAAATATTATTTTTGAAACGTATAAAGAATTTACCAAAAATTATGTTTTTTATTAAAAATATTTTTTATTTATATAAAAATATTATAAATAATATTTAAAAATTAGTTATTACTATTCATATTTCTGTTTTTAATGACTAGGTTATAATAGTAACATTTAAATAAATATATTAATAATATATTATCATTTTGTTGAAAGGTAGTGTTGTGTGAAACAAAAGATAAGCCAGTGTTGCATGTAGTGAAAGATTAACATGGTGTTTTTTATAAGACAATATTAAAATGGTGTTATGTGTAACACAATTTGTAAGTGAAATTTAATTTATTCTAATAGATTAATTTATAAAAACTATATGTGTTACAATATAGATGATATTTATATTATTTTTAATGTATATTTGAAAGATTTAATCCCCAAAAATTCATCAATTTGAGATGGATTTATTTTTTTGGATTTTTAGGTAATTTTTAGAAGAATTGTGAAAAACATTTATTCTATAATTTTAACATATTTATATCAATTCATTATTCCAAATATAATTTTTTCAATATTGAAACAAATTGATTAATTATTTTTTAGGATTCCATTTTTGGCGGATTTAAATTCTTCAATTTGAACCAATGAAGATTCTAAATCCATGGAACCAAATAATTAAATCACTGTTGAAAAATTATTCAGATAACAGAATTGACCACTCTAAAATAAAATGAAGAATATTGTAAGATATAAGGAATTGAATGACTATATTCTAGTTTTATATAAAATATAGCTCTATGTTTCATGTCTAAATTAAATTTTACTGAGAATATTTTTGTTATGTTAGTATATATATATATCAAATTAGAGGAAGATGAAGAGCCTCTTTAGCCATAAAAAGATAGATTCAATAATTCATGAATAAAATTTATTAAACATTTCAAAAGGAATTTTATTTTTAGGGTCAATATACAAGAAAATTTTGAACAAAATAAGAGAAGAACTTTTAGTGGAATTTAGGTGTGATGAAACTGTACAAACTTTCAGTTGACATATTTTAAAGATGAAAATTTATGCTCATCATTTTTTTTAGTTTTGTAATGCCTTATTTTTTTCCGCTCCATTGGGATACATTAAACATAGATGGGTGAAATTATGAGTGATCAATGAAGGTTTAGTTTTCCTTTTTAAATTTTTGAGTTCTTTCACATCATGGAATAAAATATATTTCTTTCTTATTTTATATTTAATTCAATATTCCAATAGAAGTTTTTATTATCATGTATGATCATATCTCTTTTTAGATTATGTTATTGTTATTTCCTTGGTCAGTGATCATTATATTTCACCAATATGTAAAATATTATATATGATTAAATAGTCCATGGATTAGTGGTGAAGTATTAAATGATTGTCCGTACGTGTGGGTAGGGTAGTGGACATTATTGATTGTTTATGACAAACGAGACCTGATCTGGTACTAGATAAGTAAATTTAATGTATTATCTAAAAATATATTGAACAAATTATGTATGTTATACCAATATAATATTTGGAAAAGTTTTATTCTCTCTATATGTTATATCTAAAAGGGGCCTAGATACCCTAGTGAGGGGGGGGGGGTTTGGGTATGAATATTCTTTTCAACATTTTCTTGACCTACTGGATCATAAACTCATTATTATAAGGATGAATTTATTTTATATTATGTGTTTATGATAGTATTATTATTATTTTATTTATCTGATGATGATGCACTAAAACTAAAATTTAAATGAAATCACAAGGACACATAGATATAACTTGGGTCACCCTTACTAGGCTACATTCAATGAGCCTAAAATAAAAATGTGCGGATGTACTTAATAAAATAAGGCTTAATACCAAAATATTGTTTGGGTTAGATAAATTCTATGACTAGTCTCACTACCTCACAATGTTTAGGGTTAGCTCAGTGCTTTCCCAAGGGTAAATCTTTGAGACTCTTTTCACTGGATCACTTTCGGAGGAAAGGATCACCTTTTTTCTCTTCCTTTTCCCACATTTCTAAAAAGGACCCACACATAGATTATGGTCATATAGGTCCCTTAATTAATAATAATGAATACATCTTCAGTTATAGATAGATTCTTTATTGAATTTCCACTTTCATATAATAAATGAATAACACTTTACTATATGTTTATTGGGAAACCACTTATTATCACTTTTGCGATTCTCACTACCTTTTTGAAGCTTACATATTTTTCCAAGATCAAATATCCTTCACAATGAAAATCTCTTTATCGAAGATAAACTAGCCTTCAATAACTTCTATACTTTAACGATGATCAAAAATTTCTGTTGTCTTTTATATCCTCTATAAACTTCATTTGTTCATGAATTCTTTCACAAGAACACCCTCCATGAACCATCTTCACGAATTCAGATCCTTAGAATATTTGTTAAGCCTCACTTCATTTCTAAAGGGGGTGGAGGCCTATTTATATGAATTTCCTATGATTCTAGAAGCATTTGTCAATGTCATTAGCATTTCTCAAATCTCTCAAATATTTATCATGACGCCCCATATCTTCACGAATCCCAAAATATATTTTCTATTCATGAATATTCTCATAGTCATGGAGATTATCGTCAACTCTTCACACATTCATGATTCTCATTCATGATGATGCATTCCTTCCCGAAACGGCCTTCATGAAACCCAATCTTCACAAAACTCATGCCTTTTTCATATTTTCACTAGTCCTTCATGGAAATCCATCTTTCTCGATGCTTGATCCGACCTGTAAATTTAAGACCCCATTTTTTTTCAAACACATGAAAACGGTTCCACCTTTTATATGTAATTTTCTATACAGCTTATAGGGAATCCATTAAATTATCTTGGATCTTTTTCAACATTCCAAGTCAACAATATATCTATAACTCCACAACTAATACTTAAAACCCTCTTTGACAACAAAAAAAACCAACCCAAAAATACTGGAATGTCACCTTGAGGTATTTTTTTCCCAACACTATGACCATTTTACTAAAGGGGTAAGAGGAAGTGACTGTGGGATCTCACTTTGAACTTCTTAGTAGAATATGACTGGAGAACATGGAACTATGATATCATTAAAATTGGAAAACCAAACCCAACCCTGTAAATTTATTCATCAATATGTTTTCAACCAATTATTTAATTTCTTTTATTTATTTTTAAAATTAAACAATTTCAAAAATACCATCTTTTCCCTCTATTTCTAAGTGAAAACTAGATTTTTGAGTTATACACTCTAGATAAATAATATATTAAGAACTATACTTAATTTTAACTTATTTATTTTTCTCCCCACCCCATGATAGGTACATGTCATATCTTATCACTATTTTCGTGTAGGTTGTACCAACAATAACATTTTCCAATTACAGGACTAGAACCACTAATACAAATCCTTACCCATTATATCTTAATATTTAATGAAAATTATTTAATATATTTATAGACATTGATTTTAAATACTAGTTTTTAGAAATTTCTCTTGAAAACTCTAGTGAAACATGAAGTGTTCACTCTTATCCAGTCATCATGGCTGAAAATCCCAACCAAACCCTTTGTGATCAATGTTCATGAAAATTTCTTAATGAAAAAATAAATTTTTCATGCCATAATTACAAAATAAGTTTGATATGAAACATATCATAATAAAATTATTTCTTAAATTCATTATATTGGAAGGATAATACCCAAATAATAATATTAAAGAGTACACATATGTCTGATGTACTTTCAGACCCCGAGGAGTAGCTAAGGAGTAGGTAAAGCATAATTTATTACCCTTTTCCTTAGAAGGAGCTTCCAAATAATGGTTTTATATACTATATCCAAGATATTTCCATTATTGGTATGACATACCAAGATGTTTCTTACAAATATTATTTACCACCTTCTGAATTACAACCATTAGAAAGTTGATCTATACCTTCAGAAATTCATGTAGAGAGACCCTCTATTAGTAATTTGGAAGGTTTAAGAAGCTATTTCAACCTAGTCACCTTATATAATTGAGTAACAAAACGTCCATGTTTTCATTTTCTGAGGAATAATATAAAATTAGAGAAACCTAATTGATGAATCATCTAGAGGTTCTTTTATTGAAAAGTCACAAGAAGAAGTCAAGGGATTGATTGATAGGATTTCTTAAAACCCATAATAGTTTTGTACAAGAGGTACTAGAAAATGTTTTATTTCTATGGTAAGAACATCTCATCCACCACCATTATTATAAAATAATATTTAGGAGATAACCATTTTAGTGAGAAAAATGGCCTTGAATCAAGTGAGTGAACAATAAACACCATATAAGGTATGCAGTTTATGTTTTCACCTAATCATTTCAATAACCAGTGTGTTGAAGTACATGGAATGCAATGTTGTGAAACATAATTTAAGATAAATAAATTTCAAAAAAATAAAATTTGGAGAGATTCTACCCAATTCCAATATAGATTTAGAAATTAGTAAAATTAGGCTAGACACCCTACCAAAATCTATTCTAAAATAAACCGTATTCTAGTATCAATTCCAAAACCGACCACCATTTCAACAAAAGAAATCTTATAACCAACCTTCTTACTAATAAACATTTAATTTATAACAAAAGACTTTTGATAATACCCTAAAAAGTGCACAAAAATCTGAACATAAACATCTATGATCCATGGTTTAGGGGATATAAGATATGATAAATAATTTTTCTAACACGGTGGAAAGTCTAATAGAAATTATATCTAAAAATGTAGGGAAAATTAATTCAACAATAGTCTATAATCCAATGGATAATGAAATAATTATTATAATTAGGAGTGTTAAGAAGATTCAACAAACTGATCCTGATAATTTTCAACCAAAACATGAAAAAATCAATGCTGGCAATTCTAAGTAGAATTATAAAGATCAATCCATTCGACCAATAGAAGAAAGGAAGAATGTAGATACAATGAAAACGTTTAGAAAATAAAATACCAAAAAACCAATGTAAATGATACATAATGAAAATAAGGACATTCACCCACTATTAACTTCTATGTTTACTAAGTCAAAGAAGATTGAATAGTAACAACTTCAATGAGAGATTCAAGAAACCCTTAAAAATGTGAATTCAATATCCCTGTTTTGGAAACTAGGAAAAAATCCAATATAATACAACTTTATCACGGTGTTTTCCACCAATAATATAAGAATTCAAGAGAATAATAGGATCAGCTCGGGAACAAGTCTCTTAGGCCTTATCAGACTATAACTTCTAACTGAATATAAAGACCAAGTGAAATTTTACATTGTTTTAGCCATTAATTATTTAACTTCAACTAAAAATTTATGTGATCTAGTAGATTAAATCAATGTATTTAATCAATTATTATACACTTATTTTTATATGGGAGACTTAAAGAACACAACAGTGGTGGTCTGACTTGCAAAAAAATACATGGTTTTCCTAGTAGCAGTTTCTGATGATGTCCTTGTGAAAGTAAAATATATATTATTCCTAGATGACTTCTATGTATTCAATATGGAAGAATATTTGTTCCCATAGCACTCACCCATAATTTTAGGGATACCTTTATTAAATGTGGACAAGTCCATCATCACTGTCCATGAAGAAACACTAACCAGGGATTTTGGAGACAATGCTATCAAATTTAACATTTTCAATATCATGGGGAACCCATTAGATGATCAATCCGTATTTACAATATCCCATGAAGAGGGTAAAAAACCTATTGAATATTAAGGTATGTTCCATGAATTCTTATAATTAGAAGAGAACTTTCCCAAAAAAAGATCACCGAACATACTGGTGAAGAAAACTATTGAGTTTCAAATTACATATTGAATGAAGCGTAAAAATATAATTTCTTTGATGATTGATTATATTTTGAAGAATTTTATATGATTAATTACACATAATAGATTCATTATTTGTAAGTGGGGAACCTAATTTTAATTTCAACCCTTGAACATCCCCTAAATTTGGAATTCAGACTATTTCCCACTGATTTTGAAATATGTATAGCTCATAGAATGAGAAAAATTACTAGTTATAATTAATAATAATTAATTTTAAACCAAATAAAAATAATTTATTGAGACTTTGAGAGAGAATTTCTAATACATTGGGTGGATCTTAGATATTATTCTATGAATAAACCCAAAAATAATATCACATAGGATTCTTCTTTAGGGAGATTCCAAACCAATCAAAAATCACCAAATGAGGCTGAATCCCACCTTGATGGAGGTTTTGAATTAGGATATTGAGAGGTCCTTCAAATAGAAGATCATCTATTCCATTTCATATCATCAATGGGTTAACCTCATCCATGTAGTACCCAAAAAACCATCCTAACCACAGTGAGGAATAAAATGAATGAAAATATCCTTTAGAGATTTCATAACATTTAGAAAGTGTGTATAAACATCAAAAAGTTTAATCGATTAATTCCAAAAGGTTTTCACCGTCTCTTTTATTGAAAACCATTATATTTATTGGTCGGGAAAAATCATTATTTCATTTTGGATGGATTTTAATGTATGTTTTATACACTCATTGCTTCTGATAATTAAGATAATTCTACCCTTACTTATCCCTTCAAAACTTTTTTCTTACAAAAAGGATTCCATTTTTATTATTTAATTAACTTGTTAAATTTTATAGGTTATTGTTATGTATATTTTCTATTCACATTAAATATTTCTTGGAGTTATTATTGGATGATTTCAGAGTATTTAAAAATTATTTTGACGATTGTTTAAAAAATATGGTAAAATTATTGAAAACATTAATTGAAAAGAATTTTATTTTAAATTTTGAAAGTGTCATTTCATGGATGATAATAATTTTTATTTGATAAATAATTTCACAAAAATTAATTAAATCGGATAAACTAAAAATTGAAGTTATAAATTATTTCAATTTACTAAAATATTTGAAACTTGTTAGATCATTTTTCATACACGAATGTTTCTACCGGAGTATTTTAAAGGATTTTAGAAAGATTAATCTCCCTCTCCCTAGATTAATTTTAAAGATGAAAATTTTAATTTTAATTTTGAGTTTATGGAATAAGATGATGTATTTAATAGAAGGCCAATGACTCAATCGGTGATGCAACCTTCAAATTTAGGAGAACTATTCAAGCTACTTCGTGATGCCTCAAACCAAGAATTTTTTGAAGTAATTTTTCAAATAATTGATTGAAGAAAACAAGTAATTGAATATGTATCAAAAAATTATACATGGCTCAATTCAATTACAAAACCATAGAAAAATATTTTTTAGAAGTTTTTTTATTTAATTATATTTAGATCATATCAACTTGGAACTAATGTCATTGTGTTTTTAGAACATACAAATCCGAGTAATTTTATGAAGAAGGATGAAGCTAAAATGTGGCTAGTGAGATGGATTATACAATTGTACAAGTTAAACATAGAAGTACAATACAATAAAGGAGCTGAGAACTATGTTTCTGATCACTTGAGTAGACATCCCAACACTGAGGAAGTTTAAATTACAATGTAAGAACTACTGAATGATCACATTCCAGGTGATCAATTGTACTTGATTGAAGGAGAAGTTCCTTAGTATACTAACATGGCCATTTATATAGTAATAACTCAAGTTCCATGAAAACTCAATTCCCAAAAAATTAAAAAACCAAATGCTTAATCTAGATATTACATTTGTAAGGATCCATTTCTTTAGAAAATTTTCAATGAAATAGTGATAAGAAGACGATATCCTAAAAGTGAAATTGATTTTTTTTTAGTTTTTTCACAATTTAGATTGTAGGTTACACTTAGGGACTTGATTTAAAATAAATTATTTTTTAGAAACTATAATTTATTAGACTAACCTTTTTAAATGTGCTTATGGATTTTGTAAAAAGTGTGAAAAAATGATAGTTTTGTAGAAATATTTCATAGAGACAAGTGATGGCCCAAAATAAAATTATAATTTTTTTATATTTTTAATGTATTTTGGACAGATTTTATGTGAAATTTCTTAATTTAATTTGAAAATTATTATATCTTAGTTTTATTATATTACATTTCAAAAATTGTTATAATAAAAATCTAGCAAGACTAATGGTGGTAATGTTTTGCTTATGATTTTGTAAGGTCTAACATATTTTTTAGGTTTAGAGTTCCTAGATCATTCATCAGTGATCGAGGGACTCAATTTTGAAATTGGATATTAGAGAATTTACATAGAATGTTGGGGGTGCATCATAAAACATAAACTACCTATAATCTTCAGACTAATGGCTTGGATGATGTGCCTAAAAAAGAAATCAAAGTAATTTTAAAAAAAATGCTAAAACCAATAGGAAGGATTAAATACAATTGTTTGATTGCACCTTATTGGATTTTAATATTGTCAAAAAAACCTAGAAATTAATGAGACCATATTTAATTATTTATGGGATAATATTTTACATGCATATGGAATTTTATTATAAGGTGTATTGGGTTGCAAGAGAGATGAATTTGGATATTGAAAGAGTTGGAAAAGAGAGAATATTTAAACAAAAAGAGATATATAAAATTATAAGGTAATAATTTTAACATTATATGATTTATAAATAGAGAAGATGGGTGGATCATGATAAGTAGATTCAATAAAAAAACTTCCATCCTAGAGACAATATGTAATTATTCAACCCCAAACTCAATATGATTCCAATTAAACTTTTTCCAGATAGGATGTTCCATTTATAATTAGTAATGCATATCATTTTGGTGCTATGAATACTATAATGAAAGTATACATAGAGCCATTTAATGTTTGGATATAGTTTGTAACAATTAAATTAGAGTTTTCTATTAGAGTTATTGCATGATATTACACTCCTCAAACCATTTTTTCTATAAAATCCATGAGTTAGTACCTATCTTAAAAAATTTCTTATTGTGATTTAATTACATATAAGCTTATATATTAAATTTACATGAATAAACTGAGATAATTTTATCATTTAAGTCTATGAGAGGTAAAATTTATAGTTTATGATTTTGAAATATATATTTTTCATATTTTTGTTGTATTTATTTTTTCAATTTTAGCGTACTTTTGAATATTTTGAGCTCAAATGATTATCCTTTCCATTTTTAAAAGCCATGATAATGAGTGGACCAATTTATCCATTGAAACTGAATATAAATGACTATTGACATTGATAATTTAATGTAAAGATATTTAGTTTTGTAATTCCATGCCACATATCACTGTATTTATCTTTGAAATCACATTCCCATGAAGCTTTTAAACCTATTTTGACACATTATTTAAATATAACTCATTTCATGAGAGAACCAATCCATTATTTTTTTAACCATAATTTGAATTATTTTTTTAAAAAATTTAGTGAATAAGGTATTTGTGTATTAAATAAGAGAGGAATTTATTATTTTTTAAAGCCCCCTTATTAATAGAATCCCTTTTCTTTTGGATTTCAGTGTTTATTTATTCTTTTTAGCCCTTAGTATCCATGAATAGTTTATTAGGAATCCATATTACATGCCAATTTTATATATCCAACCTACAATAAAAGTGAAAATACATGATCTAGTTTAACTTAAGTGTGTGGGAAAAATTTCTTGTGGGGTTATATGTCATTTTATTCTACTTTGGGTGGAAAATAAAATGTTGAAAAAGTGTGTTTTCAACTAAAGAAGTTATTCTACTAAAATATACGACTTTGTGGATCTTTTTGAGAAGAAGTATAAAAATTTATGATATTTAGATACTATAAATACCGATGAAAAATAAATCTTGTGAAGAATAAGATATGTATTTTCATTTAATATATGGGATATAAAGTCAAAAATGCTATATAAAATTCAAATCACCCTCACTTACTTAAAAATTCAAGCTGTGTAGAATTCAAAAATATCATCCAAACATCAATTAGGTTGAAGGGAGTTGAGTGGATATAGTTTTTCTACTTGAATTATAATTGTTTTTCACATTAAATAATGTTTTAATGATTATTATAGATTATTGTTTGATAAGGTATGTGAGGTGGATACCATACAATGGTAAAAATTAGAATCATTCAATTTTATTTCACAAAGATCCAAATCCTTGTTATTGTGTCTTAAATTTTTTTGACATCTAAATAATACTAACCTAAATCCACAGAAAAATCTTGAAAAGTCTTCAAGATAAACACATGTACTTGAATCCCATCAGGAAGAGATGTTAGAATTTATCAAGCATGTGGTGACTCTTTCTTATCATTAAATGAGAAAAACCTTATTGAAAATTAATATTTGTGTGCTGTGGGAAAATTCATGTATGGTAGGTTTTATTTGTGAATGAGAGAGAAAATTAAGTGGAAATAGATTTATTGATGTTAATTAGGAACTTTAAATAATGTTTTTAGGATGTATGATATCTTTTGTTTCTTGGTGTTAAATTGGTGGATCTTATGGTCATGTGATTCTATATTCTATTTGATACAATTTTGATGTTTACTTGTCTAGGAGTGTAAGTTCTATTTGTAGAGGAATTTATATAGATGACATTTAAATTATTTTTTATATTTATTTCAATAATTTAATCTCAAAAAATATATCAATTTGAGTAGAATTTTGCCATTTTTTATTTTGTGGTGAATTTTGAGCTAAATTGGGAAAATTGATTAATTATGTAATTTAAATATTTCATATCACTTCAGTATTTCAATCATAAATTTTCCAATACTAATAAAATTTGAACAATTATTTTTTATGGATTCCATTTTTTGACCTTCATCTTATTCAACTAGACTGAGTTCTAATTCAAAATCCATACGTATCAAATAAATCAATCAGTGTAGAAAATATACTCATCCCATAGAATTGAAAAATCCTAAATAAATGATGAATATATCTATATATAGCGAACCAAATGGGGTGATTATGGATTTATATGAGATATATATCTAAATATCATGTCAAAATTAAATTTCATTGATACATTTTCTCATCGTTCAAGTATATGATTTTATAAAATTGAAGGAAGATAATGATTCACTTCATCCAAAACAATAAATATCCATTAATCTAAGAATAAATTTACATAAAATTGTCCATAAGATTTTAAATTTTCTGTGTCGATATAAAATATAATTTTAAATAACTTTTAAGAAGAACTCTTTGCAATATTTTTCCATCAGGTGGGTAGAAAATGTGAAAAATTGCGTTTGACATATTTTGAACTTGAAATTATATTATCCTAATTTCCTATTTTCTATGTTTTGTAATGTCTTATTCTTATTCATTATTCATGGATACCATTAACATGGAGGTGAAAATTAATGAGTTATTGGGGAATATTATTTTTTAAATTGTTCAATACTTTAGTTCACACACTTCATGGAATATAATCTATTTCTTTCTTATTTTAAGTTTGTTTTAATATTCCAATATCATTTTTTTGTTAACAAGTATCACCATATTTGGATTTAGATTAATTTGTTCTAATTTAATTGTTCTATGATCAATATCTTTCTTTACTAGGTTTCGATTTATAAATTATGGAATAGACTAGGTCTTAGTCGTGAAGTACTCAACATTTTTTGGTATGTGTGGGAGGTGTAGTCGACAATCTTTTTTTAAGATGAAAAATTCCCAATCAATTATTGAGTAAGTAAATTGAGGTTATTATCTGAATAACTCATACACATTGAAATGATGGTAGACCAAATTGATTTTTTGGAAAGGTTTATCCTCACTCCTACTATTTGACCAACTAAGTGAGATAAATAAATTTTGGAATCTCACTTTTGTCTTATTAGATTAAGATGATCAGATAACATGAATTATGTTATAATTTAAATAGAAAAAATAACCCTTACCCTATCACTTACTTCATTAATATATTTTAAAACTATTATTTAATTGTTTCCAGTTTTTTCCAACCAATTTTTTGACAATACCCCCTTATATAGTAATTCAAAGTGAAAAATTTATTGCTGAGAACTCCTCTCTAAAGAAAACAAAGGTTAACCACTATACTTCAATTTTTTCATAGGAAATAGTTTTTTCCCAAACCCCATTGAATGAATGTTTCAATGAGTTAAAAATGAATCATTTCATTCCATTACACTCCTTAGTTAGTAGAGTCCTTCAAGAATAAAGTTATTCAATGTCATCAATTCATGAACAATAACAGGCTCGAGATATGTATATACCAGCCATCCTATCTGATAGGGTACTATTATCTATAAATCCAAAAAATAGTGAACCCCTTAGGAATATTCCCTTGATAGACTTATATATTAGGCCTCTTAAAAGGTTTAACATTATTATAATTTTTAAAAGGAAAAGTATTCGTCTAAATTGATTCCCTTATGAGTGATAAAATCACATATAGAACATATACTACATCCAAACCATGTTCGAACAAATTATTTTAAAATCACAAGGGAAATAATAGTGTCTATAGTAGCATTAATATTTAAGGAACCTAAACGTATTGGGATATGGGTATTTTTACAACCATTTCCACCCTGAGAATATTCATATCAATAGAAAGTTTAATATTTCATAGTGGTAGAACCATGTCAGACCTAACCCATAGAGATGGTGGATTGTTTATTGAAACCTGCTCATCTTCTATGAAAACCAATATTTTCAAGACTAAGAGAGACATCACTAGAATTTCATTCATAATTCTTCAATTATATGGTCTATTTCTCTCTTTTACAACATGCTTGATAAGGGTTTATAGATATTCTATCAATATTAACCTTTATCAAAATGTTTTTGGGAGAATTTTAAGTTGATTGAAAGGCCTTAAAAGGTATTCAAATAATAATGGAATTATAAGAATAGAAATTCCAAGAGGGATAATGGTTTTCCTCTTGAAACCTATTTATAAGTAAATCGGTATCTTTATCCTTCTAATGAGAAAATGAGTTAGGAAAAATTCTACACATCCATGAATTTCACAAATATTTTCCACATCGATGATCCAATGTATGATTATGACATAGAAGAGTAGAACATATAAGTATATATCCAAAATATGGTCTACACTACAACACTTGAAGAAGGTGTGTGTACCCCAAAAGAATGGTAGGCATGAAATTTTGGGGAACCTCCAAATTCTCTATTTTCACCTCCTTACCGAACCTCGAACAATGAAAAGGGGAAGGTTGTGGATACATCCCACCCATCACACAAAGAGGATTACCTTCCACCATCAATGAGAGTGTTCATTAAAAGGAAGAATAGATAAGGGAGTTAATGATAATCAATGTTTAATTACTCATGGGAAATATTAAAATCAATTATAACCCCAAGACAAGCCTCACATTTATTATCTAGTAAATATACATCAATATAGAGAAGTTTCTTTAATGGGGAGAAAATAATCCAGTCATCCAACGATATCAGTTATTATCAACAGCTATTGGTAATCCATCAATATCATGCTCCACCGACTGAATCCACCCAAGTGGATAACTAAAAAATATCTCCATTAAATATTATTAAGTTCAATGAATCTTTTGAATAATGAATGTTGGCCATTGAATGTTTTTTCACTATAGTAAAATTTTAATGAAATTTATACCATGAATGGGTGAAGAAAACCCCTCTTCAACATAAATATAAAAATCTAGATTTACCTACCATTAAAAGTACTTAGGACTTAGAGTAGAATTGAAGAAACTTTGTATCTCTATGTGGTCCCATGATGAGAACTCTTGAGAAACAAGAAGTAACTGCACTCAAATGATTCATGTAGAACTTAGACGATCCAATATTTGTTTGGTATATATTACCACTAGTTTGATGAATCATATGATGAGAATCCCTTCATTGGAAAATTTTTAATCAATTTTATCATCATGTTGATACAGATAATGGTTTTTGACCTCTCAAAAAATAAAATATATGATAATGAGGGAGGTTCACATTTTTTTAGGGGAAAGGGTTTTACCTATATCTTTAACTTTTATTCCCCTTAATAAGTGTTTTTGGGTATTTTCATAGAAATATACATGATGAGTTAAAAAATATAATCATTAAAAAAATATTGATACATTCCATGATATTTTAATAATGTCACAAAGGTTGGGTGATTATATTCAATGGACTAAACTGAAACCCTGATCAATGCCAACAACTATGGGAAAGGGGACTGGTAAAGTGAAAACAAAAATTGTTATGCTTGAGTGAGCTCTGTTACCTACTATAGAACCCAAGATCATGAAATATCACATGGTACCCCCTAAATGAATTAATTATATTCTTTTTGAAAGGATTAGGTTCATGGTTATTTCATCATTTCTGTGAAGAAAATTTTTCTAAAGATTATAGTGCCTATAAATCCTAATCAAGTTTGCCTTAGTGATGGCCCAAATTATTCCACTTCCATTGATTGTTGGAGACCACCATTAATGAGTGCTTTTATTCCAAATATATTCTCTAAAATATGGTAGATTTTTGGTAGGTGATGATGGGAAAGCCCCAAACACAAGAGAATTATGTTTTGCCAAGTTAAATAAAAGAAAAAGGGGAATAATTGGAAGTTAAAACAAGGTATTATTGAAATTTTATGATTATATTACCCAAAACATATTCCGCCATGAAAATTATATTCTCATGGTGTTGCTGAATCAAGAAGTTGTAACCCCAACTGTTTTTTCAGCAGATGATAAAAATTATTCATCCCCACAATCCTCAAAGTGATGGTATTTTAATAACCATAAAAATAGGTGTAATATTATAAAACCAAAATAATATGAACTCATAATGATTCAAAATTCAGTTTAAATCCTCTCAGACTGTATGACACTGTCATTGTGAGGACAGACAGTGCCAAATGAAATGGTTCAATTGGAACTGAACCACTAAAAAAATCCCTATAAGACATAAAATCACTACATGGATCTGTCAATATAGTCAATAGAGTGAATCCCTTTTTTGATGAAGAAGGTACAAATGATCGCAAATTCCATTATTACAATTGAGGAGAAAAATGAAGTGGTTGTTGAGGTTGATGTGTTTTAATAAGAAGAGTTCAACATGGATCTTTTTTGTTGGTTTATATGCCTATTAAAACCATATATGATATAAAGACCCCTAAATAATATCTTCAGTGGGATCCATTAGGAAAATAAACGTACTGGTCAAGTTTTAGTGATCATTTAATCTCGATCATACTAGTGGAATGATTCCCCTACATTCTAATACGGTAAGGCATCCACTAGTACAGGAAACCTCATATCCTAAGACTCAGACCATGGAGAAATTCAATATAGATAAGAGTAGGCCACTCACTCCAAAATATGAAATCATTATGTAGGACATCACTATTCCATAAAATATTTAAATTATTAAATACATATACCTTTCTAAGGATATTTTACAAGAACTTGTTGTGGATCTTCAAATCCATCAAGATTTTGAAGCTGATGTCGCTGTTGCTGAAGTATTGTTCAGAGACTGACCCCTCTAAATTTCATGAGGTCATCTCCTTCATTGAAAAATATATCAAAACATTTATAAATATTCATATTTAACCCTTTTATATATCTGGAAAGTATAATGATGTCTATATTCATTATTCTCTCTTTGATAATAGCCCCTAAATAAATCTCATACTTGTTTGGACCCTCTGATGCTTGGCTCATAGCAAGGTCAACTTGTCTCCATCAACCTTGAAAATATAGGGTATGAATAAAGGAAAAAAATATCTTGGTTGAATAAATCTCAGAGACTAGTTTTTATCCCTTTTCTCAAATTTCATGTTTATAGTAGTTCATTAGGGTAGTAATTTTAATGTCATATTTGGTAGACTATGGATTCATCAATTGTGGCAGTATCCTCATCATATAACCATTTTATTAAGTACTATAATAATGGATGGGATTAATTAAAACATATTTATGTCATGCATATTGACTCCCTTAAATCCCAATACATATATGTGGGATTTTATCAAAGTTAAGGAAAAAACAAACGACTGATAGTGTTGTTTGGGTCACTACCCCCAATGAATTAAAAATGGCCCAAATGAAACCATTATATAAAATAGATGATGATTATGTGTAAACAATTAACCATATTTAGGTAATAAATTCAGGTCCAGATATGTTTCCCCCAATATTCATGATATCTAATACACTAACAGAAACTATTTGTAATGATAAGGGATCTAATTCCAATAATGAAGATAATTATCCAAATGAAAATATTCTTATTTTTTTCTGAAGACCTAAGGAGATCCTTGCATCACCATCTAGATCAAAAAATAGATTTGAATCATTAGTAAAAAATTAAAATAACCAAATTCAATCTCTTGAATCTCATGATGTTGGAACATATCCTACCGCTAAGGATATTGAAAAGAGAATATATCATATCGAGAATGCTCCAATTGATAATTCCATCACATTATCACTTTCAGAGTCTTGTGATGCCTAATCCTCATTCATAAAAGATTAATATACTGGAACATTATCTTTTGTCTCAAAAAATACACCTTTATTTCTTACTTCCACATAAATTGATGTAGATGTATAGGGGGTAGATAATTTATAGAATACCACTTATAGTGACCCTAAGAAATTATAATATTATGACATGGGGATGTCTCCCTTTCATTTATGGAGGTTGAAGAAGCACCCAAATTGTCTCCCAATATGTAAAATATTCCTTCTTCACCCACTTCCACTAAAATAATTATAAAGGGAGATAGGATAGGAATATATTATAGATTACCCACTTGCATTTTATGAAGGATCATCTACCTCCATTAATGAACTTAGAAAGATGAATCTCGATACATAGAAAGACCTATAAAGAAATTTAATCAGTTTGTCTATGTACCTTGAGGAACAAGAGACATATATATCTTATTAAATTATCATCAATATGTATTCACCTAGAACTACACATAAATTTCTGGGTTTGACCTTAATATAGGCAACCATCATGTGGGATTTACTAGATATTATCATGTCTATAAACTCAAAACCATGAAAATTCAACCAAATAATGTATCCAAGGGATAAGTTTAAGTTGACAAGATAATAAAATCTCAATTAATTCAATATGTTTAGAACAAAAAATGGATCTATTACATCATCACTTATAAGAAGAATAATGATAAAATCAAAATTTTCATTAAATTTATTGTTTTTAACCATCATTTTTCATTGGATGAATTCCTAATTCAAACTATAGAACTTTTGATTGACGAAACAATAAATTTTTAAGAACTCTCCTTCATGGATGTATATTCCAGTTATAACCATATTAACATGGAATTTAATGATGAGTAGGCCACCATTTAATGGGAACACTTGGGAGTGTAATTCTATCAAGTTTTTACCTTTGGATTTATGAATATTGGAACCACATATCAGTATTCCATTAAACATATTTTAAATACCTTTCTATGTAAGACTATGGAATGTTACATTGATGACCATGTGGTCATATACTAAGAGTGATGTGATCATATTGATGATCTTGAAATAATATTCAAAAATAAGGAAAAAAACCTAAAAATGACCCCATAAAGTTTTATTTCAATGAGACATCAACAAATTTTGTTGAATTTGTTGTATGGAATCATAAAATCAATTTCGATACTAATTAAACCACATAAATCCTTAAAATTACAGTACCATGAAATATCAAGGAGTGAAGAAGAATCCAAGGATTCCTTTCCTACTTTTGATGATTTATAGAAAAAAATCATAAGGAAGTTCCTAACATTTTCCAAGATTATGAATAAGGAAGTCACATATTAGTGGAATTAGTATTTTCAATAATCATTCAATAATATCAAGAAATACCTTTCAATCCCACCAGTATTGATTCAACTTTTAAAAGGAATTAATATAATTTTGTGTGTTGTGAATTTGGATCAATCACAGAGTTCCCCTATTAGACAAAATAGTGATATGAGAAAAGAAAATAGTCTATATAATCCTAGCATAACCATACTAGATATCGAAACTTGATCTTCTATCATTAATAAGAATTTAATTTCATTGATATTCATGGTTCAAAAATTGAGATACTACCTAAAACCTTCCTAGGTCTATCTAGTTTCTTGTATTACCACAATCAAATAAATCCCTAAACAACCCATGTTGACAGAAAATTTTTTATGGTAGTTGGTTACCCTACAATAATTTTACATCAAGTTCATATTTCACAAATTAGTCAAAGGATAAGTACTATAATTTTTTCTCATGGTTCATCCCACATCTGAAAGAATGTTGGTGGATACAAAATATCCTAACGATTAAGTATTATTAATTCTATAATCTCCTCAAAAAACATATGATTTATTTTGATGGTGTCTTCATATTTCCAATTGGAAGAAGGATGGAAGAACCAAGACCCCACAAAGTCATTTTTTAATTGTTCTAATTTCTTGAGAAAAGTAGTCTTTACTTATTATTTACTATTGTCAAAAATATACAGCAACAATGAAGAAAATTATGAAGCCCTCATTGGAGGATTTGAGTTTTACTTACAAGTAAAAGTGTACTTCCTAGATATTAATAGAAATTCAAAGTCGGTAGTCAATAATATCAATGGTGAATATTACTTTAATAAATAGTAAGTAATTCAACTATTTGATTATGTGTGAGGATTGATGGATGAATTCCCCTCCAATCTAATAGTGTCTCATGTTCCATATTCACAAAATACCTAAAAAATGTGTTGGCTAATGCTACCACTTCTATAGAAGATCCAAACTAATAAAAAGCACTCATCTGTATTTCACACCATATAATTGTGTCCCCATTAACTGAAAACATTAAGGAGGAGTATAATGAGATCAGAACCATTCTTGAACAACCGAGTGAACTTTTAAAATGATGCTTCGAAAATATGGATTCCCCCATAATAGGATATATCCAATGAATAATTCTTTCATTAGACTAAGAAAAGTTATAGAGAGAGAGATAGAGAGCATATTTTATGGTGGTCCATTAACTTCATTCGTTAATATAACCCAAATTTTTAAAAATTACCCTATAAATGAGGATTAATGGCAGGAATCCTTAGATGAATTAAAGGATGAGAGACCCTAATATTATGTAATCTATCTACAAAGGTGATTTTTGTGGTAATTAATATGAAACAAAGATCTAAAAAATGATATGGAGGATTGTGTATATTTTTCATTTAATGAATTTTTTTTCATGGATCACACTAGGAAATTTCATTCCTCTCAAGTAGATTCCAATTGAATTAATTAACACCTAAAGTTATTGTAAAATAATAAATATTATTAGTTATTTTCATTATAGGGAATAATTTTTTTGGGGGACATATCTCCCAACTATAACAAGATAGTTTAAGTATACTTTTACTACCAATAACTTATTCGCTAAGTTGGATGAGTCTATATCCCTATAAGAAGTTAGGACAAAGGCTATCATTATATTTATTAAAAAAAATTCTATTATGAGTGGTTTTGTACCTTATACAATACTAAGGAATAATGGCCCCAATTTATTTTATTTTCATTTGAATATGTTATATTAGGAATATGAAATTCAGTCCAACCACTTATCTCAAAAACCATGTGGTGAATAATGAGAAAAATTGACGTTTTTAACAAGAATATATCTAACATACTCTAGAAGATGGGGGAAAAATAAAAGAAGTCATGGCCCAACAAAATCTTGCATGATTTTTGGCAATATCACATCGAAACCCATAATATTATGAAAGAAACCTCATATTCACTTTTATACAAGATGGTTGCAGTATGAACTACCAAATTCTAGTTTCCCTCACTTTATATCTCCACATACAACCAATTTTTTTTGAAGATGATCCATCTTCATAGTGATTGGATGATTTGGAATGACTCAATGTGAAGTATTTGTGTAACTTGAAAAACTTGGTGGTTCATCAAAACTGAGTTGCATAAGATTTCAATAAAAAAGTAAATTTTTTTTCACTCCTATAGGGAGATGTGGTATTGTTTGTCGTAATTCTCGTGATACTAGAAATGAATCCACCAAATCTAAAACAAAAGTAATAAGGAATTTATATCATACATAAGGTTTAATCCAATGAATATTACTCCATATTCATAATATATGGAGAACGAATCATTCCGACCATGAATTGAATATTTTTTAAAACATACTTTAAATAACCTTCATGTTGGCTCATAAGTCTGAGCTGTAAGACATTAAACTGTATAGTGATAATCAATTATGTAAGGCTTAAAACTACTCAGAGTTCATCCTTGTTTCATGGTGATAATATCCACGACAATCGTCTTAGCTTAAAGATTTAACCTTCATAAAATAATGACCCAGTCTCAAAATATAATACTATATGGCAATATTATTGTCACATGATGTAAAATTACATGATAATGTCCTCATATTAGAATGTTATTATATAAGGTAAATTTTATAACCACACAATGATAAACTGTATGTAAACCTACATGCTAAAAGTGCCAACCCCCATTGATTTTTTTGTAAATGTCTTTATAATGTGGTTTAATATTATTTGGTTTTTATTTTTGTTAATTTTTATTTCTCACATCAGGAATGAATTATGTGAGCTTAGAGGGTCTGATTGATCACTCCATTTAAAATGGATCAGAAGAAATATGTTTAAGGATAGGTGAATATACATCCCATCATACACCACCGTAAACTACGTAGAGTATCCAATTTTTCATTGAACAATTCTCATATATAGGATCCTATTCTATTTAAAAAATATTTTTGTAGAATCTATATATAGCCAAGGATAATAAAATACCCTTTAATTACATGTGTTCTCGATCTATGCAAGTATTTTCTCCTTATGTATTATGTATGGGTTAATTCTAGTTACCTAAGGAAACATTGTTATTATTAGATTATGTATCATATGCCTATCCATGAAAAAAATCACTCCCTTACATATGTATGAGATTGATCAACATAAAGGGTATTTCTCCATTTATTGGGTATTCAATGTCTGTGGCTATGAAATAAAATATTGATGTCATGGTTCCCTTGGATAGCGATAGAAAATTCCTTTTTTCGAGTGTATGATTCAGATTACATAGTTGATTTCATGCTAAGAACAACATGTGGATTGATTCATATTATTTTCAAATATACAGTGACCCTTGGATATTTTATCCTAGGCCTATAATGAAATAAAAAAATCCATTTTCTTTGCATATCAACTTGGTATATGCCGTGAATTTTTTCTAAGAACTACATGTTGCCTAATTCTTATTATTTCAAGATACACTATGACACCCATATATCCAATACCGGCCCCAACATTATATTCCAAAAAAGAAAATACCCACTCTACGATATATAATCCAAATCTATATAACAGCGTTTTTCATAGAGGTAGACATCTATCGACCCAATCCCTTTACAAAAATAATAAATGTGTCCCCACTATACAAGATATTGATCTTCATAAGGGAGCCTTATATAATGACTACATCTTCCTTGATTCCTATTATTGTATGATATGTAGTAATTATTAGATATCATATTTTAGGATCCTATATTATTTAAATTAAAAACCCCATTAATCCTAGTGTTTGGACCTTATCATTCCCATCGAGTTTCCCCTCTACAAGGTTAACACTAAGATGGAATTGTATCCCCATGCAAACGATAATATTATATATAATTCCACAATTTGCGGGGCCTCTTCATATGAACATAAACTATCTTATACTCAAGTCCTTATCACATTAAATTTTACTACAAATTATTTGGTCCACCTTTTATGGCTCTAAAATTCGTATAATAGCCTTCCATGAATGGCCCAGTTTCCTAGAATGTGAACCAGATCAATGTAAGGGTACCCAATTTAAGGTTGATCTTAAAAAAATCTTCATGATAAAATGACCATATCTCAAAATTATTTTATAATTCTTCGATCTTCCCCTTTAATATGAGAACATTATGTGGCTCAAATATTTCTCTCGTGGAATATTTAGTGATTCCTTATCCACATATTCAAACCCGTGTATGATTTTTCATCTGTCACCTCTACTTTCAAGGATATTGTAATTACCCAATCATAGAGAGATCAAATCTAAAATTCCATCAACATTATTTTTAAATACCCTTTTAAAAAAATTAAAATTCAATCTACATGTTATTAGATCTCTATAGATCTTATCAACTATCATTAATGAATATATTTGACTCCAAGAGACTCCTCTTATTGACTACACATTATATTCCCTAGAAATAGATCTCCATAAGATCACCCGATATGGCCTATTAACCAGTGATATATTTGTTCCAAGGGGATGATTCTCAAATATTCATTTTCCTTCTCATAATAACTATAAAATATTTCATTAAAATTTGGTTAGAGATCATCCATATCATATGTTTTCCACACCATTACTTCAGATCCAAGAACCTTATGTTGTATCCTGGTTCAAAAAATATTTGGTGCTTTCTTAGCCTTGAGCACCATTTGGGTTGTCCTTTCCACCCCTCTAGTCTACGAATCAATACCTTAATATATGTTCACTTCCCCCAGAGATAATTCATAGTAATAATGGATTAAATTTTTGTGGTCAAAGCTCTATAAATGTAAAATCTATCCTCTCATTAGTTCAGAATGAAAGGTCATTAAATATAGGTTTGAAAGATATAAAACTTGTTAGGATGAAAATTAATAAAAGGTATACATATACAAATTCATGTTTTAAATAACTTATCCCATCACATATATGGATAAGGAAAAATTTAAGGCACAAATAAAAAAAGGTAAAAATCTTATAGGGCCCATAATATGGATCTAAAAAAATCTAACCCATTCTCCCTAGACCCATTATTTGAGAGAAATGTTAGAGTGGGGGAATATCATAACAATTCAACTTTATTATATACCCCACGTACAATGTCATAAACTTTTGTGTTCTATAATACTTATTGAATATTACTTATTTCCACAAACTCACATCATTTAGTATGTGTTTGATTCACCATAAATCTTTCTGGATATCGACAATGAGCATATTTTACTCCAAGGGACACCTCTAAATGAAACTTTAAAATATTCATCTGAGTATAACTCATTTAGTTATGATGTAAAAATACATAATACAACTATTAAAGTATATTTACTTCCTTCAATGTCACACACTTTTGCATTATTCTCACCTATAAAAAAATATTCAACATATCATCCTCAAACCACTGAATGGCCCTCATCGTATAAGAATGTACCACATAATAAAGTGGGATGAGCATCAAAATCATAAACTGAAATCCAATTTTTGAAGGGTAATTTATAATGACATTGTGCCCTCACCCATGCCATCTTTTGGCCCAGGTACTAAGAAAGATGATGTACTTTTCATTGATTTTTACATTGATAATAATAGATCATATTCACCTCCCAAGATCACACAATCAAGCTATGGAACAATACAAGATAATTTTCACCTACAAACATATCAAAATCAAGATTTTAAGTACTAACATATGATATCCACCTCATGATATTCCATAATCAATATTCAGACCACTCTTAGGTAACATATTCCAATTGAGATTATACAATAAATATTTTGAATACTCTCATAGAGGAAAAATATACCGATGGTGATGGAAAGGGTCACATTGAATAGGTTGAGAAAAATATAGCTTTTTATAAAATTTTATATATCATTAACATTGGGTTTTACTAATCCACATTTGGTCTATATCTCCCATGTTACTAGATGAGCAGCCTCATAGTATTTGGTCAAATATATACAATATGATACAACTATAACCTATGGTATAAGAACTATAACCATAAGTATATGAAATTACCTTTAATACTATCCACATTCAAAATATCTATGCTTTTATGATTGAAATTTATTTTAAACTGCCTATTTTTTCCTGAAAAACACTCAATTTATTTGGCCAAAGATATTTGAACTTAACTAAATCTATAATGGCCTACCATTTGGGGTCCTCCATATGACATAATCAAAATTCATGTTGTTCTCTATAGGAACCTTGGGCTCAAAAAAACCTAAATAATTCAACCATCCACTAATCCTTGGAATATTTTACTAGGGAATTTAGGGAAAATGAACAAATAAATAACATTAGGGTACTTTAACCATTTTGAATATCAAAATTATAATTCTTAATTCCTCCATTATAATCCTCATAATACTGAGTGAAATATTTCATCATAGTGGACCAACCATGGTGTTATGATGGTAGGAGTTATTCCTATATCGATCTAATAGGGACTCCCATGAGGGAATAATATAACTAAAATGTTTGGGAACTAGGATTAAATTTATTAATATAAATTTTATCTTTTAAATGACTTCAAGATATCTTGATGTTTCCATCTAAGATATCACATGTTATTTTTTGGGTGAAGTATAAGGAGAAGAATAAATACAATTGAGGACCAAAATGAGTTTTCATTCACAAATAAAAAATTTAATAAGATCATCCATAAATTGGAGTCTATATTATTGAAAATGATATATCAAAAAAATAACCTCCCTGAAATCCTTGAGTATATAAGATCTATTAATGTTATTTTAAAATTTGGCCATCCCTGAATTTTCAATCTCTTCAGTAGGGTGGAGAAATTTTTCCTAGAAAACTGCCTCCTCCCCTTAGCCCGAGCTTCCTCTATGACATTTTCATTATTCTTAAATATATATCATGGTGGATTCAAATAATTTTTGAATTTATATTATATAGTTACCCATATCATTATACGTGATTTTTTCTCCAAGGATACTCCCACATCATGGTATTATCATTGAGGCACTGCTTCTCGGAACTTCACAACACAAGAATTTGAATTTTCTTCCAGAAGTGATTAACCTAACCCCTCTTCATTATCACAGAATTTGAGTATCATATTTATCATTTTATAAATTTCTGGATAATGAAAGCTCCCACTTCCAAGGTAGAAGAATTGGTGGTGTAGTCATTATAGTGGTCTTCCAAGATCGACTATGGGATTCTCAAAAATCAGCTTCTATATGTTATCCCATGCACATTGATGAAAAGTACTGTAGACATTTAGTGATCCTTAATCTAATTCTATTTCATTATTATAATGTGGTACAAATTTTTTGGAAAAATATATTGGGGGAATGACTATTGAGGTAAAAGTCCAAACTAATTTCTTCTAAGTCTATCTATTTTAGGATAGACCCAACACCCATATTCTCCACGTAATTATATAAGAACATGATAACTTCTAAGGATGAGATTATCACCTATGATAGTGGTACTATGAATGATATAAAATATTATATTCCAGTCCATAAATTTCAATGTCAGTAGGAGGAAACATAAACACTCACCACTCTTTTTTGACATTCTAGCCTCTATGTTTAGTGCCGCCACTATTAGAAAATCCATAGAACTATTCCCACAACTTGTGTCATCTTGTTATAAATGAAAGGAGAATCAATCATTTAAAAAATATAATTTGTGGCTTCTACATTAGTATTATCCTCTTATATCATATCATGACGATCTATTGAGTCTTGGATAACCTTCACATTATTATCTCTGTTAATATGGTCAGTTGGGGTATCCATATTTGGAAAGAAACTAGGAGGAGTATTATAGATTTATTCTGCAAAAACAAATTGAAATATTTATCCTTTAAGAATGTTTAAAGGGTTAGTGACATCTATGATTTAAATCTATGTTGAACTCAATCTATTTATAGCTCCTTCAGGGATGGGTGAAGATTTTTTGGAATCTATATATTCTAGGAGTCTGTCCAATATATGCATAGATGCTGGAATCATAATGGGCCCTACTCTAAGAAAAGGTTTCAGTTGTTTTTGTATGTGAATATAATTATTTTATGTTTCCATAGCTAAATTTTCACCTCTAACTTAATTGAATAGAGTATGTATATTTACCAATGTGGGTATGTTTCCCACCATGGACGTAGTCTTTTTAGTAGTGACCTAGGATTATCCTAATGAATACTTCTTAGAATTCATGGAAATTTATCCAGACACATTAAGGGAAGAAAGAGAGGATGATCTTACAGTTAATTAATTCTTAATTTGAACATATGATTGCACACATTTATATGCCCAAAAATTCAAGTATGAGTTTGAAAACTAACCATAATAAAAGAATCATTTATTTTGTTCTTTCACTCATTTTTTATGTTTGAATTCATATGGTGGAAGAATAGTTCTTTACTTTGAAAAAACTAGTATTAGAGGTGGTAAATGAGAAAATTATCCATATGTCTCCAATTTTATGAGTCTTTGGACACAGGGTAGTTACCTTGTATCCATATGAGACTATATCACTATGTCAATGTGACATTATAGTCATGATACATAATGGATACCTCATTAACAATATCTCTATTTCCAATTACTAAAAAATTGAAATGTGGTTTTTTGTAGAGATGGATTTCCTCAAGAAAACATATTATATTATGTGACTTACATCGTCAAGATTTAAAATCTCATAACAACCACAAATAGATAAGTTGACCACCCCATCTACACTGCCTCGTTCCATTATATCATTCACTTGCCCCATGGTAAGATTCTAACTCTCAATAGAATAGAAAAGATTCTATAGATATCAGACACCCTTTCACACTTATATGGGGTTGGTTTAAAAATTAATGTCTAAGAATAATGGTAAATTATTGAGTTGAGGAATGTGAATACCAAAATGGGGTATATCGCATCAATACGTTATACTGGAGGGACCATTCATACAAAATTAGGATAAATCAGTGTATAAATAATATAAGAATTTCTCTATTGGTTTTGAAAAAAGATTTGGAATCCTTATACTTAACTAGTTCTCTTATCCTTTATATATTATTCAAGAGATGGATATATTGAGAAAGGGTCTCTTTCAACTATTAAAGACTATATTATTTTGACCCCTCATCAGGTATCATTGACTCTTGATGTGAGAAAACCACTAGAATACCCTAAAGATTCCAATTAACCAAAGAATTGGTATATCTAGGCATCAACCTAATAGATACACTTAGAGAAGGTAATCTTATCTTATCCTGGGTGTCTTATTTGGACATCATTAACCAAATAAATCATGCTACTATTATACACTTTTCTTCCTAAACATCTATAGTAGGAAATATAATCAGTTCTTGTAAGCACTTGGATTGTCGTGCAACCCTATAAGCCACATAATACTCAAATATGATATAAATTCAAAAATATCTTGGAGGATTGAGAATTATATTTAGCCGGTCCATTACCACCTATTTTCCAGGTAACATTATCTCTATAGGGAAAGAAGTTGAAATATAAAGATAAAATCAGAATCTTAACAGGTGATCCATTATTTAGAGATAAAATATGGATATAAGATACAACAAAAAAAATGCATCTAATTGACACTCAAGGTTTCTAACTTCACCATGGTTCACATATGCAATGAAATTTATCAAAATCCATCTCCAGAGAACAAAAAAAATTATATTTTAATATGAAAATAGCCTTTCCTCTATAAACACAAAAAAATAACTATTCAATATTTTCTAGCATGTGTACTGCCAACCCCACATACACTCACTACGCTTTATTAGATTCCATGAAAACTGAACCTAGTCTTATTCCACTATGGGAGTCATAGTCTTGAAGTTTATATGTTATCCACTAAATTTACAAAATATCATTAGTCAGTTATGAGTATGGAGTTTGGGTTTAACTTAATAAATCAAATCATTAAAGTGGCCTTATTTTAGTACATTAAAATTATTTATTGGGATTACCCACTTTTCCATTACATGGTATCCCATGAGGCACTTGCATGCTGAACCATTTTCAAGGGTATCTAAGACAACTTTCTTCCATAATTTGAAATGGATTTCAACATGTGGATGAGCATACATCCTGTAATTTATAAAGGTATGTTCACAACTGCATGTTCTATAGGGGGTGTCCATTTAGAATCCTTCAACATTTACATTTGGGGATAAATTCTTCATAAATAGATATGAGGATGGGATCCACTAATGAAATTATAGATATTCCACAAACTAATTCCGACTTATCAATGTGTTTTATAGAATGAGTTTTTCGGTGACTTTATCAGCTCCCAAACTCTAGATCCATATCATAGTTCTTGTTTACATGTGCAAGTTAAACCTAAAGAACTTCGTAAATAACAATAGCATCAAGTCTTTTCTTGAACATTGAACATTTCATGAACACCTAAAATTACCCCATCTGTTTAGGCATAACATTGAACCTACATGAAGAACCCATTTTCCCTAAATCCTTTTAAATGATTGGGGGAAGGGTGATGAAAGAATAATGACAAACAACGTGTATTGGTCTCATAAATATTCATCTATGTGTCTCAAGATATTTTATTATGATGAAATCTTCATACTTGGTGAGTTCCTTCTTCTTTGACATAATATCCCATGGATGTCATGTTGGATTTCATCACATTAGTGTTCCCAATAAACCATGATATTTATATGAAAGTGTCTAGTCAAATGATAAGAACATTTATCAATAGAATATGTTCATACCATGGTATAATCTTGATCATGTGACACTCTTGATGACGCTTCTTTAGAATACTCATATGATGTGACCATAAAATGTCGCACTCAAAATAATATACTCGTACAAAAATCTCAAGCATATCCCTAATATGAGAGGCAACATCATCACCCTAAAAAATGGTTTCAATACAAGACATTTTTTTATATAATAAACAAATAATATTTTTTATAAATGAACCAATAATGAAAGAAAATACATTGAGGTGGAGGCAAGAAACACTAGAAAAAAATTTATCTATGTAAATAATAGTTCTCCAAAGTAATTTACCCAATAAATTCACATAGATACTTACACATTTACTTGTATTATGTACTTTTCCCATGTTCTTCACCTATGTTCTTTATGCATGATGTTTTACCAACCTGTACACCAAATATTAATGTGCTAAAGGATGGTTAAAGGCAATTTACATTCGTGTACCTTTGGGTAGTTAAAATAAGAGGATGTAGTGACATTATTTTATTTTATCAATAATGTTAAGTAAAATATTTGAATGAGAGGGGGGGACTATTTATATGCACTTCCTATGATTATAAAATTCTGAAATATGGAATGATACTTACAAAAACAACTTTTAAATGAAGTTATGTACAATAGTTGTGTCCACTCCTCGCACGTAACACTTGTGCACATCACTTTTACACATAATTAGATATATCCATCATAACCACCAATGAAAAATTATTATATTTTTATAATTATTTCATGGTATGTGACTTTGAAATCAGGATTAAATCCACCACACCTCAAACAGATCAAATCCCATGGGGGGATATTGGTGATCTCTCAGAAATATGTAAAATACATGTAAAAATTCCCAAGGAAGGGAAATGAAATTTTTCCCAAAAACCATGAAGTTAGTGATATTAAATCCCAGGCAAACCAATTGTATGGCCGTGAAGCAATCATAATTAATTATTGCCCAAAAAATACCTTTACCCATGGAAACAATTTTTCCTATAAATTGGACCATTGGACTCCTCATTTACACCTTTTAGAAGATGAAGAGATGACCTAAAGAACTAATCACCTTAGGCTCTTGACAATGTTTTCAAATACCCGATGGTATCTTATCTAGTTATAAAACCAATTAAAACTAAGAAAAAGAGTGGGTAATTGTGTTTCTTTGGGTTTTAAATCAATGAGAATATTTTTGCGAAACAAAATCATCCCATGTATATAAATATTAGGGAGAAGGATACTTCCTCATCAACGCACTTGGGTGTTTCTCATCCAAAGGAATTTGTGGAGACACCCAATTATTACAGAGAAGATTCACTTATCTTCTATAACCTGAAATATTCATTCAGTAAATTACCATTATGGTTCTATTTCAGATAAATATCACTTGGGAGAATCATTTTGTTCTCCATCACTAGGGAGAAACACTCTGATATCCCCATTGAGTGAATCACTTATGGTCACCCTCGTATCACTTTGGAGAATCAATTTCTCTCTCCAAATTTAAACAGGGTAGAAAACTTCTTCATTAATTTTTCCAAGGAAATCAATATTTTTCAACTCACATACCAAGGAATCATGAGAACCCTGGTTTCAATGATAATTAACCATTTCACCCAAGTCTCCTATTTGGTTTTCCAATTACCAATACATCCTCTAAATCCAACAGATGTAAATGATCATGGCATACTTGTAACATGAATGTAATGGCATGAGATTTTTGATCTTTGAAAATACATATTATGTTCTAAAACTTATGTCACATGCTACACCTTACATAAAAAAACACAATATATTAACAAGATATTATTAATAAATATATAATAAACACTAATATTTTAAACCATTAGTAGTTATTACCCTTATAAGGTAAATATTAATATGATCAATTATTGAAAAGGATACTCTAAATAAAAAATGGGTTTTTATATTATATATATTATTTTAAAAATTAATATTTACAAATTTTAGAATATAATTTGAAAAATTAAAATTTGTTTTATAATACCACACAACAAAATTGGATTTGGATATGTTTTTGTGATTTTTATGAAATAATTAATTTTTAGGTGAATATGAATTAAATACCAATTTTACTAATGTCTTCATGAATAAAATGAATTTTTTGAAAAATTTTACTCTAAAATTGTATATTATTAAATATAATAAAAAAATTTAAAATACTATTTTTAATTTATAATTCCATTCACAAAATTTTGAAAATTTATGTTGCATTTTAATAACAACTATTTTCTGACTATTTTGTTTAATTAATTATACATGATAAATTGACATTATTTATTTATTTTATTGTTAACTAAGTACTCTTTGAAAGATATTAATTATTTTAAATTCATTTCAATCAATAACATTGATAATTCTATCCTAATCAGAAATATTTTTTCTTAAAAATAATATTTTTTCAAAAAAATGGGTAGTTATGCGTTTTGTGCTCTAAAGATAAGATTAATTTTCCTAAATATATAAATTTAATTTGATAAATTTTAAATTATATATGGGATAATAATTTTAATATTATTTAGTAATGATAATTTCTTTTTTGGTGTGAAATTTATATTAACAGGATTAATGATAATTATTGAAATATTGGTGAAATAATTATCTTAAAATTATTATTTTATTAATATCAAGTTATTTATATCAAATAAATTAAATTTAGATAGTTTAAATAATTAATATAACGAGATTTTGGAATATGTATAAAAATATATAATCACCCATTTAATTATTATTTGATACTAAGTAACATTATGAATCTATAATGGTCAAAATGTCATTTTCTACTAAAACAGGGTTTGTACACATTATTTGTTTCTATAAAAAAGTTTATTAAATAATAAATAGAAATTAAATTAGAATAAATATATTTTAAAATTTATTACATCACACCAAAATTTTGTTATATTGTTTATTTTTTATGTTTAATAAAATATTAAATCACATAGTTAAAGACTAGTGACATAATATAAAAATAATAGAATAAAATGTAATAACTTAATAGTCAAAATACTATAGCATGTTTAAAAAATGTGTGTAAAAACATGTTTAATTTATTTTATAAAAAATGATTATTAATTTATACAAAAAATACACCCTAGAATCAATAATTTAGAAAATTTAGAGCCATTTATCTTGAAATAGTGTCATGGAATTATTAAATGATAAAGGTTGTTTCCAAATTTTCCTTTTTTATATCTTATAAAATGGGATCAATTACAAACATTAAAACACAAAACAATACTTAGAATTAATAATTTTGATTATTCCATTTTATTCTCTCTATAATACTTTCCCACAAACATGTGATCTTGTTCACTCATTGTTATCCCGAGACCTTTAATTTCAATGGAACTTCCAACAGAAATATAAAATCTCCAACAAAAATGTTATCTCCTTTTATCGTAAACCCTTGAATTTAATGGATTGTATTTATAGTGGCATTTAAAATTAAATATGAAATATAACATATAATTTAAATTATTAAATTTAAATTTAGTATCCACCTTCACACCATATCACAAGTTAAGAAATAGAAAAACTAATTGTGCACATGCATGGATTATCACCTGCACAATGATTTTTTTTCATTTTTAATATATATTTTTATACATTATATAAAAATATAAAAATATGTTTAAAAATAATAAATAAATAAAAATAATATCATAATTATTTCTTATAAGGATATTATCTCAAAATAGACACCTCTATAACAATATTCTATAATCGAGTTAAAGCATGTTCATGTATGGTTTGGTTTAACCACTTATGTAAAAAATGATTTAAAATAAGATTATGGGAGAAAAATAGAAAAATAGAAAATAATATTTTTATAATCCATATATCAAATAATTATTAGTATATGGTTATTCAAATATTTTATTAAGAATTATAGAAACATTTTCATTTGATAAAATTTTCAAAATAACTCATTATCAATTAATTTTTCACATAACGTAACAAAAACACATATGAAAAAAATATTTTAAATAAATATAAGTTATATATTATATGAACTTAGATGATATATAAATAATTATAATGGTATTAAATGGTGGGTAATGATTTTAAAATTATTAAACATGCATAATAGAGTTAAAGTTATTAACACTTGATAGTCATAATATACTATAACTAATTAACGTTAAAATGAAAAATAATTATAAAAAAGTTATATAAAGGGTTAATATTAGTGATTAAGGTTAATAAAAAGGTTATTTTTTTAGCTATATTTTTTTTATAGGAAGTTATAGTTTAATCAAATAATCATGGAAACATGGTAAGGGTTTTTCGTCTCAATTTCCATTCATTGAGACATGTTTATATTAAACACCATAATTTATTTTTTTATGGTTTAATTACAAACTAATTTTAATTTCATATCATTATTATATTATATTTAATTCTTTTAAATATTCAATTAAATGTTAAATTTCTCATGAGGGTTTGATTCAAATGTAAAAAATGTTGTAATGGGCTTATGTGACTCAAATATTTTTCTTAGGTTGTTAGCACTTTTATTTTACTATAATTATTCAATTTTGATACATTATACTAAATTATAGTGTTATGTTTTATTTAAACCTAATTTTATAGAGAAATCATTTTTCTCACCAAATAATTATACCTTTATGGTTCTATTGTTTCATTAATATTCATTTTGGTTAAAAATAATTATAATTTCATTTAATGGATTTTTCTTCCCTATCCACATTTTTAATTACACCAATGTTCACATTTCTCTAGTAAAAACATGAATTGTTTTTATCCTAATGATCCGTTTTCTCCCATTTACTCATTTTAAATAAAATATTTCCCCATTTTGGTAATGATGTGGGTTTTTAACATGGTTTTTTCAAAGTATTCAAAATATTTTTCCATCCTTTATAAAGAATGTATTATCATCCAATCCATATTTTATTATTACTATTATATATTTTTTAAATATACATTATTATATATTATTTTTAAATTTAAACAGTTTCAAAGTATTACTACTTATTGAATTAATGAATTTAAGTGATCTTAAATTTTCAATAATTCACGATTCTTTTTTAAAGTAAAAGTTTTCAAATTATTTCCACTAATTTTATTGAAGAATTATGTCTATTTTAAGTTTCAATTATTAATTATTATTTTTTAAATGTATATGTTTTAATAGTATTTCCACTTATTTTATCAAAAACATTATGTTTATTTCATGTTTCCATTATTTAATATTAATTTTAAAATGGAAATTTATCCATTTATTTTCACTTTTTTATTAAAATAATTATGTATTTTAATGTTATATTATTAAAGATTCACATGAAATTAAATATTTTCAAAATATTTTGAATTATACTCTTTGAAATATTTTTATATTTTTAGGGGCTTTTTATTAGTAACTATTTATAGTATGGTATTGAAATTTTTTCTCTTTCACTTCATAAAAATGCTTCTTCAAAGTAATTTCTACATCAATGTATTAATTTTTTTTAAGAAAATTTGTTTTTTCCTTTCTATTTTCCATCCATGGTTTAACTTTCATGATGTCATGTTTTGATCACCCTTTAAAAGTTATTATGTTTTGATTTATTTTTTAAAATTAGTTTTTTATTCTATGATTTATAAAGTTTATGTTATATGATGCTTTTAGATGTTCTAAAGAAACCCTTCCATTTTTCTATGGGTTCTTTGTTAGATTATGGCTATTTGATGTTTAAGTGGAGTACAAATATAGGGATTATTAATTGGTGGGAACTCTATCTTTATAAAATTAATTAGGTAAAGGATTATATATCATGAGAGAGTAGTGTTATGTGAATAGGTTATCATGTAACTAGGTCCAAAAGGGTAATTGTGATGGAATTAAGATCTACTCATAATTTGTTAAAACCAGTTTTCATGTTCCATGGTTCACAAAGGGTAATTTTGGTGGAATTAATATCCAATAATAATTTTATGTGTGAATAGATTATATATTTTCTATTTTTGCAAAGAGAGAGTGTGATGGCGTCAATCTATATTGAAAATTTTACTTGTGAAGAGTTTAGCAAGTCACTATGTTAAAAAAGGATGTGTGTAAAAGTGTTATGCTATAGTAACAATTTTACATTTGAATAGGATGGTAAAAATCCATGTCCACAAGGATAAAAAATACTATGTTTATTATTTTCCCACTTTAACATGTTTTCTATCATGTTATTCTTTTATTATCATTCTTTATTTTTAAAGTATTCAACACTATTATATCATGATCACATGTTTCATAATTATTGATATTTAAGCATGGTGGTTTATTTTATTTTTTCTTAGAGATATTATTAAAATATTATTTTTCGTTATCAGGTTTTATGATTATTATCCATGGTCTGTGGATATTTTATTATATTATTTATATCCTTCTAATATTCCCCATCATTTTTATGATCCAATCCTTTTTTATATGTCTTTTAACTGACTAATAATTAAATATCACCCCTTTATTTTTTTCTAATCCCTTTATTATGAAGATTAATCTATCATGAGATATGACTAGAAAGGGTCTATAGGAACATGATTATGGATAATTTTTTTCATGTTTTATAAAACAAGATGTCTTTGTATCTAATCTCGAAGAAACTAAAGCATTCATTATTTGGGTTATGTGATTGTTTGTGATAAGTATTATTCAGATCAAGATAATACGGTATTATTTAATCCAAGTTTATCATAAGTTTCCTTAGTTGCTATTAGAATAGGGTTTATTTATTTTGAAGGTTAGTTAAGCTATTTTTGGAAATTAGTTTTGATACTTTTGGATTTCAGGTAGAGAACCTTAGTGAAAACCCTATAGTTGAGTCTAAATATAAGATTAAATCATGAAATATTTTTATATCCTAAAATATTGTTAATGTATTGAGTAATTGGTTTATTAAGATTACATCCATGTTAGGATATTGGAATGTGGAATGGGCTCTGGCATAGATGAAACTTGGTGTAATCACCCCCAAAAGGGTTGGACGATCATTGAATTTATGATCACCCTAATTCGTGAAGAGTCGTACAAAGGCTAAAAACCTAGATAGAAACTCCCAAGCGATACAAATTTGTTGATTATATGACCAATATAAACAACTAAAAAGGATTAATTTCGTAGATACTTTGAGAAATTAGGTTGATAAACATTATATAAACCATATTAAAGTATCCTAGATCTATATAATATTGATATTGGTTAAACTAAAAGAACAATAGTCCAATATGGTAATATAAAATTACAATATATTTTAAGGTTTAATTCCATTTTATGATTTTGATATTTTTTCTCATATTTCTAATGTTTTTTGAGTAATATTAACCCCTTTTGTTTTAGTAATGGTTAGAACTAGAAGGAACCATGGTTGTGGAGGACAATGTGAACACTTACTCAATGAAAACCAATGAGAATTATATATATAATGAGAAACCCTATTATTATTCCAAACCACGAATCCAAAATATTATTAACTATGTGATCATATTCAAATTTCTAAACACACCAAAGAAGATAAATTTGGATCCCCATTAAAGATCAAGTGATGAAGATGATGAAGGAAAAAATATTCAATATATGACATCTAAAATATGTTTGAATAAGAAAAAATGGAAATATAATTGTTAATTTATCCTAATAAGAGAATATAGAACATATCATAAGGAACCAATAACAATTCAATATATTGTTTGTGGAAAAATTAGGCAATATCCAAGATAATCCCTTAATCTAAGGATTACTAAAGATGATAGGAATCCACATCCAGCTCTATATAGAAATAATGAAATAACCTATACAATAACTATTGTTTTAGAAAATAGTGGTAATTTGGTTTCACATACCCTCAACCCAGAATTTGCGGATGTATTCTATTCATATTAGCACCTTTATATCTACACTTCTTTTGAAAAACATAAAGTAACCACCCTCAATGTTTTTTATTTTAAGGAAAACATTTAGTGGTATTATTATTATATTTTTGGAAATAAATTTGATCATATAACAATATAATCAAATAAAAAAATCAATAAATTTTCAAAATAGAATAACCTATATCACTATGACTCTACATTAATTTCTAGAATAAGGAAAACACATTCTATCTAACAACCACGACTCTAGTAAACCCCATCCATTGTATACTTTATAAAATTTATATAAATAAAAGTGATTAAATTCCAAAGGTCTAATCACTTTATTATTCTTGGAGATCCCGATACATATATGATACACATTTTTCAATAAGAATAAAAAATAATACCTAATAATGGAAAACATTCAACATAATTGAACTCATTTAAAGAATTATTCTTTATATAATCTGAATGTGAAACAAAATATGGGTTATATCAAATTTTCATTAAGGGTTCCACACAATAGATGTTATGATGAGTAATAAGAAGTAGTCAATACGAAATGGAAAATGACTAAAAACACATGCCATTTAATAAATAAACTGAACATTAAAAACATACATGAATAATATTAATTAAATAATATCATGGATAATAAAAAAATTTAATGAAGTAAATTATAAATATTGGACATCAGTATGTCAAATATTATGATATCCATTCTATCAAGACCATTTCCCATGATAGTGTAAAAATATGGGTAAAAACAAAATTAATTTAGCCAAATAATTTATCTCACTAGACGCCTTTACACATCATGGGGATATATAATTCTAGGCCCCACCCTCCCAATATTTATAAATCATGCCTCATATATCAAGTGATCAATTTAACTCAATAACATTATTCCTTATTGATAATTATCTGCATCGAGTAAAGAATACATATTTAAAATGATTTACACAATTAGTAAAATAACATTGGAAGTAAAAACATATGCAGAAATTATATACGTTTTAATTGATAATAATATCTATGATAAATATTATGGATATTTAAGTGGAATATAATTTTTAACTACCACATGAAAGTTAAAATTTCTAGATAAACTTAAAAACCACAAAATCAATGGGAGATAACATATATTTTTAGTTAAATTATTATATTTTTGAATAATAAATATAATGAAAGTGGAATATTAAAAAAATATTTCATAAAAAATATTTCATTTTAAAACTAATGAAAACATATATAAGAAGCTATATTTAATGAAATGGTAATGGTTGTGGGGAAGTCTGTTAACACCACATACATTAAAAAACATTCCTCTTGAATTTTTGTAACGAAATTTTAAAAAATTCCTTTTATAAAATAGTAAAAATAGTATTTTTAAACCATTTTAAAAAGTAAATTATTAATTAAAAATTCCTTAGAAAATTATTTATGTAAATAAAAGGACTTTTCTCAAACAATTTTAAAAAACATGGACAAGGAAGATAAATATATCCAATTAAAAGATAAATAAAAGTGGGATTTCTTTTAATCATTTATTTTTTACATGGAGTAGAAAAAGATTAATTTTTTTAATAAAATGTTGGAATTACTTAAATACCCAGTGGATAAGAAAATTATTTGACCATATGAAGGACAAATGAAAATAATCCTTCAACTAAAATAAAATAAAACTCAAAAGAAAGTTGGATTTTAAAATAGATTATTACCTCATTAGTAACTTTTAAATTGCAAACCCTTGAAAAAATAGACTTACATTAGAACATTAATTAAAACTAATAAATATGAATTCATGTAAAATATATCAAATGTGTATAATATACACCACATAAAAGTGAATAGGTTTATAAGAACAAATATGCCTCAATAGAATGCAAATTGAGATGAAATCTCTTACCTCACACTTCACTTTAATTGAAAATGATTTAAACTCATGTATAATGGTTTTAAATATGTTATTAATTTATTCCATAACCCTAAAAATATTTATATTTTCATATATAATTTTTTATAACACGTTACAACCCGTTCATTAGCAATCTTTTATTATTATTATTATTATTATTATTATTATTATTATTGTTGTTGTTGTTGTTGTTTTAGGTGTTAATTTATTTTATTTATCATTCATGCTTTATCATGATTGTTGTATTAATTTTTTATAAGATATAGTTCCATAATATTTATAATTATATAAATTTTATAAATATCAATTTTAATCATTAAATAATTTTTTATAACCATTCATGAATATTGGACATGAAAAATTAATAGCATCACTTCGTGGAGATGCTAGGCTGTACGTATGCATGAGCGATGATATCATTCACATAATGGGTTAAATGGTAAATAATTAGATGATATATTAATTTTATTTAATTAATTTCATGTCATATATATCTTGTATATTTATTATTTCCATCATTTTGACTATTCATGTTAGTCGGTGATGGAAAAAATGGTACCTCTATTTGCGAGGAGGTAGTCTACTGTACACATGAGCGATGGATTTGTTTACTATTTGATACAAGATTATATGGAAAAATTTTAGTACATCATCAAAATAAAATCTAAATAAATGGTGTATACTAGTTTTATTATGTTGGAAATGTTAAGACATAATCAGATATGATAAAAGAGCAAAGAAAAAGAAAGAGCTTCATTAAGACAATTTCTTTCTCTTAGAGGAATATTCTTTGGATATCTTATTTAAGAACCATAGGGTTGGAATTTTTGGAATAAAAAAACTATATAATTCATTTAAGGATTATGGGGTGTTATTTTCACCGGGGGTTGTCATTCTAAATGGCTTGAGAGTTGTGAAAAAGTGAGGGGAGTTAGTGTTCTTTTACAATTGAGGATTGACATTTTTGTAAATACTGAAAACTTTTCAATAATGGGAAGTCACCCTCATTAATAGTTCCTCAAAAAATGAAAAAATGGATTAGATGGATGTTAATATTTATCTACACTTTCACCACATAGAAAGAAACATGTTTTAAAAATATTATTCCCTTATCCTATAAGTTTACTTACTTTTACCATTTTAGTTTTCCCTATGGTAACTAGTTTTTTATGTTTGGTAATTAATATTTTAAGCATAAAATAAAATGATAATTATTAGATAATTTGTAACTATTTATTCTATATATTTAGTATAATTTATATACGAAAAATTATATTTTTTTGGATAATTAATTTTAACACAAGCACATGTAATGTGAAAAACCACTTTTTAACCATAACATCATTAATTATTTTTTAATATTTTTACTAATCATTATGGAAAATGTTAACTTGATAATATCAGAAAATTTTAATTTTGATAATTTAAAATATTGAATCAAATTTTTTAAATTCCACGAAGATAAGTTGAATAATTTAGTTTAAAAAGAAAGCTGTAAAATGTGTTGAAAAACGTGTTTTGAAGAAATGTATTTTTCAAGTATGAGATGATATTTTGTTAAATATATGTATATTAATCATCATTAAATGGATTTGAAATTATTATAGTAAGATATATAATCTATAAATTTTATTTAAATCATTTAGCATTAAATATTATTTTAATTATTTCAAATGTAAAGACATTATTCCTTTTTAAACAATAATAATTTTATGAAAAAACGTTTTTTGATCTATACCCATTTTTACCTCCAAATGATTTTATATTTATTTATATAAAATGTATAGTTAATAAAATTGTAATTATATATAGTACCAACCTTAATTATAAGTAAAATTGGGAATATTTAAATACCACATTTTTTATTTTTCATAAAAGATTGTTTCTAGGGTCAAATTTCAAAAATCATTCTTAGTTTATTTTGACAAAGTAAGATAAAAATAGATATTCAAAATATAAAATTATAATTTTGTTCCATGAAATATTAAAAGATTCCTTGTATTTTAGTTTTTTTAAAATAAAAAATTCACCTATTATAATTGAGGATTGAGTGTTACATTCATCCCTCCTATAAAAACCTCATCCTCAAAATTTTCATAGATATCAACTTCTAAATTTTATGACCCATCCCAGAGGATAATATGCCATAACTACCCCAATCCCACCTCCAATACACTAGAGGCTGGTTACTAACATCGGGTAGTCATATCCTACAAATTGGAGGCATTAGACTAAAGTACTTGTACACACTCACACATCTCCAAGACACAAATGATGAAATATAAAAACACTAACCAAAAAATGGATAGAAACCACTATGTCCCACAAATAGAGTACAATAGTTAAAGTAATAAAAGGTATAAAATTACAAGAAAATCCCACCAAATGTGTCTATAACCACAAGTCTAACCTGTAAGAAAAGAGGTACTGGGACTACTGTCTAAACCGTAAGAGCATAACTCATCTGTCTGGCCTCGCTAAACACTGCCTGGTACTATTCCACCAAGGAATCTTTCAAACTGGTGATCATCTACAGAAGGCATGAAATATGAGGGAAAATCCCATGCATGGGTGATTATAATAATTCCCATTAGGATACCCCAAAACCACAATAGAAATTACACAAAGGAAGTACCAAAAAAGAAATTTCATGAAGGAAAAATACAGTAAAATCCATAATGGTATATATCTAAAACTCATGTAGCAAGGATAACCAGATATAACCAATATGAGATATATGTCTAGAGTTAAGTCATAACCAATTACAGACCACCAGATTCGTCTTGAAGCAGTCTTGTTCCGGGAGAACTCGCTCCTTAATCCATGATATAATCAAAGACACTCACGAATTTGACTAGCTCATTTAGGCCCTTCCAAAATGAGAATGTTTTGGTGAAGGAATATTGTGATACATAGAGAGGGGATCCTACCCAACACCATAGGTAATACCACTAAACCAATATGGATCAATTCTTATCATAGATGATCTTTCCTAGTCACACTCAGGAATACCACTAACCATTCTATTGTGGTCCGCTAGATGGAGAACCAACACCCTTCCCTCAGACATTACATTTATTCCAAAAAACTCCTATATAAGTGATAGAGGAACCTTCCCCAATCCCATGTTGGAATACCATAACTCTATCTGAGACCCAGTCTATAGGGAGGACTAAAATATTGTAATGTGGAAGTAATTCTACACTAAACCCTCGAGAAAAGAACTAAGGTAACACTCTCAACCTATCCCGGTATACACTAAAAACTCAATAATTATCTCAAAAAGTCGATATCAAAATTAGGATCCCAATTCCATATATGGCCCATCAGATGGACGAACCATTTGAGAGTTAGATCAGTTTGAAGTTTCAGAAGAAGGGAAGGGGTCATTGGGCCCGTGGTCTGACTGCACGGTCGGTCGACTGACTATGGTGGTTGACCATGGTGGTTGACCTCCCAGACCAGCCACCCCATGGCTATAGTGGTGGACCACGACCCCAACTATCAAGGCAGTGCAGCAGTTAGAGCGACCATGGCTCACATTCAACCGTGGACTGACTCTATCCTGGTCATCTTGGGTCTGACCCGGCCCACTGGGCCTGGCCTATTCGTTTGGCCCAACCCATACCGTTCATTTGGCCGGGACCAATCCATGCAGCCAATGGCCACTTCCACATCATGCGGCCCTTCCAAATTTCATGGATTTGATTCACATGACCTCCACCATAGTTCTCTCCCATTGGCTCACACACAGCCGCCCACCACACTCCACGCCACCATGCTGCCACCTATATTCACGGGCACCACTCCCTCACTTCGCATAACCACCAACTCTTCTCATCAGACTGCCACACAAGACCCACATTAGTGGTATTATTCACAGACCATTGATCCACCTCCGATGCCCAAAATTCAAAAAGGTCACAGATCTATGCTCCTCGGGTCTTGATCTACAAAGATGCAACATCTATTGTTGTTTTGCCCCCAATCTAGGGGATTGATCGCATTCAAAGCCACCCACCAAGTTTAACTATGACAATCGGGGTAAAAAGAAAATGAACATGAAGAATGGGGGAGAGAAAATACTAATGAACACCCTGAGGAACAAACCTCTACCTTTTTTTATGTCGGGCTAAATTCATTTCCATTATAAGGATAAACGATGAATAATTAAAAATAAATCTTCTGATAATCCAACAGATAATATCCCATAGCACAAAAACGAACTTACCATGGATCATTATTTTCATGGATTGATCCAAGTTCATCAATAAGTACAAGAATTGGGAAAATAATAAAGAAAAAACTACCCTACCTCGATTTGGATCAGTCACTGATGACGGGTGATCATTGTGTCATCATCATTGGCGAGGTTCCTTAAAATCAATTGCGTATTGATCATCAATCCACATTGCATTGTCATTTGTTTGGGAGAGTTCATTATCCATGACTTAAAGGAATTCCAAGGTTATGGTGACAACCTTGAGTTTCCTAAAAAAGTTTAATAAAAATAAAAAATCATTTTGTTATAAAATAATTTTTATAAAATTATTTTAATTACAATTTCTTTCTCTGGGACTTTTTCTACATATGACCTGTGCTAATAGAATTTAAGTCAAAAATAGGATGAACACCACATTATGTATTCAATGGTGGTCTTTAAATTACAATATGAGTAACATTTCCTGAGTTATTTGGATTTAAAAATAAAATAATTTTATTTATTTATATTATTTATGGTTACGTCCTTGGTGACTTTTTCTACAGATGAACCGCACCGAACAAAGTTAAGTAACACCTAGGGAAATTACTATATTATGAGCTTAACAGTGCCCTCATATATCTTTTTGAGTCACCCATTTATGAATTATTCCATTTTTTAGGAAAACTGCATGCACATGCTATTAAAAGATTAATATTTTTCAAACAATTGTTCTGGGAAAACCATGCTTCAGAATCACACACAGTCTTAGTTTCTAGTCTCAAAATCATTCCATATATTTTATGAAAATAAAACATGGGAAAAATATGTGGCCTTTCATTCTCCCTACATTGAGGATATAAATCCCCAAAATCTAAACCAAAGGCTACTCAAACATATGAGGGTAATGGGAATGAATATAAGCCTCTCACTCCCATGTGATCTCCTGGAGATTCTTGTGCTCCCATTAGACATGTAGTAAAGGAATCAGTCACCCTCTAAGGATCCTTACCTATCAATACTCGATATCTATTGGGTACTCAGATTTTTTTTCACTATCCTTGATGTCCATATCACCCCATTCGATGATGTGTGATGGGCCATGCACACACCTCCTCAAATGCGACTTGTGGAAGACCTCATGCACCGGATATAACTAGAGTGGTTGATATAAGAGGTAATCCACCTCGCCAACTGTTAAAAATATCTGGAAAGGGATGATGAACCTTGTTAATAACTTTACACCCTAGATAAAATCCCACATGCAAGCTCACAACTTGTCCTCCAGATCATAAATTGTCTGCTCAGTATGGACATCCATTTATGGGTGAAACATTGTGGTCAAGTTTAACTAAGTCCTAAAAGTCTCCTAAAATCCTTTTCACATTTGGGATATAATGTGTGAATCAAGATTTGAAAATATCATCGATGGAACTCTATGGAGTATAATTATCTTCTAAAATTATAGGCCTCCACATCTCTCTATTTAAATCTACTCCCAGAAAGATAAGAAGTGGGCCGACATGGGGAGTCAGTCAATGATCACCCAGATGGTATCATGTCCCATATATGTATGTGGTAAAATCATCATGAATTCTATATACAGATCATCCCAATTCCATTTTGGAACCTCAAGTGGTTAAGCTAGACCTTCTGTAACATGTTGATCACGTTTCACTTACTGAAATGTGAGGCATCAAGATACAAACTCTACAACTCCAATCTCTATCCCTTGCCACCAAAATGGACATCAGATGTCCTGATACATATTTACTACACACGAATGTTCCTTTAAAGGGGATGTATGAGAATACCTCAGAACCTCCTCCTCCAACTCCACTGGTACTACTATGCGTCTCTTAAAAAGTAAAATGTGCTCCCAAAATTTCAAATATCCATAAAGAGGATTCCCTATAGACAACTGAGCACTTATGGACTTGTAATCAGTATCCCCATGTTGCACCTTATTGAATCAGTATAAGAGTGGAGGGGTGACAACCATCAACTGGAGGTAAGTTGTTCCATCTCCATTCACAATGGATATCTGCAATGAGGCCAACTGTTCTAACACATCCCTCAACAAATGAAAGCCAGATCTCTTATTGGGAGCATATTCCACCACATTCCCCTTCCCATGGGTATAGAAAATCTCAAATTCATAGTCTTGGAGGACCTCTATCCAATGCCTCTATCTCATTTTCAGATCCTTTTGGGAGAAGATATAATTAACAGTCTTGTGGGTAGAGTAGTCGTCAAATCGCTCGACCATCAAGTAGTGTTACCACATATTCAATGAGACCTCTACCAATGCTAGATCAAGATCATGAGTTTAATAATTCTACTCATATAATATCAATTGAAATGAACCATAGGTAATCTATGATTTCTCCTAAATAAAGACACAAATTATCCTGGTCCTTGATGCATCGATGAATACCAAATAATCTGTGACTTCCTCTAGTAACTTCAGGATGAGAACACTCATCAACCTATGGTTTAACTCCTTAAATCGATGATGGAACTTCTTTATCCAGAAAAAATGGTTATCCTTTTGTTTCAAAGTTTTAAGTGGTTATTTTACTCTGTAGAAGTTGGGTACAAACCATCAAAAGTACCTTGAAAAACCGAGGAAACTATGCACATCATTAACACTATTGGGTGGGTTGCAAGAATGTACTACTTCAACCTTCATTGGATCCACAAAAAATCTAGCCTCTAAGATGATGAGTCCTAGAAAGTGGACCTCTCAAATCTTGAACTAACACTTCGAGAGATTCTCATAGAGTTGGTGCTCTCAGATTGTGTCCAGGACCATTGTCAAGTATATCACATGCTCCTCCTTGGACACCAAGTACACTTGGGTGTCATCAATTTAACCTAGAATCAAAGAGTATAAGTAAGGCTAAAAGATCAAGATCATGAGTCCCATAAACACATCTGGGGTGTTATTCATGCTAAACTACATCACCAAGTACTCATAGTGACCGTAACGACAACTAAAGCCAGTTTTCTTGTATATCCTCATCCCATACTAACAACTAGTGATAGCCTAATTTGAGTTCAATCATTGGGAACCGGTATACCCCATTCAAATGATCAGAGAGTTATTCAATCCTCAATAATAGATAATTTCCCTTCACGGTCACTTAGTTCAAGCACTAGTAATCCACATATAACCTCAAGCTCCCATCTTCCTTCTTGGAAGGAAAAATTGAGGATGATCAGGTTGAAACATTAGGTCTCTTGAATCCCTTCCATTAAAACTCCTAAAACTACACCCTCATCTCACGAATCTTTGCGGGATACAATCGATATGAAAGTGTAGATATCATAGTCTTACTAGGGTGTAGATCAATAAATAAGCCTATCTCTCTATAGGTAGGTAAACCTATAACATCATCCATGAATGAAATCATCATACCCTGCCACCACTAAAAGAAATTGAGGACTCATATCATCCACTACACCAAGGGTGATGCTAGAAAACTGGCGAGTAATCAGTTGAACCCTCTTATGTGTAATTCTATCCTATGAAACACCAATTTTCTTTTTCACCAACAATATAAAAACTAGTTCCATCAATACATACACACTACACTCTTTGCCTAAAATTTTCAATCTGAGCATGATCTATGGTTAACTAGTCCATACCAAGAATAACGTCATAAGGCCTCAATGCCATTACCAAGAGATCCCAACCAAATCTATTTCCTCCAAGACTCAGGTCACACTGTCAGCTTCAGTGTGTGATCATTGAATCTCCTCCCATATGTTTCTCCAAGCATAAGGGTCTAGTCAATAGTTAAATTGGAATTTATAAGTCTCAAACAAGGTTCATAGAAACAATGGAATGAGAAGAACCCATCTCTATAAAAATTGAAATTTGGGTGGGAAATACAAATATCATACCACGTATCATCCCTAGATCCTTGGGGTCATAAGACTCAATTGCTAGTAACTAGCTTCATCTTTATCCAATAGCTCCCTAACCTTGGCATGGACCACCTGGGGTGGTGGTGTTAATGGGTCAAACCTGAAACCACCTCCTCATGGACTTCTTTCTCATATACCGTGTAATCCACCCTATAGACCACCCTACTCCATTCTCTACCTCTTCCTCAGATATTCCTCGACCATCCCCCAATCAACTGTATGATAGGTTGGTAAATTTCATGCCAGATTGTCCATACCACCACATGTTTAGCACCCTCTATCCAAGGAATGATTTAAGCTACCCTGGAGACTTACACTACTAAACCTAAGTCCTATGAATGTCTCCTAATGTGCCTGACCCACTTGGGTTCCTGCGACTGCCATCGACAACCTGCTGTAGAGGTCTCAACTACCTTGTTTCCATTTCTAGATCCCACTACCAATGTTTGTTCTGTAAGAAGACTCTCCAATAGCAGGGCTCACTGAAGTAACCAAACATAAGTGGGAGTGCTATGGGATACAATAAATGTACTTATGTATTGGAATAAGTACTTCTTGAAGGTATGAGAGCTAATGAATGGGTTATGTACCATATCCATGGAGTACCTAGAGAGGTTGGTATGTATTGATGAATAATGATATACTGACATGTTGTCCTTCCTAGGTAGTAGAAGCTCCTGGATACTTATAGCACTTATCCTATAAGATGATAATTTCTCACTGAAAAGGTTCTAAAACTCTGTCCATAGATGAGTCAACTCATCTTAATATTGGGTTACCAAACCCCACCATTGGCCAGCTAACCCATGAAGAAGGATCGCTTCCAAGACCACCATCTTATCTGATGGTGTCCTAACTAGAAGGAAAAAATCCAGTCACTGTCACAAGCCAGTACTCAACCACTTGTGTGTCAGGATCACCTTGGAACCCAAGGGGTCTCTAATACTGAAACTCGTGAGGTGTTCTTATAATGAACACCTCATTCTCTAGTACTACGGGTACGATGTGTTTTTCTACAGGTGGTGGTTTAGCAGGTACACCACCTAGAGGTTCTATTTCTGGTAGAAATCCTTTTACCAATATTTCGTCACTTAGAGGATCATCATCATGATCATGTGGTGGAATATTAGCTAGATGTCTTCGTGGATACATCCTGAAATAAAATAATATGGACCAAATCCAACTGATTATATATGGTGAGATGAATCGTGAAAGACATGGAAAATAAAACAATTCCTATATGACGTATGTGCCATTTTTTCCCTAAAACATGCATTTTCATGTATCGTGTCAAAAAAGGTAACTAGAGTCCCGGTGTATGGATACATCATCCACTGATCCAACATTAGAGTCCTTTCCCTAAATAAAAACTTGAAACTCTTAACAAGGTTGCCCCAAACCAACATTACAGACTCTTATTCCTTAAGTATAAATGACCTCCTTAGAAACCACTTTTCCATGACCCATCACTGAGGGTACCATTCTATGACTACCCCAAGCCTCTCTCTAATAGGTATGGGGCTGGTGACTAGTACCACATAGGCGTATCCCACAAATAGGAGGCATTAGCCAAAATTACTTGTATGAATGCACACATCTCCAAGCCACATATGCTAAAATGTAAAATAACCAAGTAAAAAATGCATGAAAACCACTATACCCACAGCTAGAGTACAATAGTAAAAGTACTAGAAGGTAAATAGGGCTAATACAAGCCCACCAAAAAGTGTTTATAACCACATGTCCAAACTATAAGAAAAGTGGCACTGGGACTTCTGTCTGAACTGTAGGAGAACACCTCATCTGTCTAGCCTCTCTAAGAACCCCTTGGTCCTGGTCCACCTAAGACTCCATCATAGGGTCAATATTCTGCACAAGACATGACACATGTAGGAAAATCTTGGGTAGTGGTGAGTATAACAATACCTAGTAAGACAACTTGAAACCCTAAAAGGAAATACCAAAAAGGAAGTTCCATAAAGGAATTTTCATCAAGGGAAAATACAGTCATCTCCAGAAGGGTATATGTCTACAACACATATATGAATAATATCCTGATTTACCTAATCCAAGAAAAAAGTATTTAGGTAAGTCACAACCAATTACCAGCCAAATGATTCTACTCAAATCATGCTCATTCTAGGCAGAATTACTCCTCAAGCCATGATATCATCAAAGATACTCACAAAGTGGTCTATATCATTTGTTAATTTCCCAAAAATAAGGTATTAGTTAAGGAATATTATGATATAGAGAGAGGGGATCCATAACAAGACCCTGGGGAAAACCACTAAGCCAATATAGATCAATTCTTATTATAGAGGATCCTGGCTAGTAACACTAGCGAATACCACTAACCCTACTGATGTGGCCCCCTAGATGGAGGAAAAAATACATACTCTCAGAGGTTATGTCGATTCCAGAAATCTCTAGTAGGGGTCATAGATGATTATTCTTCAGTACAACATTGGAATAACATAACTCTCTCTAGGACACAGTCTCCATAGGGGACTATAATCTAGTAAAGTGGATGTAATGTCATACTAAACCCTGGAGGAAATGACCAAGGAAATGATCTCAACCTATAGTTGTCTAAACTAAAAACATATCACATTATCTCAAAATTACCATCTCAGTGTTAGGGTCCCAAATCTATAGACGGATCATCGAATGGATGCACCATTTGAAAGATAATGTTGATTGACATTTCAGAAGAAGGAGTGGGGGGGGGGGGGGGGGTGTTACAATGATCGTGGAATGACCAAACAGTCGGTACACTAACAATGGCAGTCGAACGCTTGGACCATCTATCCAGTTTCTACCCTGGTCTAATACCACGATCAAGTTTACTCCTAGATTTTATGATCATGAGGTGGTATCTGAAGCGATCATGGATCATGGTCTACCGCCATAGTTCATCATGGCCCAGCTCTCGACCAGTTTCCCTAGGTCTGGCCTACCTGTTGGCCCCGAATCAGCCCACAGGGCCTGACCTAGCCCACTAGGCATGACCCAACCCATTGGGACTAGCCTATTAATCTGGACTAGATTGGTCCATGTGGTCTCCAGTCGCGTCCCATGCAGTAACCAATGTTTTTTCCTCCCATGACCTTGTCGGGTCCCATGTCTCTGATCCACACAACCACCTGCCATGCTGCTTCATTTTATCACCATAAATTCTAGTCACCGGGGCCACCACCATGAATTTTTAGACATCCACCCCATCTCACCAGATCTCCATACCAGGTCTGCATCAGTGGTCCTTTCAGTGGACCACCGATCCACCTCTAATGCCTATAATTTAACATGTTCTTAGATATGAACTTCTAAATTCACTATCTATATAGATCCAACCTCTATTTTCGTTATACCTCCAATATAGGGGTTTTATCACATTTAGAGACACCTGGAAAGTCAAACTGTGTCCAAGAGGGTCTAATAGGGAAGGACACAAAGAACAAGGGATAGAAAAGAACAAACAACACCATAAGGAATGAACATAGGCCTCTATTTCTTTAAACCTCAATCCATTTCCATTAGAAGGATATATGAAGAGAAATTAATAATAAATCTCTTGATAATCCCACAAATAATATACAATCTCACAATAATTTTCTAATCATGGAATAATCTATTCATGGATTGACATGTGTTTGTCATGGAATAAAATAACATGAAAAATCCCAAAGAAACAACCACCCTACCTTGATTCAGATCTATAGCTGATGAAGAAATATCATTGTGTTGTTTTCAATGGAGAGGTTACTTTGAATCAGCTACACGTTGATCGTCGATCCTGATACATTTCCATTTGTACGAGAGTGTTATTTCTCCTTATCTTAGTGGAATTATAGGATTATGGTAATAACCCTGAATTCCTAAAAAAGAGTTAATAAAATTAAAAAGTACCTAAGTTATAAAATAATTTTAATTACATTTTCTTCTTCATTGAAATTTTCTACAGACGACCATGTGCATACAAAATTTCAATCGCTCCTTAGGTAAAAACCAAATTAATAACTCAAAAGTGGTCACACATTTCTTATCCAAGTCACCGTTGATGAGTTATTAGGATTTAAAAATAAACTAATTTTATTTAATTAATTTATTAAAGGTTACGCCTTTGGTTACTTTTTAAACAGATGACCAGCGCTCACCAAAGTTAGATCGTGCCTAAGGTAAAAATTCCACTCTGAGATCAATGGTTCCCTCATATTTCTAACATGGGCACCCATTTATGAGTTAGTCCACATTTTTTGGAAAAATTTGCGTGCATTTTATTAAAAGTTTAATATTTTTTAAACAATTATTCTTGGAAAACCTGGCCTTAGAATCACACATCGTCTCAAAGCCTGGTCTTGAAATGATTCCATATAATTTCTAAAAATAAAACATGAGAAAAATAAGATATGTTTCACTAAAAACATAACTATAGTATTTGTTTATAACATCCTCTAGTTCCCACATTGATTTTATTATTTTATGATTTATGCAAAGTAACATTACAAGTCCAGTCATCTGATTCCTCAATACTTTTTATAAAGTTTCATGAATCTAGATAGTATCTTCATCACAAGATAGATCAGGACCTACTTCTATTTCTTCCTAGGAGATCACATGCATTGGGTGTGTCATGTACATTATTTATAACGATATATGGAAAAGATCATTTACTTTATAGAGGCTTGTTAGAATTACTAAATGAAAACCCACAAATGCAATCCATTAAAAAATTTCAAAGGGTCCGATAAACATGGGGCTTAGTTTTCCCTTCCCAGGGAACCCAATGACACTCTTCGATAGAGAAAATTTCAAGTAAATGTGAAAACCTATCTGAAATTTCATTTATTTCCTTTGGTTTTTGACATAAATCTTTTTTTGTCTACATTTATATGCTTTATTATGATCCTAGATAGTCTCTCCCTTTCTCATTGTCTACCCAAACACTTCTAAGACTAAATGTTTCCTTTCACCAACTTCATCCCAAAAAGTTGTAGTATGACATATCTTTCCATATAATGCTTTATAAAATTCCATTTAAATACTTAAATGGAAACTACAGTTATAAAAAAACTCTATTAAATGTAAATACCAATCACAACTACCTTGAATGTCCTGTGATAATGACCAATAAATTTCATCTAATTTTTGAATAGTGCTTTATAACATTCCATTAGTTTGAAAATGGTAGGAGGATCTCAAATAAAGCTTAATATCTAGAAAATTCTAAAGGATCTTCTGGTATTTATATGTAAATTGGGGATCAAAATCAAGGGTATTTTATAATCCTATGAAAAATTACATATTAATGTCATCCCATTTACACATAGGAATAAGAATAGGTTTTATGACTCCTCTAGGATACTATCTCTCATCATTTACATATTATAAAAACAATAATCTTGATTCATAATAAAAAAATTTCAGTATCATTTTATCCCACAAAAATGTTCCCCCAAATCCCAATATATCTTGTTGATACTAGGCTGTTTAGATAAATTTTAACTATGAGCGTCATCCAATATTTACATTTTCTGATTAGTTATTGATAGAACTCATAGAATCTTTCCAAATTTCATAACACTATATTCACAAATGAAGTCTTATGATTTTCCATCATTCACAGCATTAATTTTCTTCTAAAAATTCACATCGTCAGAGAGAGAACGTTTTATGTTTCCCAATAATGATGGCTTCACAATAATTTGGAAAATTAGGGATGTATGCCCTTCCTAAATAATTCCAATATTGATATTTAATAAATCCATGATCATATTATCCATATCAATCCACATTTGGGGCATAACATCATGATAAATTTGGATCAGTGAATCCACCACATTATTTAACATCCATGGGTGGTAGTTTTTTTTAACCTAATATGTGCATAACTTGATCCATATCCTTTTCCCCATGTTGTCATATTTCTGTGAAAAGTTGTATTTTCGGTTCTTATAGTCTATGTATATCTTAAATCTTTCAATATAAAGATAATGTCTCCATATATTTAAAGGAACGATTTTAGATTCCAACTCACGATCATGGGTTGAATAATTCATATATAGAGTCATTAACTACATTGATGGATAAGTTATAATTTTATCATTTTTTCTAAGGAAACAAAAGAGTCCCTCTTCAATGCATTACTATATAATAGAAATACCTCATTTCTTGATGAATGATTCAAAATTAGATTGTTGACCAATATCCAATTTAATACATCTAGACATTATGTACATTCTTTTGTCAACATGAACTTATATACTTTACTAGTTGTGATTTCATGACCCAGATACAACTAAAGTGTGACTTAAGTTGGTGTGTCACATGAAGTCAAGCATGCCTTCCCATATACTAGAGTCTAATGACTATAAGTGAGGTTCCATGGTGGTATAGTGGGGATACTAAATATACAAGATCAGAGTAGAACAGTGGTGAAATAATAGATAAATAGAATAAAAATAATAAATAATTAACAGTGGATGGTAAATCATCCAGATGTAATAAATAAACAACATAAAAAACATCCAACATCATATAAAAAATTATGTAATGTCATATAACTATTTAAAAGAAACAAGTAGACATGGAGACAAGCATGAAATACAATATATGTATGGAATGAAAAAATAGGACAAAAGTCTATCTCCAATAGTATCACAAGACACATCTTGGTCCTATGCTTCCCATATCTAATGCTATTAAAAAATAAAGTATCAACAACTTGGTTATTTCCCATGTCCCTACCTACATCCACACTATCAACTTGGGTACCATCAGAGGTCAAGATAGGCTGTTAGATAAACCTAGTAGGTCACCACAAATGATGTATATAAATATCCAATTACTTTAGATAATATGATATGTTTGAAAATATAATGGTAAGTAGTAATAAAAAAATTAATGCACTAGCTTTAGTGCTTGAAGGATACACAACCTACACTAACTACATTTTTTTATGATGGATAATACCTAAACATGTAATCATATGCATATATGTATATTTTCTATAAACATAGTGACATATACAACCATTTATATGGATACTACTACTAGTATTGACCCAATTAGTAACTTATGAATCCATTGGTAGTAGTATGAGTCTCACAAGTGTTAAGGTATATAATTCCTAACATCATAAGTATTAGGGAAAATATTCCAAGTATCATAATTATAGGGCCTCCATGATTTTATAATAACCATAGGTTTCCTATTCCCATATAATTACACTAGGGTATCCATTCCCAAATCACGACAATTGGGTGTCCATTCCAAAATCACAACACTAGGGGTCCCATATCAGAGTCATAACAGTAGGGATATACTGTTTGTATATCATATATATTAGGGTCTCCCTTCCTATCCATTATAATTCATAATGGTCTCCTTGCACATTTACCATAATAATAGAAGGTTATTCATTCCAATACGTTAACGAAGTGTAAGAGACTCCATTCCCGTATATAGAAATAATAGAAGGGGCACCATGCGAAGTATCATAATAGTTAACAAGACTTAGTAAAATCCATTAGATGGTTCCTAGGTCCTTAAAATTATTATTTAATAAGGGAGTAAACATTGTTATACTAAAATATGAGACATGATCATAACACTCACTGATCATTTATTTCACCATCATATGATAATTGCGTTCTCCATGATATACCAATAAAATTTTCTATTTTCATTTGTGATATCAACTTAGAAATAAATCCAAACACACAGAAGGGTGTTTTGGTTATATAAACATGAAATTTGAAAGGTATATAATGGGAACACCCAAAGGGGTCTCTAACCTTGAGGATAAATACCTACATTGCCTTTTTAGATCTAATAGTTTAATTATTTTCTAGAAATGAATTTGTTAAGGCAAATTTAATTTAGGGGAAACAAATGATGAAATCAGCATGCAAAAAAAAACACAAAATATAAAGCATAAATATTGACGAATAATTACTGGACTACCTACTAAATTCATTTCAAGAAGAACTCAAACAATATCATCCTCGGGTTTGATCTAAAACAGAAGAAAATGGAAAAACAAATGAATACCAAGAAATGGGGCATAAGATGTCACAGTAAAATAACATCATTGATCGAAAGAAAAATTAGGAAAAATGAATAAGGAGTGTATCACTTAACAAGATCTATCCAATGTAGAAAATGTATGTTTAATGGGAGGTTAGATGATGAAACATGATCAAATCCTTGAAGAAAATCCTCAAGGAGCTCAATAAGAGGTGAAGGAGACCACAATCCACTAGAATAAAGAAACAAGAGGAGGGGTTAAAATTAAAAACATTTAAGGGTAAAATGGTATTTTTACCCAAATTATAGGGGTTTTATGTTTTTCCAAATTGTACACCTATAATTTTCCATGAACTATCTCAATAAACCCTTTCATGGCCATATAACATAGATAAACAAACTGTGCACTAACTATGTGTTTTTCCTCTGCTAAAAATAACATAATTTTTTCATGGTCATGGTGCTTGGGTTGAACATTTAGGAACAATGTGTGTCCCATTAATGAGTACTAAAACACCTTTATTTATTAGGATAAAATACATAGATAGGGCTACAAATATTCTACAAACTGTGTGACCTAGTTGGTTCTTCCACGGGATGTGGTTTTGAGCTCTGAGCAAGCCTCAGAAACCCTTGTTTCCTATATATCCAAAATATTAATTCTTATTAGGTTAAAACCAAATAGTTAAACTGAAATTTAAAGGCATTCATACTTTATAAAAAACCAGGTTCTTATAATATCAACCCTTAAAAGGAACTCATCCCTATGTTTCCATTCTAAGGGTGGTAGAATGCGATCTGAAAAAACACCATTCACTAAGCACATATGTTGACCATTTTTTCTATGTATCATCATGTACACAACTATGTTAACATAAAAATCAAATAAAAGGAACATAAATTTCTCTTAAACTATTCTTTCTCCAATAAATGATGCATATGGGATACTGCACTTAAGACGAATAAACATCTAATTCAATATATTTGGGATGAAAATTATGAGACGGGTCAGCATGGTAATGGTGAACCTAGGAAATGTGGAATAAATATTTCATGGAATGGTACCTTAGAGTAAAATGAAACTATCATGCCACTGACCTGACTCTCTCTAAGATATCAAAAGAACCAGTGTTCCCATATATTTCTATAACCCTCACCAGCAACTTGACATGAAATGAGCGTACCTATCTGAAATGATAGTATGGGGGATGTCATATAAGATTACAATCTCACAAACTTATATTCTTCCAAAACCATCAATTTAGAGAGTCTCCTAGATAGGAAATAAGTGGTCTATGTTCATTAGTTGATCCATGACTACCTAGAAGCCGTTACTACCCCAAGGATACCTTGGTAAACCGACCAAAAATTTCATTTCAAATTCACACCATTTCCATTATAGGATCGATAACAACTGTAACAAGCCAGTGGTTCATTGGTGTTATTAATTCACTTGTTGATAGAGGTAACACCTACTGATAAAATCCATAATCTAACATTTCATTCTTGGATACAAATACCAAAAGCGCATATCACGATACATCTTAGAGAGTCCTGGGTGCACTGCCCACTGAGAATCCTATGACTCTATGATCATATCTTTTCACATATACATAGTAACCACATACACCCACGTATATGTAGGATATCTTCTACATAAATATACCTATCTGGAGGAGGGTCCTCACTAGAAATACTTTCCCATAGGGTTAAAACTATAGGGTTTTAAAACTTCCTTATCCTCACCCATTTAAGAAGTGAAGATAAAACTTATAAGAGTGAAAGAATATGCCACTTATAACTCCCCTAAAAATTTTGATGCATATCATAAGAAGGTATATTAATTTCTATTCATCATTAGATTCTAAAATGGATTATGCCTTAGTTTTCTTGATCAACACATCAGTAACCACATTATCGTTATCATATTTGTAAGAAAACTAAAAGTTGAAGGACTAAAGGTATTCAATTCAATTTAACTATTTTATATTATGTTAACACTAAATAATGTAATATTTGAGGAACTTGTGGTCCATTCACACCCCAATGTTTATCACCATAAGATAATTCCTTTAGAAATGCACGACATGAACACTTACAATAAGATCAAGTTTATTTGTTGGGTAATTCTACACATAAGGTCTCAACTGGAAATATCCAAACACAATCAATTGATCCTCATTCATAAATAATTCACCCAAACCAATTCTTAATGAATCATATAATACTATATATCTTCTTCCAATCTTTGGAATAATTATAATTTGAACCAAAGTTATCCTTCCATTCAGCTCCTAAAAGGACTTTTTATATTCTTCAGACCACAAGAACATCACACACTTATTAATTCATCAAATAGAAGGTGTTGAAAGGAATGATAATTCTTGTATAAAAGGAATTTAATATCCATATAGGCCTAATACAATTTGTATATCAAAAACTTTATTGGGATACTTCTAGGAAAGAACAACACTCATCTTCTCTAGGTAATTGATATCCCTGATTCTAAGAAAATATGACCTAAGAAGTGAACTTTTTTTATCTAGATGAGGAAATTCTAAATCTTTTCAAATAAATGATACTCTCTTTTTGTACTCAATATTATCTCAAGATGTTTTAAAAAGTATCTTTGAGTATGAAAATACACCAAGATTTAATCCAAAAAAATCACAAAAAATAAATCCATGTAGGGTTGAAAAATACTATCCATTAAGAACCTAAAAATGGATGGAACTATTGTACTACTTAGTGGAATAAGCAGATGATCTTATAAATCATACCTACATTGGAAATCCATATGTGGTATATCTGAAGTCCTAAATCACACATGATCATAACCCTATATCGGGTTGATCTTTGAGAGCCATCTAGATCCTAAGATCTTATCAACATGAACATGTTTATAAGGAAAGGGATACCAGTTATTCATATTAAACTTATTCAACTTAGTTAAATCCAAAACAATCCCGGTTGTTACATCCTTCTTCATAGAGAAAATAATTTGTGAACCCCGGGGAGATGTACTAGGCCATATAAAACCCTTAGCTTCCAAATACTCTATCTACCTCTTGAGTCCCTGAAACTCAGTAGTACCCATCCTTTAAGGAGGAATGGATACCAGTACAGTTCCAAAAACTGGAACGATAATAAATTATAACTCTTTCTAAGGAGGTACTCCCGAGAAGTAATCAGGCAATAAATCCAAAAAATGGTTTAATACTGGAGTTATATCAACCTAATGTAACCCTTTAGCATCCATATAATGGATATAATTCTTGGTATTCAGTCTGCCTAGCCTAATATTCTATGGTCCATCTCTACCTTCTTGGTCACCCCACTCATCCTTGTGAATATAAGAACCACACTATAGTGATGCAATGATACCTTGTAGCGATAACAGTTCACATAGGAATCATAAGGGACCAACCAGTCCATACTAATAATGAAATTGAAGCCTATCGTCTGGAGGAAGAAGAGGTCTCATAAGAAATGATATCCTCAAATATCAATGGGGAACTCACTACATTAGAATACACTCTCTAAACATATACCTAAAGGATTATCACGAATCCTTACACTATATATGTACTCAATATTATGCCTAAGGCTCTCCTCAATATCCACATAGATAAAAGAATGTGAATCACCCATATCAAATACGGAAGAAAAGATAGTATAGGATACTAGAATAGTAACTATAAGAGTAGATGGCCTGACACCTTGATCCTATGGTATAAGATTCACTAAATAAATTATGATTGATCCATGATGATATGCTACAAACTGACTACCTTGAGAGGGTCTTCTATTTTGATTATGTGTATCTAAATTCTAGATAAATCAGTCACGAACACCTCATAATCATGTATGGATGGTATTACTCTAGATACCTACCAGGAGAGATGCTCTTGATCCTTCTCTTAAAGGTTGAGATGATATGAATCCTCTCCCACTGGGTATAGAAGGTAAGGTCATGAAAAAACACTGATGATTCCCCAACCTACCACAACCTCGACACTGAAGAGGGTCTTTGGGACACCAGGGATTCTTATTCCATGGATTCCCACATTGATGAAAAACCACATAACTTTTAGTGGGTTTTATTTGGCTTAGGTTTCTCACACATGTAGTCTCAAAGCATTGTTTCCAACCTCCAATTGAACCACTTACTGATCTCAGTTATGAATCATGTTGGACCACACCATATGATTACCTATGGTTAGACTTGGTTATGATATCCCAATTTACTATTTAATACATGGTATCCAATTAGAAAAAATTCACATAAGATCGATTAGGATTCCTAAGCTTGTCCTCAAATCATATCTCTTTTGATGGTTCATTAGTAGTATAGATAGGTGAAAAGTGATGAAGATCTGTAAAAAAAGATAAATTGTACATAATAGACATATAACCCTATTAAAGGTTCATGAAATCCTTAGGAAGATCATCCCTCAAGGTCTCATGGGAATATTAGTCATATATTATTGATTGTAAATCCCTCAAAATCACTTCCTGATACTAACCTTCATGGTTTATAATATCTATGAAATGGTTATAGGATCCCAAAATAATATATGTAGCAATATTCACTCTCCTCTCAGGAGGTGTATCTAAGTGATCGATGATAGATAAGGCCTTCTCAATCCATAATAATACATTTTGGGGGCCACCATCCCATGAAAAAGTAGGCCGATACTACTAATGAAACTACCATGTGAACTCTCCCATAGAAGGGGCATGTCCTGGAGCTCCCTATTTATTAAACATAAGCTGAAAACCCCCCTAAAATTAGACATCATATTTTCATCTGGAGTAAGTGGATGTGCCATAGGTGGCACTACTAGAGCTATCGATAGTGGATTAGGGCCCACCACCTTAAGAGAAAGGTCATCACCACCCTCCCAACACATGACTAGTGGATTTCATGGTAGCATAGATCTACATATTCCAAACACACACCTTAGATATGATTTATAACAATAATTATCATAGATACATGAATATTTTAGGTACATGAATTACTATATAAAAGTAACACCCCTATGTCTACTCTTAGAGATAACTATGGGTGATGAAAACAATCATATAGAAACCATGAGTCACTATCTACTACACACAAATAAGGTTGGGTTTGGGTCACACTCTATTTTTCACTGTAAGGGTCCTAGTATATGGACTATCGATTCCATGTTATAGAGGGAAACAACCTTATTTTTTTAAATTGGAATACAAATCTACATAATTCCATATTTAAATTAGATATTTCTTAATTATAGAGTTTAGGAAATAGATCAGTTATCTAGAGTACCACTCCCAATTTATACTAGTAGTATATTTATAGATAATATTTTGTAGTTCATTTAAGTGCATCCAAACCATTACATTTTGTAACAGAATATAATTGATAATATGAGATGATTTGACTATGTGAATCATAATTCTCAATCTATGGAGGCACATAAACTATTTAGATTAAAAATGAAATTCATGTATTTAAAATCAAATAACATTTCAGTCTGTGGAACCTTAGTTAGATAACTCAATCATGTGATAATTGGTTAGTTAAGGTGGAATCATCAAACTGTATGGGAAGAAATATTTAGTTTGATACAAATACTTTAATAATAGATTACCTAATCTCCCATTACCTATATAAATGTTAGTTGTATAACAAATATATCATTTAATAAACACACAACCAGTATCATGTACTCAGAAAATTCAACCTACAAGTCATGGAATAAGGGATGACAAATTTGTCATATAATGATCGTAAAATGATGCTTGATCAATGATTCTTGGCCATATTTGTCCAATGAGAAAATATATAATACAACATAATAATAATAATAAACATCACATATCATATGCATCACCTTGTTTTGGAATCAAATCAACTGTAACAGGAATAAACAAGAACAACATGCCCCATCCCAAGTAAATTGAATTTTCACTATATGTGGGAAAGATACTCCTAGTCATAGGCTCATGAAATAATTATGACATGTCCTATTTATCCTTTATACCACCCTAAAATATTAAGGAAATTGAAGGAATCTCTAATAACAATTTGGGATATACTGACCCAGATACCACTAAATGATGCTCTGAGATGATGGGTCACATGGCCTTATGTGAACCTCCTTATGTGGATGAGGCTATCGACTTGCGGTGGGGATCCTAGGTGGTATAAACAAGATACTATACCCACATGAACATAGTAGAAAAATAGTGGAACAATATATAAATAGTGTAATCATAATAAATAACAAAAAGTGGTAGGTAAAGAATCCGGATGTAATAAATAAAAAACATCAACAATTTGTAGCATAATATAAAAAATGATGTATTCTCATATATCTATTAAAAATCAACATGAAGTTATGTAATCATGTATGAAATATAGTACATTTATCAAAAGAATAGAAATTCGAAAATTATATCTCCAACAATATCACGAGCCACAACTCAGTCCTATGTTTCCCCACTCTCATACTATAAACAAATCAAGTATCGACTATTGGGCACAAGCCCATATCCCTACCTGAATCCGCATAAGGTTCTCAAGTACCAACAAAGACTCGAATAGGTTGTGAGATAAAATCAGTAGGCCAAAACCAATAATGTTGATAAAAATCAATTGGGTTCATATAATATGAGTAGTGTGCATATATAATGGTAAGTAGTAACAAAACCTATAGAGGGTCAGATCTGGTTCCTGAAGGATACCAGGATGACACTACCTGCTTCGACATAAGCCAGATAATGCTTGGACAAGTAACCATATGTATACACATATATCATCTATATATAGAGTTAATTATACATCCAAATGTATGGATACTGCTACTAGACTGGACCTGAGGTGTAACTCAGTCATCTATGGGTAGTAGCACGAGTCTCACAAGTGTCAAGGGATGTCATGACAGATATCACAAGAATAAAGGATGACATGCCCGATATCTTAATAAGAGGGTCACCATGACTTTATCAAAACAATAGGGTCACCATGATTGGTTCATAACACTAGGATTTCCATGTATGATTAATAATTATATGGGTACCATGACTGAATTATAACACTTAGGTCACCATGCCTGAGTCATAAAAATAGGGTCTTCTTGCCCATATATCATACCCATAAGGGTCTCTATGCCCATATATAGTAATTCATAAGGGTCTCCACGCCCATTTACCCAAACAATATAAGGGACATCATTCCCAAACATCATAGTAGCATATGGTATTCCATTACCATATATAACAATAGTAGAAGAGACACCATGACCAGCATCATAACATTTAATTAGAATTAGTAAAATATAGTTGTTGGTTCATAGTTCATTAATTTTATCCTATAAAAAGGTAGTAACCATTGTAATACTAAAATAGATAACATGGTCATATTACTCAGTACTCATCTAATTAAACATAATCTGGTAAGTTTCCTTTTCATGCTACACAACTATAATTATAAATTTTCAATTGTAGATTCACCATAGAAAAAAACCAAACACAATGAAGGGTTTTTTAGTTATATAACCATGAATGTAGAAAGGAATATAATGGGAACTTACAAATGGGTGTATCACATTGTGGTTGACAAACTCCAATGCCTCTTAAGATCTAATAGTGTCATTAGGTTTTGATAAAGAGAACTAATTTAAGGAAAATTAAATAAAAGGGAAATGCATGGTGGAGATGTCGTACAGAATACCAAAAATACTATATAACATCACAAATTTAATGGATAATTACTAGACCACCTACCTTCATCCTATCAAAGAGATGTCATTCAATATTTTCCTTTGGTATGGTCGAAATAGAACGAAAACATACACACATATGAACACCCTTGAAATAGGGCATATGAGATTGCACCAAAATTGCATCGTCGATAGAAAGAAAAATGATGAAATGAGTTTATGGAGTAGAGAATATGCAGAGAGATATCCAACAAGATGACTGGATATTGAATAAGTGGGTTTATAATGAAACGAGTTCAAATCCAAGAAGAAAAGACATGATGAGGTCAATGGAAGAATAATGAGTCTATTGTCTGCCGGAATGAAGAAATAAGAGGGGGGTGGGGTTAAATTATAATAATTTAATTGTAAAATGGAAATTTTACCCAAATTATTGGGTTCACATAGTTTTTTCAAATTGGTGGCCAAACTATGTTCCAACTATGAGCTTTGAATTTTCTCAATACCCATATCTCACAATCAAGGCACATGGTTAGAAAAAATGCACTGATCATGTGTTTTCCTATTATAAAAAATTTCAGATTTTTTGGATGGTCGTGTGGCCTAGATCACATAGTTAGGAAAACGTTTTCCCCCATATATGGGAACTAAAAAACCCCAAAATTTTATGAGAAACTATTTTTCCTAGGAGACATGGTTTCTACTAACTGTGTGGTTTAAGTGTTTCTTCCAATGACTGATGTTCTGACCTCCGAACAAGCCTCGACACCCTCGTTTCCTCCATACACATGATAGGAATTATTATTATATTAAAAAAAAGAGTTTTAACAAAAATTAAATGTGTTAATACCTTATAAAAAAACTCTATTCCAACACTTGTAGGATTAGTTAATAGTTTAGAAAATTAGAAACAATTATGAATGAATCACCAATAGTAACCTATCAAATGAATGAAATTATGTACTAGAGTTATGTTTTTCGGTGTTGTCCATTCAATAAATTTCCTTTTTTTCATTTTCAACTCTGATTTTATCCTTAGAGATAATATGTCGAATAAAAGAACCTTGTGGAAACTAGAAATAAAACCTTCTAAATTTCCCATATAACAATTTCTTTTATGATTCTCAAGAATGATCCCAAAATGATTCTCATAGTCCTCATAGATTTCAAAATAATCTAAGATATCATCAATGATCACCATAAAAAAAATCAAAATGACATTCCAGGAATACTCTTTTCATTATATCCATAAAAACTAATGGTTTCTTAGTCAATCCAAATGGAATTACTGTAAACTCATAAATTTAATACCACATTTGGAATGTTGTCTTTGGAATGTCTTCTATCATTACTAAAAACTTATAATACTCAGAATAAAGGTGAATCTGTAAAAAATATCGAGCTCTGATAATTTAATAAAATAATTCATCAATGTGAGGAAGGGGATACATTTTCTTTTTCAAAAAAAAAAAGATTTATTTACCTATAATCATTGCATATCCTCATGTATCAATGCTTCTTTTTATTGAAGAAAAAATGGATACCCTTGGTGAAACACTAGGGTGAATAAATACCTTTTCACACAAATCCTCTAGTTTTTATTCCACTATACTATTTTAATTATTTCCATACTATAGTGAATATTTGATATAGGTTTTACATCAAGGATTAAATAAATAGATCACTCAACTTCATGATATAATGGATGTTCATGTAGTTACTTATAAAATACATTAATGTATTTCTTTAAAATAGTTCCAACCTAAATTATAAGATTACCACTTCTATATATTGATTATGTTTCTTCTCTTTCCCCAAGAATCCACTTAAAAATATCTAATTTTGGTGGATCTTGAAATGACTCAAATGATGAGGTTTCATCGTAATGATAAGTAATTCTAAACTTCATCATGAATCATAATATCCTTCTCCTTGTAATAAACATTTTCATCATATTTTGAAATCTAGTACATACCAAAAATTACATCAATGTCAACCACATGTATAATAATAAAGGTTACAAATATAGCACATTTATCTGTCGTAATAGGGACTACTTGACATTTCTTTCTTCCATGGATATTTCTAATGGGAAATTTTACTGAAAAGTCCCTTCCTACGGCGCAAAGGATATATATAATTTTCATATAGAATATGCAAGATATAAAAGAGTGTAAAAGACCAGAATGAAATAAATAATGTGAAAAATTTGAGAAAAAGATTAAATTTCCTTCCACCATATCATTGATAATTCCTTTAAAACCTAAAAATATTTTCCAATCCTTTATAATGTTTTTAAAGATAATGTGAATTATCTTAAGCATATAACCAAAGAGTGTCAAAATATGTGCACAGTAAGTTTTATTATCATGCATCATGTGACGATTGAGTCAAATCATAATGTGACATTTTTTGTGTTATTACCCCAAGGTACAAATATTCTAGAATTATGTCCACATATAGTGTCCATAAAAGGATGTATTTCTATGAAAAACCACATAGTATATACTTAAAAAAATTATAATACTATTCAAAAATCATACATATCCTCAAATTCTATCATAGGGTTATGTTCCCTAATATAGGATTTCCATAATCTAGTTTCCAAGGTTTCTACTAAAATTTATATTCAATACAAACTATAACAACCCTAAATCTAATAACCCAGAGTCGACATATACTTTATTACATTGACATAAATTCATGGGGTATAATCCCAATGGATTGATAAATTTTATAGTCTTAGAACACCAGATCCATATATTATACCAATTTCACATTGTGGATAAAGTATAAACATCGTAATGAAAAACATTCATAATTTTTTAACTAATTTAATGAATTCTTCTTTATATCATGGGGAAAAGGAAAAAAATAATGGTGGGATAAAATTCTTATTAAGGGTTATGTATAGAATAAAATATCATGATTAATAAGGAATAATATATAGGTGAAGGTAAATAACTAAAAACATATTCAATTTAATAAGAAAATGAAAATGAAATCCATATAGAAAGGTAAATAACTAAAAACACTTCCATTTAATCAGTAACTTGAGAATGAAATGAATCCAATGATAATATAAATGAAATAATATCATGGATAATAATAACTGCATTCTAAATAAAGTAAATGATTAATATTTGACATCATGATCTCATACATCATGATATCTATACTGTCAAGTCCTTACACAAAGACAATTTTAAATAATGGGTAAAAACCTATTTAATATGGCCAAGTAATATGTATTGCAAGACTTATTGATTTATCAAGGGGATATATAATATTGGGTCCCACACATTACTAAATTTCTACAGAATGTTTTATATATCAAGTGATCAATTCAATTCAGAAACGATATTCCTTATTAACAAATATTTTTATCTAGTAAAGAATACATATTTAAAAAGATTTACCCAGTCAATCAATGACCTTTTTAAGTAAAACACCATATGTAGAATTTTTATAAAATTTAAGTAATAATAATATAAATGATAAATAATATATGTGTTTCATAGAAATTTAATTTCCAATGATCTCATAAAAGGTAATGTTTCATGAGAAAGTTAACAACCTCAAAATGAACAAGATAATATAGAGTTTTAGATAATTTCATGTCTTTTATAGTAATAAAGGGAATGAAAGTTGAACGATAATAACATATTTCATTTTTTTTTATTTTTAAATGCATGGAAAATGTGTAGAAGCAGATGAATTTTGTAAACAGTTATGGCGGTGGGGATGTCTATTATCTCAGTATATGTTAAAAAACATTCTTTTTCGATTTTTATAAAGAAAGTTGAAAAAATTAATTTCAAAAATATTAAAAATATTCCTTTAATTTTATTAAAATTTATGGATGACCTAAATATTCCTTTTCAAACCATTTGAGTAAATAAAATGACTTTTAAAAATGATTTTCAAAAATATGAACATGGAATTAAGAAAAATATAAGCGATTAAAAGAGAAATAAAATAGGGTTTTTTATGAATTTTTTTCTTGAATGAATTACCATAGAGGGGAAAAGTGGGAAGAAAATATGTAAAATACCTAAATATCTATTTTATAATAAAATTATTAGATATTATGAAGAATAAATGATAATATTCCTTCAATGAAAATAAAATCAACCCCAAAAGAAAGTGAGATTGTAAAGTAGATTCTTACATCGTTAGTATATTTTAAATCATAATCCCTTGAAATAATAGACATGAATTAAAACATTTAACATAATTAATAAATAGTTCTTCATGTCAAATATATCAATTAGGTATAATATACACCTCATAAAAGTGACTATGTTTATAATAACAAATATATCTTAATTAATAGTAAATATGGAAGAAAACCCCTTACCTCACGCTTAACATTAGTTAAACATAATTTAAATTACTATATTATGTTTAAATTATTTTTATTAACTTATTCTAAAACCATATTAATATTTATAATATCATATAGGATTTTATAACAACACCATACCACATATTCTTCAACAATCATTTGTTATTATTTTTATTGATTTCGGTGTTAATTGCCTTATTTTATCAATAAAACAGTATCAAAAAAATTATGGTTCTTATGTACAAGATATAGATAAATAATATAAAAAAATTATACAAATATTATAAATATCATTTTTAACAATAGATTCATTTTTATAACCATCTATTAAATTTTTACATAGAAAATGAATCTCATCACTTCGTACAGACAGTAGGTCATATGTGTGCCCAAGCGATGATATCAATCCATTAATGGGTGAAAAGGGAAAATAATTGGATGATATATTAATTTTATATAATTAGTATCATGTAATATTGATAATATATTCATTATTTTTATCCTTTTGACTATCCATGTGAGTCGGTGTTGGAAAACTATTTACATCAGTTCAAGAAGTGGTAAACTTCCATACACATGAGTGATGGATTTGTTTCCCATTTGATGGAGGTAGATATGTATAAATATTATTCCATAAAAATAATACCATATTAGTATATGTGATATATTTTTGTTTTTATTTGGTAAATTTTAAAACATAGTTGATGGTGATAAAATAATAATGAAAAAGAAAGAGCTTTGATAAGATGATTACCTTATCTTAGAGAAACCTCATTTGGATATATTATTAAGGACCATTATGTTAGTATTTTTGGAGTAAAATAAACTATATAATGATGATATGAATTTTTGGGATTTATTTTTTTAGGGTATGGTTGATCCAAATTTCTTGATAGGTGTGAAAAGTTAGGGAAGGGAGTGCCCTCTAATAATAGAGGAGTGACATTTTTGTAAACACACAAAACTATAAAATATTGGGAATTCAATCCCACAAAAAGTTAATTAAAAGGACACATAGTCTATTTTATGAATGTTATGGTCTATCCAAACTTACACTTCAAAAAAACATGTTATTACCTCATCTTATTTGTTTAAATACATTTACCTCTTCAGTTTTCACCACAATAACTAGTTTTTTAATCTTGGTGAGTAATCCATTAAGCCTAAAATAAAATGAACCTTATTATATAATTTGGAAATAATTATTATAAATATGATATAAAGGTTATAAAATTAAAATTTTATGTGTGTGGAAAATTAATTTTAACATAAGCACTGTAATGCGCAAAACCTCTTTTAACTATAACTGAGTTAATTAATTTTTATTGTTTTTTACTAATCATTATGAGAAAAAATTAAGATGAAAATATTAAATAATATTATTTATTCTGATTCCAAATATGGAATCCATTTCATAAATTAAATTCATATATTTGGTAGATTTTATTTTAAAAACAAAACCATATATCATATCAAAAAACAGTTTTTAAAGAAATATAATTTTCGAGAGTAAGATAGTCTTATATTAACTATATGAACGGTAATAATCAAAATATGGATTGAAATTAATAAAATTAGACATATAATATATAAATTTTATTTATATCATTAGTCATTAAATATTATTTTATTTAATTAAAATCTATAGACTTTATTTTTTTATAGAAAAACATTTTCCTGAAAAAATAATGTTTTTTTGAAAAATACACGTTTTACCTACAAATGATCATATATATATAATTGAATAAAATTTATAATAAATAAATATTTTATTATAAATATTATTAAACATTATTATATATAAAATGTGGAAATGTTAAATACTACAAGTTTTTTGTTTTTTTTCATAAAAGATTATTTATATTGGAAAATTCTAAAAATTCAATATAGGATTATTTTTTCCACGTAAGTTCAATATATATATCCATCCTATCGTATAAAAATATTTTACAATGAAATATTAAAATATTAATTATATTATAGTTCTATTTATAGATAATTTTCACTTACTATAATTGAGGCTTGTGTATTACATTTTAAATCAACTATGATAATCTATTAGTTCATGCCAAACTATATATTATATAAGATGAATAAAAAAAATCCTTTTCACATGAATTGATAACTTTTTATGAGAAATGCTTAATGGGAATTATTGGGAAAATAATTTTTTTCTAGTCTTCCCTATGATATTGAAGATCACATCTCAATATAGATAATATCTCGAGGCATGTTGATATTTTCACCGCCTTTAGCTATTCATATAAGTAAATGATAATTAAATTTGGTGGAGATAATTTATTTATGGGGGTAGAATTTAATGTTATGAGATTTAGGATCCTTAAGAGAACATACTGAAATCTATAACATCTATCACACACTACACAAAAAAAGTAAAAAAATCAAAAGATATTGAGAAAATATTCTTACAAATATATAATAAACAGTAATACGGTAAATCATTAATAGATAATACCTTTGGTGACCTCATTGAAAAAAATAAATTTAAAACCTCTACAAATTGAAATAAGGTTTTTTTCAAAGATTTATTTCTATAAAGAGTAAGTATTCTATTATTAGACTTACATCCTTGCAATTGAAAATTCATCCCATTTATTGATATATCAGTCGACCACCCCATCAATAGTGACTCATTACCTTATATCATTTACCTACCTCATGGTGATGATCTCAATCTCAATAGAATAGATGAAAATATCTAGATATCAGGAATAATTTACCACTTATTTGACATGGGTTTCATAATTAATGTCAGTGGATTCCACTATATCCCAGAGTTGAGTAATTTGAACACCAACCTAGAGGATATCCCTTAAATACCTAATGTTGAAGGGACCATACTACAAAATTAGTCCACCTTAGGTAATAGATTAACAAAGGATTCCTTGGATGGTTTTGAATAATACTTGGGATCCTTCAGCCTAATTGGTTTTCTAGAACTTTTTATCTCATTTGGGGGACATATAGTATAGTGACCAAATCATTTTACATATAACATTACATTATTTTAAGAATAATTATACATCAGAGTACAAGCCAAGTATTGTAAAGTCGAGTGTCTTGGAAGACTACAAAAATATAACATAAAACATGGGGATAAAAAGCACTTCTTTATTTAATCTACATAAAGAGATCCTAACTTCCTTTGATCCCTTACATCTGCATAAGGTACACTGGGGAACACATGAACAATGGGGTGAACTGAAAATCCTAGTAAGGGAATAAACATAAGGATACATCTTAAGCACATGAGTTAGGAGGCCTGACATAAAGATATCTAAAGCATGGAACATATGGAATCATATTGTATAATAATGGGTTCATATAAACGCGGAATCATATAAATGTAGAAGAATCATAAAACAATTTTTTTGGTACGGTTCAAGGCTAACACCAATCTTATTTCCCATTTTAGTGCGGGTCAGGGATAACTGCCAATCCCATTTCTCATCGCATCTCATGAGACATAACCATACACAATGCATTGGATCACTATATGTGCACACCCATATCAAAATTTCCTTGATTATTATTTGCACATAAATAATCATTCCACATAAATAATCATACATAATCAACCATACATATACATAAGGATACCCATGGAATGAATTAGTTACCACAATCATGACATAAATCATAACCAATGAGCGTATCATGAAAGTGTCCATGAAAGAAAGAAATTATAACATACATGGATGTTTATAGGGTAAAATAGTATTATAACATGGTATGTTATTTCAAACATAAGTGAAAACATATAAGGAATGTATTTTAAAAACATTAGCATTAAAACATTTTTGTGCGGTTTTAAGGAAAATACTATAGAGATTTTAAAATAGAAAAGAGGTAAATATTTTATATAAAACTATAATTGAACCAAGATGGTTTTCATATTAATTATTATGATTTTATAAAGACAATGTTCTAATAAAATAGAGGATAGAGTGCACTTGAAATTGGGTAAAAATTAGGGAAGTTCCTTTAAAACGAGTGTGCTTATTGGGAAGTATCGAGGATGGATCCACTTAAAAGCATGTATATACCTAAAAGAGAATGAGAGATATATCATGGAAATTGATTTTGGATCATATAAATATAATTTATAAGTTTTACCTAAAATGAAAATACAACTACATTTTGGTAAAAATAAGGATAGAGTAACCCGAAGGAATGAAGGAAGGTCGGGTAAAATTCATTACGGTTTATCGGCATGGTATCTGGTGTAACTAAGAGGGATTGATGAGAGAGAAAAATGGTTTATCATCAAATAGAAATCAAGAGGGAATTATGGGGGAGGTGAATAAACATACCCCATAATTTTGGGTTACACATAAAATGGAATATCATAGAGGACAATATTCATTAAAGATAGAAACAGAGGATCCCTTACCTTAAATCTGTTGGTGTTCTCCACTTGTTATTAAAGACCCAAATAAACAAATTAGGCTTATTAATTCATAAGTTATGAAACTATTATATATTTAATTTATTTATTATAACCTTGTTTAGTTCATTAATGGCATTCTTGATTAGTTATAATGTTCAATTTCATTGTTCGGGTTTGTTTTTTTACTTGGTTTTAAAAGATCGGTTCACATATATTTAATTTTGGATAAACATGAAAGATGGAAGTGGTTTTCCTGAAATGAAGTTATATTCTATTAGTGAACATCTAGGAGATTAAATGGTTTTAAAATTAATTTGGTCACTTATATTTAAGTCAAACTATTATATAAAACAATAGTGACAACTGTTTTTGTTAATCAGTCGGTTTGATTACAACGAGCATGTTTTTATTTTGAAATTAAAACCATTTTTATAGAAGGACTATAGAAATATAAATAGGATATATTACATATATAATATTCTAGTTCAACCACAACACAAATGGTTTCATGACCAGAATTAAATATTATAATAGAAATTGACAAACTGTTGTCCATGAATGTGCTAAACTAAAACATCTCAAACAGTGCTTTCATTTATTTCAAATAAAAGGTGGGGAAAATAGAGAAGATAATTAAATATCCCATTAGTATGAAAATATTCCATTACAATTATGTTACTGGATTTATCATACTATTTGGGTGACGGGAGGTGAGGAAAGAAACAAAAAGAAAATAACTTAAAAGAAATGAAGGAATTGGAAAGATGAATTACCTCTTGAGATTTCCTCCTTTGAGAACCTCTTAAGGGGAGAGGTTTTGGTATTTTGAAGAGGCTAGGAGCTTTTGTATATGGGTGAGGACCTTGCGGAAAGTTTTTTGCAGAATATTTTCAAGGAACAAGTCTTGAGATGAGTGAAGAGAAGAGGGAGTGAAGGGTGGTTTTATAGTGGAGGAGAGAGGGGATTTCTCAATAAACAATTCATTAATTTGTTATATCCCCACAAGATAAGGAATTGCGAGTCTTAATTGACCAAGAATAGTAATTTCATCATGGGATCTTGAACCAATTGGTCTTAAATTAGCATAACATCATCAATGACTCAATAAATCCATTATTTAGCATTTATTTTAAATTATCGAATTTGTACTATTCATAAAAAATTAAACTATTTCAGAAAAATTTAAAAAATTTACCCTAACCATTTTTTAACGTTTAGTATACAAAAATGATGTCCTTTTTTCAAAAATAGTTTTCTTTATATGATTATTTAAATATTTTATTAAATTAATAATTTATTATCAAAACCAATTTTAAAGTATTCATTTACACATTCTAAAATATAGGTATATCATACATTCAACTTGAATACTATTTATATACTATCATATTTCCAACGAGCCTATATCCTAGTAGTACATGCTCCTGATTGGCATCCAGAATTCCTAGGATCAAATCCGGGTAGGGACTAATTTCCAGTACTGTAGCAGCGGCGGAACTGTAGCAGGGACGAAACTGTTGCGGCGGAAGCACTGTAGCAGGAAATGTGGCAGCGATGGTACAGTAGCAGCCTAGTACTATAGTAGTACTATTCACTGAGGGGCCCTCTGGGAAGAAAATGGGTTTTCAAGCCTAGTATTCAGGCCACTTGGCCTTAGGACTTTGGGCTATGTATTGGGTCTCCCTCTACCCAGTCCAAAGAGGTTTTTGCTTTATATAATAAAATGAGTCTTCGGCCCCAACCTTAAAAAAATATATACTATCATAGGTATGATTACTATTCATTAGGGTATATAACTATTCCTATGGGTAAGTTACTATTCATTATGGTAGGTTACTATTCACCATAAATTATGTTTTCCTTATCGAACACCAAATAACTTACTGATTGCAACCGTGTATGTCGGATTTTCAAAATTCCAAACATAGAAGTGACAAACTAATGTTTAAAAGTCACTTAGCACTTAGATGTTAATTATGATGTGTTTTCATTTGATTTAATGACATATTTATAAGTAGGGAATTTCCATTTAAAAATATTAGGTCATTATATTATTCCCTTTTTATGATATATTACCATCAAAATTTCATTTTACATTCTAATCCAAAAACAGGTGCGGGTACTTTTTCATTATTGCTTCCTCCAGTTCCCATTTTTCCTCTTCCTACTTGTGGTTTCGCCATAGTATGTTGACCTGATGAGTAGTCTTGTTGCATAGATCTTTTTCTTTACGATCCAAGATCATCACTGGATGATCCTCATAGGAAAGTTCATCCTCCAACTGTACCACCTCTATAGAGAGTACATGTGAAGTGTCTGGTATGTACTTCCTTAAGAGGGACACATGAAAGATATCATGTACTTTGACATGGTAGGATGAAGTGCCAGTCGATAGGCCATAGGTCTGACTCGATCAAGGATCTAAAAGGGTTTGATGCACCTGGGACTTAACTTCCATTTCATTCCAATCATCCTGACCTTATTACACGAAGATATGTGCAGAAATACCATGTCTCCAACTTTGAACTCAAGGTCTCATCGACAGTTATCTACATAACTCTTCTACCGACTTTGGTCTGCCTCGATATGCTACTGAATGGTTTTCACCTTCTCCACCATTTCTTCGACCATTTAAGGTCCTAGGAGTTTACACTCACCGACATAATCCCAACACACCGATGCTCTACACCTTTTCCCATAATGGGCTTCATATGGTGCCATTCAGATGCTCGAGTGGAAACTATTATTGTAGGAGAATTCAACCAGTGGAAGATGTTGGTCCCATCCACCTTTTAATTCCATATAACATTCTCTAAAAATGACATCTAGTGTCTAAATAGTTTAATCAGATTGACCATCATTTTGAGGATGATTGGTCGTACTGAAGTTCAGTTAAGTGCTTAGAGCATGATGGAGACTTTTCTAGAACTTCAATGTGAATCTCAGATCACAATCAGATAAAATAGATAGTGTTAAACCATGCAGCCTTACAACATCATTGCTGTAAATATGTGAATGTTTATTCAATTAGAAGTCCTCTCAGACCACGGTAAAGTGAGCTATCTTTGTAAGATGATCCACGACAACCTATATAGCATTATTTCTTCTAGATGTCCTTGGAAGTCCGATGATAATGTCCATGGTAATGTTATCCCATTTCCATGATGGTAAAGGTAGTGGTTACATCATCCCCTTAAACGTTTTTCTCTCATCCTTAACATGCTGACATACCAGCCACTTTGATGTATATTCAAGGATCTCCCTTCTCATATTGTCCACCCAAAAGTTTTCTCAGAGATCTCGATACATATTTGTTCTCCTTGGGTGGATAGAGAAGGTTGAGCTATGTGCATCACTCAGAAGGTCCTTACTTAAATCTAGAATGGATGGTACACATAATCATGTCCCAAATCTTACAACTCCTTCCTCATTTATTTTTAAATTGGAGGATTTCCCTTTTTTAATAACTTCCACCCTTTTCAGAAGTTCCACATCCTTTCTTTGGGCATCATTTATTTTCTTCAAGAGGGATATTTGAGCAATCATTTCAGAAAGGATTGATAATGTTCCACCCTTAATGATTCCCTTGTCCATCCTTTGCAAATATAAGATGACTATATCCTTTTCAATTCTCATCATTGATAAAGATGCAATATCCTTTCTACTTAGAGCATTCAGCATAATGTTTGCTTTACTGGGATATTAGTGGATTGAGATGTCATAATCCGGGATAATATCTATCCATCTTCACTGGTGCATATTCGGCTCTTTATGTGTGAATATATATTTTATACTCTAGTGGTCAGTATATATCTCACACTTATACCCATAGAGAAAATGCTTCTAGATTCTCAACGCAAAGATCATCGCTGCCAACTCCGAATCATGCATTGGATTGGTTTTCTCATGGATTTTTAGCTACCTTGAGGCATATGCTATCACTTTATCATTTTTCATTAGAACATAGCCTAAGACTTTCTATGAAAAATCATTATACACCACAAAGAGTTCTCTACTTGAAGGTAGTGTGAGTACTAGCGCAGTGATAAGACTCTTTTTCAACTCCTTGAAACAGTTTTCACATTCTTGTGTCTAGAAAAACTTTACTCCCTTTCATGTCATCTTGGTCATTAGGTTTGAAAATCATGAAAAGTTCTTCACAAATCGTTAATAATACCAATCTAGACCCAAAAATCTATGGATCTCTATTACAGATGTCGGCATGGGCCACTCTTCCTCCTCCAATGGACCGAAAGCCTTTATTTTTTATTGATTTTTGATTATCCACCTTTCAAGGGGTGAGGTCGAATGCTTACAAGGCCCGTAGGTGTATGTATTACATAACCTATAGGCCTTAGATAAATTCAATGCAAGTAGGAATCAAATATTATATACAACCCAGACTAATTACTTGGAACTGCTCCTCCCCATCATCTTCATCGTGAAACCAGCTCTCCACCTTTGTATGGCTATTCGACTTGGCTTTCTCGTGCATGTATAGGCTTGTCCCAATGGCAGGTTCCATACCCTCTCATTCTTGCAATCCTTTTAGCTTCTGATATGGTGAAATCTCCTTGCTCATCCTCCTTCTAAATCTTGTTCCTTATAGGTTGTCTGGTTTGCATCCACACTTAAGGTGGATATAAGGCCTTGAGGTGTCTCTAAGACCTTTCTGACATGAAGGCCTAGGTGGACCGAAGGCCTTAAAGGAGTCGGGGAAGAAATCATTGGGCCGATTGCCCAAATGGAGGAATATTCCCAGTTACTACAGAATGATACTTCCTAAATCTAGAACTCACATTTACTGTACTTTTCCTACAACTTCTCCCTTCACAAAGTCTTTAACACAGTATTCAAATGATCCTCATATTCCTCCTTACTCTTGGAGTATATCATAATATCATCAATGAAGACTAGCACAAATTTTTCTAGGTAATCTCTAAAGACTCTATTAATTAAATACATGAAAAATTCTATAGAGTTATTTAGTCTGAAGGTCATCACTATGAAATCATATTGTCCATACCTCATTCGAAAGGCTGTCATGGGAATATCTTTCTTCCCCACCTTTAGATGGTAATATTTGACCAAAGGACCACATTATAGAAATAACTGGCCTAGGTTCAAAACTTGGTAGAGGCATATTTCTAGTACAGTAGTAGGTACTATAGAAGACACTATATTAGTACTGTAGAAGAGTTGTACACTGTGTGGGTACAGTAGCAAAACTGTACACTATACAGGCATTGTAGCAGAACAGTACACCGTGCGACACTATAGCAGTTACTGTAAAAGGTAATATTCGGTACACTAGTAGCTGGAACTATTCCCCTTGGGCCACCAGTTTGTGCTTGGAGTCCTTAAGGCATTAATTCCACCCATGCCTTCTAGTCAGTAGTGATTTTAGGCCAGCTTTTAGGCCTTCGGGGTAGCTCAGGGTCTTTGGGCCACATGCAGTTTCCCCAAACACACTACAAAAAAAGGAGCAGACCTAGAAGAGGATTCAAAGCAGGTGAACTCACCAGAGCAGAACCAAATAAATTTTTTAGAATGAAAGGGTATGACTATGCCATCGGGACCAGCCTCTGCTTTCACGGGAATCCTAGCCAGACAACCTTATGAAGTTGGAGAGCTACTATCATGATGCAGATGCTGGGGAGGGGAAATTCCTTATAGATAGTCTGGTTGAATTTCCTAAGACCTTCGGGTCATGTAATATCTTAAGCCTATGGGCCATGTAATCTCTGAGCCTACGAGCCTTGTAAGGGTTCCCCATTATCCCTTTAAATGGGGGTTTTCAAAAATCAATAAAAATGAAGGCCTTTGGGCCATTCGGGCAGAGGCACATTGATCTGACCTTCTTCTTGATGAAGAGGACTGGCGCACCCCATGGTGAAGCACTCAGGAATTTAAAACCCTTCTCTATATTCTCCTTTAACTGCTTCATCAGCTCTTCCAGCTCTACGGTGGCCATTCTTTAAGCGGTATTTGAGATAGGTACAGATCCAAGGATAAGATCAATTGAGAAATCAACCTATTGGTCAGTAGGAAGACCAAAAAACTCTTCAATAAATACCTCAATGTAATCCATCATGATGGACATGCATTCAAGAATGATTCTATTCTTTGTCTCAATCATTTTAGCTAGATATTCTTGCTCATAAGGCAATAATATCCACACCTAAGACGAATATTCTAAATGAGATTCATATTCCTCCTTACACTTGTAAAGACTCGGATGATTCTTCGGGATGTGAAAATTGATCTCCCTTTCCCAACAGTTGATGTTGGTTTTGTATAAAGATATCTAATCAATGACAAAGATAGCATAATACTCTAGTAAAGGATGTATGAAGAGATTTACTGGGAGTTTCAGTCCACAAACTTTAATTGGGGAGGATTTATAAACCATGGATGCAATAATTTACCCATTCACTATTCTAACATATAACTTTCCCCCCAAATTTTAAGGTGGTTTTTATATACTTTTACTAAACTTTCTAAACAAGAATGAATGCGTAGAACAAAAATCAAATAGTATGTTCACTATTCTTGAATGAATAACTAGCGTACCTGTCACCACATTGTTTTTCGGCTCCACCTCATTAGTAGTAATAGCATAAGCCCTTCCCTGTTTCCCTGGATGTTGTTGTTGATTGCCTCCGACAACCCTCGTCTTAGGGAAATTGTTCGCATAAGGCCCATGCTCCTTGCAGTTGTAACAATGCACTGTAGGATGAGTGTTGACTTGAAACATCCTTTCTTCATCCACATTAGTGGGGTTCTCAATATCCAGATGGCAGTTCTTGTCCAGATAACCAAACTTTCCAAATTTGAATCAATTATTGGTTCCCTTCAGACAATTACCTGGATGATTCTTCCCACAAAATTTTGAAGGGGAAAGTCAGACTTCTTTCCATAATGGGATTTGTTCGATGAACCACCCTTATTGTTGTCCATTTTTCACTTCTTTTAATTGGGCCCATGAGACCACTGAGAGTCTCCAATAACCATTTTAACCTTGAGGGCACAATGAACAATCTCCTCGTAACTATCAAAGTATCGAATTTCCAATAATTTTTTGAAGACTTGGATTTAATCCGCCAAATAAGAGATTAATCATGCTTTTTGTGTTCATGACAAAGCCACAATAATACCTGGAAATCCTTGTAATGTTTTCTTCATATGCACTGATGGAATCCTCTTCCTTCTACTTGAGTCCGAGGAACTGTCTTTCCATATTTAGATGGAGGGTTCGAGGAAAATATTTGTTGAAAAACATACTCTCAAATTCCTCTCAATCTATGGAGTCAATTTCTCTTGGGACATTTTATTATAGATCAGTGTCCACAACTGATCAGCTTCCCCATCAAAATGATAGACCAAAAGTTAAAATTTACCTTCTTCTAAGAAATTGAGGACATAGAATATCTTTTCAATGGAGTTATTCCATTGTTCCGTGAGGAGGGGATCAGAAGATCTTTTAAACATGGGAGGCCTTTTCTGCATGATGGATTTTATGAAAAATTTCTCTTTGCTTTGAGGATAAGGGTGTTCCACCTGATTCAAGTTATTATTCACAAATCGAGCCAGATGAGCAATTACAGTTATGAAGTTTTGATCACCTAATACCATCCTATTAGGCATATCATTTGGGAAATATTTACATTTCCTATCATATTGGTTGTTGGAATGTGTTCTTATATTTGCCTCCATTAACTAAGAAAAAGAACATATAATTAGAGGTCTTGAATTCTTATTTATAGGGAATAAAAAGGAAACTTTCAACATAAAAGGATAAAATTATAATGAAGTAGTATATCCTAAATTGTGATTTCTTAGGTTTAAATTTATGTTATACTAAATATATTTCATAATATATATTCTTATGGTCTTTTTTGTCCCTTAATAATGGTTTATACTAAGATCATGAATCTACCAAAACACATCCCCTGAGAGTGTCGTAACCAAGAGTGCAATAAGGCCCTCTGTTTTGTAGTAGTTCCCATTCGAGTCTATCCTAAAGTGGTGTTTCTGGGTTTCACCTTTAGATATTTCTGTGTTAGAGCCACCTCTACCTGCTCCTATCCAGCCATGGATGTATTTTTTTTGATAAACCACCTACTCAATACTCACCAAAATTTAGAAATGTTTTCTAATACTTAGACTCATCCCTAAGGTTCTCACTAAGGTGTTCTATTCCTAATATCCAAAAATAACTAGACCATCCTTTGATACCAACTATAGAGACCCAAGCCTTTTACATATAACATTACATTATTTTATGTATAATTATACATCAGAGTACAAGACAAGGATCGTTAAGTCTAGTTTCTTGGAAGACTAGGTACAAATAAAATAACACATGGGGATAAAAAACATATTTATTTAATCTATATAAAGTACTCATAACTTCCTTTGGGCCCTTACATCTGCATAGTGTAACATGGGGAACACATGAACAAAGGGGTGTAAGGGAATGAACATAAGGATACATCTTAAGCACATGAGTTAGGAGGCATGACATAAATATATCCAATGCATGGAACATATGAAATTATATCATATAAACATGGGTTCATATAAACATGGAATCATATAAATGTTAGAGAATCATAAAACATTTCTTTGGTATGGGTCAATGCTAACCGCCAATCCCATTCCCATTTTGTACAGGTCAAGGCTAACCGCTAATCCTGTTTCACATCGCATCTCATGAGACACAACCTTACCCAATTCATTTGAGCGCTATCTGGGCACACCCATCTCAAAATTTCCATGAATATTCTTTCCAGATCAATAATATTTCCACATAAATAATCATACATAATCAACCATACATAAACATAAGGATACCCATGGAATGAATTAGGTACCACAATCATGACATAAATCATAACCAATGAGCGTATCATGAAAGTTTCCATGGAAAAAAGGTATTAAATCATACATGGACGTTTATAGGGTAAAATAAGCTTATAAAATAGTTTGTGATGTCAAATAGAATTGAAAACATATAAGGAATGTATTTGAGAAACATTACCATTAAAATATTTTTGTGCAGTTTTAAGGAAAATACTATAGAGATTTTAAAGTAGAAAAGAGATAAATATTTTATATAAAACAAGAATTGAACCAATAATGTCTTAATAATTAATATAATGATTTTAAAAAGACAATGGTGTCATAAAATTGAGCATATAGTTCACATAAAATTGGATAATAATTCAGGAAGTTCCGTTAAAATGAGTGTGCTTATTTGGAAGTATCAAGGAGGGATTCACTTAAAATCATGTATATCCTCGAAAGATAATGACAGATTGATGTTGGAACAATAATTTAGAGCATATAAACATAATTTTTATGTTTTAAATAAAAAGAAAATAAAACTATATTTTGGTAAAAAGAAAGATAGAGCAACCAGAAGGAATAAAGGAAGTTCGGGTAGAATTCATTATGGTTTATCATTATGGTATCATGTGTAACTAAGAGGGCTTGATGAGAGAGAAAAGGGGTTTCTCATTACTTATAAATCAAGATGGAATTATGGGGGAGGTGTGTAAACATACCCCGTTATTAGGGATTAGACATAGAATGGCATAGCATAGAGGACAATATTGATTAAAGAGAGAAATAGAGAGGATCCCTTACCTTAAATCTGTTGGTGTTCTCCACTTGATATTAAAGACCTGAATAAAATAATCAGGCATATTGATTCATAAGTACAGAAACCTATCTATATTTAATTGATTTTTTATAACCCTTTTTAGTTCATTCAAGGCCCTCTTGATTAGTTATAAGGTTCAATTTCATTGTTTGGGCTTGTTTGTTTACTTGGTTTTAAAAGACCAGTTCACTTATATTCAAGTTCAGATAAACATGAAAGATGGAAGTGGTTTTCTGGAAATGATGTTATATGCTGTTAGTGAAAATATAAAATATTACATGGTTTTAAATTTAATTTGGTTACTTATATTGAAGTCAAACTATAATATAAAACCATAGTGACAAACATTTTTGTTAATCGGTGGGTTTGATTACAAAGAACCTGATTTCCTTTAGAAATTAATACCATTTGTCCAAAAGGATTACATAAATAAAAATAGGATATATTAAACATATAATAATATGGTCAAACATAACACCAATGGTTTCAGGACCAGAAATAAAGATTATAATAAAAATTGATAAATCATCGTCCTTTAATGTGATAAATTAGCATATCTCAAACGGGGCTTTCATTTCATTCAAATAAAAGGTGGGGAAAGGGGAGAAGATAATAAAATACCCCATTATCGAGAAAACATTACAGTACATGTATGTTACTAGATTTATCATACTATTTGGGTGACAGGAGGTGAGGAAAGAAACAAAAAAGAAAATAACTTAAAAGAAATAAAGGAATTGGAAAGTGGAATTTACCTCTTGGGACTTCCTCCTTTAAGAACCACTCAAGGGGAGAGGTTTTGGTATTTTGAAGAGGCTAGGAGATTTTTCACATGGGGGATGACCTTGGGGAGAGATTTGGGCATAATTTTGGCAAGGCACATGTCTTGATCGGAGTTAAGAGAAGAGAGAGTGATGTGGGGTTTTATAGTGGAGGAGGGAGGGGATTTCTCAATATAAAATTCATTAATTTATTATTTCCCCACAAGACAAGGAATAGTGTGTCTTCCTTTACCATTAATAGTAATTTTATCATGTTATCCCGAACCAATTAGTTTTACATCAGTAGTACATTATCAATGATTCAATAAATCCATTATTGAGCATTTATTATAAATTATCATATTTTTTCTATTCATAAAAAATTCATGTATTTCAGAAAAATCTCAAAAATTCACCCATACCATTTTTCAATGTGTAGAATCTAAAAATAAAGTTCAGTTTTCAAAAATAGTTTTCTAAATATGATTATTTTAATTTTTAATTAAAATCATAATTTATTATTAAAACCTGTTTAAAACATACATTTACTGATTCTAAAATATAGGTATATCATACTTTAACTTGAATAACATTTATAAACTATCATAAATAAGGTTAAAATTAATTAGGGTGTATCACTATTCATAAGGGTATCTTACTATTCATTAGGGTAGGTTAATATTCACCAAAAATTATGTTTTCCTTATTGGACTCCAAATAATTTAATAATTGCAACTATGTATATTGGATTTTCGAAATTATAAACACAGTAGTGACAAACGTATTTTTAAAAGTCACTTACCAGTTACTAGTTCATTATGTTGTGTTTTCATGTGATTTTATGTCATCTTTGTAAGAAGGGAATTTCCATTGAAAAATATTGGGTTGTTACAGATAGAGGGAGCTAGGATATTTTCTAGCTGCTAACAAATTGATTAACTTAGTCAATAAAGGATTTCTTATTCTCCACCACTCTAAGTCACCACATTACTCGTGGTTGAGGATGTGATGGTGTCTCTAGGGATTCATCACTATCCTACTCTTAATGATCCCTCTTACTTCACTTCCCCCATCTTGAAGTGGATACAACATAAAACTGAGGGGTGAAACCCGATAACATACCCATTGGATTCCAATTAATCAAATAATTGGGATATCCAAGGGTCAACTTGATCCATTCACATATCGAAGGAAATTTTTTCTCTGTTTGGGGAGTATTCATGGGCCATTATAACCTAAATCTATCATTCCACTATCAAATTGTTTTCTTCTTAATCATTTTTGGATGCAATATAACCAGTTTTTACAAGAATTTGGATTATCGTGCGAACTAATTATCCACATAATAATCACAGATGATGTACATTCAAAAAAAAAATCTTTTAGGATTTGCAGTTATATTTATTCTATTAATTATCAACTATTATCTTGATAGGAGGATATCCATAGTAGAAAATTTGAATTCATAAGATAAAATTGGAATCTTTACAGTTGATCCCTACTTCAGAGATAAAAACTGAATTCTAGATAAAACAAGAATAAATGTATAGAGTCAACACTCAAGGATCATGAATTCACTATAGAGAACATAGTCATTGAAATATGTCACCATCCATCCTCAAAGATCGTAAAATGATCCTTTAATATAGAATAGGGTCTTTCCCATGCAAATATAGAGAAATAATTGATGAATATTTTATAGAATGGGTACCACCAACCCCAAATACTCTCCATTCACTATATTGGATGTCAAATAAAATGAACATGGCCTCAAGACACTATGGGAGTCATAGACTGGAAGCAGAAAAGTTCGCTAAATATCCAAAAAACTCACAAGTCAGGTCTGAGTTGGGATGTTGGGTTTAAACATATAACTCAAATCATCAAAGTGTCTTTATTTTACTATATAAAAATAATTTCCTTATATTCCCCACTTTTAAATTACTGAGTATCCCATGGGTAAAATTTAGATTTACCTTCTTTTATGGGGCTCTAATATATCCTTTATACATATTTCAAAATGAATGTCCACTTGTTGGTGAGTATCCTTCCCCATAATTTTGGAAGACATGTTCAACTATGCAAGGGCCCAAGGGGGTGTCTATTTAACATCATTCCACATTTCATTTTTGGGAACTAATTCATCATATATGGATAAAGTATGTGTTTCCCCCAATAACTTAAAATTATCCCATAAAATGATACCCACTTATCAATGTGTTTGATGGAAGGGGATGTTTTCTAGTCTCCATTAGATCAACAACTATAGATCCAGATCAGAGTTCTTATATACATGTGTATGGGAACCCCAAGCAACATCATAAGTGGTAACTGCGTCTATGATTTTCATGAAATTTTAATACGTCTTGTACATCCAATATAACCACATATATTAAGGAATAAAATTGAACCTAAATTAAGATCCCATTATTCATTCCATCCATTTGATTGATTGGGGGAAGAGTAATGAAAAAAAATGAGAAATAATATGTATTGGGATAAAAAACATTCATTTTTTTGTTTAAAGTGATTTTTTATGATGACATTATTCATACTGGGTGAGTTTCTCCTTCATTGACATGATCACCATAGAAAAATACATAAAAATATGTATTTTTGTTCGAAGTGATTTTTTATGATGCATTATGCATACTGGGTGAGTTCCTCCTTCATTCACATGAGCACCGTAGAAAAATATGTTGTATTTGGTCACATTGTGGTACTCATTAAACTAGGAGAATGACATTAAGTGTATGGCCTAAGGATAAGTAAATTTATCAATATCCTATGTATAAATAGTGGTATATGATTAGACATAAAGAACACTTGATTATTTTTCTTTATAATTCTCATAAGTTGTGATAAGAAAGTGTCTTACACAAAATAAGAGTCTGGTCCAAAAAATCTCAAGAATCTCCTTGATTTGAGAGACAAACTCATTACCTAAAACAATTATTACAGTTTGAGACATTATTCTCCCAATATATGAAAAAATATATGTTTATAAATGAATCAATAATGATATAAAATAAATTGAGTCATAGTAAAGAACTTCTAGAAAAAAAAATCAACTATGTATAACATAGTTCACCCAAATTATTCACCCAAGTACTTCATGTAATTAATTTTCACAAGAACTTTTCCTAAGTCACTTTTTAATTTCATTCAGATATTCTCTTTACACACGCTATTATACCAACCATGAGACCCAATATAAATACACAAAAGGAACGTCGAATCCCATATGATTTCATGTGCCTTAATGTTCTACTACTATTAGGATGTAATGACGTTAGTTGATGTTCTCAATCATGTTAGGTCCATGATGAAAGTGAGGGGGGATTCTTTATAGGCACTAAAAAAGATAATAATATGTAGAAATAGTGCATGATGACTTCTTGAAAAAATTTGACATGAAGATTATGTTAAGTAACTATTTTTAATCCATGCATGGAACACTTGAATGACTCACTTGAATATACACTTAGCACAATCCAACCCAGCTTCTAGGGAAGAAGTATTATATTTCAAAAAAAATTCATTCCAGGTTTCTTTGACATATGATTAAATCCTCTTTACTTTAATAAGATCCAATCTGGATTAGGATATGTTAGTGCTATCCTTTTAGAAAAGGATAAATTCATTGATGAATGATAAATATATAAAACACAGGAAAAATTCCAAGGGGGAGGTCATGAAATTTTTCAAAATACACTGAAATATAATATTAGTCAATCCTATGCACACCACTTGTGATCCCATGAATCATGCCCCAGTTACAATTGCACACCGAAATACCTTCACCCAAGGTACCAAGTTTTCATAAAAATATAAACCTTGGGTTCCTCATATGAAAATTTTAGAATGTGATGAAACGACCTAAAGAAATGACCGCCATAGTATCATTGAAACATCTTTAAATATCTTTTGGTAGAATATCTAAGCCCAAAACTAAGGTAAATTAAAAAAATATAGGGTAATTGAGTTTTTTAAGGTTTTGAAACACCAATAATTTTTTTTAAAAACCAATTTCTTCCTATTACATCAAAACTAAGGAGAAGGATAATTCCCCATCAACAAACTTGAGTTTTTCTCATCCAATGAAATTTTTAGAGACCCCCTATTACTATAGAAGAGATTCTCTCAAGTTCATTCACACAAAATATTCATTCATCATAGTAACACTAGGGTTCTATTTTTGATAAATATCACATTGATGAAGCCGTTTATTTCACCTCACTAGGGAGAAACACTTTTATCCCATACTTGAGTGAAGTCCTTGTGCTCTCCCTAGTATTGCTTGGGAGAATCACTTTTTGTCTCCCACTTATTACTTGTGTGAAACATTCCTTGAACCCATTACCAAGTAAAACTTCTGTCTTCTTCTTCCATACCACGACATCATGAGAACCATTTTTTAATGTTAAATAATAATTTCACCCAAGTTTTATATTTGGGATTCCAATTATCATGACCTCCTCCAAATCCACAATATGTATAGGATTAGGGAAAATATTTCAACATGACTGCAATGACCCGATATTTTGGATCTTTGAAAATAAATATTATGTTTTATATCTTTTTTAACATTATACACCCGGCATAAAAAACCACAACATATTAAATAGATAATATTAACAAAACTATAATAAAATCAAATATTATAAACTATTAGTAGTTATTACCATTAGAAGGTAAATTCTTAATATGAGCTAATATTGAAAAGTATATTTTAAATGAAATATATTTTATTTATATAATATATTTTATTTTGAAAAGATATATTTAAAAATTTTAGAATTTAATTTTATTAATTAAAATTCATTTTTCACTTCCCCACACTAAAATTATCTTATGATATTTTTTTGATTATTTTTTTGAAATAATCAATTTTTAGGTGAATAAAAAATAAACAACTATTTTATTAGTTCCGTCATGAATACATAATTGATTTAAAGAATTTTCCAATAAAAAATTATATTATAAAGTATAATAAATAATTTTAAAATAATTTTTTTAATTTATTAACCCATTATCAATATTTTTATAATTTTTGTAGCAATTTAATGAAAACCCTTTTGTAAATTTTTTTAATTAATTATAACTTGATAAAATATGTTTTTAATTTATTTTATTATTAAATAAACACACTTGTAAAAAAAATAATTATATTAAATTAATTGGAATCAATGAAGTTATTAATTCTACCCTAATCATAAATCTTTTTTCTTAAAATTAATTTTTTTAAAAAAATCTGTTTTTACACGATTCATGTTCTAACGTTAAGATTAATTTCCCTAAACATAGAAAGTAAATTATTAATTTTTTCCTATATTTTAGTTAATAATATTAATATTACATAACATGTAAAATAACATTTTTTTGGTGTAAAAATTAGTGTGTTTTTATTAATGTTAATTACCATGATAATGGTGAAATAAATATTTAGAATTATTTTTTTTATTAATATCCATGTATTTAGATTGAAAAAATTAAATTTAAATAATTTAAATAATGAATATAATATCATTTTAAACACATAAATGAATATAATATCATGAATTTATTTTTTATTTATTACTAAATAATTTTATGAATACAAAATGGTCAATATTTCATATTTTTATTAAAGTGGTTTGTCTACAGATTATTTTTTTATTTTAAAATTTAATTTTATAACATTCCTAAATTTTATGGGATTAAATTTATATTAAATTTTTTTCTATAAAAACCAAAATTTTATCTATGGTTTATGTTATATGTTTAATAATACATGAAATCTAGTAGTTAAAAACTACTAACCTTGTTTAAAAGTAGAAGAGTAAAATGTAAAAATTAATGGTGAAAAAATAGAATATTTTTATAAAATTTGTGTAAACAAAGTTTTTACATTTTTAGAACAAAATAAACCCAAAAATAAATTATTTATAAACTTTGGATCCATTTATCTAGGAAGGGTGTCATGGAATTAAAAAATCATAAAGGGTATTTCAAAAAGTTTTATTCTCCTCTCATATAAATGGTGATCACATACAACCATTTAAAACACACCTATACCTATAAATACAACTTTAAATTATTAAATTTTACACTTATTATAATAATCTACCAAAAAATAATTACTTATTCAATATTTTTTATCCTAATCCCACTAATTTCTGGGGAACATCCAATGAAAAAATTAAATCTCATACATTAGTGTTATCTCCTCTTAGCCTAAGCCCTTAAATTTCATGGATGATAATAATAGTGCTATTTATAAATAATTATTATATATCACACATAATCATGATCATTAAATTTAAATTTAACATCTTCCTTCACCCCACTCATGCATTAAGAAATGGGAACACAAATTGGGCGCATGCGTGGATTACTGTCTCTACGCTGAACCATTTTAAATTTTTTGTCTTGATTTTCATAAATTTTATAAATAGATTAAATATGGTTCATAGACATAAAAAAATAAAATTAATATCATAATTATTTTAATAAGTATATTCTGTAAAAAAAATCCCCTTAACCATATTCTCTGATCGAGTTTGTCTCAGTTTAACCAGTTATCTGAATAATGCTTTAAAATATGATTATGGGTGAAAATTGGGAAATAAAAACTCATATTATTATAATATATAAATAAAATAATTTTTATTATATTTTTATTGAAATATTATATTAAAATTTTAAATTATTATTAATGTATTATTTTTTATTTTCATAAATTTCTATAATAAACAGTTATTAATTTAGGTTTGACATAACATAACCACAACACATAAGGAATAAATAATAACTTTTTAAATAAATATAAGATGAATTTTGAAATACGTTATATGATATATAAATAATTAAAATTATTTGAAAAGGTGGGTAATTAATAGAAAATTATTAAACATTTAAAAATAGGTAAAGTTATTAACAACCCATGGTCACAATAAACTATATCTAATTAATGTATTCATGATAAATAATTATAAAAAATGATAATAAAAGGGTAATATTAAAGAATAATTTTCCAAAAATAGGTTATTATGTTAGAAATTTTTGTTTTACACGTGGTTATAGTTTCATCGACTATGCAAGGAGACAAGGTAAGGGTTTTTTATCAATTTCCTTTCATTGAGATATTTTTATGTTATACACCATATTAACATTTGAATAGTGTACTTACCATACCATTTTAATTTTTAATATTATTATTATCCTATATTTCATGATATTAAAAGTTTAATTACATGTTATCTTTATCATGTGTTTTTTATTCGAAAGTAACAATGGAAACAATGGTTGAAAGGTGTTTTTGTGACTCAAATAGTCTCCTCAAGTCATAATCACATTTATTATACTATAATTTTTCATGATTAATATATTATACCCTATGGTGATGTTATGTTATATTTAAAATTATTTTTATGGGTAGATAATATTTCACACCAAAGTATTATACCTTTATGATTTGATAGTATCTTTAAAAATCATTTATGTTAAGAATAACTCCTGTTTATTTTATTATATTTTCCTTCAATATCCATGTTTTTATAGCCCACAAATGTTCTCCATTACTTAGTTTAAAATAAATTTTTTATCCTAATGATCATTATTATAATATTTATTTTTTTTAAATAATAATTTAACTATATTTTAATTGTTGCTGGTTTTTTTTGAAATAGTTAAAATGAGATTTCTATCAATTTTAAAATAATTTTTTTATCATCCCATCCACATTTTATAATGATTACTCTCATTTATTTTTCATGTTTCATTTATTAATAATTATTTATAAAATGTAATGTTTTAAATTATTTCCACTACTCTTATTGAAAACTTTATGTTTTTTCCTTGTTTCTATTATTAATTATTATTTATAAAAGTAAAAGTTTTCATGGTATTTACACTTAATTTATTGAAAGCATTATGTATTTTCCAGGATTCAATCATTAATTATTCTATTTAAAAGTAAATTTTTTAAATTTAATTCATATTATTTTATTGAAAACATTATGAACTTTTAAAGTTTCCATTATTAATTAATATTTCTAAAAGTGAATGTTCTAAAATAATTTTTAATTATTTTATTTAAAACATTATATGTTTTTCAAGATTACATTATTAATGATTCTCTTAAAATTAAAAAATTTTAAATCATTTTAACTTATCATTTTGGAAATACCTATTTATTTTCATCAAACTTTTTTAGTAAATATTTATAATATAGTTTTCAAAATTCTTCAATTTACTTTCAAAATTTAGTTTGAAAGTAATTTATACTTCAGTTTTTAAAAGGTTTTTTGAAAACTTTTTTATTTTCACTTATATTTACCCTCCATGGTTTATATTTCATAAAGTGTCATTTTTTTCAACCTTTAAATTTTATTATGGAATGATTTATTTTGTAATATGTGAGTTTTTACATTATATTATTTATTAAGTTCATGTTATATGATGCTTTTAATGTTTTATAAAACCCATTATTTTTCCATGGGTTCCTTATGATATGTTAAAAGTTTTATTTTCAATTGGAAAAAAATGTATGGATTATGAGATCGTTGGGAACTATATATATTCGTAGATTTCATTGGGTTAATGATTATATCTCATGAGTGAGAAAAGTTATGTCAAAATTTTAAAAAGTATTTAGGTTTAAAAGGATTATTGTAATGGTGTTAATATCTACTCAAATATTTACTTGTGAATAGGATATAAAATCACTAGGTTCCTAAAGGGTTAGTGTTATGGAATTAATCCCTTCTCAAAATTATATATGTTAATGGGTTAATAAGTATCTATGTTATCAAAGGGTAAGTATGATGAAATTAATCCCAAATAAAACTTTGACAAATGATGAAGTTTTAAAGTTTTCATGCTCATAAAAGGTTTGGGTGATGGATTTAAGAACTACTCTCAATTTTATGTGTGAATAGGTTGGTGAGTTGAAATATTTATAAGGATAAAAAATCCAATGTTTGTGATTTTTCTACCGTTTCAAATTGTTTATCCTGTTATTCTATGTTTTCAATATTTTTCCTTATTTTTATATTATTCCACACTTTTATGTAGTGATCACATGTTTTTTGATTATTGATATTTATTTTAAATCATTTACATTTATTTCATGACTATTTAATTATTTTCTAATGGTCTTATGTTTCTCTATCAAGTTGTGTGATCATTATCCATAGTATTCTGAGATTTTATTATGTTATTTATGTCTTACTCATATCCCCCTTAATGTTTATGATCCTATCCACTATGATATGTATTTTCCCTTACTGAGCATTAAATCTAAAAAATTTCTCATGTTTCCAACCCTTTATTATAAATATTATTGTATCATTTGATATTTATATAAAGGTTATAGAGGAGCACAATTAGGGAATTTAGTTTATAGGTTTTTTAAAATAATGTTTTTATGTAGCTAATATCATTGACACTAAATATATTAGTCCATTGGTTACGTGAAGGTTTGTGTGATGTATTATTTAAATAACATGATTAATGTAATATTTAATCTATGTTTAGCATGGGTATTTTCAATGAGACCCTTTGATCATGGATTCTATTGATAGAAGGAGGCTTAAGAAATGTCTTCCCTAGTATGCAGAACCATAAAATAGGGATTATAATCATGGATTTACGTAGAAATTAGGGTCCCTATTAACAATAAACTAGAGAAATATCTCCTAGATCAATAATGGATGACTTTTATGTTCAATGAGGTATTACAAAAAAAGGAATCCCTCATGGTGTGAGATTCTAGAATTTATTACAGGGGACCATACCTACCATGCATCCATAGCTCACCCTGCCTTTCAGCAACTAGGAATATGGTAAGATGGGATTCCATCTCAGGTGTATTTCCCATGTTGGTACCTATTAGTGATGTCACCAACTATACAAAGGCACTTATATAGGCAATTCTAAGTGTATAAGATCCCCTCAAATATAATTTTTCATTCTAATAAAATGTGAAATCTTCTATTAAATCTTATTTATCAAAATGATCATGGATCACATGGGATATGATATCTGATTTGGTAATGCAATTTCAATTGTTAAAATAAACCCAAAATTAGATTAAATTTAGCTGTGAGTCCCAAATTTTGAAACAATGAAAGATTAATATTCCTCTGAAATATCCATGAACCTTTTGGGGATCATACTAGCTGTAATCCCTATCCTATAAATTTTTGGTTAACTCCAATATTAATATTAACCACCCAATCCCCAATCATATCATCTTCCTAGACTAATATATCCCTACCCAAATATATTGAATTATGTGGCTAATATCCCTGAATATTGATATAAAAATATATTTCCAATATCCTAGTCAAATGATATAAACTTCCAAGTAAAAATATTTACCACAAGGTGTTAAATTGTGTGGTATTTTCTTACCAAAAGACCTTGAACTATGAATCATGAACTATATGGGATATTATACTATTAAAAAGGATACATAGGATGTCTTCTAGAGGTCCAAACCTAATGTAATCAAGCTTTAAAACCCTTTCTAACATGGAGATATTCCTCATAAGTCGACTTACATCTCACCTTATCAATTTATATTCCATATGTGCCTAGACGTCATCACTCAATGAGATATATTGCCTCTAATATCACACTTATATCCATTAGGTTCATATTTTATATTGATCAAATGTTTATTAGGAAATATGATTGAAAAATCATCTCCCTATATGGAAACTATATTCCATATAGGATTTATCATACTTCCTTCACTGGGCTATATTCCCAATTAAAAAAATATATTTTGTCCTTATTCCATTTGAGTTAAACCAAAAGGTCCTATATTGTGAAATTCCCCCACCAACCATTGTTAGAAATTTTTCAATGAATCATCTATACCGAAAGATGTTAAAATACATGGATTTGTACTCATCACATAACCTTAAATGGCATAATGTAACCCATTAAATTTCACTGAACTCTATGGATTATTATTTCATTCATTGGGATACATATAAATACATGCTTTTGAGTGGGATCCTGATATCAACAACACCTACAAAGTTTTTAGATGTTGATAATCTCTAGAGCTCCAGACCATGTGACGTTAAACCATTGCACTCTAATACTAAGGAATAACTATTAAAAAAATAAAATATAGATAGTTTCTCATATATATATTTATATATATTTGTTACTACTAATATATAACCACTAATATGTATCATTTTCAATGATTATATGATATCTCTAATATATACAGATGTTCACATCGATGCATGTCAAAAAACCAACTATTGGCACTTGGGTAACCAATCCCACTGTGAGATATTGGATACATTCATGAAATACATCTTAAATATATAAGAGTGTCCAAGACTATGAAATAATACATTCAAAATGTTTTTATGATCCCAATCTCCCACCCTCTAGAGAAACATGCATTTGATGCGTCGTTATAAACTCATCTTAGCAGCTATGTACCTTTGGAAAGAAGGTTGGAAGTGATGTTCACACCAAATTATTTCAAATGTGAGGGATTTTGGGAATTCTTGATTCCAAATACATATTCTAATATAAATACAATAAAAATATGTATAATTTCATAAAAGAAAAACATTAAAAATAAGTATTCATATGACTTGAAGTATTGAACTTTAGCTGAACAATGAAGTTAGTTCGTATTGACATGTTAAGCCCTAATAAAATTACTAGTCTTGGTGTAAATAGGTAAAAATATATTTACATATATTATTATACTATATTCAAATGTGTGTAACTTATCACTTTTAGATTATAAAATTTATTGAGATATACTACTTTATGTTATTTTCTACAGAATGAGGTTTTTTTTCATTATTTATATTAATAAAGATAGACGAGTAAGATTTCAATACATAGAATTGGAAAAATTATACAAATATATTAATTATTCATATAAACTTTCAACACTGTGTAATACTTTTAAAAATTATGTTATTGAAGAACTGAACCTAACACTAATTGAAATGATTAGAGCTTAGTTAAGTGAATAGAGCTTACCTAAGTATTGGCAGGTTGAAGTTGTTTTTCAAATTAATACATTTAAAATATAATTATTTTTTGACATATATTAATGAAACCCCATTATTATTTATATAATGAAAATAATCCTTTATTTTGTTATCAAAGAGTTTTTGGATGTGAAGTTGTTTTCCTTAAATACTAAAGAAAACATAGATAAATTTGATTATAAATGTGATAATGAAATTTTTATAGGTTGTTTTAATATTACCAAATCATATAGTGTTTTTAAAAAGTTTACTATTATTTTATAAGAATATATTCATGTAAAATTTGATGAAAATAAAGTAAAAAAATTCATATTTAGAGCTTCTTAAAAAAATATAGTGAATTTCATTTTGAAGAAGATATATCTTATAAGATTGTATCTATTGAGGGGTAGAATATTAATTCTCAATATGATCTTAGAGCATGGAAAACTCCAATAGAAAAACATATTGATAAATTTATTTATAATATTTATCTAATAATTAGGATAATAAGATCCACATTGAATTTTATCTCAATTTTTTATTATTTTTTCTAATTTTGTACTTAATGATATTAAGGAAGAATTTAAATACGTTAATTGTATTGTTTATATAAAATGTGAACACTATAAATTTAATAGAAATAATTTTTTGAGTTTAGTTGATCCCCAAAAAGATAAAAAATTATAGGAACCAAATGGATTTTTAGAAATAAATTGGATGAGTCTAAAACAACTGTAAAGAATAAGGAAGGATTAAATGCACTAGGTTATTTCCATAAATAAATTATAGATTTTAATAAATCATATTCACCTATTTCTAGGTATTAATCTATTATAATTTTATTTACTTTTATTTTTTTTCATTATTTTAAATTATATTAAATAGATGTTTAATAAATTTTTTAAATAGTATGATTTTTGTAAAATTTATGTCCACCAACCACTATATTATGACAATGAAGAATTTTCTAATCATATTTTTAGATTATAAAAATATTTATAAACTAAATAAATATCATATATCTTTGTATGAAATGTTTTATTCATTTTTTTAAATAATTATATTAATAAAGTTAAATTATATTATATTTTTTACTAAGAATATTTCTAATTAAATTATAAATATTCACATTTTTGGATGATGATATTTTATTTGGCTCAACTAGAGAATTTATTTTTAATTTCATCTCTAACTCAATGAATAGTGAATTTTACACATGTCTCATTGAATAAAAAATATTCTCCAAAGGAATTTAAATTTATAAAGGAAAACATTGAATATTTTCGAATCAATCAATGTTTTTAATGATTTAATTAAAATATATAAAACTGATTATTGTAAAAATTTCAAAACCCTTATGAGTTCTAGTTTTAAATTGGATTCATATGTTGCTTGAAAATAGGTTGATATTAAACTATTCAAGAATAATTATATGTTGTTTTATTTATTTAACTACTTATAGACATGATATAATGTTTAGTGTACGTATATGTGGTAGATTTTAGGATGATCCAAAAGTATCTAACTTAAAGGATCTTAAAAAAATCCTAATATATATTAAATGAAATTAAAATTTATATTGTTTTATTTTGTAAAAAATGGTTTTGATTTTTCTAGATATCCTAATTCCGACATTGCAGGTTGTAAAATTTATTGAAAGAGAACATTAGGAATTTTTTTCTTATTATGAAAATATTTAGTTTCTTGGATCCCAATGAAAAAATTATCAATTAATTTATCAATGGTAAAATTTGAATATATAGATAATGTCACTTGTTATTCTCAAATATTTTGGTTTAAGAATCTTTTTCCCAATTTTAATGTTTATTTTATTTAAATCACTATTTATTATGATAACTCATCTAATATTTCTATATGTAATATCCCTCTAAAACATTTTAGAACAGAATATATGGAGTAATATTTCATTTTACAAGATATCATGTAAAAAAATATAATTTTTAGAATAAATTATAACTAATAATGAATTAGATGATATTTTTACAAAACTATTATAAGCGGTGAGGTTTGAATAAAAATAAATTCGAACATGTTATAATAGATGTTTCGTATAGTATTAAATGTTATAAAACTAATAATAGGTTGTTGTTTTTAACTTTATTTTTGATTTTTTTTTTATTATTTAGAAATTTGGATGTTTTAAGAAACTTTTAAGGTTTTAATATCAAGAAATTTATCTATGTTTATATTCTTAATTTTTTAAGAATAAAATATTATTTTTAATATTAATTTTTTTAATAAATTACTATTTTTTAAGAAATATATATTACATTATGAAATTAGTTTATTAAATATGGGCCATTTTTATAGTTTTAATATAAGAGAGATATTATATATATTTAATATATTTTTAATATATTTATTGTAAATGAGTTTTTACTTATATTTTTCTTAATATTATTGTGATTCAATATTTACTTAAGAATGTTATGTTTGGTTCTGATTTGTTATGATTCCAAAACGATCATTAATATTGGTATCATATTAGTTTAACTTTTTGATCAATTTAAAAAATGGGTATATTTGTTTATAATTATTTGAAATTATATTTTTAGTTTGTCATCTATCGAAAAGTGGGAGATTGTTTGAGTTATTTTTGTTTTTGGGAATCTTTTCTCATATATTCCATTATCTTTTTATAATTAAAAATCCCTCTCTTATTTTATTCTCTATGTTTTTAGAATTATTTTTTATATTTGTCTAACTCATATTTTGTTAATAAATCACTCTTAGTTTTTTCTAAAAAGAACCACATGTAGATGAAAAATACTCATACATCGATCTATTAAAAATAATAGAATGTCTATTATGAGATAAATTATACAAATTCCAGTTTTCTCAATGTTTATTTCACTCACAAATGAAATCTATATGTTAGGAAAAAAATTTATACATTATGAACATGATACATCTTATGAAATTTTCTTATAGATATCACCTTATTATGATTTTTTATCTTATAAAATTCAAATATTTTGAGATTTACTTATCTAATAGGGTAACATCATATGTGAAATCAATGTCTTATAAAAATAAAATCTTTTAAACTAAAATGTCTTACACCATCCAAAATACATTGAAATTTTCATTAAGTTGTTTTCTTATGAAAAATAATAAAAATTTAATTTATTAGTTTATATAAAATAATTTTTTTCGAATTTCTATTTATTTAAATTATTGTTTCACAACATGTTTTTAGAAGGTATATTTAAAATTATAATGTTTTTAAAAAAAAAAGTATATTAATTTATTTTTAGATTATTCAAGTTTGTTTGAAATAGTATTGAAGGGTGATATTTGTGGAAATTATTCCACATTATTTCTGAGGATTAAACAACCTTAAAGTAGATTGTGATTTTAATGACAATATTTTGGAATGTTTTGACTATGTATTCATAGATGTTTATTGGCTAAATAATCATGGAAAATATTATGGGTGGATATATTTTTATTTTAATTGTTAAATTATTCTAACCATAATAGATTGAGTGTGTATTTACTGTAGAATCCTATTTAATATAAGATGAAGTTACATGTGATAAAAAATTTCACCCTACTAAACCACTAAAAATTGATACCTGATACAACTATGTAAAATTGATTGAAAAAAAAATATGTTTTTGAGAGAATTATTAAATAAAAAAAATAATTCTTACAACCAATACTATCTTGCTATTATAATTCTTTAAAAATAATATTCAAGGATAGTTGAGATAATACCAAATATTTTTCATAGTTTTCCTAGACTTATTATTAAGTATATATATAATTGTTTATATATTATAAATATTATTAAAAAATATTATGGTTTATTAATTCCCCTCTAAAAATATATTTATTATTAGGCCATTCTATGTTTCAAAATATATAATTGTATTATGAATCCATGTTAAAAATAACCATTGTAATAGGTTGCAACTCCCCAATAAAAGTCATGATTTTTTATGGTTGTGCCTCCAATAGATAGGTCTATTTAATATGGTTGTGAATCCACTTAAAATTTTTGGAATTTTAGTGATTAAATTTATCTCACTAAGTACAGATAATTGAAATGTAGACAATAGACCACATTGATCTAAAATTATATATAAATTTATGTTTTAATAATTTATTTTTCCACTTCGTATGCATATAAATGTTTACATTTATTTAGTTTTTTTTAAAACTTTTAAACAAAAATATTCTAACTCTTTTAGAATACTGCCAATATTGGTGGGGATATAACAAACACATCATCAAGAGACATGTTAGTGTGATTTACCAAAGGGCATTGATGGGTGGGGCATTGGGGATGTGTGTGATTGGATTTCATATTGTTTTTTTCCTATGAATTATGGAAATAAATGGGTCATTAGTGGTTAGAAAATTTCCTAAGGTACCCTTCATTATTTCTAAAACAAGATTTTAGTCAAGATAGAAAACTATGAATAGTTTTGATCTAGAAGAATATATATATATTGAACGTACAATCCCATGATGTGTGATCGAGAGCCACACACCATTTATCAGACTAGAATAATTGATAGGGTTTTATTCCATGTTAAATATCACCTTGGGAGTACTTTAGTGGAACACACCATATGGTTGTAGATCACTTAGGTTGTCTTGTATAGGGAGTACATGCTGATAAGCCGTCCTGGCCTCGCATTCCTTGTGGTATATAGGTACATGCTCCATAACTTTGTTAGTATATGACATGGGTTTTGAAGATACACACCAAGTGTCTCCATGGATCTAACATTATTAACACACCATAAAAATTTTCAGGTTGGTCAAATGAAATATGACATGTCAACGGAAGTACATGTCTAGTCATTGGTTGAGGGGACACACATCATGTACCCTAAAAGTACACACTGTACATTTTCAGACTTGGATATTTTCACATATTTATTCTTAGGGCTTGTATTTTTCTACACGAATATTAAAACTTGAGATTTATTCCATGTCAAACAAGATTTTACATCACTAGTTTAGTTTAATTTTATATATAGTATCGATAATGGGGAAAAGGCATGAAGAACTAAAAATACATGAGGCTAAAAACTCCCTTGACAGTGATCTGGTGACATGGAGAATACCCCCACATTCCTCTCAGAGTATGATAGCTCCTCATATTCCCAGGACATGATTTCTAGGAATCTGGCTTATGGTAAGTATTACATTATCCTCAATAAGGTATGTGACCCTAAAATAACTAAAATAGTTAGAAACGCCTTCCCTTTCATGAGGCATGAGTCTTCTACACATGGATATATGTATTTCCTCTTCTAACATTTTCTACTTGAAGAGGAAGAGATTATCCACTGGTGTTGGTTACTTCTTAGATCAGTACATACAATGGAGAGGTGCAGGTACCAGATTATAATTTTGAGAGGTGAAGTGGGTAATATATCTAGATAGTTAATTTTCTTAGGATACTTAATATGGTATAATCTTATGTATATGAGCTAAGTAGAGCATGGGGTTCTTCTATAACTTGGGTATCTTACATATAAGAACATATAGATTTCATAATGACTTTGTCATTTTATGATAGCAAATATTCTTATCTATAACTTTTGTTTTTTAGTTATCCTATTAGGTTTGTATATACTAACCCCAACATTGGTGTTTCACCCACACATTTCTTGTCTTATTCAGATGATGAAAAATTTTATGACGATCCTGGGGGGAATAGTTTCAGTAGAGTAATATCATAGTGGTACTTATAAGTGATATATATATATATATATATTTCATGTTAGGATTTTTGATTCATAGAATCATATTTACCTAGTAGTTTTTAGTTTGTTTTTTATATTTTTGATATTCAACCATTATTTAATCCTTTTTTTATTTTTCACTAAAAATTGTTGATAATTTAATTTTTTTGCATGATTTATCTAACATAATTTTTTAATTGTTAATATTTCATTATTATATCTTATATGGAGATATTTATTTTTTATAGGGGTATCAGGATATAAACTAAAATGTTTTATGATACTCCTACTCAGTGCTAGTCAGAGGACCCTATTGTATTTGATATGGATTTAAGGGGAACACTCAGCTAACTTCAGGCCCGTAAAAGGTCATAGTGGGTTGTTTATTACCAAAAATTTAATTTTAATAAGTAATTTTTTTAATATTAAATAAAGTAATTAAAATAATGGAAAATTTGATCATTTTATCATGAAAATTTTGGAAAATTTCCCCTGAATCATTTGAACCAATAAAATGAGTTATTCATTAATTTAATATGCGGAATTTTGATATTGATTGAGTATTATTTTTATGTATTAATATTTGGTGCCAAGTATAAAAAATGTTTACAAAATATAAAATAAGAATAAATAGGAACACATTTTCATGAAATTTTAGTTGAATAATAATATAGATACCTTTTCATTTTAGGAATGAACTACACATTGATTGGATGTCTAAGATATTCATTATGGAAGTGTATTGACTTTGGGTTTTGTGATATGTTTTCTATTTTAATATGTGATGTCATTGAATTTATATTTTTCTATTTTTAGTTTCTTTTTGGTTTGACATATGGAGTAAGGAGAAGGGAGGGGTTTAGAGAGGTGGACTTTTCTGTAATTATGTATTGAAGAACAATTTGTACTCGATGGTAGGGTATTGGGTACTAAGTAGGAAGATAAAGAATCAAGTGCATATAGACCACAATCATGTGGTTTATGGTTAGAAACTAGGTGGCCTACATCCACTAGGTAGCTAGTAGCTTGTCACCAAGTACATAATATTATCTTGGTTTGTTTTTTAATAGAAGAAATTATAAACTCTCTGACCTCTCTAGCTAAACAAACCACCATAACTTTAGTGTTTTACAATAATTTTGCGTATGATTATATGATTTAAAAGATATTGGAGGGGTTTAAAAAATTTTAGGGGTAAAATGAAGAAGAGAGAGAGGTACATAATTCCTCGAGTTCCTAATATCCTAGTACTAAGTGCTCGGTGGATGTTTGGCGGTTTTATCCAGGACCATAAAGTATCCAATTCCTTATACCAAGTACCCTATACATTCTTATGAAATATCCTCATAAGAAAAAATGGAATTATATAAATTTAATATCTTAAATTTAACCCTAATATTATTGGGAATGGATCTTTATTTACTCTCATTATTTAATCTCTCAATATTTATCTCCTCTTTATATAATCTCATGTGGATCTTCCTACCCAGTTTCTTCAAGTTAAATAATTGGTGTGTTAAATAATGATATAGATAAGGGATAGTGTAATATTACAAATCCCTTATATTCCATTATGTTAGGATGTTGTAGGAACTTAGTCTTGATGGTTCTTTGTTTCCCATAGTGTCATATCTTGTTTTCTCAGAACCTCATGAAGACTGTTTCTAATTTAATGAGTAGGTGAACCCTTTACATATCTTATAGAGTCATAGTTAAAGTATAGTGAGGATATAAGGCCAATTAAATATAATTTAAATTAAATGGTTTCTATTGAATAGTGTTTCACTTATATAATTTTATGATAATTTTCAATTCCAAAAATTAATTTTGTTGTTTTTTATTATTTGAATACCTTATTACAAATATTTCTATTTATTTTGGTCATATTATAAATCATGGATTATATTGAAATTTTTAATGAATATTTAATTTTTATTGAGATTCTAGTAATGAATTCCACCTAAGTTGTTTAGGTTTGACCATTGGATTGTGTAATAACTATATCCCAACACACACTAAGAGTGGGGGGAGAGGTTGAATTGGGGTGTATAATTATTCTTCTATAACTAGATATTCCACTAGTTTTAGCAAGAGTCTATTGAACCAATCAATACTTATTCATACATGCAATATATTAACATAGGGAAATAATACAGGGACATAGTGTTTTTACTTAGTTCACTACCAAAGGATAATATAAAGAGCATACAATGATGGTGTGTTGATGACCCTAATAGTAACACTATTCAATATTTGTGTTATAATAGTTTAAGAAGAAATAACGATTTATCCTAACATAAATCCCCTATTTTATCCCTCAATATTTGTTTTTGAGATAAGGAAAAATTTAATATTGGAGTCACAAGGTTCACTTATAATTTTTTCCATAAAAATAAAAACACCTATCTAGAAAGGTTATTGTCGATGTGATTTAGTTATTTTCTCAGTTACTAATTTTTAATGAGTTTATAATAGTCCCTCTTCAAAAAATTATTCTAGATTCATCACGTAAACTATTTCCATTCACAAAGGGACCAATTAATAGTCGTTTCATGCTCCATGTGTACTCCTTCTTTTTAATAAAAAATTATCACAAGATATATTGTTTAAATTTCAATATAAAAACATAACAAAAAACATAGTGTGATATACTTCATTAAATTTCATTAGAATCTATTCATTTAATATATATATTTCTATAGAATAATTAAATTCTATAATCTATATATTTCTTAATATACGAACCCTATGAAATCAACACCAAATAGTATTTCTAAACTCCCTCAAATATCATGTTCTTCCTCATTCTATAAAATTCACAAGATAATTTGTTCACATTTTTCATCATTATCAATCATATATTAGCTTTGATAATATATATCCTAATCACATATATGGATGATATCTTATCCCATGTAATCAAATGTCACAACATGAAGCTCTGTGTCAAGATGCCTTCCACCTTTTATTCTTGATGGCCTATGGTGTGAAAACTTCTCCACAACATCAGAATCACCAAATAACTAGTACCATTGAAACCAATATGAGATTCTTCATGGAGTTTAAATCCATGTCTCAATGTAGTCTTTACTTTTAAAAATATAAAAGGCATTGAAATATATATTTCACCTCCATGATATATAAATTAATTTTATGTGTTTCTTAAGAATCAAAAAAAGGACTTATATATATTCCATTAATTTCACCAAAATGAGATTTATGTATCACCTTTTAGAGTTAAGAATGATTTTTATTTATTGCGTTAATGAAACCTATATATTTCATGCCACTGATACACTTTCAACCTCCTAGATGAAAGAAATATTATATTTTAGATGATGATACTTCGTTATTCCATGTCATAGTTTCTTTTTATAAACATGTAAGATGATAATTTTTACATTTCATCAGATGGTCTCTAAGAATTTTCCGTCTCTTTCTATTCGTAAGACATATTACAGTGACATACATTTGGAGAAACTCAACCCTTTATAAAACTTCCAATAGTATATAAATATCACTTTTATGTATCATCTAGATTATAGTAACATATATAGGGTGACTGATCAACAATTTCCAAATTATTCAAGAGTGACACAAAGTTATAATCACACATGGCATAACTTTATCGCATTCTACATCCATTCACAGTACATACTTTAATGCATTGAAGACATGTTTTTATTTGATTTGGTTCCCTAGAATAAACTAATTTTTACTTTATATAACAAGTATGTTATATGTATTAAATATTTTTTAAATATCTTATTACATTATGTGTATTGTTCTAAATTAATTTAATATGATAATACCCATAGACTATCTGTCACATGAAATGGTTATAGTAGTTTCACACTATGATGAGAACCTTGAATGTCTATGATGGTTTTATTAAATATTTTCATATGGTTGGATGACATCATCTGATAATAAAACAATTTTATAGGTTATAAAGGGTAGAAGACTCATATGACATTGAGATGTATTCTTATAGTTTTTTCATTTTGTAATCTCCTAGAGAAGGGGTTATAAAAAAACCCTCCTGTATGAATTCCATATATTGTATGTGTTATTTAATATTCATATCTACAGACATATGTAATGGTAATTATACATGGGACTGTTATTAATTCATATTATTGATCACATAGATAGATGTATTTTTAAAATCTGTGATTAAATATGATGATGGTGAAGTAGGATATATTGGGATCCTCAAAAGTGATATGAAATTGATGAATGAGTCAAGAACAGATTTTTCTATTTTAAATTAATGGAATATATATATTCTTTTATTTTATAATAAAGGAAATACCTCATTAAATTCCATTTTCTTGGTGGTTTTGTTGGAACGTTCATTTTAGGAAAGTCAAAGAACATTATATAAAGCATTATCGTCAATGACACAAGTGATATAGCATGCATGAATATATATTTAGAAAAATATATTATATTCTATAGTCAACTTATAGTAAACGTTTTTTTCATTAAGACATTACCGACTTTCTATATGTGTGCTTTGAAGTGTTTTTATATACTAATCATAGAAATTAGGATAATTATCCTGATCTCAAAGAGAAATTAGAATAAAGGTTCACACACTAAGTATATACAAAATCTCAGTTAAATTATCCATGATTTTAATAATAGAATAAGTATTATTCCCAATTCATGAGTAATAGTAATTATTTAGTTCATGTTGATTGTATAAATTCCAAGGAGATTTGGCGGACCATGTTATGGTTCAGAAGGGAATGATATACTAAATATAATTCAAATAAATATTTACCTATTTTTTGATATTTATATTATCCATAAGACATGGGTGTATCAAATAAATAAATCATAAAAATAATAATATTATTATAGATTGGTTTTACTAACTAATACGATTTTGGCTAAGAGACTATATATAATTTCTAATTTTTAACCTGGTTATATAATCTGGATTCTATAATTTCTAGGATATTTTATTATTGTGCAAAAATAAGAACTATCAAATTCTATCAACCCTCTATAGAATCTATTATTTATATCACATTCAAAAACTGAGTGATTGTCCCTTTCATGAAAACAAGAGTACCCGATAGAATTTTACACACTCAAAATGGATTATTATTATGATCAATTGGAAAAATGCTAGGTGATCAGTCTTTCAGGGTATCATGGAGATATATATTGGAGATTATCGATGGTTTTTTTATCATGTGTGTTATTTCAAGATGAATTCTTACCTTCAATCCTTCATTGGATTGGCTTATTGAAAATAGTGGTCAACTAATTCACCAACGAAGATATAATTTTATGATAAAGGTAATTCTTTAATATATATATATATATATATATATATATTCATTATAAATTATAAGTGAAAAATATTTTATCATGAATTTTGGAGCTTCTTTTCTACCCATTTATTGGGTAAATCCAAATAATCTGATGAAAAACCATTTTTGGGAATGGGACCAACCGCTTTTATGGAACCTAAGAACATTTAAGTGGTATAAATATAGTTACATACAATTTTATAATTATACAGTAATCATTTATTGAATTACACATTTGATGTTATTTTTCCATTTCTCTTTTATTCATTATATAATCATAAATTTAAGATATTTTGATCTTTAACCTTCACATGACCAAGAAATGGTCTATGAATAGATGAATAATAATTGAAGATCCCATCCTGACATGACAAAGATTATTTCTGAATAACATTGGACTACATTGTGTTAAACTACAATTGAAACATTATGTACCAAAATTAAATACAACTAGAAAAGAGGTGAAAATTATGAAATGTAATGTTTGGAAGAGATCACAAAAATATTTAATACATTAGGTGATGAGTTTTCTAGAGAGTGCATGAATCGATGGGTTATATGGTGTGTAGTGGGAATGAAGGCCATGTAACACAAATAGTTTCACCACATAGGAAACGTGGAAGTCATGTGGTCAAATAAGGACATATTTATTAATAACATTTGATGTATTTAGTACAATCTTAGCAACATGGTATAGAAATGTCTACATAGTGTGTAGTCTGTGAGAACACCTTGTATCACTTAAATGTATTTAGGGATTACATGATTAGTCCCTAGGAGTATATTATTGATGGTTACAAAAATAAGGACACAGAATGTACCAGGCTATAAATTTAATATAACAAGTATTATTTTACATGGAGTACACACCGATCAATGTTGTACACCATGTGTTTTAATTAAATAAAATTATAATTAATCTCACCATTAAACCAAACTACAAAAAATGTTATTGGAACACATGTCATGTGATAAGGTTTTCTAAAATATTAAATGAACAATTTATTTATAGTTTATTTTAAGAACTACATGAAATGTGTTTTAACACCCCAATATTTAATGATATAATTATCATTAAATAATTTTTTAGTATCTTTCTTTACACACCACACTGAGCCTAAACAAACCATAATATTCTATTGAAATAATATTATTAAATGTGACTGTTATCACAGAGCCATTGGATTGAAGGATATGATAGGATTAACTATGTATGAAATTTATGTAATTTTTTTTATTAAAGAATATGTGTTTATTAATTACTATGAAATTAGTACTCAATTTAAAATGTTAAAAGTAAAATCGTTTTATGTTAAAAGATAATTTTTTCAAAGTATTGTATTTTTCTATATATTATTTTTCTTTATCATTAATAACATTTTATTTTGGTGAAATGTATCTGCTTTTAATGTCAAAAAATGAATAATAATTCATACATTGATTATAAATTGGTAGGAAAATATAATAAAACCCATTGAAGGTAAAAATAGATTTTTTTTATGAAAACGTATTTTATGCATGTGATGTGTTTTTAAATTAATAAATTAAATTAATAATTATTGATAATTGGTTTTAATTAAGTTTTTAGATAATATATTTAACCAAATATTTAACATGCACCTATAAGTTTTTATCCATTAATGAAGAATAAATTTCATGTTATGCGTAAAAATGAATTTTTCTAGAAACAATTTTATTTGTATTTTACATGCTTATTTTAAATTTAATTTATAACACTTATAAACAATGAACCCAAAAAAATAGTTTCAATATTATAAATTATCATGTAAAAATATATTAAAAATATCAATTTATGTTTTGGTCATTATGAATAAAAAATAAGGTAAAAATTCATTACTATGATAAATGTTTAAAAGGTTAATGTGGGGTTAAAATAAAAAGAAAATTTGTTAAAATGACTTAAAAAATTATATAAATCCAATTTTATGAATTTATTTATATCACATATCATCAAATAATTTATCATTATCAAATTTGGATTCTATTTTTCATTAGATATAATTTTTTATATTATAATATTCTTAACAATAAAAAGTATGCCGCTCTGATCACTTATAAAAGGGAAAGTCTCATCCCTTATTCTCCAAAAAACATTAGCCATTTTTCTTGGGCAGGATTTCCCAAAATACTATCCCAAAATTACTCAGCCCAGCCTAGAAATTCTAGTATTAAAAAAATACCACTTCAAGAAGGATTAAGGTGTAACATGATTGAGGTTTTCCAAATAAGAAGAGGTTTGAATTCATACAAAGCTAGGAAATATTTATGTGTATAAATAAAAGTTTTTAATAGGGGTTACCTAAGAATGGTAGTATGTGAGAAATTATTTTTGTGATTTATATAACATCTTCTAGAAAATAAGTTTATTATGTATCTAGTCTCCAATAGAACTAAACCTATACAGTTTAGCTGAATGTACAAATAGTGGATATATTGAATATTCCACTAAAATGATCTAATATTTATGTATGTAACACTTGGTTCACCTAATGTATGAAAAATTTTCATGTTGTGTACTTCATGTGCATTAAAATAAATATTATCTAACTATATTAAAGCATTCCATGTGCCATAAATGTTGAGGCAACTACATGGCTTGACACACATAACTACATGTCATTTAGTACCACCACAAGCCATTTATATAACATGTCATGTAAGTATATACCACACAATGGGGACCATACATGCGATTGGTTATTTTTATGGGTAAAATAATATTTACACTAGTGCATGTGGGGTACCTAACTAATTTAAAATTATATTAGTTTATTTAAAAATTACAGCTGATAAGCATCATCGTGATTTTTTGGATAGAAAAGTAAGATAAACGAATTAATGAATTAATAATATAATTAATTATTAATTCAGGTGATTTATATTAATATATAATAATTTTAAATGAATTATTGTTAGTTAATTTAAATGAATATTCATTTCAGTCATCGACGATCATGATCATGACTGAACAATGTATGTGTTTATTTTATTTTAATTTTATTATTTTTTCATGGCCTTCAGAAATAAGTATTGATAAGTTACAATAAATATTTGTATATAACCCCCCTCTTAATATATATTTGAAAAAAAATCCAAAAATTTATTTTATATAACCCAATACTAATGCTTCCCCTCACCTACATATGAGTGAGAATATATAATAGATAAAGCTCATAAGTGCGTGAGGAGAGTTCAAGGTGGTGTCGAGGTGAAACCAACCAAAGAGATACATATGTGAATTGGTGGAATACTTCCACTCAATCCAAACATTGGTTCAAGGAGTTATTCCCCTAGGTCCCAAGGGTTAGTTTATCATTTTCTCAAAAAAAGTAACAATTAGAAAATTTTCATGATCATGACATACAATTTTATTTTATTTATTTTAAGTACATGTTTAATTATACATTATTATTGGATAATTTATCAATATCACATAAAATAAATACATTAATGATCAAGAAATATAAATAAATATATATATATATTATGTGTAAATTATTTTATCAAGACATAGTTAATTTCTTATGTAAAATTCAAACAATATTAACAAGTATGTGAATGTATAAAATAAAAATATTTATTTATAAATATAAAAATACCTCAAAGAAAATAATAAGTCAATATTTCTATAATTACATGATTTAGGATGAAACCATAGATAAAATTATTGGTATAGTACTTTCTTGGATACTTACATTTATCATGGTGTTCTGATTATTGTTTTGGTTTGACTTAACTATGTTGAAATTAGGAGGAGTATCCCCTTCTAGACATGACATAACATAGAATAACGTTTAGAGGAAATTTTAATTCCGGACTTCTATATTGGGGATTATAATCAATTAATAAAATATCTAAGATTTAATTTAATTTGGTAGACACACCAACCAAAATTCCTTTGAGAAATTAACTAGACCCTTGTTAAGTTTTTCAGGAGGAAAATATAGATCATTACAACAAGTTTATCCTTATGAACAAATATTTTGAAGATAATGGTGAGGGATATTGAGATTTGATAATATTTTTAGAGGCCAATAAAATAGATTTATTATGTCACGTATTTCTAATCATGATAAAGTACTAAAACCTACTTTTAATTGTTATATATAATGGAAATTCTAAAAAAGTAGACACAATCGATATTTTTTATTTTTGAGAATGACAATCTCATTCATGATAGTTACATCCAAGAGTGGTACTGGTGATTGGATATTAAACTATGAAAATAATGAAATTATTACTTGTTGGAGTCTGATATTCAGGAATGACCTTCTAAGTAGCTGATTTAGGATGATATCTATAATTAATTAAGACACCTATATGATGCAGTAGATATCCAATGTTTGATGTCATCATTCATTAATATTGAGATCGAGAATCTTCATGAATACATGGATGCATATTAAATGTTGTTTTTATATAATGGTATGCATTATAAGAAGATAAGATATAGTGGTATGAGATCTCCAGGTCACTTTCACTTGAAAACATGGAGAATATTTTCTATCCAGTCCTAATATAGACAAAATGCTTAGATATATTGAGTGTTTAGGCAATATGGGTTTTAGTGAACTCGATTATCTTTAGTCCGATCTCATAGTTACTTTACCCCCATATATTTTTTAGATTTATAGTGAATTATAATATTATTAATATTATTAATCAACTCCCACATATTCTTACCCTGATTTTCTAAGATGATAAGAACATGAGTTATGGAAAACCTAGAAACATTATAGTGAATAAGTGGAACAGAAAGGAAAATTTCCCCTTGACTCACTCAAATTATAAGGATTGTGAGAACCTCCCTTCTAAGTAGAGGAATATACAACAAATGGAAAATGAATTAGATGCAATTTTTTTCACATTGAAAAAAGGATCACTAGAATAGAACCTACACCATGGAAATGAAGCATGATAGAGCTTTTTGTTCATTTTTTATTGAATATAGCTTATCCATTTTTACAAGTTTGGTATGGTGGTCAACGTTTAATCCAAAATAAAGTAAAAAAGTATATTTATGAATTATTATAATGGTGAGCTGGATCTTCAAGCATCCAACGGAGAAAAACCAATTTTATTTTTTATAGGGTACTATCACCTTACTTTTCCAACATGAATAATTATAGTTTTATAGAATTGTTATTATGTGGAAAATATTTATAAAAACATTTTATATGTTCTATGTTTAAATATGGAGTTATTTTTCTTCAAAATTTTAAATAAATCAATTTTATTTTATGTTTATATGTAACTCATTTTTGTAGGAAAAAATGAATAAAAAACCATTTGGTGGAAATTATGAAAAGGCTATAGAGTTTTTTAGATTAGTTCATAATAATGTGTGAATGAACATTTCTAGTTAATGCTAGAGGTGTATATTGATAATTTATTACTTTTACCAATGAATTGAGTAGATATGAATATATATATTAAATGGGGTATGAGTCTGAATCCTTTGAGAAATTCATGGATCAATATAATAAATTATAAAATAAGACGAGTAATATTATAAATAATTGTTGATCAGATATAAGTGGAGAATATATGATCTAAGAGTTCATCAACTACCTATGGGTGTTTTAAATATTATCTCAATCCTCCATATACACCATAATGGAATGGTGTTGGTGAAAAAGAGTAACCATAACTTCTTGGACATGGTGAGGTCGATGATGAGTCATGCAGATATTCCATTATCCATTTTGGGGATATAAATTATGGACTGAAACATATGAACTAAATCATGTGCCAACTAAATTAGGAAATAGGATTCCACTCAAGATGTGGAGTGGAAATAAACCCATTCTATCACATATCCAGGTATGAGATTGGAGTGCATTTTTTAATGATACATTTCGAAAAGAACGTGAACCCATGTGCATGAAGTGTATCATTACTGGATATACCATGGAGAGAACGGGATATTATCCATTTTAATCCTTATAAAATAAGGTTACAATGGAAATAGATGTCAAATTTCATGATAGGGATCGTATCCCAAAATGATATATTTGGTCTATGATTGAATTCAATGAAGTTTATGCTCAGAATTCATAAGAGTTGGCATGTGATCACATTCCCCAAGAACCAATGGAATAGATTATTTTAGGGGCACAAGTACTATATAGATTCATAAGAAATCTTATATAAAAAAACGATATGTATTTATAGTAACCAATGATGGTAAATCATTATTTATTTATAATTATGAACCTTTTTCTTATATGAAAATAGCAATAAGAATAGAAGTTGCAATATGGTAAGAAGCCATTAATTTTGTGGCAATTTTAGGGTATCAAAACCATCTTAGGGTTTTGGTTGATCTTTAAGTTGATGTAAAGTACACTGTGTGAAAATGGGTATTCAATATGAATCTGGACATGGAAGGTAATATTAGTACTTATAAAGAATAAATATTGGATAAAGTATTTTTATAACATCAAGGAATAGAATATTATGAAACCATTTCACTAGTTTCAATACTAAAATATAGTATAATTATTATTACCAAAACAAATTTGCATTATTATGATATTTGTATTATGGATCTCAAAATTACTTTCTATAATTAAAACCTCGTTCAAGATATCTATGTGGCACAACGAAAAGGGGTTTTGATTCCAAAAACTGATAATAGGGCATGCATGTTTTAGATATTGAATTATTGATTTAATTAAGCATCCATATCATGGAAAATTTTCTTTAATGAATATATAAGGGAATTTAGTATAAAAAATAATTAATGTGATCCTAATATGTAATGACTTGGATTTTACAGGTTCTATTATTAGAAACTTTGTCGGAAAATTATGAGAGCAGGCGTGGAGACGACATGCGATTCCGATGCCCGAAGTTACCGCAATGATTTGTTGAAAAATGTTATGTTTTTAAAAAGCACGCGTAGGAGATTTTTGTAAAAAAGTGGAATAGATCTTAAATGGATGTTCATATCATAAATCCAAGGGCCATGCTATGTTCAAGATTGTGGGTTTACCCTAGGCTTCACTAAAGTTTAGTCGGTGCAGGTCTCTAGTAGAAAACCTTAAAATTTCATAATAGTAAATAAAATAATAAAATTAAAAATATTTTATTTTTAAAATCTTTATAACTCATAAAATTTAACTCGGATTGTAAATATGAGAGTACCGTTGAGCTCATGAGGATGTTCTTTCCTTAGGGAGAGCCTAACATTGGCCAGTACAAGTCAACTATACAAGAGAGTTATTGGGATGTGACTATAAATAAAATAATAAAATAATAAATATTTTATTTTTTAAATCCTTGTAACTCTTGAACGGTAACTCGAATTAGAAATATGATAGTATCGTTGAGCTTGTGAGGGTGTGATTTCATTAGATGGACCCAAACCTCGACCGTCGCAAGTCGAGGGTAAAAATTAAATATTTGGATTTTTTCAAGGAGAGTAAAATAAACTTAAATAATTTTATTTTATTTCCTTTTTAATGTTTTTCACTATGGAAAGACAACAATGAATCGATGGAGTAACCCGTTCTCCTTTCATAAATAAAGCAGCGTGGAAAAACTATTTCAATGTGAAACAGTAACACTAAAATACATAAACACATAAATGTATTTTCCTCCATTAATTAGTGACATATTACAACATTATAATTCATAAAAATAGAGATTTATTGATCGAGTTTCCCTACGTTAAGGATGTGGAGACTCTCTCACTAGCGACGATGGATCAGAGTTCTCGATTCGATCAAGGTACGACAAATCATTGAATACCGGTTGAACATAGATCGATGTTGTGACACGACCTCAATCAATATTTTCACATGATATAATATGAGGTAGGGATCATTATTTAAATTCCATCATTTCCATTCATTGAATTCCTATAAAGAACATAAATTAATTGACGAATATATTGATTTATGAATCATTCATATTGTTGCGGGATGGGTGTCACCTTGTGGGGTGTATTGGGGATTCATGATCGTTTGATTGACATATAGTTTGTTCATAATTTTCTTGATCCTTATAACATATTGGATTGAGTCTAGAATGAAAAAAAGATAGAAGATTTTTCCTCAGGTTGATTATTGTTCTTTTGTCCCACATGTTTTTGCGTTCTTAATGGTTTGGGGAACAATCAATCATTTCACATCTGTTTCTTGGTGCAATGATCTGACATCTTGGATCTGAAATGGGCACAGAAAGATAGATGTGCACTGATAAAGGTGATGGACAGATTGAAGTGGCACGTGAGATACTGTCAAACAAGAATTTTCTAGAAGAAGTGATCACAATAAGGATTAATTCCCATGGTGATGAAGAACAAGACATAAGGTTCACAAGAATTTTTTCCAATTGAAGAACAGACCACCGGATAAAGTTTGGTAGCTCGTGGAAGAAACTGCCAGCACACCGATGATGAGTAGAGGTGGCATATGCTGTCACCCCGCAGTGAAGGGGGCCTTGGCTAGCGGACCGTGGAGGTTTGGAACTATGGTGTAGCGTTAGGCCCAAAGACTTGTGGATAGGCTGCGGGTTGGTGACAACAAATAGTCAGCGGGACCGTGTGTGGGTGGAGGCGGTTGACCACCTACTGGATGCATGAGATAGAGGGGACGCAGCCATTTCCACATCTAGTGGAGACTGAATTGGCCCATAGTAGTGGGCTGGATGGGATAATATGGGACACCTTGGGTGGCCTAGTAGGCTAAACTAGACTCATCTAGTTCGGGCTAGGCCCGACAGGCTAAGTCAAATCTGAGCCAGGTTAGACCTTAGTCTAGTTGGCAGGCTCAGATTGGGATGACATACCCTGGGATGGGTTGCGTCGGGTAGGTCGGTCCAGGTCGGATAAGACCTAAACCCATCCAACCTATTTTCTCTAAAATGCCCATAACTTTCAAATAGATCATTCATTTTTTGATCCGTCTATAGCATTGGGACCCTTATGAAAAGATGGTCCCTTTTACAATACATAAAGTGAGTTTTTGTGGATTTTGAAAGACAACCAATTTGTTTGAGGAGTAGGTCCTCCCGTTATAAGCACACATGAGTGGGACTCGACATGATTTTTAATGTTGGGACTCCCAACATTACGGGAGAGGGTTCGTTTCCTTTGGGAAGCTGCCTATGGTTTTGTTACACCCATAAGGAACAAGGGTGTGGGTCCCAAAGATGTTCATGAAGTAAGAGTTGGTAATCCCTTATGGGACCAGGGAGATGGTCATCTATCCATGGAGTTGGTACTCCCCTATAGGACTAGGGAACGGGTCCTGTATATCTAACGTACATAGAGTAAGAACTCATCAACAAGGTAAGTTGAAGGTCCTCTATGATAGGAGTCAGTACTCACATATTTTTCTAGGGTGTGGGTCGTCCATAGGTGAACAGATAGGGGAGGTACTCTCCTAAGGTACCAAGGTGTGATTCCTCTAGTCACTGAGTGTTACTCCACTACAAAGTAGGTTTTGGGTCCTCAACATTCAAAGTAGTACTCCCCTTTGGGATCATGGTGTAGGTACTTCATGAATCATACTCCCTTGTGGGATCTGGGTGTGGGTCCTCACTTATGAAGTTTCACTCCCTCATCCCAAGTAGCGGTGGGGAGTGGGTCCTCCAGTGGATTTGGACCTCCCTCAACTGTCAGCCACAATTTCGAGGAGCATTCCCATAATCTTAATTAGAACATTACCTAAAGAGGATCTAGTTCCCCCTCGATGGAATGAGGTGTGGTTCAGTTCCTATTGGAGAAACAAAGGATTCATGAGATGGTTAGGATCAGGGCTCTCTCATCTATATATTGTGGTGAGGATGGGATTCATCACATGGGTTTCCTTAGTATTTCATTGGCCACAATACAACGATGAATTAACCTCTGGTGTTGGGCACTAGAGATGGACATAGTAGGATGTTCTCAATGAAGCACATTCTCTCATACATTCCATTTGGAATGGTAGAGTTTTTCCTGATGGAGTGTACCTCTCAGATGGGTGCCATCTAGGATGTATGAGTTTATGGAGTGCGATCTCCAAGATTTTAGTGATAACTTTTGATCCTACAATGGGAATCCTGATGCTAGCTGTAAGGTTGGGATATCATGATTATTATTTTCGAAAATGATTATATATGGATGTTCTTGGTGTATGTATGGGAATATACTTATGTTGAGCTCACTATATCTTTATTGCGGTGTTTCCTTTGTAGTCTTTTACCTTGTGGTTTTCGGGGTCCCCTACTGAGTATTGTTTTACTCATCCCTACACGGGATTTTCCCCTATGTGTCATGTCTTGTGAAGACGTTTGACACTTTGAATGAGTCTAGAGAGGGCCAGGATAGGGTGGTGCTCAGTGAGATTAGAGAGACGAGGAATACTCATACGACTTAAGGTAGCTACCCTTCACATACCTTCAGGTAGGGTTCTCAGTGGAGGAGATTCAGGGAAATGGGATTTTACTTGTATTTTATCTTTCCTTTTGTGGGATTGAATACTGGCCCATTTTCCCACCTTGTATATTACTTTTTGTTTCAATTTGGTAGTGTTTTACTTAGTGGTCTATATGTATATCTTCCTTGGTTTTTTTACTTCCCAGTATCTTTGGTTTGGAGTTGTTTGCATGTGTGCTGGTACTTAGGCTAATGCCTCTCATTTTTTGAGATATTCTTACTTAGTGTTAGTTCCCAAACCCTAGCCTACCAGTGGTGGGATATGGGTAGTCACGACATGAGCCATCAGGGATGGGTCATGACAGTATGGTATTAGAAGAGTTCGGTTCCATGTAAGGACCATATGTTTGTGATCTTGGTTTGGGTTGCATAACGACAATGTTAAAATGTTTAGAGTTTATCTCTCAGGATAGAGGTTCTAGTGTTTGTGTAGAGACCAATGTATCCATTCACTAGGACTCTGATAATATAGTTTTTGACATAGTTCATTAGGAAACTGGTCACTGGGAAATAAATTCTACATGCATCATATAATATTGGTTTGTGTTTTCTGTGTCTTTCTTGAGTCACCTATTCTGATATAATGTATTAACCATGGTCTATCCTGATCGATCTCAAGATGCCTCTAGGATGATAACCATAGATGATTATAAAGTTTGATCATGTGGATGATGTACCCCATGATGATGATTCAATGTTGGGCACTATCTTTGAGGTGTTTCGTTTTGGTGTTCTACCTATGTCACCACCATCCATAGAGCTGTATGTTTTATCGGTAGTTTGGGTTGAGGATACGCATAGGATGATTGTGCTATACAAGTTCCAGAGGTAGCGACCATTAAGATACTAGGTTGATCTAGACCCCCAGTTAATAGATGACTTGCGTTAGTTTGTCACTAGAGTTCTCTGCTTAGTGAGGAGACCTCCTGATCAGATGGTGGTCTTAGCAGTGATCCTTCTTTAGGGATAATTAGGATGCTGGTAGAGCTTGGTGATATAGTCGCATGATGAGGCAACACTCACTTGGGAGGTGTTTGAACGACTCTTTAGGGAATATTTTTACCCACTGACACTGAGGAAAGTATTTATACAAGAAGTTCTGTAGATTTGATAGGGCTATATGATAAGGTAAGAGTTTTCGGAGAGGTTAATAGACGTGATACAGTAATACCTGGATGTCGTGAGAGACTAATTTTTTAGAGCTCAAACTTTCGATCATGGATTATGTTGAGAGATCAAGGCGTCAGTGGTTCCTATGACTATTCACACCTATGATAGAGTGTGCCCTGGTGGTCGAGAGTTTTATAGTTGAGGAATAGATGGATGTGACCCATAATAGAGGTCATTAGACATAACTGCCTGTATGAGCTAGCAGACGATATGTGATGAGATCGCAGCGTATGAGGCATGCCGATTCCCAAAATCAAACATGTGGGAATTTTCCATAACAGTAGTGTTGAGGAATAGATCATCCATAAGAGAGGTGGTGTTATGCTTCCAATAGATAGGGGAATCTTGCTAGAGATTGTTGACCCATCATGCTGGTAAGAGGGATTCATTTGAAGAGATACCCTAGCATAGAAAACTTTTGGAGCAAGGAGTATCAAAATATGGTGGGAGAGGTAGAGGAGATGGGAGAGAAGTAGGTGGTCCATGCCCGGCTTAGGGAGTTGGAGGATGTGGGTGAGGATAATTGCATGCAGTCATGGATTATTAGACTCTAGGAGAGATTGAAGGTCTGAACCATGTCCTTTCCTTTTTCTACCGTATTAATGGATTCATGATCTATTTTTATCCTTTTTTCTATGAGATTAAATTGAGAATTAAGGGCTCCCATATAACATTGGACATGACCCTCACACTTAAAGAGTTCTGCTGGAGGAGACCCGATGATCCTACATTAGCGCTGATAGTGTGACCCAACCCTTGGAGGTGATATTTGTAGTTGAGATCTCTTAGTCATACCATAGAGGCCTTACAACAGCATTCCCAGTACGGAATTCTATCATTCAGGCCTAGATTGACAATTTTAGGAAAAATGGTATAGTGTATCTGTAGTAATGGAATGAGTTTTCCTTGTTCAGTAAAAAGGGAACCCAGGAAGCACTGGGTAGACTCTCACATTTGAATTGAGAAAAAAGAGATCATTCATGGATTATATTTTCCCATGGTGTATGTAATGAGGTATCACAATGATCATAAGAGGAGAACATGGGAATATAAGGCTAATATTTTTTCTTGGTACTCTAACCTTTTGATCGAGTAAACTTTATTTTCCCTTTTAAGGATGCAAATACATAAGGTGGGGAGAATGTAATGACTCATATTTTCTTGAAAATATTTTTTGAAAGTTATTCAGAAAATTACGAGACTAGGCACCGAGAAGGAATACGATTTTGAGGCCAGAGTGCCTAGAACGATCCATTAAAAAATGACATGTTTTTAAATATCACATATGAGAAGTTTTCTTGAAAAAGAGGAATAACTCTTAAATGGGTGAGTAAATCCGAAATCCTAGGGCACCATTGTGTTTGGGATGGGGATTTTACCCTATGTGTGACTTATTATTAGTCAGAATGAGTTTCCAGAAAGAAAACCCTAAAATGACATAACAGTAAATAAAATAATAAAATAATTTTTTTCTTTTTTTAAAATTCTTATAACTCAGGAACGGTAACTCAGATGAGAAATCTGAAAGTACTAATGATATCGTGATGATGTGATTTCCTTAGCAGATCCTAACATTGGTTGGTACAGGACAACTGTAGAAAGTATATTTTGGGACGTGAAAGTAAATAAAATAATTAAATAAAAATTATTTTATTTTTCAAATCATTATAAACCTTAAACGATAACTCGGATTGAAAATATGAGAGTTCCATTGAACTCATGAGGGTGTGATTTCATTATATGGACTTAACCTCAACCGGTGTGGATTAAGGGTACAAAGATAATTTGTGGGCATTTTAAAGGAGAATAAAATAATATTAAGGTTGTTTATTTTATTTATTTTTTAACATTTTTCACCGTGGTGAGGATGCGACGCAATGACAGAGAAACCCATTCTTTTTTCATAAATGAAGCAGCGTGAAAATGATATTTCAAATTGAAACAGTAACTTTGAAAAATGTAAACTTATTAACATGTTTCCCTCCATTAATCGGGGAAAAATTATAGCATTATAATTCATAATTCTAGAGATTTTTCTCTGGAGTTTCCCTAAGGCAAGGAGGAGGAGACTCTCTCGACAACGAAGACAGATTGGAGGTTGGGATTCAATCAAGATGCAATGAATCAATGATTTTCAGAAGAACAAGGATCGACATGGTGACATGAACTCAATCAAAGTCTACAAGTGATACAACTAGAGGTAGGTTTTTTTATTAATATTATATGCTCTCCTGGTCTTTGAATTCTTGCGATGAATGTGAATTGATTGGTGAATGGATCGATTCACGAATCGTGTGTATTTTTGCAGAATGGGGTTTACCTTTCATGGATTATTGTGTATTGATGATCATTTGATTGATTTATAGTTTTTTTATTGATTTCATGATCATTCTAATAGATCAAATTGAGGCCAGAATAAAAAAATGGTCGAAGTTCGAATCTTGAGTAGATAATTTATCTTTTCTTCCCCATGTTGTTCGTGTTCTTCATGGGTTGGTGACCAGTGGATCATTGCAGAATTGTTTCATGGTCCAATTATCTAAAGTCTTGGATTAAGAATGGAAAATGAATGAAGGAAGTGCGACAATGATGAAGACATACGGATAACCAACACAAGAGATACTGTCAAATGAGCATTTTCTAGCGGAAGGGGTCACAATGAGGATTAAATCCCATGGAAATGAAGAACGAGAAATGAGGATTGTATGCATTCTTAAAGATCAAAGAAAGGACCACCGAAGAATGTCTAGTGGACCATGGAAGAAACAGCCTGTATGTTCATGTGTTGCACCGTAGTGGAGGAGGCCGCAACCAGCGGACCATGGCGGTGCGGAACCACGACACCAACGTGGCTCCATATCATGCCGGGAGATCCGCAGCCAGACCATGGGTTGGTTAGAACACATGGTTCACAGGGCCGCGTGTGGGGGGAGAAGGTAGACCACCTTCCGTCTATGTGATGTGTAGGGGATGCGGCCATTGTCGTGTCTGGTAGAGACCAAACCGGCCAACAACAGTGTGACCGGCTGGAGAATACGGACCACCTCAGACGACCTAGTGGGACATACCTGTCCCATCTAGTTTAGTCTATGTCAGATATGGGTCAGGCCCATAAGGTCATGTCGGATCCATGTTAGTTTTCTAGACTTTGGTTGGGTCGGCGGACCCCGGTCTGAGTCAGGTCAGTCCAGACCCTAACTCAACTGGCCCCTTTTCTCTAAAATGCTCACAACTGTCAGATGGAGAGTCCATTTGATGATGTATCTATAACATTGGGAATGTTACAAAGAGACGTTCCTTTTGAGATACTCCAAGTGAAATTTTGTGGAAGCTAAATAGTGGCCTATTGGTTTGAGGTGTAGGTATTCCCGTTACAAGAAAACATGATAGGGGATCACTGTGTATCCTAAAGTTGGGACTCCCCATGTCATGGGAGCATGTTCACTTCCTTTGGGAAGCTTCATATGGGGGTGTTACTCCCCTAAGGGACTAGGGTGTGGGTTTCCGGTGATGTTCATTAATGAAGATTAGGTACTCCCCTATGGGACCAAGGAGCATGCCCTTTATCCATGTAGATGGTACTCCCCTAAGGGACTAGGACCTGTGTCCCCCATATCTAACACACATAGAGTTAGAACTCTCATACAAGGTAGTGTGTGGGTCATCTATGAGAGGAGTCAGTACTCCCCTATTGTTATATGGGGCGGTTCCACTTCACGTGAACTAATAGGTTCGGTACTCCCCTGACGTACCACAACGTGGGTCCTCTAGTAACTGTTTAGTACTCCCCTATCAAGTAGGGTTCGGGTCCTCAAATTACGAATTTCTACTCCCATGTGGGATATGGGTGCTAGTCCTTAATGAGTCGTACTCCCCTACGAGATTAGGGTGAGGTTCCTTACATACAGTGTTTCACCCCCCGTATCGAATAGCAGTGGGGAGCGGGTCCTCCATTGGAGTTGAAGCTCCCTTGGCTGTCAGACACAGTTGCATGGAGTGGGACCATCCACCTGATGAGAACATTACCTAGATAAGATATATTTATCCCTCAATAGACTGAGATGCAGGTCACTCTTTATAGGAGAGAAAGAGGTTTCATGAGATGGTTAAGAGTAGGGCTCCCTCATCTGTTTACAGTGGTGTGGACTGACCACTCCACTTAGGTTTCCTTAGTCTTACATCGGGAGCAAGACAATGATGACTAAACCTCTAGTGCTAGGCACTGGACCTGGACCTAGTAGGACGTTCCCAATGAAGCATGTTCTCTTAGATGTACCATTTAGAATGGTTTTGTTTTTGTAAATGAAGTATACCTCTCAAACAGATGCCATATAGGATGGATGAGACCATGGAGTGTGATCTCCTAATTTTTTGTTTTACCTTGAAAACCTAAGATGAAAATCATGATGTTGGATATGAGGTTGGGAATTCAAGATTCTTAGTGTTTGAAATGAATATTTCTGGATGTTCATGGTATATGTATGGGAATATACATGTTTTGAGCTGATTGTATGTTATTGGAAGTGTTTCCATTGTGAGATTATAACTTGTGGTTTTCGAGGTCCCCTACTGAGTATTGTTTCACTCACCCCAACATGTGCTTTTCTCGCATGTGTCATGTCTTATGTAGACATTCAATGTTTTGATAGAGTCTAGGGGGGTCTAGGACTGGGTGGTGCTGAGTGAGATCAAGAGATGAGGTGTACTCCTATGACATCAGGTAGCTACCCTTCACCTACCATTCATGTAGGGTTCTTGGCAGATGATCTTAAGGGACATGTTATTTTACTCGTGTTCTATCTTTCTTTTGAAATGCTTGTATATTGGCCAATTTTTACACCATGTGCTTTATATTTTGTTTCACCTTAGTGTAATTTTACTTAGTGGTCTTCTTGAATATGTTACACAGATTTTTTACTTCCCATCATCTTTGGTTTGGAGTTGTGTGCATGTGTGTAGATACCTAGGATAATGCCTCCCATTTGTGGAATATTCCTACCCATTGGTATTTTCCATCCCCTATCCTATTAGAGGTGGGATTGGGGTAGTCATGACATGGGCCCTGGGGGATGGGTCGTGACATAGTATCTATAGATGGTTTAGTGTGAGTATGATCACCTTCCTAAAATTATATATCGACTACCAAATTTCTTTCCCAAGAACTAACTTTTTTTTTGTAATTTATGATTCCATTTTTTTATTTTCTAATATTAATCAAATTATTAAAACATAATTATTCTTCTTATTTTGATATTGTATCTGATAATGTACTAAGAGTAAGTATTTCCCTGAATGGTCATTACAGTTCCCCACAATGATGATAAACTTGAAGTGTGACAAAATTATTTTTAAAATAGATAAATTTTATAGTGAAGTGACATGATTTGATAGGATACAAATGATATATGCCTATGGGGATGAGACTGATTAAACATTATGGAATCATCTCATGGGGTATTCTCTTGGTAATTTCCAGTGGAAGAGATTATGGGAACACAAAACACCGTTTTGAAATCCATATTTACATGTGTCATTAAATGTTCCTATCTAGGAACATGTATATCAATCCATTTGGATTTTATTAGCTACATTATTTAATGCAATGGAGATAATTATGATGATATATGTTCACAGTGAAGTAGGATACACTGGGTGCATCATGAGTGGTATTTCATTAATGAATAATATAATAAAGGATTCAAACCTTCTATTCGTTAACAAAATTAGATATATTCGGACCTCTGATGGTATTGGAATGAAATAGATAAATCCATATTAATGGTTTTCTGTTTGTCGATTTATTTCCAGAAAGTCAAAAAAACTGACCCTGTGCACCCACGTTGATGACACTAGAAAACAACCTGCTTGATTAGTGATATTGTGATAATGAGATTATATTACACAGAGAATATAAATGGTTTTATGCAATTAAATCATTAACTTTTTTATCTAATGGTTTCTTGGCACGTTTCTAGATTTTATGCTTGGATGTTGTCTAGATCCATCTAATTTTTGGATCGAAATTATACTGATTGTTGTATCTAAATAATGATGTAGATGCTCAATATAGAAGAGTGGGGGGGGGGTGAATTGTATACTTTAAAAAATTCATTTGGAGCTTTTAAAGATGGTATATTTTAATAAAGTTAAACAAGGTAATTTCAAAAAACCTCTTAGTTATACCATCATGCTTGATTCTAGAAATATGGTTCCTGAAATAAATCTTATGAAAAGTTTAAAAAGATAAAGATTCATCCTTAAAGCATATAGAATCTCAGAAATCAGAGTACAAGTATAAGAATTTATACGATATTTATACTTTACTCAAAAATCAAAATGCGGCGGAAAACTGGAAACAATACAAGTAACAAGTAGTAAATCTTTCAACCTAAAGAGAAGGGTTTCCAACAACCTTGGATAAAGGTCCTTTGATTTTTACTTTAAAGAAAGTATGTCTTACCCACACCAAGGTAAGCCCTAGATATGAAGATCAGAGTTTTTCTTGCTATCACCACAAGCCCTAGAACATCAAGGTAGTCGGAACCTCTGTCTTTCTATCCCAGGAAGCCCTCTAATATAATAAGAAATATTCGGAGTCACATGAAGCAATTCAGAAAGAGATGTTCAGTACGCACAAAGCAATAAAGTCTCTATATCTAGAAATCACTTCAACGTCATGTAATATCTAGATTGATCAACTTGTTGTGATATTGTTCAAATGAGATCCTATTTATAGGAACATCTTCACTGGTCATCTCCCTCCTCCAACGATCATATTTTTCTTTTAATTTAGGAGGGACTTGTACATGTGTCACTCAAACAACTATTGGTTAGTAACTGAATGCATGAAATTTTTTTGTAACCAAAACATTAGTAAGAAAAAATATAGTCACTTAACCAAATTAATTTTTCTAAGTATAAGGGAAAATAAAAGTTTGGAGTCTAACCAAAAAACCATTCGGTGTTTATAATACGTAAATATTCGGATTTTTTTTCCAAAGAATTCGTAACCTGAATTCTATAGAATTGTAGAGTATGAATTTCAAGGAAATTTGGAGTCTGAATTCTGTAGAATTTAGAGTATAAACATACAATTCCTGGATTCTAAATGCATAATAATTTGGAGTCTGAACATAAGAAGTTTAGAGTCTAAATTCATTAGAATTCGGATTCTGAACTTAAAAAGTATGGAGTTTTAATTCATTATAATTCGGAGTCTAAATTCGTAAGAGTTCGGAGTCTGAATTCATAAGAATTTGGAGTCTCAACTTAGAAAGTTCAGAACCTAAATTTAGAGAATTCATAGTCTGAACTCGGATCCTGAAAACAGAATGCTCTATATCTATATATTTATAGGATTATGAGGTTTTGGATATGAAACCAAATTTTATACTTAGACATGAAATGAATAATTAGAAACATGGTAAGGATAAATTTTCCATGGGGGAGAAAATTTTCCTTATCAAGTAAAACATAGGGTAAATGAAATTTGCCTTAAGATAAAGTGTTTGTGATTTTCGAAACAAGATGGAATGGAAAATTCATATGGAACCCTTATTGACTCAATAATCTCCCCCATTTTAGAAAGCACAAACATCCTTACGAAAAAGAATATAAGGGCTTAGAAAATATTTTTCTAGACATTGAAAATAAAACTTATCTCCCTTAAAACATGGGAAAATATGAACATGACTAACTCCCCCTTAGGCTTTAGAAACACTATGTATTTCATTCTTGATTTTCGAAATGAGAATTAGCATTTTATTGTAAATGAAAATGTTCTTGGATAAGAACTCCCCCTTAGATGAAATCCCCCTTTCTTAGGGAAATTTATTATTTAATTAGTATTCTTCTTTTCTTTCTCCCATTTTGTGTTTTTCAAAAAGGAATATAGGGAATGGAAAATTAAATATGGTACCTGAAATATTAGTACAAGACAACCAAAAATATATGAAGATCAACCAAAAAATTCATTAGGATTTGAAAAATTTATACAAGGAAGGAAAACAACAAAAGCCCAGAATTGGAAAATATTATCCTTCTTTCTCGTTCAGTATCAACATCTTTACTATGGTTTTGAGCTTCATGATATCCTTGTGATCTTTATCTGCTTGTTTGAGATGCTAAGCATGATCTTTTGTTTTCTCCTCTAATGCTTTGATTTTTTATTCATGAGCCTTAAGGAATTCTGCCAGCCCCTTTATAACATCTTATTGCTTAGAAATTTTTTCCTCATATTCAATTCTATGATCTATTTCCCTATTCCAACTCTAAGAAACTAAATACAACTTTTCATTCAGGTCTTTCACTTCTTGCATTCGATAATTCTGTTCCAAAGTTAGATTTTCCATGAAGCTATTTGTGATATCCTTGATCTACACATCTTTAGTGTCAAATTCATCCTTGACAGTTTCTTGAAACTCATCAAGAATTCTCAAATCATAAATAGTTTTCCTTGACCAAATGGTCATTTTATTGAAATATCTTTTGTGGGATTCATAGTTTATGAAAAAGGTTTTGAAATTATCCTCCAAATTGATACACTTATCCATCACCATGGATACTGAATCCGATTTCTGATTTAATGTGTGTTGAAGCATTTGGAATCTAGAGTCTATACTGGGAAATATTGGAATGGTCCCAACATGCTTCTTCTAAGACTGAAATAAAAAATCATGTCCAAGAGAGGATGATTCCGAATCTGAGACTTTACTTGGTGAGGGCTCTTTCTCTATTTCAACTACCTCCCTCTTCAATGATCCACCAACTTCATTCTTCTTCACAATAGCTTTAATAGGTGTGTCAAAAACCACTTATTTTTCCTTATCAACCTTCAGAATGGATTCATATTAGTTAGGGGATTCGTGTTAACTATCATATAGTTGAAGAATTATGTCTTCATCAACCTATTCCTTCTCAGCTCCTGCATCAACATCCTCTTATTGAATAAAATCATGATTAGAACTTTCTTCTTCATAAATATTATTCACTTATTCTTGAAACTTGTCATCTTCACCTTTCTCATCTTTCCCAGGGGTATAATCATTGATGAATTAGCTTCATAAGTTCAGATTGAAATCTTCTCAGATGGAAATTTCTTATCATGAAAATATTCTACTTTCTTAATGAGATCATCAATTTCATCATTGGATTCTTCTTCTTCTTGTTATAATTCTTCTAATTCTTATACTAGTTCTACTACTTTTACTTGTACTTTTTCTGGAGTCACATATTTCATTCTCAGTGTCTCTGGTAAAGCTTCTACTAAGAAGGATTGTGGTACCAGAATATTTTCGGAGGCTTTTTTAATAGCCTTTAAAAGAGATTGCACAATATTTTCTTCAGTCACCATCTTTTATTGTTTCTTTTCTTTTTCTTTCTTTTCAAGATCATCAGTAGTATTTTCTTTTAATGATTTTTCTTAAGAAAGATCCAAACAAAAGCTAGGCTCCCATGCTTTCTTTTTTCTCCTCCACATCCCTCCAATTTTCTACTACCTCATCCAGATATGCTTTTTTTCTCCTTAGGATTTGGTGGTGTGGATTGGGTTTCCTTAGCCATTGGGGATTTTTATTTCTCTTTTACTTTTTTTATCTTCCTCTTACTTCCATCCCTTTTATATGGTTCAACTACATCATGTTTCTTTGAAATAGTTTCAGCTTCTTCTTCAACCAAGTCAATGAATTCTCAGGATTCTTTAAAAAAACCAATTTTCATCCTCTTCAGAGTATCATCACTTACCAGCATGACTTTTCAATTTCTTGTATTAGAACTACAAGGTATTTTGAAGGAATATAAATAGAGAACAATCATATATGAGAGAATGGCTGGATACATGATAATATAAGCCTCAATATTTCTATTCTGTATATTCTCAATTATAATCAAAATATTCTTAACCAGGTTAATATTCTTTAGATTCACCAACAAATCTAGGATATACATGTCACTCTTCTTCAAAGTATCCTTGTCCCCTTTTCTCAGAATAATGAATCCTTGAACCCAAAATTAAAGGATCCGAAAATTGTTATATAGGTGAAAAATATTCGGAGTCTTTACATATAAAAGACTGAGGAAATCCATAGCCTTCACATTATCAAAACTTTCTTTAACATCAGGCAGCTTATGTGAGAAGAACTCTACCTCACCCTCATAAAGAACTCCAATCAAACTGGATACCTTGGTGTAAGAAAGAACATAATTCATCCCATATTTATTGAAAGAGAATTTATCTTTTCATTCATCCTTGAAAAAACTTGCTGACTCATAGAATTCAACCAACAAGTCCGACTATACTAGATCCTAAGCTCCTGGTTTCGATACACATTGTAAAACCAAGATATTTTATAAGATATATTCCTTTTTAATTTCTTTGATGTCTTTTGTTTTACGCTTCACCAAGATTATCTTGCGCTAAATGCAACATCTTATTAGCTTTTAGTATATGCAACACTATTCTTGTCTTGTGATGCACACAATTTCAAGTTCTTTTGAATAAAATTAATTTTACACAACAACAGTTATAGATTTTGATCAATGTATAACTGAACTATATTTTGAGTATGTAATACCCATCACCAAAGGAATCTTTCCCTACATGCAACCCTGACTTGGCTTGCATTACACGCAATCACGACCTACCTCGATAGCATGTGTTGTATGAAATACCGAGTTTCTCTAAACAATGATATGTTATTAATATATTATATAAAATAGCCGTTATGAATAGAAATACCCACTTTTTAAAATTTTATAAATTTTATCTTTCAAAATGGACTTCATTTAAGGATTCAAAATATTGAAATTAACCTAGAATGAATTTTCGGTATATTTTCAGAAAACATTCAATTTTTGATGAATAGTGAAAACTCTGGGTTACTATTTAAAAATCGTCTTTTTATTTAAATAATTATTTATTTTATTTAAATTTGTTTTAGTGAAAAATTGATACATAATACCTATATAAGTTCAATGTAATTCATTAGAGTCATTTTATAATAGTTTTAGATATATAAAAATTTTATCGAACTTTTCATCATCTTTTACCCACCTCCTAGGAGAATTTGTAAATTTATATAAAACATAATTTTACAGCTTCTCTAAGTGGAATTTCTAAAATCCGAGAAACACGGTTAATATCAATGAGTAAAATTTGGTTCAATAAGATAAAATTAATTAATGATGAATGGTAACATTTTACTTTTATTTACCACGATTAAAAGTAAATAGAGTAATTAAGGGTAAAAATGATATTATTATTACCCTAACACATGTCCTAATTATATTGGATAAGTATAATTCGACCAAAAACAACCTTAGTAATATAATATTATCATTTAGGTCCACTTGGATTAGATTAGAACATTTATTATTATTTAATTCAATGAAGAGTTAAAAGAGTTAAAATCGATGTTTAAATACAAAAACATTTGTAATATAATGTTATACAAATAATAAATTCGACTATAGATATTCAATAGAAATATAAAAATATTTCCTACATAATGGTATTTTATTTATAATTTTTAGACATTAGATAATTTAATTTATTTATGAAACAATGATAAAGCAGTAATTACCTTATTAATGAAATATTAACATAATTGATGATATAAATACCCAAATAAATGTAATTTTAGACTTTTTATAAATTAAAATAATTATTTATGTTAATATGACATGTTATTATTGATTTAAGTAACTGTTTTCGAACTAATAATGCTGTTAAGAGTTTCACAAAAATCAATTACCAAATAGTGTCAAAATTGACAGAAAATAGTTTTTAAGACAAATATTTTTTTATTAATTGTTATTCTATTTCTAAAAATCTATGGTTCGGCCAAATTACTTAGCTAAGGTTATATATATTAATAATTAACCATTTGGGGTTCATTTGGCTTATTATAGTAAGTTTATTAACAATATAGTGTAAGAAAACAAGAAGACATGGTAAAAGTTAAATTATTTATCTTAGAGTTAAATCTAAATGATAAGGTTAAAATAGTAACCTAAACTTTTATAAAACCTATTGGTTGAGATTATTTAGGCCCATAACTACATTAGATTCTAAATAAATCAATTTTGAGCTATTATAAACCGAATATGACTTTATTATAAATTAATAGTTTAAGTTTTTCCTAACAGGCCCCTCTCCTCCCTTATAAAAGGGAACCTCCTCCCTCTCCTCTTTACACAACTTTGAACCTTAAAGATTGGAAAAACCCTAAAAATTTCTCTTCTCCACTTCCCTAGAAACATTATGGAGGTTTTGGTCTTCTCAAAAGACCTACTCTAGTCCCTTAAGAGGAAGCTTAAAGGAGGTGTGTCGAAGAAGAGGCAATCTGTTCTACTGATTCTTTCAAGTTTCTTTCATCTTCAACTTCCTATTATTTAGTTGTTTCATTGTAAATTAATACAATCAGTATCACTAATATATATATATATATATGATATTATAAATATTAAACAACCCCATTTCACCTTCTATCCATCCTATAGAAAACGAAATCACTGCGTGTGCGTACGTACGGAATCCTGTCTCCACGTCGTGGTGTAATCAGTTTTCCACCACCATCTTACTTGGATGGGTATAATGGTGTAAAGAAATACTATATATAGTTCTTATAACCTCATATTGATTCTGATATATTATATCATCCACTACAATTATATTAAATAATTATGGGAACAATATCATCGCTTGTGCGTACATACGGACTACCGTATCAACGAACGTGATGAGATTCATTTTCCTTGATTAACCATTCAGGTATGATTATAAAGTATATATAAAAAATAATCATGAAATATATTACATAATAATGTTACTTTATTTATTTACATATATGTTTCATTTACTTAATTCCATTTAATTAAATAAGGAAACGAAAACAGCGTTCATGTGTACGTACGACTTACCGTCTCCATGAACGGTTTATTTCATTCCATTTAACGATCTATCATATATATTTAAATGATGAATATATATTATATATAAATAATGTTTTACATTGTTGAATTAATTAAATCAGAATATAATTAATAATATCAAGAAAAACATGTCGAAACACGTATGATAAATAAAACAATTTTACCCAAAACGCTGCTTTAACATGGAATTTACAAAAGAATGGGTAATATAAAGTCATAAGTGAACCATATATGATATCATAACAATGAATATGATTTTGCAATAATTCTATGAAATTATTTAAATTATTATATAGGAGGTTCAGATACATACGAAGCATATCAGACATACGGTAAGGGATAACTTTTCCAATCTCGTTTTTATCTGAGATTGTTTATTCGTAAGTATTTACTGGGGTTATATTTATCATCCATGTCCCTATTTTAAAAAAATTGTTTCAAGTATGTTTAAAGTCCCTTTTTACCCATTTTTTACTTTTACTACATGGTATGTAAGGATCCTTTGTTTTTTTACCATACGAGTTACTTTTTATCTTTTTTCGGCAGAAGTACGAGAAGAATTTTTTTGTTACCTTATACAGCATGAACAAATTTTTACAGTTTCATAACGCCAAAATTTCATGAAGATTCCTCTAAAAGATTTCATTATTATTTTCAAAAAAATCCCTTACTTTCAAAATTGCATGGCATTTTGTGAAAAGAAAATGATTTTAAAGAAGAAAAGATATTTTCCTCAAGAATTCATTTCAAGTGTTTTATTTAAAACATTTTCCATCTAAGATGACATTATTTCATATGTGTATGTTTCAAGTATAATGTTTCTATTATTTTCATGGTTTCACTTTTCTTATGATGAAATGATATCCATTTGTTTTATATGGATTATGTTATGATGGGATGATGTTTATGAAACCCATTTTATTCATTGGGTTATGATGAATGATTTATGTTTATGTTGTGGCACACGTATGAATGATTTCAATATGAGATGGGTGGGACCTATATATCCCTCCAATGCATTGGGTAAAGATTTATATCTCAAGAGATAGGCATGTCTGGAAAGGTAAGTAAATCCGGTTTAGTGATATAGGACTAAAACGAGGAGTGAACTCGATTCAGAAAGGGACTCCATCCACTAAGATGGTCTTGGCAGCAATGCCTTGGCAACTATAGAAATCATATCATGTGCTTAATGGTTTTCTACAATTACATGTTTTATTCTCATTCTATTTTAACATTATTGATGTTCCTTTATGATATATTCCTTACGTTCTTTCAAGATTTATGTCTTTACTCATGATTTTGATGTTTAGATTTTATATGCAAGTTTTTGCATTCAAATGTTTATGGATTATTTTATGTTCTCTATGTTTAACCTTAATGAGAATTTGAGCTCACCCGTTTTATGCTTTCTTTTCCCCAGGATATAAAGAATGGTTTAGGTAAGAAAACAAAAGGGGAAGATCTTTATGGGAGTTGTTGAAGATCATTCACCATGATTAGAAGATTGTGTTCCGAGTTTTCAAAGACACTAAACTATTACGATCCTTGAGTGTTGGTTTTTGTCATGTATTAAGTATTCCACAAAAGTAATGTAATTTCCATGTACGTAGAGTTTGGTATCTCTACAGTTGGTATTAGAGGAATGGTTTAGTTAAGCTTTGGAAACTATGATGTGAAAACATTAGTGCAATCCCTAGAGATATTTCTATGGTATGTCAAGGGATGTCTCTAAGGCTAAGTATACATATACGTTATAGTATTAGAAATACGGTAATGATATTAGAATTAAACCTAAGATGTTATATAGGGATGTAATGATATTAGGTTATAGTATACATATAGGTAATCCCCGTTTATTATATTGGTTTCCAAGAATGATTTTTTCCTCTCACACTATTCTTTTTGGGTTTTAGAAATTGGATGGAAACAGGAAGATTCACGATAATGTATGAGATGATGGAAAATGGAATGATATTATTTATGAGTAACCAAATTAAATGGGATTTGGAAGTCCAAGCATCGTTATTATGAATAATCAGCAATCTCATAATATGATCAATAATCTCAACATTGGTAAGTATCCTGAGTCAGCTAATATGAGAAAGGTGGAGTTTCATGATGATCATAGAGGAAAGAGAGTTCAATTCCCCTCATTTAAATCTTGTGGGAAGAGGCATCAGAGAAATTTTTTCAAAGGAACTGGAAGATGATTTGGGTGTGTAAAAGAAGGAAACAAAACTAGTAATTGTAAAGTAAAAGGTTTATTTAACTCCATGGACAAGGAAAATAGTATTGCTAAGACATCAAAAATGGTTAAATGTTTTAAATGTGGAATTTATGAGAATTATGAAAACCAATTCCCTAAGGGAAAGTGTCATGAAGAGAATCATCATGGTCATATGGGTAGTCTTTATATTGATGATGATGAAGAGACTACAAATGATATGTGAGATGAAAGAATTATTGAAGCTTAGTCAATGGTTTAAGAAGGTAGTGGAATGATTTATGTTTATCAAGAGTTATGTTGTAAAGGTAATGGTACTATGGAATAAAGAAACATCTATGGATTTTGACACTATTGTTTTTCCTAAAGTATATAAAAGTATATGTTGAATGGTACCGGTATCCATGAAAGGTTATTCATATATTTTTGGAAAGCAGATGATATGCGCATAATTATGGGTTAAGGAGAAAATAATATGTTTCATATTATTAATGAGCTCATGATTGATATAAAGAATAAGTGATATCATGGTTTGAGTGTATAGAATTTTTCGGAATTTGGTATGTGGAAAGTGTTAACATTTAACTACAATCATGTTTTCACTAAGGTTCAATGAGTATTCATTTTTCAAGAGAATACATGATTAAGGCATTTGAATGTTTGGAATGTGACCAATAAGACATATCTTATGATATATGGGGATAAATGATGGTATTTATATGCTTGGTAGATGACCTATCTCTCAATAGTTTTCCTTATACTGTGAGTTTGTGGAAGCATAAAGATTGGAATAGATTAAGTTAGACATCAGATAGTATATTTTAAGTCTAGAACTTTATAATATTATTTTTGGAATGTTATAATAGTATTGTTTTAGAAAAAGGACAACCCGTAGGATGGGCGAAAACCCATCGCGTCAGGCAAGGATGTGAGAATCAAACCCACAACCGATGTTCGACTGGCCTTTATCGCATACCACTAGCCTATAGGAAGTCTCTGGTTAGTAGAAACTTGTTCCATTATATTAAGCGGTATGATAGATGAAGTATAAGTCCATTTTTTGAAACATATACGGTAAACCTCACAATAGATGGAAATCTATATATTTGATAAATTTTTCTAACCTTTTGTTTGAGATAGATGGAATGACCCATCATTCTATCGCATGATCTGCTAACACTTCACTGAAGACAAATTCAACTTCATTTCTTTAAGATATGATGTGGAAATTGTTCAAGGCACAAATAGTAGTGAGATTGTACCAAAATCAAGTAAGAATTTCTTTTAATTATTCTTCAACTTTAGGGAAACGATATTGAAAACCAAAAATGTTGTCCTAGTGTCCTCATATCCGATGAATCAGATGGTACCTTAGATCATCACAAATTTATGGCTTTGTGATTGTTGTCTTTTTCATAGCCATGTTCTCTACCACTCTCAATCAGAACTTGATGGTTAGATTACTCTTTCATATACATATTTTCACCTATGTTCCTCTATGTGGAAACCCAGTGATTAGTTAATTTGGGTAACCGTTATGTTTTATACTTTAGTTTTTGAAGATATGTTTTTGTATTCCTTTTTATGATGTGGGTTTCTATGAAAGAAACTATCATATAATAAACCATTTATAACCCCATCAAATGTTGAGGGCGAAATTTATTTTAAGGGGGATAGAATGTAACACCCCGAGATTTTATAAGATATATTATTTTTAATTTCGTTGATGTCTTTTGTTGTACACTTCACCAAGATTAGATTTCACTATAGACAACACTATATTATCTTGTAGTATACGCAACACTATTCTTTGCTTCTGATGCACACAATTTCAAGTTCTTTCGAATAAAATTAATTTTACACAACACCAATTATAGATTTTAATCAATTTATAACTGAACTATATTTTGAGTATGCTATATGAAACACCAACGAAATATTTCCCTACATGCAACCCTGACATGGATTTCATTACACGCAATCACGACCTTCCTCGATAGCGTGTGTTGTACACAATACTAATTTTCACTATACAATGACACGTTATTAAAATATTATATAAAATAACCGTTATGAATAGTAATACCCACTTTTTGAAATTTTATAAATTTTATCATTCAAAATGGACTTCATTAATTGATTCGGAATACCGAAATTAGCATAGGCTGAATTTTTGGTATTTTTCTGAAAACATTCAATTTTTGATGAATAGTGAAAACACTAGGTTACTATTTAAAAATAGACTTTTTATTTAAATAATTTTTTATTTTATTTAAATTTATTGTAGTTCAAAATTGATACATAATACCTATATATGTTCAATGTAATTCATTGGAGTCATTTTATAATAATTTTAGATATATTAAAATTTTATTGAACTTTTCTTCATCTTTGACCCACCTCCTAAGAGAATTTTCAAATTTACATAACAAATAATTTTACCGCTTCCATGAGTGGAATTTTGAAAATCTGAGAGATACAGTTAATATCAATGAGTAAAATGTGGTTCAATAAGTTGAAAATAATTTTTGGTGAATAGTAATTTTTTACTTTTATTTATCACAGTTAAAAGTAAATAGGGTAATTAAGTGTAAAAATGATTTTATTATTACCCTAACACATTTCCTAATTATATTGGATAATTATAATTCTACCAAAACAACCTTAGGAATATAATATTATCATTTAGGTCCACTTGGATTCGATTAGGAAATTTATTATTATTTAATTCAAAGAAGAGTTAAAAGAGTTAAAATCAATGTTTAATAACTAAAACATTTTTAATATTGGGTTATACATAAGATAAATTCGACTATAAATATTCATTATAAAGATAAAAAGATTTCATAAATAATGGTAGTTTATTTACAATTTTTAGATATTAAATAATGTAAATTATTTATGACACAATGATGATGTATTAATTACCTTATTAATGAAATATTAACATATTTGATGATATAAAGACCCAAATAAATGTAATTTTAGACTTTTTATAAAGTAAAATAATTTTTAGGTTAATATGACATGTTATTATTTATTTAATTAAACTTTTTAGAACTAATAATTCATTCAAGATTTTCAAAAAAATCAATTACTAAATACTGTCAAAATTGACATAAAATAGTTTTTAAAACAAATATTATATTATTAATTGTTATTCTATTTATAAAAAACTAATTTTCGGACAAATGGATTAGGTAAGGTTTTATATATTAACAATTAACCACTTTGGGTTCTTTTGTCTTGTTATAGTGTGTTTATTAACCATATAGTGTAAGAAAACAAGAATACATGGTAAAAGTTAAATTATTTAACTTTGAGTTAAATCTAAATTATAAGGTAAAAATAGTAACCTAAACTTGTCTAAAACCTCTTGGTTGAGAGAATTTAGATACATACCTAAATTATCCTAGTAATAAATCAATTTAGAGCTATTATAAACCGAATATTACTTTAATATAAAACAATATTTCATGTTTTTCCTAAGGTATCCCTCTCCTCCCTTATAAAAGGGAACCTGCTCCCTCTCCTCTTTACACAACATTGAGCCTTCAAGCTTGGAAACCCCTTAAAAATTTATATTATCCACTTCCCTAGAAACATTCTGGAGGTTCGGGTCTTCTCAAAATACCAACTCTAGTCCCTTAACAGGAAGCTTAAAGGAGGTGCGTTGAAGAAGAGACAATCTCTTCTACCGATTCGTTCATGTTTCTTTCTTCTTCAACATACTCTTCTTTAGTTGTTTCATTGTAAAGTAATACAATCAGTATCACTAATATATTTATGAGATATTATAAATATGAAACAACCCCATTTCACCTTTTATCCATCCTATGGAAAATGAAATCACTGCACGTGCGTACGTACGGAATACCGTCTCCACGCCGTGGTGTAATGAGTTTTACACCACCACCTTACATGGATGGGTATAATGGTGTAAAGAGTAAATATATATAGATATTATAAAATCATACTGATTCTGAGATATTATATCATCCAATACAATTCTATTAAATAATTATGTGAATGATATCATTGCTCGTGCATACGTACGGACTACCGTCTCCACGAACGCGATGAGATTCATTTTCCATGATTAACCATTCAGGTATGATTATAATGTATATATAATAAATAATCATGAACGATATTGCATAATAATGATACTGGATTTATGTACATATATGTTTCATTTACTTAATTCCATTTAATTCAATAAGGAAACAAAAACTGCGTTCATGCGTACGTATGGCCTACCATCTCCATGAACGGTATATTTCATTCTATTTATCGATCTATCATATATATTTATATGATAAATATATATTATATATAAATCATGTTTTAAATTATAGAATTATGTGAATTATGATATAAGTAATAATATCAATAACTACAAGTCAAAACACGTATGATAAATTAAACAATTTAACCCAAAACGCAGCTTTAACATGGAATTTAAAAAAGAACGGGTAATATAAAGTCACAAGTGAACTATATATGATATCATAACAATGAATATGATTCCATAATAATTCTATGAAATTATTTAAATCATTATATAGGATTTTCAGATACATACGAGGCATATTAGACATAAGGTAAGGGATAACTTTTCCAATCTTGTTTTTATCCGAGATTGTTTATTCGTAAGTATTTACTAGGGTTATATTTATCATCCATGTCCCTGTTTTCTAAAAATGGTTTCATGTATGTTTAAATTACTTTTTAACCATTTTTTAATTTTACTACATGGTATGTAAGGAACCTTTCTTTTTTTACCATACGAGGTACATTTTGACTTTTCCAGCAAAAGTATGAGAAGAATGTTTTTGTTAACTTATACAACATGAACAGATTTCTACTGTTTCATAACATCGACTTTTTATGAAGATTCATCTAAAATATTTCATTATTATTTTCAAAAAAATCTTTTTCTTTTAAAATTGCATGGTATTTTGTAAAAAAAATTATTTTTAAGAAGAAAGGATATTTTCCTCAAGAATTTATTTCAAGTGTTTTATCTAAAACATTTTCCATCTAAGATGACATTATTTCATATGTTTATGTTTCAAGTATAATGTATCATAGTTTTTCATGGTTTCACTTTTCTTATGCTGAAATAATATCAATTTGTTTTATATGGATTATGTTATGATGGGATGATGTTTATGAAACCCATTTTATTCTTTGGGTTATGATGAATGATTTATGTTTATGTTGTGGCACATGTATGAATGATTTAAATATGAGATGGGTGGGACCTATATCTCCCTTCAATACATTGGGTAAATATTTATATCTCATGAGATAGACATGGCTGGAATGGTAAGTTAATCTGGTTCAGTGATACAGGACTGGAATGAGGAGTGAACTCGATTCAGAAAGGGACTTCATCCACTATGATGGTCTTGGGAGAAATGCCTTGGATACTATGGAAATCATATCATGTGATTAATGGTTTTCCAAAATTACATGTTTTATTCCCATTCTATTTTATCATGATTGATGTTCCTTTATGATATATGCCTTATGTTCTTCCAAGATTTATATCTTTACTCAAGATTTTGATGTTTAGATTTTATGTTCAAGTTTTTGCATTCAAATGTTTATGGATTATTTTATGTTTTCTATGATTACCCTTACTAAGAATTTGAGCTCACCCTTTTTATGTTTTATTTTCCTCAGGATATAAAGAAAGGTTTTAGGTAAGAAAACAAATTGGGAAGATCTTTATGGGAGATTTTGATGATCTTTCACCATGATTAGAAGATTGTGTTCCACGTTTCCAAAGACACTAAACTATTACGATCCTTGAGTGTTGGTTTTCATTATGTATTAAGTATTCTAAAAAAGTAATGTAATCTCCATGTATGTCAAATTTGGGATCTCTACACGCAAACAATCTCCCACCCATTCAGATTGTTGTTCTTTGAGATGATAGAATCATTCTTAATAGAGAAATTTGGATGTACAAACCTTTCTCTATAAATCTTCCATTCAGAAATCGTCTTGACAATTGAAATGTCTTTCTTGGAAGATACTTCGATAGACATTAGGATTTGTGGGGACCTTGAAAATCTAGAATAATCTTATGTAGGAGGGAAAGTCTTTAGCACACGAAAGCTTGGATCTTGATGTGGTAAAACCATCATGGATCTTTTATATAGGAGATTGAGGCGACGGTTCATCATCCATACTCAATACAATAATTTAGAAACATTCTGATCAGATCTCACAATTGAGATGATAGTCGAATTTTTTTGATAGAGTCCGATCTTTTGAGGTATTTTAAAAAAAATCATTCAGATTCAAGAAAAAGTGAATATGAAAATTTAAAAACATATGAAAATACCAAAAAGTAAAAGATGATTATAAAAATTTAAGAATAGAAACATCCCATTTGGATTGCTAGGAAGAATATTTGTATTGAGGAAAATTTTTCATGGAGAACATTAGATTCAAAAAATATTGATTATGAAAAATTTTAAACTAAGAAAATTTTATTACGAAAAATCTAACGATGGAAATATTAATTTTAAAAAAACTATGAAGAATTTTTATTATAAAAATTTGAAAATGCAAAAAAAAAAATTCATTAAATTATTTTTGAAATACAAAAATATTCATTCCGAGAAACTTTTATCTAAAAAATTCTTCATTACGAAAAATTATTAACTACAAAAATATTCATTAAGAAATATTTTTAACTACAAAAATATTCATTACGAAAAATTTTTAATAACAAAATTCTTAATTACCAAAACTTTTTAACTACAAAAATCTTCATTACGAAAATTTAGAAAATCTTTATTAAAAATATTTAAAAAATCATCATTATAAAAATTTAGAAAATAACTAACAAGAAAATGTACTCCACCTATGAAAAAAAGTTTGTTACTGAAAAGAGATAGGTTTCAATAAGAGGATTATATGGAAGATTACCTTATAGTTATAATTTATAGCTTCTGTTTAATGAATTCAAATCTATCAAAAGGTAATGATTTTTTGAAAATATCAACAAGTTGGTCGTGGGTTAAGATAAATTTAAGAATGATATCTTTTAACAAATAAAAATTTTTAAATCAATGTTTTTCCAAGAATAACAATGTTACCTATACCAATAATTTCTCCCTTAGCATTATCTCCAAAATTTACTTTTCCTCCTTTAATCTGCATAATATTTTTAAAAATGTTTTTGTTACCAGTCATATATCGGGAACATCCACTATCAATATACCAAGTATTATTGTTGGGACATTATTTATTTTACTGAAAATAAAAGAGTTAAACTTTCAGAACCCAAACTTTCTTGGATCTGGAAACTTCAGAAATCAAAATTTTAGGCATCCACATTTTCTTTGAAAAATAAGTTTTATGAAAACCTAAAGACAATGCTTTGTTTACAGAATTTTTTTCCCAATTCCCACCACACTGAAACTTAGTGCAGAACGGAGCACTTTGAGGAACAAAATAATTGTTACTAATAATTGGTTTTGAACTTGTATAACCAAAACTAGAATTATTCTTTAGAGGTCGAATTTGAGAATACATTTTATCAAAATTGTCCTTACCTAAGGTAACGTTTTACGAACACTTCTTCAAGTAAAATATTTCGGACATTATTCTAATAACTAGGTTTTTATCTTCCAAAACATTAGCTTTATCACTAGAGTTAGGCGCAAAAACATTTTCCTTGGAAATTACGTTTTCTAGATCCTTATAAAGTTTATCCTTCTCAGAATTAACTTCCTCAAGGTTTTTTTTAAAATACTTTCAAAATCATGGGATTTTTTATCAAGATCTTTAGAAAGATCTGATATTTCCTTAGTAAGAATATAAAATCTAGAATTTGTGTTATCATGATTTTTCAAGAGTTTATAATTTTCATTCTCTAGAAGATTTGGAAACCTAAACACTTTTTCATTTGTAGGTAATTTATTATCATCATCAGAATAATATTATTCATCCGAGGATTCATAATATTTACTATAAATATAATTAGTATTGAAGGATACATTGGTTATAGATTCACCATTGTGTACCTTGTCCATTAAACAATGATTTTCAAAATGCAGTCTTGCTATTAGACCAAGATTCTTCTATCCTGAAGATTCATCTGAAGAGTCACCACCACGGGCACTCCAGGTGTCATTAGCTTTCAAAAAATTCTTATATTTAGCTTTGTAGTACAACTTTATATTCATTTCAGAATACTTTTACATTCTATATTTTCTCTTAATCATAGGACAATCAGGCCTTATATGCCCGATTCTTTTTCATTAATAACAAGTGGCATCTGAGTCTTTCTTATCCTTTATTTCATTCTTCATATATCTTGATTGAATGTTCTCCTATCCAAAAAACTTTTTATTCCTTTGAGAAATAATGGATAATTTATTTTTTGAAGATTCAGTTCCACTAGATTTAGATTAAATAAAAATATTCTTAGATTTAGATCTTGTAATTCTCCCAAGAGTATTGGATTTCATATGATTTGAAGTTGTTGTAAAAGAAACATTTCAATTTCTATTTTTCTTCTTAATATTATCAGTATCTCTCTTCATTCTAGTTTCACATTGAAGAAGAGTTACAAATAATTTATCAAGACAAATCTGAGTAACCTTCATATTCTCATCTATAACTATCATCTTGGATTCCCACTCATTGAGCATGAGTTCTATAATATTATCCACAAGATATTCATCATCTAATCCTTTCTCACCCATAGATTGTAACCTATTGACAATAGTCATGAATATTTATTTTACATTATACATGGTTTCTCCATATGGAAAGAGAAAATAATGATATTCAGCTCTGAGCATGGCTCTTCTAGTATCAATAACTTTGGAAGTTCCAAAGTGAGTAACTTCAAGCTTCTTTCAAATACAATTTTATGCTTCACAAGATGAATATTGGCTATATATATTTCTAGTCAAGAACAAAGCAAAGTATTTTTTACCTTATTGTTTAGATGATATTCATGCTTTTATTGGTTGGTGAAAGTACTAACTTCCTTGTTAGGGATTTTATAACCTCCAGTAAGCATGAAAAAATTGTCTACTCTAGTATTGATAAAAAAAAGACTTCATGCGATCTATAAAATATTCATAATCATTCCCATAAAAAATAGGTGGTCTAGTAGGATTCAGGTTGTCTATGGAACTAACATTCATTCCTGCCAGCTTAAAGAAAATATTTTCCACAAAAACTTGTCAGTAATAAATGTTTGTAATCAAGGATAAAAATATCCTAAGAAAAGAAAATATAGAACAATGTAAATCATAAGCTAGAAAAATTATATGTGAATATAAGTATTTCAGGGACCTTCTCTGATACCAATTGTTGGATCGAAATGATACTAATTGTAGTATCAAAACAATTATGTAGTTCTTCAATATACAAGAGGGGGGGAGTGAAATGTATACTTCAAAAAATTCGTTTGGAACTTTTAAAGATGGTAATTCTTAACAAAGTTAAAAAAGGTAAATTCACAAAACCACTTAGTTCTACCAACTTTCTTTCATTCCATAAATATGGTTTAAGAAATGAAACTTATGAAAAGTTTTCAAAGATAAATATTCTACCTTAAAGTGTATAGAATCTCACAAATCAGAGAACAAGTATATGAAAGAATAAAATAGTTATAATTTCCTCAATAATAAAAATGTAGTGGAAAACATGAAACAATAAATGTAACAAGTAGTAAATCTATTAACCCAAATAGAAGGGTATCAAACAACCTTGGATAAAGGTCCCTTGATTTATACTTTCAGGAAATCTGTCTTACCCACACCAGGTTAATCCCTTGATACGAAGATCGAAGTCTGTCTCGCTATCCCCACAAGCTCTCAAACTTCAAGGTAGTTGGATCCTCTATCTTCCTATCCCCGAAAGCCCTCGAACGTACTCAGAAAAATTCAGAGTCACATGAAGCAGTTATTAACAAGATGTTTAGTACACAATAAGAAATAAAGTCTCTCTCTATAGAAATCAGTTCAGGAACATGTAATCTCTAGATTGATCAACTTGTTGTGATCTTGTTCAAATGATCTCCTATTTATAGGCACATATTCAATGGTCATCTTTCTCCTCAAACATTCATATTTTTCCTTGAATTTAGGAGGTACCTGTACATGTGTCATTCCAACAACAGTTGGCTAGTAGCTGAATGCACGACATCGTTTTGTAACCAAAAATTGAGTAAAAAAATGGTTATTTAACGAAATTTATTTTTCGGAGTGTAATGAAAAATAAAAGTTCAGAGTCTAACAAAAAAACCATTTACTGTTTATAATATGTAAATATTAGGTTTCTATTTTACAAAGAATTCATAACCTGAATTATAAAGAATTTTGGAGTTTTAATTTTAAGGAAATTCAAATTTTAATTTCATTAGAATTTGGAGTCGGGACTTACAATGTTCGGAGTCTTAATGCCTAAGAATTCAGTGTTTGCACGTAAAAATTTCAGTTTCAGAATTCATTAGAATTCAATGTCTGAAATTACAATGTTTGGAGTCTGAATTCATAAGAATTAAGATTCTAAATTAGTAGGAGTTCGGAGTATGAACATTGAAAGTTCAAAACCTGAATTCTGAGAATTCAGAGTCTAAACGTGGATCCTGAAAATAGAATGGTCTATATCTAAGTATTTATAGAATTCTAAGGTTTTGGATATGAAACCAAATTTTATATTTAGACATGATATGAGTAATGAAAAACACGGAAAGGATAAATTTTCCTTGGTGAAGGAAAATTTCTCTTATCAAGTAAAACATAGGGTAATTGAAATTTTCTTTAAGATAAGGTGTTTGTGATTTTGAAAACAAGAAGGAATGGAAAATTCATAGGGAAACCTTATTGACTCAAAACTAATTTCATTGAGAAAGAGGTCTAGAGGGTTAGAAAATATGTGTATAAAAACCATAGAAAAATATTATTATTATTTAATATATTGTATAATTATTATTATGGTATATGTTTTAATAATTATTCATGTTTACTTGATCGAATATATTCAGTCACTAGTAATTTTAGAGAATACTTTTCAGCCTAATATTTAAGAAATACTTGTTTTCTATTTAGTAAATATAATACTTATTTATTAATTAGTGAATAATGTAGTAATATTTATTTATTATATAGACTATGATTATTTAAGGACTTATAAATACTATAGAGTAAAAAAATAATGAGTTTAATAAGTTAACAGAGAAATAATATATATTAAATATTATTACAATAAATTTTTAAAACATGTTATTTAATAAATACTATTTGATTAATCCATGAGCTTTACACATGTCAATAAAAATAATAAAAGTTTTATAATTTTTTAGATTATGGGGTTTTCTGGGTATTAAAAATAATAAGAATATATATGGATTATTATCTTCTAAAACTATAACTATTAAAACTAATTATATTATTTCAAACCATAACACTAACAATATGTTCTATTTTTCTCCAATGACATCCAAAGAATCCTCTCACGCTAAAGAGTGTTCCTCTCAAAGGAGAATCTCAATAATGGAGAGTGATCCACCCATTTTACACCTCTCTATTCTAGAAAGAACAAAGATATTCTTTATTTATATCAATTCTCATGGAGATAAATGGTGAATGATGAAAACAGTAGGATATTTCATTCGTCTAATCATATATTCAAATAATGTTTTTGAATGGTTTATGGTCCACGTGTGGATTACCACTTGAGGGAATATACATTTTATTCTTGTGACATAATGATTGTAAGATGTCAGGAATCAACAAAGAAATAATTTAGTGAATGGTAATTATTTAATTACCCAAATTAATTTGATATCATATTTAAGTGATCATAGTTTTGGTTTTGGTGTTATTTCTTTAAATAATCCTAGAATTGATTATCCTGTTCATGAAATTATATGTCATGTACATCTCAGAATAATAATCAATTATGGTAAAATTTTGAGTTTGGAATTCCCTACCAGTGATTCCATCGCCTCTAAAACCTTCATGTTGTATCATAACGGTAATATAATAATTTATAATTTTTTAAATATTATTTTATGATTTATGCATATATTATCATTTTTCAATTTTTTGGTTTAATAATTCATTAAATATGAATCTTGATATGTCTCATTCGACCATTTTGTTATCACAAAAATAATAAAAAATGGATTTATTATAAATGAGGAACATTCAAATAACTCATATAGAGGTTTCAATGATTTTATTTGAAAAAAAAAATATTAAATAGTGTGTATCTTTTAGGTACACATCATGTACGCATGTTTAATTCACCAGGATGACTCAAAAATTAACTTAGAGAATCATGCATTTATTTCAGGAAATGTGTAGTTAATACAAATCATCTGTTAACTGGTCTAGGCTGGTGCACGATTAGCTGGACTATACAAATTATAAAATGCATAAAAGACATGTATTCCAATATTCAATGATGATACATGGGTTTATTTCATGATACATATGACTGGTAACAATGTAACTAGAAGACAACATGATGTGTCACCCATGTTCATGGCGTATACTCAATTAATGTTCCTGAAAGGAAAACACACCCAGTAACAAGGTTTATTCTATAGATAGAAAGCGAAGCATGACATGTAACTAGATAGCACACATTGGTTACATTTATTATTTATATATAATTTAAAATAAATTTATAATACTATTAAAAAATTACTAATACATGTTCCATGTGTCCTTTATTTGACTCATACATGCCATTTGATGGGTTATATATATTAAAAATATAATAAATTTCTTTATAGTATTCAGAACTACATATTCTATTTAATTTTTAATACATTGTTTACTCTACATGCATTAAAATCATAACAGTCTACATAAATAAAATGTTTTCATGTGACATTTATTTAACCATACACATCATAAAATTACGTGGTAATATGTGTATACTATATGCTATATGAGTAAAAAGTATACCACCATCATACATGATGAGTAGTTCGGATGAGTACTTACTATTTTGGCTCTATTAAATTCATTTTATACTGAATCAATTTCAAATAAATTAATTATTATTTTATAAATAATGATGAATGAGAATCTTAACAAACATTTGGATGATAATTAAGATAAAATAATTGATTAATTTATGAAGTAAATTAATTAATTCAAGTGAAATTTTTCTTAAATTGATGTTCTATGTGTCATACCTCTTATAATTATTAAAGGGTATACGTGCCTATGATGTCCTTTTATGAAAACCCCTTAGACCAATCATTTGGATCCCCTCACTTGTGTGTGAGTACAGATTATGCAATGGATTGATATCCATGGTGAATGAAGGGAGTTCAATTTTAATAACTAGATGAAAACAATATTGGAGATACATGGGAGGATAGGTGGGAAGCTGTAACATGAACAAAGTCATGGTTCAAGGTGGTTTCCCCAAGGTATAGGGTTTGTTTATTATCCACTAGATATTAACCATTAATAAAGGTTCATGGTCATACCAATTTTAATTAGTTTATTTATTTCATGTTTCAGGGATAATTTAATTATGGATGTTCTATCGTGAACATGTAAATTAATGAGTTTACAAGCATGCAATATAGAAATAAAATAAACTGGATCATTTTTATAATTTTATCTAAGAGGAAATTAATAACTTAAGTAAATAAACTTAGTATTAATAAAAATAAGATAAAGATAAAAATGGTATGCTAATGCATAATGATAAAAATCTATCAATAAAATATATTAATTATGTATAGACCCATTCTACATAAATTAACATTGAAACTTAGCACAAAGTACTTGACCAACCCAAGTTAGGGTGCTTTCGATTATTAGTGAATTTTATCTTGAGTTTTGGGTTGAATTAAACAAATTTCACGTCAAGGATTGACTACCCAAGTATGAATTAGTATAATAATGAGGCAAGGGTTGAGGAAATCCTTATTTAGGATTTTAGTATTGGGGAGTCCATTCGAAAATAAAATAGCTATGAGTTAATGTATTTGAATTGTTATGCCTACCAAAAACTCCTCAAATAACTTATCAGGACCATTCATTGGTTAAGATAAGTGGAATATGGGTCATTTTCACTATAATGTCCAAGAAATAGGATATTCTGAAACAAATGGTGTATTCTATTGGGTTTTGATAAAATAATAGGGGATTAATAAATTTAATATTTATTATCTAATATTATTAATTAGATAATGAGTTAAATTTATACCCTACATTATTATAGAAACTAAAAAACACATAACCTTTACTATATCACTGTGATCTATAGTATAGAAGGATAACGTTCTCATTGACTCTGATTTTCAAGAATAGAAATGGAACTTGTGTGATATTCTACACCCCAAAAGGAAATTATATGTGATTGAAAACTCTATTCCTAAACCACATAGAAAATTAGAAAATGAGGAAGAACTATATCTTAACCTGAAACAAATGTACAATGCCCCAAATTTCCAATGTTTCATGCTTTATCCTTGTCCAATGAGCTTCTAAATAAACATTAGGATATGGATGTGTATAGAATCATTTCCAACCTTTGTGATCATGATCACGAGAAGGTGATACAAGAGAGATATGAGATACCAAATTCACTATTCACATACAAAAATTGGTGTTCAGTGCCAACTAGGAATAATATAATCAGGTTGATTGGATACACTACCCCATATCCATGCAAGGACAACACCGGCTTTTATCAACGCTAAGAAAAACACACTGATAAAAGGGGTGCCTTTGTTAGCGTAAGCTAAAAGTACTGATAAATCAACCCTTCATCAGGGCTTTTGTTAGCACTGATAAAGGATAGGTTTATCAGATATATTATTATAATTGATAAATTTTTTTAATTAGAAAATATTATTAATCTATATTAAATTAAATTATTTTTATTAAAAAACAATGGTTTACTATATATGTATTTAATAAAAAACCCATGTTTATTATTATTATATATATATTTTAAAGATTTATATATATATATATATAATATTTTAAAAAATAATTTATAAGATTATAATTAAATAAATATATGTGTAAATAATTACAATATTATAAGAAAATTCATTAAATAATAAATATGTCTATTATATTTATAATTATATAATTATAATTATATATAAATACTATATATATATATATATGTTTATAAATATAAATATAAATATAAATATAAATAAATATATGTTTCCAATGAATTTAGTCAATAAATATATTGATCTGATTGTATAGTCGATACACATAGGCTATGTATTCATCATGAAATGGGTGAATATGATGTAACTCTTCATCAACAAACTTGAGGACATGGTAGGCATCCAAAAGGTCAAGGATAGGGACATGGCCCCGAGGATGTAACTCGAGGGCAGGAAAAATGTGTTTCTTCTAGATCTTCCAGGCTCACCCCAGAGCAGTTGAAGATTAAGAGAAGAACACTCTACTCGTTATCCACCATAATTCACTGGTAGAGTGGCAATCCAGTGATGTTGAAGAGCCTGATCATGAATTTGACCCTGATTATGGTGATGCATGATTTACTATTTTTTATGGATGTGGGGTTTCCCTTCTTTGTTCTAATCTTTCCTCTCATGTACATGTTATCTTTTCTTCAATTTTTTTAAATGGTTAGGGGCTTTAACTTCTGGCTAGACCTACTTCATATATGATTCATTCATGTTATAATCATGAATCAATTATGTTATCATAAATAAATATAATATTACAATAAATATATATAAATAATAAAAATATTTATTATATTTATAATTATAAATTTATAATTATATATAATTATTTTTAAAATATATTTATTTATAATTATAATCATTACCACCTATATATATATAATTATAAAATTAAAATAGAGACACCTATTATCATTTTATAAATAAATAAATATATATATATATATATATTTATAACTGTATACAAATAATTATAATTATATTTATTTATACTTATAAATATAAATAAATAAATAAATATATATATATTTATGTAATTACAAAATTATAATTAATATATTTATTATACCTTCAATGTTATAATTATATACAATAAAATAAATATATTTATTAATAAATAAAAATATTTATAAATACATAAAAATAAAAATAATTATAATTCTAAATAAATATAGATATATTTAAATAATTACAAAATTATAATAAATATATTAATCATATATATCTATAAAATAATAAATATAATAAATATTTTTTTTATAATTTTGTAATTATTTAAATATATATATATCTATTTATAAATATAATCATAAATAAATATGTATTTATTATTATTCTATAATTAAGAATAAAAATATTCTTATATATAGTTATGATTATAAATAAATATATATTCATTTAAATAATTATGTCATTATAAAAAATATATTTATTATAGTTATAATTTTATAAATATATATATTTAAATAAATATATTTAGAAATATATAAAAATATTTATAACTATAATTATAAATAAATATAGATATATTTAAACAATTATAAATATATATTTATATATAGTTATGATTATAAATAAATATATATATTTAAATAATTACAGCATTATAAAAAATATATTTATTATAATTATAATTTCATAAATATGTATAATTAAATTAATATATTTATAAATATATAACAAAATTTTTAAATAAATAAAAATATTTATATTTATAATTATAAATAAATATAGATATATTTAAATAACTATCAAATTATTATAAATATATTAATTATATATACTAATAAAATTATAAATACAATAAATATAATTCTTATTATTTTATAATTATTTAAATATATATTTATAATTATTAATATCTATACACATATTTATTATAATTTTTTAATTATAAATAGATAAATATTTAATTATAATTATAATTAAATATATATATAGATAATTATAAAATTATAACAAATATATTTCTTATACTTATAATGTTATAAATATATATAATTAAGTAAATATATTTATAAATATATATACATATTTATAATTACAAATGTAAACAAATATAGATGTATTTAAATAATTATAAAATTTTACTAAATATATTAATTATATAAATTTATAAAATAATAAGTATAATAAATAAAGTTATGAATATTTAATAATTAAATAAATAAATAAATAAATAAATATAGTTATAATTATAAATAAAAATATATTTATTTAAATAAATAGGAAATTATAATAAATATATTTATTAATTTTATAATTTTATAGATATATATAATTAATTTACTAATTATATATAATTATAAAATTATAAATATAATAACTACAGTTATGTGAATTTTATAAGTATTTTAAAAAATATATATAAATTTATAGTTATAAATATAAATATAAATATAGATATATTTTTTTTTAATTTTTTATAATAAATATATAAATAATATATATTTATTCTAATAATTATATATATAATAATTATATTTATTACAATTTTATAATTATAAATATATATTTATTTAATTAAAATATTTATATCTTTACAAATATATGTAATTATATAAATATATTTAATATATATATATATATACAAATGAAAATAAATATTTATTTATGTATAGTTATAATTATATATAAATAAATATAAATTTATTATATATAAAATTTTATAAGTATTGATAATAATATATAATAATTATTAACATTATAAATTTATCAACACCAAAAAAGAACTAATAAATGTAGGTTTGATCATCACATTCTATTTTACTGCTGATAAAACATGCCTTCACCAGTGTTTTTTTAAAAGTGGAGATAAAAGTCTTCCCCCAATATTATGAAAGTAACCCTAACAGTCTCCATCCATCATGCCTTTAAAGCTTCCATGAAACTATCTCCCAACCCCGTCGTTGTCTCTCCCTACCACACCTTCTCCTTCTCCTTTGTCGACGTCGTCGCCGTTGGTCCCTACCATGCCGCTGTCTCTCCTTCTGCCATTGCTCCCTATAATGCCGTCGTCCATCCCTACGAGCATCGTTCTCTGATGGCTTCACTACCTACCGTAATCACTCCCTGACACCGTCCCCCATTGCCGCAATCACTCCTTTGAATGTAAGCCCCTTTGAGATATCATCACTCACCGTCACCTTAATTTTATGTTTTTTTTCAGTTCATTTTTGGTTAGGTTTTCATGATGATTTCAACTGGATCACGGAGTAATTCAACCCAGTCAATAAGAATTTTTCTTTGTCTGTGTAAAGGAGGACCTGAGATAATCTATGCATGTTATTGCACATTGTTTCAAATAAGTTATGTTTTTTTTTCTTTTCAAATCTTATCTAAAATAAATTAAATTTATGATCTAATCATTGTTGGTTGTTTAGTCTTCAACATAAAATGGTGCTGGGAGTGTGTCTTAGACCTCTTATGGGTGATTAGTTGTGGATCTGATGTGTGGAGAGCACCCGATAATTATTTAGAATTAGGCATGTTTGAATTAATTCAGAAATTAATTAATATAAAAATTAGAAAATGATTGGATGTTATAGTTAATGCCTATGAATTGGCACCCCAATTACCAAAGAAACCTATCATCAAAGGTTTTAACTCTCCACATAACACTTTTCTTATATGAGTATCCAACGTTTACACACTATGTATATGCAATATCCCAATGTGGATGTCAGACTCATTTACAATCATACATATCCTACATGTAAGCCTCCTTTCCACATGGTCATATATTTTGGGAAGATATAAAATAAGGATTCTAATAAATACCTCATACACACCTCAAAATAAAAACAAGAGTGAATGAGAAGGTTATTTTTTTTGAGTATAAAAACCATTTCACCCCAACCAGGATATATTCTATCTGAACCTCAAAATCATATCTTTATTAAGTCATACCCCCTATCAATCCCAACATAAAAACTCATAAGCATACTATGTTATACCTCCCACGAGTCATACCATCACTAAACTATCCCCCCCAAGGAAACTAAATTCAACTCAGAGATCCTTATTTTTTTCTTTTATTTTTAATAATGAGTACCATGTGTTTTTCATGAATTTCAATATCTCAAACTTGGGTGTAGCCTGAATTAAGAGAAGTAATTGAGTAATGGAATCCCTTAAATGTAGTTCTTTTTCAGCGAATCCTATTTCTTATTCAATATTATCATGAATTTATATAGTATTCTGTTGGGATTTTACATCGATCAAGTACATCATACCATTTTCATCAACCATTTTTTCATTATCTACATTCTTTATTAGTGGCGATGAAGACATGAAATTACTAATGTTAATCTACTTTATTCTCATATCTCATCAATAAAAATTGTACTTAATCCTCTACAATTTTAAAAATTGAACTACCATAGATTAATATTTGTGAAAAACATCCCCATGGATATGAAATTTCATCCAATAATTATTAGAAATTATCATTATTCAATAATTTATAGGATGATAATATCAAAGGGAATGATTAAATTCCCTACATAGACTAATAAATCATCCTAAAGTCCAATTTCATACTGGATGGATGGGTTAAATAGTTAACAAAAACATATAATGTAATGGGATTTATTTTCTTGATAATATTTAGCGTCATAGGCCGGATAACCCCATATAAATCAAAACGGGAATTCATGAATGTTCAAGCACTAATATTGCATGGAATAGAAAAGATACATGGATCATGAAGATTTAGTGAAATATTTCATTGAACAATAACTAAGAAATCCTCTTTTATAAAATTCACTCATATATATTTTAATTTATTTTTATTATAAATGAGTTCCTTAAGGAACATGGCACTTGATGACATTTGGGATATTTTAATGGTAAATGGGATATTGACATAACATTACGTGAAAATTTACATTAACATTTTATATTACTATTAATCCTTTCAATGGATCTTCCTCTTTATAAATGGATTATGTGTCACTTACAGATATACATTGGTGATATTTCATGTGTCCTTAATCCATGCTACATCATCTTATTTTTATGAGTATTCATATATACATTGTTCCCTTTATTTTTCATTCCTTTTCATGTTTTCTTTATCATTAAATCATTGTTTTTTTGAAATTATTTCTTTATTATAATTATTCTTATATGAGTCCCACAAGGTATAAATGGTGCTTCCATGTGGTTTTATCCCTTTTTATGGAATGGTATTTAATTAAAATTATTTGGGTAAATTGATAAATATATTTTTAAAAGAATTAATTTGGTTTTTAAATCTATGGTAATCACTATAATTATGTTTTAAAAATTATTCTTGTGTTAATTATATTCCAAACCATGACTTTGGGTGATTTGAATGCGTAAAAAATGTACGAAAATTTTGTTTTATTTTTAATGTGGAGAGTTAACCCTTGTGATCTATATTAAAACCAGTTTTTTAGCCTTGGATAATTTTTATATCAATGTTCTAGATAGTTTAATGATTTTATTATTTCCTAATGAGATGGATGATTTCAAAAGGGCGTGTTTTCCCATATAGATTCGATTTTGAAACTTGTTGTGTCTTTGAATATTTCTCAATGGCCATTTAAAGGGTAGTGTAAATTCCAATTTGAGTTTAAAAGGTGTTTGGATAAAACTGGCCCTAATATTAGATTAGGATGTATTTTATAAATTATTAATGGCTTATAAATCAAGCCGTGTTTTAAAAATTGAAGGTCCATTTGAAATTTTATAAAAAATGAATTTTTATAAGAGGTGTGGTGCCCGATTAAGCCCCTTTTATTTTTGTATAACTATTGTAGCTTATGATCCCATGGGGATGTTTGCTAATAATGACCTATTTTTTTGGGACTTTTGGCGGTGCAGATATGTTTATTAGTGAGGACTTAGTTTCTATATCTCAAGTTAAAGTCCGTTTATTAAATCATCATAATGATGATGTCCATGAAACTAGAATCCTTCTTAAGATCGTTTTTCGATTTTATATCTCTTCTTATATTGTATCCCATACTATTCTTATTATTTATTGGAAAATATTTTCTTATCAGTTTCCCCATGATTTTTTACTTTACATAGTGTTTCATGACTATGTTCTTTCTTCCTTATTTATATGGGTGGCTTTTAAGATTTATAAAGAAGGGACTATGAAAGTTTTTTGTATAACGAACAAACGAAAGCATGATTTTGAAGTGTTTTCCAGCTATTTTAAATTTGAGTTTGAAAAGTGTTATCAAATGGATAAAGTTATAATGGTTTTTATTTTAAACTCCAAGAATGTTTTAGTTGCGAAAATATAGTTTGAGGCCACCATTCCATGTTTTATAGAAATAGTTGGTTTTCAAACATATTTTAGAAAACTGTATGATAATTGAAAACCTCATTGAGTTTTCAAATATGTATTGAAAAAATGGGAGTTTGTGAAATATTTTAAAACAAGAAATTAAAAGGTGATTTTTCCAAGAGGTATTGGCTGGGAAAAAATGTTTTCATAGTGATTTTTTTAAATCATAGATGAAAGGTTTTAACACACTTTTATGTGTTACTACTTATTTGGAAAACATTATTGAAAAAAATTATTTTTCTAATGTATTTCATAATATATTTTTTAGGATGTAATATGAATGTGATATCTTACTTTTGGTAGGTTCTGGTGACCTATTGGACTTTCAGATCGCGCTTACATTTTATAGGTTTATATTTGTTCTGGCTGGTTTTGCTTCCTTTGAATCTTATGAGAGGGACACATTATTCGATGGTAACCCGAGTTGAACATATTTTATGTATTTGTTTTGTAAAATATTAAAATTAAATAATAAAAAATAATGGATACCAATAAATAATGGATGGATGCTAATCTTATAAAAAAATATGATGAATAAAGAGTGAAATAGTTCATCATGTTTGAAAAAGATCATGCATATGATCCTTCTCAAATACTTATTCAGTTTTTACACTATTGTTATTCTGTAAAAAATAGTCCTTATGAGTTAGAATAACTCTTTATCATTCAAAAAATTGATCGAAGTTATAAATGATGGAATAAACAAGGTGGAAAAGATAATGTAGGTAATGGATGGGATTTCACTTCATTTTATGGATCATCTGATATGTCTACAAGTTTGGAAAATAAAGAATACCCTATAGAGGATGTGATTACATTTGTGAATGATGATGAAGATAATATTGAAAAAATAAAAAGGATAGTTGAATACAAACATCACAATTTCCCAAAATTATTTGAGATGATAATGAGTTTTGAAAAGACACAATTATATACTGGTTGCACTAAATATACCACATTATTGGCTATACTGATGCAGTATAATCTAAAGTTAGGAAATGGATGGAGTGTCCCAATTTTATGGAACTAATATCTCTTTTTAATGAAATTTTTTGAGAACATAATAATATCCTAAGCCTAATATACAATTCCAAATGAATTCTATAATCGATGGGAATGATATCTAAAAGAATACATGATTTCTTGAATGACTATGTACTATTTGTGAATGAACAAAAATCACATAAATAATTACTAAAGTGTGGTGCTTATTGATACAAGAAAGATGATCCTGTCCTAAACATGTTCTATGGTAAATTCTAATTAAAACAAGATTTATGTTCCTATATATAAGTGAATAGTCAGAAGGAAAATTGACATGGACTATAGATACAATAATAAAATATGGGACACTACTTCACCTCATAGAGTCTCCTCAGTGGAAGAGAATTGATCATGATTATATTCAATTTGAAAATGAGCTGAGAAAGACTTTTCTTGTATTATCTATAGATGGAGTGAATCCTTTTGGTTTTCAAATAATGAATCAAAATACATGGCTGGTTAAGATGGTAAATTATAATTTTTCCCCATGGTTATGCATGAAATGAAAATACATCCTATTATCTATGCTAATATCAGGACAAAAAAATCCAGGTAATGATATTAATGTTTATTTGACTCCATTGATTGATGGTTTAAAATTATTGCACTATTCCGGTGTTATATAGTATGATGCTTAAATAAATCAATATTTCATGTGAAAATCCATGTTGTATGGGCTGATAAATGGATTTCCAACTTATGGAAATTTTTTAAGGTATAACATTAAAGGAAATCAAGGGTGTCTCATTTTAGAAAAAGGTACACATTTAATTAGGTTGAAACATTCATAAAAAATAATGTTTCTAGGACATCACATGTTTCTACCCCGATAGAATAAGTACCAATCTTTGATGACATCATTCAATGGATGTTCTGAAGAATAAACCAAACCTGTTTCTACTAATTGGAGATCAACATTTGGAGAAAGTAAAAGATATGAACACTAGTTTTTGTAAATAGTTTTTAAAATTATTTTGAAAACCTATTAGAAAAAGAAATTAGTTATTATTTGAGTAACGATACTAGAATTTTAGGTATGTCAGAAATTTTATTAATATAAATCATGTAGAATTAAGGCTAAGTTAGACATGGTTTATATGAGAATATGATATGATTTGGAACTGGTGAAGGGTTAAAAACAAACTTATCTTCCTCTAGCTGCTTACACTCTTTCCAAGTAGAAGAGATATTAATTTTTTAACTCTTTGAATGACATAGTAGTTTTAGAGGCGTTTTCATTGAATATCAAGAATATCATGTCAATTACCAATTTAATGTTAAAGGGTCTGAAATCACATGATTTTCGTGTTTTGATGAAAGATCTAGTTCCAATATCATTACATTACATTTTCTCTAGAATGTCCATCATACATTTTCCAATCTCTACATTTTCTTCAAAGATATATGGAGAAATGTTATAGAACTAAAAAATTGGTAACTATGGAAAGAGAAATTGTCTTCATATTATACGAATTGAAAATGGTCTTCTTACCAGCATTATTTGATATGATGGTTCATTTGATGGTTCACATGGTGAGAGAGATTAGACTATGTGGTCCTGTATACTATAGACAGATGTACCCAATTGAACTGTATAGAAAGATTTTTAAAGGGTATGTCAAAAGATGAATTTACCTAGAGGGATCTATTATGGAGTGATATATTGTTGAGGAATACATTTAATTTTCTATAGAATACTTTTCTAGTGTGGAAATCATTGGTCTGCCAAAATCTCATCACACAGGGCACCATGCAATAAAAGGAATTTCTGGAAGTGATGTTGTCACAATCAATATTATAGATTGGGATCAGTCTCACCTTTACATTTTTCAAAACTAATTATAGGTTGGAGCATAATTTTAAACCCACAAAGAAATTATTAGGCATTTGAATCCATCTAGGGATGAAATTTGGATATCAAATACACATAATCAACAATTTGTAGGATTGTTTTGGGACTATATTATTAAGGAGTTGGATGTAAATACAGATTCAATTTCAGAATGACATCGATGGATAGATGGATAACCATATGTGTATGTATTAAAATACAATGGTTATGTAATTAATGGCTATAAATTCCATAAAAATGAAAATTAGGAAGAAAGAACCATGAAAAATAGTGGGGTTACACTTGTGTCTGATGTGATGCATGTTTCCAGTGATAAGGACATAAATCCTATTTACTTGAATATGTCATACTTTGGCATCATCAAAAAAACATTGGAGTTCAATTATACAACATTCTATGTGATTATTTTTCAATGCAAGTGGGCTGATAATAGGAGTGATGTTAAAAAAGATGAATCGGGATTCGTGTAAGTTTATTTTAATAAGTAAGGGTACAACGAAGAACCATTTATAATGGAATCACATGTAGTACAAGTATTTTATGTTCTAGATCCCAAAAACAGAAAGTGGAAAATTGCTCTGTTATCAACCAAAAAAACTAAATGGTTAGATGAAAATTAAACTAATATTTAACTTTTCATTGGGATGTAATAACCTTTTTTCAGTGGTCCGTATTTATATGGAGTTTTGTATACTAGAGGATACCATAATGATGGGATTTGGATAGTCGACAGAGGGGTCAAATCCGTTTATCCTTTAAAAAATATCAATAATAAGGTTATTTTTTTGTAATATACATTGTATTAACTTATGTTAATATCTTTTCACTACTATATTTATGGTTTCTAAATCAAATGTAAAAAAAAACTTCAATAGATAATGCACTTTTCATGTGATGGTGCTCTCAATCTTGAGGAACAAATAGTGTCTGAACCTACTACTTCTCACAGTGTAGAGAAACAATGACCTTCTACATGTGCTGGTGCTCCAATCATCAGAAACAATATTTTTCTAAACCTGTTTCTACTCCTAGGGTAGAGGTAGAATTTTCATCTATATATGATAATGCTACTACTCGAGTGTAAAAACATGTTAGAGATGTTGAATATGAAGAAAATGGCAGGTGTTGAAGGAATGACGATGTAGAAAAAACAAGAGCATTTTTGTTTTACATTGTTAGAAAAAATCCTTAAGGCTAAAATTAAAGAAATCAAATACATGTTCATATAGAATGTGAGGGACCAACATATTAACCACAATAAGGCCATGTTCATTAGTTACATTGGAACCATCACCTGATAATGCATGATGATTGATGTAGATTCATGGAAAAATGTTGTGCTTGAGATTAGGACACTAATGTTGGAAGACATTACTATATCAATATGATATAATTTACTTATTTTACTAAAAAATAATATAATGAAACATTGAATTACTCTTCATCATTAATAGTAGAGTTAATTTATAGTATATGAATCATATAATAAATATATACTAATTCTTACTGTAAGGATTCCCATAAAAATTTTCACAATTGTAATTATAGATCATATTAAAGATTCTAAAAGGAAAACAATCCTCCAACCACCACTAATGTATACAGAATGACAACCCAAGAAGTGAGGGATGCAATTACTAGACATCATGAAAATGTGTCTTTTCAGGTATGCCGTGTCGAGTAATAAGTTGTTTGGTGATATGCGTATTCATCACATTGACTGGTTTTTTATGAAATAATAAATTAGTACTGAAAATAAGGAATAGATAAAAAACCTAGTGTACCCCTACCATAATGGAAGGATGGAGTATACTTCACTTGAATAAAATTGGTATATATTTTAGACGTACTGTAATACTTTTATGTGACATTGAACAAAAACAAAATTATGTTCCACTATTTATATGTAAATTGAGGACTCCAAAATACAAAATCCACTTCTTTCGCATGCCTTGTGCTATGGAAGGAGGTATGTGTAAATAAAGATGTGATACTAATATATGAAAACAAAAAAAAGTGTCAAAAACATGTGTAAGTATGACATAATAATAATTTGTTTTTATTTAAATAACTATTACATAATATTGATTACTTATTTTCCTATATTTTCAATCCAACATAGTCACATGAATTAGTAACACCTGTATCAGATGAAGACATACTATTAGTGGCATTGAAGCATCCATAACAGTATGCCTGCATTAGAGGTGTGGGTTTTGGGATGACACCCAAAACATATTTTGAGAGACAAAAACAAGAGGAGGAAAAAGATACCGAAATTAAACCAATGAAATAAATACTAGCTACCCTTGAATAAAAGTTCCAATTGAATAGAAAGATTTTAGCAACTATTATGGGGGGGGGGTGGAAATACAGAGAAGAAACAACTCAAGAATTACCATCGTGCGAAGATCCCAACCCACCCCCACCAACTTCGAGTCAAGCCATTCACATCAACGAGATCTCTTATTCATGGTAATCAATATTCTAATAATTGTTTCTATGAAATGTGAATAAGACAAACACGGATACCTTTACCGTATTGATATTCTATTGGGGGGAAATGATGGGGATTTATATCTATCAACACCCACCCATCACCTTGTAGCAAGGGCTACAATGTTCAATACCCATGATGAATGACTACAGAAAAGACCACTTAATATATGTCATGTGAGAGTGGGGATGTAATGACCCGAAAATGTACTTATTTTATTTATAGATATCTTTTCTCCTAATAACTTTTTATTATGTTTTACAATAAAAGAACATCAAACTATTTCAGACCCAAATTTTAGTTTTCAAAAATGATATCATTATTATAAAAAATTAAGGTATATGGAATAATTAATATTTTAATTAAACAGTATGATTAAAACTCCCCTTTTAAATGTAAATGATAAAATAAATTTTTTAACTGTAAGAAATTTCACTATGCAATTTTATTATTCCAATTCTATCTTCTATTATTTTTTATAAATAAGTATTTTTATTTTTAAAAGATAAATTTCTCATATCTAGAAAATTAATATGGTTAAATAAACATCATATTTTAATTTCAAATTTCAAAATTAATCTAGTCTGAATTTTTAGTAGTTTTCTAAGAAGTGTTAATTTTTTAATAAATATTATTTTATTTGACAAATAATGTTGTATGAATAATGGTTTCTTGATGAATAGTATGTGATGAATAGTTTTCTTTTAATTAATAATAAAAATATAGTTTATTATTAAATAAATTTTTTGTGTAATGTTTTTGGAAAAAGAGACATACACGTTTGCGATCACTAAGATATTTAGAGTCTAATGAGGTCAAATTAATTTTTTAGGTGAATAGTATCTTAACCCTTTGAAATAGTAATTTTACCCATTCTAATAGTATGAATAATAATGAATAGTAAATCATCCAAAAAATATACACTTCACCCATGAATATATAAATACAATTTAGACATCTTACAAATGAAAAGATGATTATAGAATAAGTTTCTGTATTTTTGTATGTCATAAATATTTTTTTTTAAATTTTATAAATAATATAAAAATTAAAAATAGAAATTCATTTTAAAAAATGTAATCATAAATTTTTACTTTATTTTCATATGGTTATATGATAATTTTATAGGAACTTGACTACTTTCTCAAGGAGTTAAAAAACTAGTTATAATTTTAGAGTTGTTTTTTGGAATAAATAATGATTTTTTTAAAAAAATTAAATTCAAAATATATAAAAAATTATTTTCATAAAATGGAGATCATTTTCGAATTCAGATCATTGATATTATATTAGGGTGAATTGATAAGATTTTTTAAAAATGTTTTGTTTTTCAGTGAATAATAAAAATACAGTTCTTGAGTTTTGGTGTGATTAATGACATCATAAATGATATAATCATTATGTAAAAATTTTGGTAGATTTGTGAATATGAATATATTTTTATAAGTTGTCCTAAGTGGACAATACCATGGGAAAATAACTTGGGCGAGCACATGGTTTTGCAAATACCACCGATGAGGTGTCCCTTAAAAATTAATAAAATATTTCCTCACTTTTGCGATAAATACCATCCCATTACTTAATTAATTTAATTCCAAATCCTTCTCACTTACGATCTAGTTTTTTTCCTCCCATGGAGTTCTCCAAAGGTTCCCTCAAGCCCCCCAAGGTCCCAACATTCGAGCTTTCAAAGTTTCTCTTCAAGGTAAGGGAACCTTTCACCCTCCTCTTTAAGTCATGACTTCCTTTATGTTATGTTTTCGGGTTTCCATTTTATTATTTGGTGGTATGTTATTATATGTAATTATTTCTAACCATTTTATGTTAAAATTGTGGTAGACCCTTTCCATTATCATCAACTTATTTTTTTTGAATTTTAAGCGATGCTGTAATCCTGACGAATTTTTTGTAAAGGAAATTTCACCTTCTATTTCCATTCAAGTTTCCTTTTCATGTGTTATATCAATAAAGTATCCATACCATGATATTATTTATTTTTATCCAGTAACCATACAATATTATGAGTTATTTATGAGTTATTGAACCATTTCCCCTCTCTTTTCAATATTTTATAAAACCATGTTGTATAGCCATTATGCTGTAGAAGTTTCATCTCAAAATATCTTTCTTTTTGTCAGGAAATTATCTTATTTTTTTTATGTGAATACCCAAATCTATTTTCATTTCCATAGGTATTCATTGAGACATAAAATCTATATATTTGATTCTGGAATTGACATACATATAACCCTCACTGACTTTCCATGGTTTATAAATGACATTATAGTCTTATATTTAAGCACTTTTTAAACATCATGATTTTGAAACGAAACCCATTTATTTTATTCTATTTCGGATATTTATGAAATGTTTCATTATGATCTATGTGGATCAAATGAAAATAAATACATATTAAGGGTTCAACCTGATATCACTCCAATTCATTGGGTAAATAAATTAATCTCTAGAGATGACAAGTCTCATGATACCTTGGTAAATAATCCTGGTATTTTTTATGAAAACTTAGTGAGGAACATTGGTGACATGTTCATGAGTGTATAAATTAAATTTTGTAGCAACATATTCAAGTTATAATTTTTTTCTTTTTATTCTGATATTCCTCTCCTTCCATTTCTCATGCCTTTATGTTTTCATTAAGTTCTTATTGATATCACAAGTAAACTAATTCCCTTGCTTTGCTTAATGAGCCTTCTGCTCACCCTTTCCTTTGACACATGTCTCCAGGTTATGAGATGTGATAATTTTACTTTGGATGATCTTATAATGAAACATTACAAGTGGATTAGAAGAATTTATTATATTGTTTTCATGTTTTATGTTCCTAATTTCCAAGTCACTTTACTTTAAGGATCCCCTATTTGTAAAATGTAATGAAAAGTTATGTATTAAAATGTCAGGATTCTATAGTAGGTATAAAAGGACAATTTATTTATTTGTGGAAATTATGCTATGAAAAAGTTATTAGGAACCCTATAAAAAAGTATATATATAGAAAAACTTCTTGTTATTTTTATGAAATATTATGTAAGTGGTTCCCGAACAAATAAATCCATGTATGGATACGAAAAAGTAGATGTGGATCTAAAACAGATGTACCTAAGAGTGAAAACTGAGATAAGGAATTTCAGGTTTGACACGGGGTATCCTGGTACACCACAATGGGCCTTGTTGCACTCTTGGTTTGACCCTCCCAGTGGATATGTTTGGTTAATCATAAGCTTTTTATGAATCATTATGAAAGATTTATAGAAAATGTAATTGTTAAAGAATATTATTTTAAGACAAAAAATTACATTATAATGATATGTTTCCAAATAGAAATAAATTTCTAATAAGGGAAAATTGTGAGGATGAAATTTATTTAAGGGGGAAGAACGAAATGACCCAAAAAATGTACTTATATTATTTATGGATCTATTTTCTCCCAAAAACGTTTCATTATGTTTTAAAATAGAAGCATTTCCAATTACTTTGGACCCAAATTGTCGTTTTAAAAAATGATAAAATTATTATAACAAATTAAATTATATAGAATAATTATTATTTTAATTAAATAGTATAATTAAAACTCCCTTTTTAAATGTAAATGATAAAATAATTTTTTAAGTGTCTAAAATCTCACTATAAAATTTCAGTATTTCTTTTCTATCTGCTATTGTTTTTAATAAATAAGTATTTTTATATTTAAAAGATAAATTTATCATACTTTGAGAATTATATTGGTTAAATAAAAATCATTTTTGAATTTCAAATTTCAAAATTAATCTAGGCTGAATATTTAGTATTTTTCTAAGAAGTTTCAATTTTTCAATGAATAGTATTTTATTTCATGAATATTGTTGGATGAATAGTGTTTTCGTGATTAATAGTATTTGATGAATAGTGTCATTTTGATTAATAGTAAAAAAATATTTAATTATTAAATAACTTTTTCTATGTAATTATTTTTGAAAAATGGACTTACACGGCTGCGATCAGTAAGATATTTAGAGTCTAATGAGGTCAACATAATTTTTTAGGTGAATAGAAACACAACCCTTTGGAATTGTAATTTTAACCTTATGAATAATATTAATAGTAATGAATTTTAAATCATCCAAAAAATAGAAACTTCACCGAAGAATGTATAAATACAACATCTTAAAAGTGAAAAAACGATCATAGAATAAGTTTAGGTATTTTTTATGTCATACATATTTTATTTACAATTTTATAATTAATTAAATAATTTAAAATGGAAATCTATTTTAATAAAATGTAATAATTTGTTATTAATTTATTTTCATATGGTTATACAATAATTTTATAGGACCTTGATTACTCTCTCAAGGTGTTACAAAATGAGTTACAGTTTTATAGTTCTTTTTGAATAAATAATGATTTTAATTAAAAATAAAAGTAAAAATATTTAATAAAATATTTTCATAAAATTTAGTTCATTTATAAATTCAAAGCATAGATATTTGGTAAAAAATGTGAATTTATGATATTTTTATAAAATGTTTTGTTATTTCGGGGAATAGTAAAAAATAAAGTTTTCAGTTTAAGTTTGATTGACGACACCATAAATAATGTAATCATGAAGTAATAATTCTGGTAGAATTGTGAATAATAAGATATGTTATGAGGTGTCCCTAGTGGCCAATACCATGAGAAAGACCATTGTTTTTCAAATACCACCGATGAGGTGTCCCTTGGAAATTAAGAAAATATTCCCTCACTTTTTCTATAAATACCAACCCCTTCCTTCATTAATTAAATTCTGAATTCTCTTAAATGAAGATATGGTATTTTTACTTTCCAAGGAATTATCCCAAGGTTCCATAAATCCCCCAAGGTCCCAAAATTCAAGCATTCAAAGTTACTCTTCATGGTAAGGGAACCATTAACCCTCCTCTTTCAGTATTAAATTCCTTTATGTTATGTATTGTAGTTTCCATTTTATTATGTGGATGTATGTTCTTATATTTCCTTATTTATATCCATTTTATGTCCAAATTATGATAGACCCTTTCCAGTCCCATAAACTTATTTTTATGAATTTTTAGCAACGTCATTTGGGTGCCAAATGTTTCGTAAAAGAAATCACATCTTTTTTTTCAAGTATCCTTTTCATGTGGTATATCATTTAAACATCCATGCCATGATATTATTTATTTTTTATTATGTACCCATACTTTATGATGCTTTTTTTGGACTAAATGAAAATTTTCTCTTGTCTTTTCAATATTTTCTAAAACCATATTGTATACCCGTTATTCTATAGAATTTTCAACTCAAAATCTATATATTTTTATCAAGAAATTCTCTTGTTTTATTTATGTGAATACCCAAATATATTTTCATTTCTAGAGGTATTCATAAAGACATAAAATTTATCTATTTAATTATATAATTTACATATATATAACCTTCACTCCATTTTCATGGGTTATAAATGACATAATGATATTATTTTGAAGCACTTTTAAAATGTAACGATTTTGACAAGAAAACCATTTCTTTTATTATATTTAGGTTATTTATGAAATGTTCGATTATGATCTACATATATAACATGATAATAAATACATATTAATGGTGAACCCTGATAGTTCCCCAATACATTTGGTAAATAATATAATCTCTAGATATGACAAGTTTCAAGATACCTTGTGAATAACCCTAGTAATTTTTATGACACATTGGGGATGAAACACGGTGATATGTTCATGAATTTCTAAATTAAATCTTGTACCCATATATTCTAGTTTTGATTAATGTTTTTTATTATGATATTCCTTTTCTTATCTTCATCATGTATTTATGTTTTTCGTTATGTTCTTTTTGATATAACAAGTAAACCGATTCCCTTGATTTCCTTACTGGGACTTCTGCTCACCTTTTCCTTTGAGGTATGTCTCCAGATTATGAGATGTGGTAATTTTACTTTGTTTAAACTTATTATGAAGCCTTACAAGTGGATTAGTAGAACTTATTATGTTTTTTTCATGTTTTATGTTCTTTATTTCCAAGACACTAAACTTTAAAGATCATCTGTTTGTAAAATCTAATGAAAAGATATGTATTAAAAAGAGGGGATGCCATATGGGATTTGCATTGATCATGAGATGAGAAACTATATACCTCTTCAACTTTATCACAATTATATTTATATGGTCGACAAATATATTTGATCATTTATCTCATGGACATCAGATCTTGTAAAAAAATTTTGGCAATGAGGTATTTATTTCAAATTTATATTAGAATATAATCCTTTAAAAATTAATGAAAAAATTTATGAACCCATGAATGTTATTATATACGGAAAATGGGAAGGGGTTAAATTAAATTCTTACTTAAAACCATCTACAAGATCAACCAAACAATCATAAATATCTTCTGAAAGAACCTTTACCCCACTTATTCCATATCCGCATTTACTAGGATTAAAGGTTCATGTGGATACAATGTTACAAAATGGTAGTACTCACATAGTTGACTTGGAATAAAATATATACATAGAGAAAGGTGAAGAAAACATTGGTGTTGGAAATGTAAATGAAATCCTCAAATACGATTTCCTAGGTTCTTTAGTTGTAAATGTTTACAAGAGGTATGTTTTTGTAATTTTATATTCCAAAAGATGATATACTATTTTAATTATGAATAAATAAATTTTATATTTTTTTCTCGAGTATATATCAACATAAATGGAAGGGATTTCCCCATGAATTTTTTACTTATTATTCCTCACACATGTGAAATAGAATAAATAAAATAGAATCTAAAAAATGGATGAAATAGTGGCGCACCTGGTCAAGTCATTTAAAAGTAAACTTTTTGATGACATACACTTCTTAGTACCACTGATTCAAGGAAAAAACTATAAAATTAAATAATATGACATATATTTTCATTTCTTTTATTTTTTATTCATATTTTTCTTTTAGGAAACATTTGATGCTCATTATAGTCAATTTAGATTATCTAAATATTTATTTCCAAGATTAACTACAGGAATACGCAAAAAACCGACCACTCATGATTGAAATTTTTAATAATAAATACACCACATCAAAAAATTTATAACTAAAATTAACATTATATAATTTGTATTATATTTTTTAGGGTTATGTTATGATATGGTGATGCAAAAATATAATGAAAAACAAGAAACGAGGTCAGCAGCTAATTACAAGGATGCTACAAATTTATACAACTAGAAAAATATGAGGGTATATATAATAATATTTCTCTATCAAACTCATATCAAAACAAATTAAATATTATTCTCAATCTTTTTTCAGGGGATGAAACAAAAAATTGAAAATTTTGTGATTATTATGTTTATAAATTTTTGAGAGATATCATATTGCATGAACAAACAAGCATCTCTGAAGAGGTATTTTTGAAGATAATTACAATTTAATTTAAATTATTTATTAATCATTTGTTTATTTATATTTTTCTAGTATTACTATGAATATAAATAAGAATCATATTCACATGATGATATAAATTTTCTTAGTCATGAATGGGCAACATACTTGATGACAAAATGCACACAAATAACATGAAGATGTGACATGCATAGAAGTAATGGATTGTTTCATATTTATGTATAATTTGTTTCTATTTATTATTACTCAAAATTTGATTGTTTTATTATACATGTGGATTCCTTTGTTCGAGATAGGGTGGTTTTTTCAAAGCTACTGATACCCATGAGAGATTGGGCTTTGAGAAAGAAACTAAGATAATGACCACAAAGAAATGAGTCTTGAATAAATACAACCATCATTAAAATTTAAATTAATTATAGTTATTTAATTAATTATTACATCATTTTATATACTATTTTTTAGTTAATTTATATATAATTTTTATCTAACACTTACTTAGTTTTTTAACATATCATTAATCTTTCCATTGCTTCTCTTTGGAGAACAACCAACAGTGCATTGATTCAACGTTATTTTATAGAAACTTATTTCTTTTTGAAAACTAAAAGAGTGTAGGAAGATCATGTTCTCATTATAGGGACATCATGGGATATAATGGGAAAATTATCATCCTCTAATTTCCTAGATTTCAACAACATGAATGTTTTTCCGCTAAGAACACAGAATAAATATGCAGTGATGACAGCTCGACAAATAAAGGTAATGTAAATTTTGATAGAAATGGTAGTTAATGTTTATTTCAATACATTGGGATGTTTATCAAAAACTGAACCTCAATATGACACACAATATCATAGTTATGACTCCAAGTAATTATTTCTATCTAAAATTGAAAAAAATTTAGTAAAAAGGACAATTGACATACTAAAAACTATGAAAACCTATTCATATTATTTTCATAAATTAAGAAAATCATCCATATGTCATTTATGAAATGTAGGATTCATCCTCACCTCAATCAGAGGGATAATGCGCCCAGTATGACTCAAATTGATTTTTTTATAGTTAAGATTGACATTAATTTTAGTAAACAAATGATGTGAGTTACTGAAAACCCATAAAATAAATCTGGATTATTTTGATACTTTAGGAAAATTATCCATAATTAATTTGTGACCTGTAGAAGTGAACTGGACATAAATACAATGTGTGCTGTGATAGGTTTGAATAAAATTGTGTCTATTTATTTAAAATTGACATTAATTTTTAAAAAAAGAAGAAGTGACACACTGAAATCAGAGAAAAAACATCCAGATTATTTTTATACTTTTTTAAAAATATCTATATGTCATTTTTGATTTGTAGGAATAAAACCCACCTCAATCGGATGCACAGTATGATTACTATAACTCAATGTGTATCTATTTATTTATAATGGACATTTATTTTAGTAAACAGAACAAGTGACATATTGAAAACTAAGAAAATACTTTCATTTTTTTTGATACTTGAGAAAAATGATCTATAATTCATTTTTGACTTGAAAGAATCAACCATACATCAATATGATGCATAGTGTGACCATTATAATTCACTGTGTGTCTATTTATTTAAAATGGACATTAATTTTAGTAAAATGAACAAGTGACATACTGAAAATAGAGAAAAAATATTTTTTATATTTTGATAAGTTAGGAAAACGATCCATAAGTAATTTTAGACATATAGGAATCAACCACACCTCAATAAGATGCACAATGTGACCTCTATAACTCTAAGTGTTTCATTTTATTTAAAAATAACATTAATTTTTGTAAAAAGAACAAGTGACATACTGAAATATGTGAAAATAAATTGATATTATTTTAATACTTTAATAAAATAAAAGATAAATAATTTTTTCCATGTAGGAATCAACAACTTCTCAATATGATTCATGGTGTGACCTATATAATTCCATGTGTGTCTGTTTATTTAAAATTGACATTAATTTTATAAAAATATTAAGTAAAATACTAAAAAATTAGAAAATTAATTCGGATTGTTTTGATACTATAGTAAAAAAATTCATTAGTCATTTTTGATGATTAGGAATCATTCACACCTCAATCCAATGCATGGTGTGACCTGTATGACTAAAAGTGTCCATTATTAGTTCAAAATTGACATTTTTGTTCAAAATGCATCACTCACTAAAATCCATGAAAACATGCTCCGATAGTCTTGATAATTTTCGAAAGAAATTAATATGTGATTTTTGACATGTATGAAGCATTATCACATAAAACTGATGCACGATGCATCAAGTATGAATAAAAATATGTGTTTAGTGTTTGAAATGACATTTTAGTTAAAAAACCAAAATGGCACACTAAAAATTGAAAAAAACTAGGATTTTTTTTATATTTTAGGAAAATTATTTTTATGTTATTTTTGATTTGTAAAAATCAACTGAACCTCAATATGATTCATGGTGTGGCCAGTATAAACTAATGGTTTTTTCCGTATTTAAAATTGTGATTAATTTTAGTAAAAATTACAAGTGACATACTGAAAATTGAGCAAATACATTCAGATTGTTTTTAAAATATAGTAATATAATACATGAGTCATTTTTGATGTGTAGGAGTAAACTGAACCTCAATCCATTGCATGGTGTGACCAATATGACTATAACTATGTATTATTATTTAAAGATGATGTTTATTTAAGTAAAAAGAAAATGTGAGATACTAAAAAATGATTTATGAGTCATTTTTGACATTTAGGAATCTACTACACCTCAATACGATGAATGGTGTGACCAAAATAACTAAAGGTTTTTGTTAGCATATTAAAATTTCATTTTAATTCCAAATATCCCACTCACTAAAAACCAAGAAAAAACACTTTAATTTTATTGATAATTTAGGATACTTATTTTGTGATTTATATGAAGCAGTCACATGTTAAACATATGAAAGATTCAACTGGTATGACTCAAAATGTGAGATTCCAGTTTGAAATGACATTTTAGTAAAAAAAAACTAGCATAATTAAAACCAATGAAATTAAAACATATTGTTTTATTTGTTTAGGAAAATGACCCAATAGTAATTTTTGACATTTATTAATTCAATACACCTCAATCAGATGCACGATGTGACTGGTATAACTCTAAATGTGACATTATTTAAAATTGAAATCAATTTTAGTTAAAGAACAATTGACATACTCCAAACTGAGAAACACACATTAATATTGTTTTTATATTTAAAGACAATGATCCATAACTCATGTTTGACGTGTATGAATCAACCACACCTCAACGAGACACATAGTGTGACCGTTATAACTCCAAATGTGTCTTTTTTTATTAAAAATGTACATTTTATTAATGTATTCAATTATATTAATGTTTAATTTATTTATTTATATTATTAATAACACAATATTTGTTTTCTTATATAAGATGAATCTTTTTCTAGAGTTAAGTTTATTTTTATGTAATCTAATACCATGGAAGGGAATTTTTGAGAGGGGATCACTGGCATCAAAAGGTGAAACATTAACATTTTTTGATGTTTTTTGGATAATTGTAAATGTAATTATATAAAAAATTATTTGAAATGTATATAACATTGTTTTTTATTGATGATACCAAATTTATTTCAATTTATTTATATATTTTTCCTTGAAAGGTTACATATTTTTTCTGAGTGTTCTGTTATGTTATCAACACATTGTAATAATGTAGGCCTTTATCAGTGATATAAATAGCACTAAAAGGGTTGAATTTATTGCTGCCTTTTTATCATGGATAAAGGACCCCCTTTATCAACTATTTTTTAGTGATAATAAATGGGACCCCTATTTATTAAGTTTTTGATTAACAACAATTTTTTATCATTGTTAAAATATTTTTTGCGCACTATAAATGTGGATATATTTATTAATGTTACATAGGGTACTTAGACATCTTGGTCTCAAATATCCATAATGAGATGTGAAAAAATATCACCCTTTCTTCATTGCATGAATCCTTATTTATTTCCATTTTTAATAAAACCATGATAAATAATGGGAAGTATCTTTCATATCTTATTACTATCATTCTCCATATTTACAAGTAAATGAGTTATGAAAAACATATAATCATTATGGTGAACAAGTAAAAAAAGAATGTAGACAAGGGGGGAAATGGATCATTCCTTGTATGAGGCTCTAAAATACCATCCTTCTAAGAAGAAGAAAATGAAGAGGTTGGTAATAGAATAAAATTCATTATGCTTTGGATATAGAAATCTAGGCCATTGGAAGAATAACTACACTGAGAAGAAGGGATATTTTAAGGTGAATTCATTATTGAGTAAAATATTTTGATATCTATATATTTGGTATTATATACATCTTTTTCTTCTAACAGATATATATATATATATATATATATCCAAGTTCATGATCTAATTAAATTCTTAAATATTATCAGAGGAGTAGTGAATCTTTGAAAAACCAATAGATCATGACTTTCTTCTCTGGATATAAGATACTACCACATTCCATTTCTATATGGAATGAATTTTGTTGTAATGAACTATTATTTTATTCCAAGTGTTACTAAGAACATAATCTCTATTTCCTATCTTGATATAGATGGATTTATTTTCATATTTTAGAATAAAGATACAACATTTTATTAAGAAAAGATATGGAACAGCTAAATAATAGTCTTTATTTTTTAAATGACAAAAAAAATTATTAGAAATATATAAAAAATATTTTTTACATTACTCATATAACACATAGTTGTGGAGTCACTATCTTGATCACATATATTATAAGAACTAGAAAAATCTCAATCAAGATTTTTTTTGGTATCTTTTGATCTAATACCACATGAAACATGTCATTCCTGTTTAAAAGAAAAAAATAACCCAACCAACATTCAGTGGTTAGGGTGAAATGGCTGTAGAGATTATAGGATTAGAAAACCCTGATGTATTTGAACCATTTATGGTTTAAGATAGAAGTGGATATTCATACTTCATAAATTTTACCTTTTAATTGATTAGATATGGATACTTGTAATTAATGATGTATAACTCTATGTCCTTTGGTAAATTCAAAGAATTGAACAATTAAGTATAGAATAAAATTAGTATGATGATAAAGATGCTTCAATATAACCATGGTGGTGAATGTCTTAACCTAATTTTTAACATCATTCTATTTGAGTTTAATATTCTATCTCAAATCAATCCACATAATACACCAAAATGGAATACTGTTAGTGCAAGGATGAACCATACCATAAATGAAATGGTGTGGTCAATGATAATTTTTTAAGATCTTACTTTATCATTTTTGGGACATGATTTACACACTTTAATATATATACTAAATTGAGTACAAAAAAATGTAAAATGGAATTTCCTTCAAGTTATGGTGTGGAAATAAACAATTTTTCTCACATACTCATGCAAAGGGATTTGAAGTGTTTATTAAAGACAACTCAATAAACAATCTAGAACCACGAGGCATGGAGTGTATCTCTATAGTGTTTCCCAATGAAACAACATTGTATTATATATAAAACCCCTCATCAAAATGGTGACCACAGTAAGGCAAGAAATTTTTTATGAGAGGAAGAAAATAACCAGGATGGGTAGTGGGGTGAAAATTTAATTTAATGAAGTTTATTTTCATGATACATAAGAGTTGGTATAATAATATATTTCATAGATTCCCAGATAATAATTTCATTCTAAAACATAAGAAATAAGTATGAGCACCATGGTGGTTTGGGAACTAGAGAGATATTTTTTTCTAGTTAATGCATATGGTGACTCATTATTAACTGATAATGATGATCCTATTTCCTACAAGGAGGATGTGTTGGTCATATATGCTACATGATGGAACAATTACAAGAATTATGAGATGTATTCCATGTTTCAAAACCAAATTAAGTTATTTATCGATCCAAAATTTGATGTAAAACCCATTGTTTACAAATGGGAACTCATAAGAAAATTGTAAATGGAGGGTAAAGGGAATAACTAAAAATAATGACTTGTGGATGAAGGGTTTATAAAAACTCCAAGGCATTGACTGTGATAAAACAATTTCTCTCTTTTCTAGGTTTATTTCCCATAAAATTATACTTGCTATAACAATATTCCAGGACTGTGATATTTTATAGCTGGATTTAAAAATATACTTCCCTAATAAGAACCTATAAAAACACTTATATATGACAATACTATATATGTTTTTGACTCCACTTTATGCTAAAAGGATATCATGTTATAGATATCAATTTATGGGTTAAATTAGAAATCCAAGTCACAGAACATGCTGTCCGATGAGGATATAAAATAATTCTTCTTCATTATTAATGAATTTTGGCTATGTGTTTACTAGATGTTTTGAGATAGTAAAGTCATTATCCTAGTAGTTTTTGTGTAAGAAATATTACTTATTGGAAATGAAATACCATTATTATTGTCAGTTAAGGACTCATTAAACTAGTGCTTTCCTATGATGGAATTAGGTGAATAAGCATACATTCTAGGGATCATGGTCAATCGTGAAAAATATAAGAGTTTGATTGAGAAAATTCATGGTACATTCATGGACCATATACTAAATATATTTAGTATAGAACAATACAAGATAGGATTAGTTCCTATGTCATGTGGTATATAAATTTCCATGAAAATGTCTCCTTAGAAATTAAAGGGTGGAAAGAGAATGAGTAAGATCCCATACACTTATGGGATAGGATCAATCATTTATGTACTATTATATACTTTGATTAATGTCACGTATTCTTTGATCATGGTAGGAAGATATCAAACTGATCTAGGGGAAATACATTGGACTTATATTAAAGATATACTTAAGTATATGAGATGAAATGAGGATAAGTTTCTACTATATAAAGGCGACAAGGGACTAGTCATCAAGGGTTATAATGATGCTAGATTTAAAATAGATCAAAATGTTATAAGGTTTAAATAAAGATATATATTTAGTCTCAACATAAGATATGTGATATAAAGGAGTTCAATTTATCTAGTTGACATCGATTTGACATTTGAGTCCATGTATATAGGAGTTTCTGAGGAAGCCAAAAAAGTAATTTATAACTTTAAAAATTCCAATAGCTTGATGTGATTCCTATAGTAATGACCATATCACATTATATTTTTATAATACTATATTGGTGGCAATATCAAAATATCCAATATTAATCAAATGGAAAAATCACATACTCCCTAAATTTCACCTCTTGATAGTTTTTTCTCAGAGGGGTAAATTTGTGGTTAGAAGAGTTTCCATGAAATATAATGTGGAGTACCCCTTGAAAAAATATTTATATCAGTAGAATCATGAGTATCATGTGGGAGGTAACAAACTAATAGTTGTTAGTAATTGGATCTATTGAAAATGAACGTTTTTTTGGAGTTGGTTCATTAAAACAAAATTTTATACAAATTATGATTACTTGAATTTAGTTATTTTAATATTAATTAAATTCTTATCAAATACATATTATTCTTCTATGTGATATACTCTATGATAATTACCTAAGAGAAATTGTCTCATTGAACGATCATATAAGTTCCCCTCTATGCTGATAACCAAGAAGTTATATGATAAAATTCTTAAAGTATATTTGTTTTATAGTTAGATGATATCATATAAAGAGATAAAAAAGATATAGGATATCATTGGTGCGTACTCATATGACTTTGATACAAATTTTCAAGCTGTACACCCTTGGTAATATACTGAACATGAGATTATGAGATCTTGAACTGCCAGTAAGAAACCCACATTTACATGTTTCATTGGATATTTCTCTCTGCATACATGTGTATTGATACTTATAATATTGAATTATTTATAATGGATATTATTAATCACATACTTTTATGAATTGATTAGATCTGTGATGATATATTTTCTTAGTAATATAAGATATATTGGGTGAATCAAAAGTGATATTTCATTAATTAATAATTCAATGATAAATTTTTAAGTTTTTAATATTAATGGAAGTATATATTTTACGTCCTTTAATGGGAATGAGATAACTTGAATAAATCCATGGAAATAGTGTTCTATGGGAAGATTAATTTCCAAAAGATCATATAAATGTGACATAAAACATATTGTTTGATGACACTAGCATGAAACCTACTTTGTTAGAGATATCATGATATAGAGATTATATTACATAGAAATCATTCATATGAAATTATCTGTTATCAGGAAATTAACTAAAATCTATATGGATTCGTTCTTATATTCCAAGATGCTAACCTTGGAATTTTGGTGGGCCAATCTAATTACACTGATAAAGTGACCTAGGGGGTCACAAAATAACTATATCCATAATCCCAGTTAATTATTATTATTATTTAATACATTGAATTAATTTATTCATGTATGTTGTTTACTTATAATTCTTGTTTCTTTGATCATATATAATCAATCATCAGTTATTCTTGGGAATATTTGTGATAATAATATAAAATTAATATTTACTATTTAATAAATATAATATTGATTTATTTATTTGTGAATAATAAAAAATTTTATTTATTAACTAAATATTCAGTAATCATGGACCGATAAATATTGGGTACGAGTAGAATGCCATGTTTAATAAGCCTGGGGATAAATAATATATATTAAATATTATTTAAATAAAAATATAATGATAATTTATTCAAGAAATAATGTTTAATCAATATGGTAATATATAAAATTACAACAAAAAATAATTGTATTTGGACATGGTGATTTATAAGGATTAGGAAAATAATAATGACCTATGAAAAATTATTATTTTCTAAACTTAGCACTATTTAATCCATATTATATTATTTTCATCCCTAATACTAGAAATTTTCATTATTGAAAAAATTGACCCCCCTAAGATTATCTCAATCCCTATAGAGTTATTATTAAATAACACTCTCAACAATAGAGAGATATAATCCTCCACCACCCATCTCGATTATAGAGAGATGTAATCCTCCACCACCCATCTTGATTATAGAGTGAACAAAAAGGGTTCTTATTTGAAGTGATTATTAAATAGATCAATGATGAACGATGAAAGAATTATGATCTTCCACCCTAGTACTCAAATACTCCTATAACATTTCTCAAATGTTGTTGGTAAAAATATAGATCGTTATTGTATGGAATCTATTCAATATTCCTATGAAACAACTATTGTATAGTATAAAGACATCACAAGATTAATCATTGAGGACATAATTCATTGTAATCTAATTATTTAAATACTTAAATTAATTATAAACATTTTTGATTGATATTTTGTTTTTTACATTGATCTTTATTTAAATAATCATTGAATTAATTCCATTTGGTTTGACATTTTACATATGTACATCTTGGCTTAATCATAGATTTTGATAAAAATGCTGGTTGGTGTTGCTCAAATAGATATTTTTCTAGGACTGAAACCTTTACTAATTATATGTTACTTAATAAAAATGAGATACTAGTCTAATAGTTAGTTAATATGTGGTTTAATACATCCTTTTACATAAAGGAATTAGAGGGATCATCCTAAAAACTAGTGATCAAGACCATTCGTCATTTTTCTATGAGGATTTTGGGACTAAGTTAGGGTATATACATTGATATGATGCTAAATATTTTTCAGTATGGAACAATTGAAAAAGTATTATTCCTTATGTCACTTGGAAAGCATCTCTGTAATAAAAGGTTTCCTTAAATATACTATGAGATATATATGATAAAATATATTTTTAATGAATTATCTATAATATAAGTCATGTATGTCATCCAATATACTAGGCCTGTTGTTTCCTATTCCTTGATCATGGTAGGTATATATCAAGAAGATCTAGGAGCTCTAAATTGGATGATAGTCAAGACTATCCTAAATTATTCTAGGCAGACAAAGGATATTTTTAGTTTATTGAGAAGATGAGTAGCAAGTCATTTAGGGATATAAAAATTCTAGTTTCCAGGTAGATCAATATGATATAAAGTCCTAGTAAGTAAATGTCTTTAAACTTAATTGATGAGCACTGAGATAGAAGAGCTCAAAGACGGTGATGGTAAAAAAAATATTGTAGAGATTGAGTATATTATGGATTATTTTATATTTAAATAATATGTTTGGAATGAAATGTAATCCCTAGAGATTTATTTGGTGAATAATAGTAGAGATCCAATCCCACTATATTGTTATAATTCAATAATGTACTACCTGACTAATGAGCCTTGGTTACATCAATGAGTGAATCACAAAAATTATAACTATCACCTCTTGAGGTATTTTTCTCATAGGTGTGTGGTCATAGTAATCTATGTTTCTATGAAGGATAATGAAGAGGCCCTGTTGAATAAATTCTTCTCAGTAGAATCATTAATTTCATGTTAGAGCTAGAATAATCAATGTCATCAGTAGGTAGATCTATTATATGTGAGATTCTATTGAATTTTGTTATATAGAAGCAAATACACTGTACTTTTTGTTTCCTGTATATTCTAAGTATTGAATATTAATAAATATCTTATCACATGATATGTATTATTTATTATTAAATTATTTGTATAATGTATTTAGAATATCTATTTCATTTATAGGGCCTAACAATTCCCCACTATGATGAGAATCATTAAGTGCTGTGATAGTATTCTTAATTATATTTTCTATTGACGAGTGATATCATCTAACTGGGCACAAGTGATATTTTTCATTTGGGGTAAGAGGCTCATAATACATTGATACTTTTTCTCATAAAGTTATCCCTTTATTATTTCTAAGAGAGGTTGTTATGAGAATAAACCTACTTAGAATAATTCGATGTGTTATATGTGTCATTGGATATTCTAATTGGTGAAAATGTGTATTGGTTCTCATATACCAGAATATCATTAATCCATATCATGTGCCACATAATTAGATGTATTTCCTAAAATACAGAAAATATAGTATTGCTCTGAATTAGGATGCATTGGGTGAATCATATGTGATATATAATTACTGAATAATTCAAGAATGGATTTCCACCATCTTAGTTAATGTAAGTAGATATCCATGGATCTTTGAATGGAATGGAACTACCTGATTAAATTTTATGTACATGATTGTATTTTTGGAACATTCATTTTAAGAAATTCGAATAATAATAAATCAGACAATAGGTTATATCCACATAAGATTTAACCAACATGATGAGATATCAATAAAGCATATAACACAATATATGTTCATATTGGGTTGTTTTAATTATTATGTTAACATATTCATATATGGGTGACATTACATTTTTCTGGACACTGGTCATGAAATTTCGGGGAATTAACCTTTTTCTACTAAGAGAGACTTCTAGAGAGTCACAGAATAAGTGTATCTATAACACTAGTTTAATTATATATGAATTTTATATTATAATAAATATTATTCTAAATCCATAATGAAGAATAATTATTCCTGTTATTTTGATTGAATAAATTCCAATGAGATTTAGTACAAAAAGTTATTGGTCTGGTGGAAGTGATATAGTAAATATCATTTCAAAAAATAATAATTAATTTATTTATATTCCTATTATTCAAGTGAAATTACTACATATAAGAACAAATAATAATAGTAATATTATTATTAGATGTTAGGTTTTCTAATAATTTTGAGATTTCCCAAGAACCTATATAAAATTATCAATTCTTTACCAAGATATATAAACCTGGTTATGTAATTTATTAGAAATGTGATCATTGTGCACAATAAATCCTCTCTATAGAAATCTATTAATCCAACAGAGAACCTATTCTCTTGACCACTTTCAATAACTAAGATAATTAATCATCTTATCCCCTCTCAATAACATGAGAGAACTCAATAGAATCTCCCATACTTGAAGGGGAATCTTATTACAAACAACAAGAATGATGCAATAAAATTAGTCTTCAATACTAGCACACAAAGATCCATTGGAGGTGATACAAGGTTCATGGATCATGTTTTGATTAACAATGGAGGGATTCTACTTTTTACTCTTTTATCACAATAGTGGTATGCAATATTGGTCAACCAATTCCCCAAGGAAGAATCAATTCCGAGATAAAAGTAATTATGATATATATAAATTAATTTTATATTATATGGGAAAGATCATGTATCAAGGATTCCATGTTTTATTTTTATCTAGTTTAGAGGAGTAATCCCATGAAATAGGTGATAAAAAATTATTGGGTATGTTCCTGGTCTCTTTTTCTATGACTTGGAACATTGAGTTTTTTTCTATGTCACATTTCCTGTAGAGCTATAAATTATTATTTTATACAAGGGAAAACCTAACATTTATGTATACATGGAACTTATATATAATTTTCCATATTCTATAGGGACTACCATTATACAATTTCTTAAATACTCATATATATAAAATATAATCCTACAAGAATGATTTGAAAACACATTAAATTTATTCCAACCTTCCAAAAACATATATCCAACTTCAAACTAATATTTAGCCAAGTTTCTAAAAATAATTGTTAATAGATTAATAAATTCCATTTGAAGTGAATCTCAATTTAAAAAAATAAATAATTCTCCACCCCATATCACTCTGAAGAGAAGTCATACAAGACCACCACATGATATTATGGTCCCCTTATTATGCCCTAGGTTTCTATTCAGAAGTAGTGGTCTAAGAGGGTATAAGGGGGATACTAAACCCTCTTTACTAGAGATTAAAATAACAACCTAAATGGCTGAAAAGTCATAAAATTCATAGTACACAATAAAGATAAATAACCCACCATTACATAATAAAAAAACTAATTTAAATGTATAAAGAGAGATTTCTTACTTTGTTGATCGTACATATATACATCATAAGTAACTGAAAATAAAATAAACTCAAGTATCCACTACTACACCTAACCCTCAACTCTAATTTTTTTAACCTCATTCAAGATGCATAAGTTAAACTAGGATTAATAGGTCTCAACCTAAACTATTCCATCAACCATGTTAGAGTTTTATTTGGTAACCCAGTGAAATGGTGTCCCGATAAGGGTTTGCGTACATTACTTAATAGGGTAAAACTAATGTGGTCTTGTACTATACTAGTAATTTAGTGATAAAAAAATTACATAACAAAATAATAAAACCCCCCAACAATACCCATTTTAGCATGATTCCAAAACGTATTTGATCACACCGTGATAACTGTACGAACCAGTAACTCAACCAAAACATGGGTGCAGTTTGATAAACTAGTATCAACTCAATAACCATAATCAATCCTAAGGTCTATGACCCTGATTTACCATACCAACCTCAACCAGAGATGAAGTGTCTTTAAGCATGAGCAACAACTCATGGAAACCTATGTTCACTCAATAGGAATCTCATGCTTGTGCCTCTATCACACTATGTAGTGGACCATGGGGTGTCACCAAACATCTGCCATCCTCTGTTCCTCAAGATAAACCCAATGTTAGTACATGGAAAATATCAATGTTAGGCTGATTAATTATTCTAGAGAGGGAGAGAACCTTGGATGTTCTATACATCTAGAAATAATGTTTTCCTAGGAAACATAACAAATCATATAGAAAACCTTTTATAGATCCAATGATTAGTATATAGGAAATCCAATATCTTATGGATCCTTAGTTGATCCATCACTAATATGTCTATATTATCCTAGTAGAGTATACTAGGCATCAATAATGGGGACCAAATGGTCACTAACATGATGTTTCATGTCCTTTTCCTAGGGATATACCCCCACCCGATAAGTCATACCACCATTAAAATCCTAATAATTGTGGATATTCACAATGTTCTACTAGTATCTCTATTTTAATACGAACACCCTTTCATTTGTAGTAGTATAACCATACCATAAGAATCCATACCATTTTGTGCATTCCTATATAAGTGATCACACACTCTCAAATGCTAGATCATAGGTACCACTTCATGGAAAAAATATATCCATCATCCAAGTCATTTATGTCTATCCAATCGGGGAACCCCCTCCTGATATACCAAGTTACTAGATTAAAAACATATCAGACATCCTAGGGAATCGACAGTCTTATCATGTGATTATAGGGTATCTCAGGTAATCACAATAGTTTTTGGTTGAATGGTTGATTCCCAGGTGTTCTAGGATATAACATAACATAAAAAAATAATTAATTAAAAACAGATCTTGGGATAGAAAAAAGGACCACACCAGCCACACTATCCACAACCCCTTGGGCTCACATGTTCTATATGGGTTCTATGTGACACCTTCTACCATCTCAACCCATAAAGAAATGCACCCATTGTGGTAAATAACATAATGTGGAACCCGGGGGTTTTCCCTAGATCCTCACTATTATAGAGGAATCCCACTCGACATCATTAATCAAAATGAATATATCGAACCCATGCCTAATGTTCAGAGAAAATTATTCCCCTCGACATCATCCAAGTTATCTCACAACCTCACAGGCCTCATGGGTACACCATAATGATGACACTCTTTATATAAATCTCTATGACGATCTCTATGTCTCAGGTAACACCACTACAATCAACTATTCCCAATCTAAGTGCACTTTTACTAAAATCTATCCACCTTGGATACACACATTCTAAGGGTCCTCACTTGACAAAACAATTCTTCTTATCCCATTTCTATTTATAAACCCTTAATGGGTTGTTCAATTGTATTGGTCTATACATAGACTAGGCCACAATCATCGGTGGCTGAGGTGTTAACCTAGTTCCCAAGGTCCTCAGTGACCTTGAAACATTATCACTTAATTTTGGGTATTCATATAATTTAATAGTTCAATTTCAATCAAACCATTTAATCTAAATTAGTCAATTTAATAATAATAAGTTCCATCTCCCTACATGTAAAGACACACACCCAAATTAATATAAACATAATTCATAATCCATAATTCTTCTACCAAGACCACACATCTCATCAGAAACCATTTACACTTTAATTCCATCACTCTAAAGCTCCCACATTGGATCAGCACGTCCAATATTTTCCATGTCCATCTCAGCACCTCCAACAACGTCCTTCACCCCCATTTGCCTAATTTATGATAATTCTCCATAAATAATAATTTATAAACAACTTGAAATAAAAATATAATTTATTTTAAAATGGAATAATCACCGAAATATCATTTTTCATCCATGAATAACCATTTCATTGAGCATTGGGGTGTCTCCAACCCCAACACACTTCTAAAACTAAATTGATCCAAATACCAAATATAAAATTCAATTTACATTATTAAATCATTTTTATTTTGAATAAAAATCAAGGGAAAATTCTTTGTGTGACCTACCTTCATCGAATTGATGATAGATGATGGGAAGATGTCATCTCTAGATGTCCCCTATGATGGTTTAGTGGAAGAACCATTTCACTTAGTCGATTTCACTATGATTTAGTGGAATTAGAAACAAAATCCATAATCTAGGAATAATACAATTATAAAGGGAGAAGAAGTTTATTACTGGTGGTTTCTAGAATCAAATACCCATATCAAACATCCTGCAAATGATAGAATAAACTCCCTCATAAGGGGATTAATGTACATGAAATAAGGGGAGTGACCCCTAGTCCATGAAGCTAAATTATTTTGAGAAGGATATTTTCCCTCTCAAAAAATTAAGGTATAATGTAAAACTACCCATTTTAATGGAAATTGATTGGCTGATGTCCACTAGAAGTAGCTGCTAATACTCGCAGAAACCACCGATAGGACAATATCTCTAGTGTAACATTTCCTAAAACATCCACTCAGACTCTCCCAAGGATCCTCTATGCCTCTGGGACCCTTTAAAAACCTCATACCAAGTTTAAAAATAATTCTTTTTATGTGTTCTAACCATCAATTGTCTATTTTGAATCATGATTCGAAATATAGTGCCTCCTCAAAATTCCAAAATTGAAATTACTTCTAGAATTTTCATCCCAACCGAACAGACTGGGGTTTACAATTTCTCCACCAAAGAAATTATCATTCATGAGAAGTACTATGTCACAACATGACTCAATAGGGCTCGAGCCGTGACTCCCCAAGCCTACCTCCAATAGGCCAGGGGCTGGAAACTAGCACAGAGTAGGCTATCACACACATGGGAGTCATTAGCCTAAGGTATTGTACACACACGCCCACAAACACTACCATGAAATAGTGAATAGATATATAAAAATTTAAAGTAAATGCATGCATACAAATAACCCAAACTAGTGCACAACAGAAGTACAAACGGGAAAAATAGGCCCCACCAAAGAAAAACCACAAAAGTGACCAACCTGCTCAGAAGAAGGGCTACGCTGCCAAAAGAACCACTGGAAAGCACCTCGACACTACTCTGGTAAGTCTCCACGGTCAGTCCCGCTCACTCAGCTCTACTTGCTATGGGTCCTCCTGGGACACCGTTGTTAGGCCTGTGGTCTGAAAAAGACAGAAAAATGTGTGGGAAATGCCTGTGCAGGGGTGAGTATAACAATACTCAATAGGCACCCCAAAAACCCAAAACAAAAGAGAGCATCAGAAATGTAACAGTCAGGTCATCTGAGCCAGAGGGAACCCAGACGAGGGAGAAACTCCATCTCGTGACCATCTTAGGCTAAACACAACTAGTAAGCACAATCCCAGTGTATTCCCAAACATACACCTTGAACATCCAGATATACTCAGCTCATGCACGAAGCCATATGAGTTACCAACCTCATGACCAGCAATGACTCACAACTAGGAGAGAATAGTCCATGATCACTATCATCCTAGATGACACTCATCCGAGATATACACCCCATCAGGTCCGACACAAACATCTCAAATGCTCACCCGAGAGATCACACTCATCGAATATCGTCATTGAGAAAACCACGCTTAAATTGCAAGAACAAAAAACTCCTATAATAGGGTATCACTCATAGGGTCTACTAGGGGATACCAGAACCCACACCGGTATAAGAAGATGTCACAGATAGGGGATCACTCCCAGGGTCCGCTGGGGGATACCACAACCCGATCTAGCTTTCGGAGATCTCAAAGATAGAGGATCACTCCCACGATCCGCTGGGGGATACCAAAACCCGATCAAGCGCTTGACGGAAACATGTCTATTTGATTGAGGATAGTTACCCATGTCACGAGGGTCATGACGATATCGAAACCCTATCTGTTACATCTCATGATGTAGGGGATCAAACTAACGATGCGACAACCCTACAGATCCTGGCCCACTGCGTAGGGGATAATATTCCGGATGATGCCACAAATCCTACGGATCATGACCCCTTGCATAGGGGATCATATTCTCGATGATTCCATAAACCCTACGGGGTAAACCTGCTAGATAGGGGATCACCGCCCATGGATAAGTGGTGACAACGATACCAAGAACCCTATCTTGGGATACGATGCTAGAGGATCCCACTTCGGGCTCACTGGAGGGATGCCACAACTCTAACAGATTAAACATCTCATCGAGAGGATCAAAAACCTATAATAAGGTTGTGATGCCACACGAACCCTCATAAGAGTGAACCAAGGGAGTACCTTCATCCACTACTAGTCCAAATGTCTCTAACACGAGCGACCCACCACAATGCCACACCGCACACCTCCAAGGTCGATACCGAGGAAACAATCACTATCCATTGGAAAAACATGCAAGATAGGAAATTTTATCCCGAAACAGACATATGGTGAAAAAGGCACTATTCACCCTAGATAGCCCATGTGGGGCCCACACTACGATCCCAAAACTCATCAAGCAGATCATACCACTGTGATCCCCTCGAAAAAACACACGGGATTGATTACTCGATTGTCCAAAAAAGACACACGATGAAAAAGGTACTATTCAATGATGCCAGCCCGAGTGGGGCCCACACAACGATCCCAAAACTCATCAAGCAGAGCACACCATTGTGATCCCCTCAGAAAAACACACAGGATTGACTACGTGTTCGTCCAAAACAGACACTTGGTGGAAATGTTACGTTTCATTAAAAATTCCAAATCCCAACCTCATGGGACCCACACCCCAAACTCGGTCCCAACACCGGAAAAAAAACAAGAAAAGTCTTCCGTACCATCAGGACCTCAACTCCATTGAAGACACATCAATCGGACGCTCCGGGTAGATGATACAATGACCCAAAGTCGAATAATGATAAAATATTATTATTTTATTCGACGTTTCAAGATTCCGGGACCTGATCCCAAAACATAAAACTCTCAAACCCACACGGAAGGGTTCTCCTTGTCGCAAGGGTTGTGTCTCCATAGACGGTGCATGATTCGGATTTCCAGGGAGCAAGATACATGGGTTTTAAAACCCCCCTGTATACACGAAGAGGGTCGGCCCGCCCTAGCCGGCGACGCTCCGCCGCACGGCGACCCTTTCCATCGGACTCTACCTGTGAGGCCGGCATGCCGCCGTTGCAGGTGGCTAGCCGCTGTTCTCCACCGTGGACTTCCGTGGGTCTGCTGGCGCCACTGCCGTCGCGCTTGTGTCGCGCCGGTGGAACATTCGCGGATCGCCGGGGTCACCCCTTTGGTCTGTTTTGCAATCCGCGACCTCATGCACAACCCTCGGGACCCGATCTTCCCTGCTATGACAACAGAAAAAATAAATTCGTATCCAAAATAGGATAGAAGAATTAAAACTCAAACGCCCTACCTTGCGGGCGAAACGCCGAAGTTTCGGGTGTAGAACGACGCCCACGACGCCCCGAAGCTTGATCCGCTGACGATCAGCACAGAAAACGGACGGTTGCGACTCGTTTTGGCAATGAAATAGAGGAGGGAGGGGGTCGTTTCTGCCTACATGTACAAGGGGTTGGGGGGGATAGTTTGATGGATTTTTTTTTTAAATTAAAAACTTCAATTAAACTCCCCGCTAACACGCCTCCGACCCGGCTCCCAGCACTGACTAAACTTATGTCGCGCCTAGGGTAAACAAGGCATTTTGAACGCAATGGGGGACTTAGATTAATGATCCAAGACTCTAATAATAAGTGATTTGAGCCGACACTCATAAATAAACTTTTCAATTTATTCATAGAAATGCCCCTGGTGTCTTTTCTCACAGCAGGCCCGTGCCCACAAAGTTTACACCCCGTATAGGGTAAACGACATGCTCTGGATGCAACTATTCCGTAAGATTCCCATTCTGAGCTACTGTTTATGAGAAAACACACCCCCAAAAAGTTCATAGTATAAAATAATTAATATTTTTATAAAATTTACTCTGGGAATACCAGGCCTCAGAACAGCACACCGTCTTCGCGCTTAGCTCTATAATAATTCATAAGAGTATTCCAAAGTCTGACAGGGCCAAAATCTGAGTCTCTACATACTATTAAGCATTATATAATTAATATTGGCCTAATTAGGTTGATAAATAATGATCAACCCATTGTTATTGATCATCAAATGACCAATTCACTTCTTCCATTCAACTCTGACCACAAAAAATTCAATTATCTAGAGGTTGATCCATCCACTTGCTAACCGATTCCGACACTAAGATAACGACCATCACACCCATCTATCCAGATACACCAATTTGTGTTTCCTAATCAGTCATGCATCCTATGGAACTCCCCACCATAATATTTAGCACATAATAGTCAATTTTGATCCATGATGCTTCCCATACTTGGAACAACCTACTAAAAATCTTTATCCAGTGGTCCAACGACCTGCTAACCACATCACACATGGTACTCCAGATCTAACCCCCTCTCACTATGTTTAACATCAAGCACAATTCCAGTTATTTTTCTTCAATTTGACTAAAAAAATCACTCCATCATACCCACTAATTATTCATCAAATTAATCTCTTACCTCTAACCTAGTAAGTCCAATAACCCCCCCAACACATGATTTACCTCTCGTAGCCTATATAATTACACCATATATTTTTATATTTCCAATAATTTTCTCCCAAACTACCACCATCACTACTATTTGTCACTTGATTCACCCCATGAACTAAGCTATGAAACAAATTTTCACCCCCTAAAAAATTTCACGAATCATAGATCACCCCAAAAATTAACCTTGGGTCACTATGAGGATATACCAATCCTAATGAAAACGTATTGACTACAACCATTTCCTTGTCCACAATCAAATCATGTATTTACTTGAGGTCCAGATAAAATAGAATTCAATTAATCCTATTGAAAACCCAAAAAATGATCTTATCACACATAAAACCCTACTATCTTCGATCCATTCCATCATAGACGATTATCCATTTTTTACAACACATAATTTCTATATGTAATTTTCTCTCTCATCCATGAGCACTGATAAAAAATAGAAACTACAATCCATTGCAATCTCACAATAATATCACCCTTCGAAAATACCAAAATTACAATCAAAATGAGGGTCACACCCTCAAATGGCAGTGGTGTACTCCCCACCATATAAATTATATTATAATGTTCCTCATGGGCCACCTCAATTGGTTCCATCACTACACACACCATTCCACCTGATCCATGATTTACACATCCCATTAGAACCCATTATCCCAAGGCTCTTTCATGGTACTAACTTAATGAAATTTTAAAAATTCCTTGAATAAAAGGAATGAGAACTTCCTCAACCACAAATGGAAACAAATATGAATAATCTATAGTAACACAAAACATTAAAAACACGACTCATGCTTCAAAGAGTCCCGAATCATGAAACATGGATGATAATGATCCATTACATGTAAACTCACAATGAAAACAACATTCTTTACTTCCATCCAACACTTATCTATATCAAAATCACCCACCCATTCTCCCACCACACTGAAAATTGCATCCAATGTCAATTGGGATAAAAACATGAAAGATCCTTCCCTTCGATACCAACCTTGACAACAACCTTGATAGCACATCACTGGAACCCGATGTTCTTGATCCCAGAAAAAGGCATATTGATGCCTTTATTATCAACTTGATAACACCATCCATGCACGGATCCCAAAACAGGATGTCTAAACATTATTATATTTCTAAATAAATTTAATGTTATGGCTAACCAATCTCATGTGTTACCTTTGATCACTCACATAACTTGTCTTTCTAAAGTCTCATCATAAACTAATGGTTACATGGTCTCCTACCTATCCCAAAAGTCATCACAAGGCCAGATATCAGGGAAAACACTATTTTTATTTCCAATCCATAGCCAACAAACATTCCGACACCCACTATATGGTCCCATTAACATATAGAATTGTACATTATTCTAATTTTTTTATGAGGGAACAAGTTCTCCCTATAAATCCACCAAGGAGACTACACCATCAAGAATCCCAACTCAGACTAATCCAACATGGATTCATCAAGGATGATCCATTTCAATTAACCGTAATCAAATGGATTAGTTATATAGATTTACATTATAAGATATATTTGAAAACACTGTATAGGTGGTTACTAACACTTTAAATAACCAAGCATCTGGTTACGTCAAACATGCATATCCACTAAACAAGAATTTCCCTTTGAAGAGATGTACAATGAACCATAACACGAGGTGATGATATATAGAACTTAATTCTATGTTGTATTGAAAAAAATTATATATTGGAAATTGTAATGTAAATAAAATAACCTATAATTTATATTTTACCAGCATCACCCTATGGTCATTTTTATCAAGAAAATTATCATGACAAGGTTAGGTTAAGTAGTGTTTTGTTCCAATCTCTTTAAGAAACCAAACTATTAGATTTTATTGAATTATTAGTTATCCATAACATATTACTAACAACCCATTAGGGGTTTCTTACTAAAGAACAACATACATAACTGAACTACTAGGGCCACCTCATGTCTTATATAGTAGGGGACTATGTCATCATCATCACAAGCCTCTCATAACAAATCGACAAGACCTTATATCAAAAGTAAAAAAATATATATTTCAGTTTTGATGAGTATAATTCGACTAATTACTTATATAGAAAACCATTATATGAGTAGTTTATAATACATAAAATAGTTGATCCTCTTACCATTGGAAAAATTCACACTAACAGGTCCCTACATGTCATGTGAAACATATATTACAACTCATGATGATCGTGATTCCTCTTTCCTCTACAAGACAAGATTTATATCCATAAATGGTCTCTTTCCAATAACTCAAGTTCCAAAAATCCATTATAATTGTAATAATAAATATAAAAACCATGTGTGTAACCAGAGGTGAAATAATATCAATCAGAACCTCAAAAATCAAGAACATAAATCACATCCCTTTTAACTAGGAAATGATACCAGTGAGGGTATTCATGAAGCACCAACCCCATATCCATCAACGGATATGAAACATTCTTATATCTCTTAGATCTCATAACCCAAACAGCAAGAAAAACAAAAAATGATCTAATTCCACTTTGTAACCTCCCACCCCAACTCATTCCAAATAGTAGAAAGAAAAAACCACCACATGACCTTAGGTGCTCATCCCGATATGCCAGAGGAAATGACTAGTATAGGGGGTGGGAGGAGGTATAAAAGGGTACTATGGGGACAGTAAACCCCTTATACCCTAGTTAAAAATCATAAATAGATAAACATCATACAAGTTAGTGTGCAAAAAAGGATAAATAACTAACCATATCATAATAAAAAAATACTAACATAAGGGTATATAGCCTAATAATCCATTAGGATAATATTACATACATACATTATAAATAAAATAAATCAATTTAAACTATAGGGTTTATCACTACTCCAGAGCCTCACACCCAATCTCTTGGTCAATGTCAAACTACACCAGCTTGATCACACTTGTCGGGACATATCTGAACCTATTCAGGAAACTAAATGTGAGTCTACTCAGATACCCCAATGCAATGGAGGAATGACCAGGGAGTGAGTATATAACTCACTAAGGAACCATCAATGAGGTTAAATACTATACTAACTATGCCGTGATATGTGCATGCGATAAGATAGGAACAGATATATAACTGCTGAAATGATTAATAAAACCACCAAAAATACCTGATTCAACTTGATGTTATAATTATTGTGATCATTTCAAGATGACTGGGCCAACCAAGAAACCAACCACCCCAACGTTTATTCGAAATACAAAAGTTGAATCCCATAAACCATCATCAATCCATAGGTCTGTGACATCGATTGATCATACTTTCCTAAGACAATGCTAGAGTGTCTTTGAGCATGAGGATCACCTCAGGGTAACCTTTATTAACTCACTGTGTATACCATTATCATTACTCCATAACAATGTGTAGTTGACCATGAAGTGTGACCATACATCCCTTATCCTTAGGCACTATGGTTGTAGAAAACTTTAGCACCATGGTTTTCCAAATTCCTGGATGATTACTGATTTTTATGTGGGGGAGGCCATAGGAAATCCTATACATAATAATTTCACTAATTTCTAGGTGACCCAAAAATATCCAATGGAACACCCTCCCTTGAAACAATGCTTAGTATCATAGGCATCCAATATCTTCTGACACCTCATCTGATCCATCAATGGTATATCAAGATGAGGTTATCAAGATATCCTAAGACTCAATAAAGGGGATCTAATAGTAATACTCAAGATGTTCAACAGCCCTTTCTATATAATATGAACTCACCCAACACATCATACCACTATTTTAATCTTCTGAATAAAAATAATTCAAAATGGTATACTCATATCACCATTTGAATCCGAACTCCCAATAATTCACAATGTTATCATAAAATAAATAAAATCTAATCAATATTAGGAATTATTATATAAATGATCACACCAATCATGATGTTGGATCCTAGGTACTACCTCTAGTAATATACTCTTTCATAAATCAAATCATTTTATGCTATAAAAGATATGAAGCCGCCTCTAATATACCATGATATTAGATCTTGGAAATTTCGAGAATCCCATAGCACCATCTATCTCATCAGGTGATTCCAAGGTTTTCTAGGTAATCAAAATAGTTCTCGTTATAATGGTATATTACTATGAATTTTGGATAATAATAAATTAAAAAGAAACAATTAAATAATAAAAACACCATGGGATGGCCAAACTCTCTCACCCATTACACTTTCCATAGACCCTCATGATCACTTGTTTGGTACATGTTCTAGGTGACACAGACTACTATTTATACCCATAACCACTTACACATACTCAGTGTCATCTCTTAAATGGGAACCCAAAGGGGTACCTCACGTCATATCTCCTGTATAGTCATCCCATTTTGTGAACTATTTCACATTGGGATTGTCTTATAGGCGCCTACTGATCAGAGGAAAATCTATCACTCAACATATTCAATGTAATCCCATGGGATAATATGAATTAGGGTTTTCCCACACTGATGATAGTCTTGATATACGGATCAAGGACTATATCTATGTATCTGGTCATAATAAACTAGAAAACTCATCCCAAACGAACTCCAATTTTTCTATGGTCTATCCACCTTGGCTACAAACATCCCAAGGATCCTCACTCAGCCTACCGACCACCACCAGTGAGTCAGTGGCTCTATTTCAGATTTGGATATAACATCCACTTGGCCTCTCCCAATGCTCTATGAGAATCTAGAACCATTTTGAACCTCATACAAAGTCCAAAAAACTTACTTTGGATGTGTTCCTAAATTTGAAACTCCATTATGCATCATAATTTAAAATAAATCCAATGCACTAAATTTAGAAATTCAAATTCTATCTAAAATTTATAACCCTTTCATAGTCATATAGTTTTAAAAATCCAAAAAATGAATATATAGTAAAAATATTCATTCCCTATCATAATTTATGTCCATCCTCTATTTTTGAATATTTTAAACCATTCATATGATTATATCCATGCAATATCACACCCCCTTAAAGGTATACTTCTTCTTTAGGTGCACTCTCCTACTTTAAAAATAAAATTAAAAGATTTGTATTTTTTGGATTTTTTCACAGAAATCCCACATAAAACTACCACTATTCCAGAAAAATAATTTTTTTCAATAACTATTCTCATCCAAGATGATTTACTGATCTTCAAAGAAAAAATATATTTAAAAATGTATGAAGTTATACATTTATATCACAATCATTCTAATTACATCCATGTACCCATGGATTGTCTCATCCATTTTATACTAATATTGAATAAAAAATAACCACCAAATATATATATACAAAAAATGTAAAACATTATACAAAATGGGAAGAGGGGAACTTCCAAACATTCTTATGTTGGGGGAGGTGGTTTAACACTAAGTTTCAACTAGTGAATATTGAATGTTAGAGTATCCAACGTGTTATTAATTATATCCAACACTTTTTTATTTTTCCCATCATATTCCATCCTAATTATTTATTAATATACCATTTAATTAAAGGAATTATATTTGGTTTTAATGTGTTTGGTTCATGAGTGCTGAAATAAAATCTCTATGAGTTTAGGTTCACTCTTGTTTTTCACAAAATATATCCTTATGATGTTTCAATTTTATACCATTATCTTTCAATTTATATTTAATACATTGAATCTATGTGGATGCATTGGTTACTAAAAAAACTCAACAAAAACTATACTTGGATCTGTAATATCTTATTTCTTACAAATCCAACCTACACACTTAGTTAAATGAAAACAAAATACACCACCACTTATTGATTTTCAATCTACCACACCAACAACCTAATACAAAACAAAATACATATAACAATTTATGTTAATTTTCTTCATTAAAGAGACAAATGTAAGTGATATTACGTCATATTTACATAAAATATCTTGACTAGTTTGAGATGCTTCGCCTGATGATTTATTTGAAAATGGGTCACATGAAATGTAATATAGGAAATATCGGGATGGGTTATTTTTAGGTAGAAAAAACAAAAATTAATAATCATGTACATGGAATGGTCAACTAAATTTCCATCATCAAGATTATTTTGTTTGGTACCCAATATAATTATAGTTGACATGTGGTTTAAATAATTTATGTTTATGTTATTTACTATCTCATTTACATATTTATTTATGAGATAAACGTTTATCTCTCTTTTTGAGCCACTTTGAACCCCAAAAATTATGTATGTTCTACAATCATGGTCATTTGAATTTTTGATTAGATTAGATTAGAAAAATCCTCCATAGGAAAATATTTCCAACAAGAAATATTATATAATCCACATAAACCATAACATTAAACATTTCTTCCATGTATTTTTTCATATAATGGTTGTGATAAATACTATTGATTTTAAATCCTAGTTTTCTCATATAAGATTCAAGCTAAGTATACCATGAATAAATCCCTTCTTTAAGGGGATATATAGAAATTTACAACCATTATACCTTATTTACACCATATAAATTAGTCGAACTACTAGATATAAAATAAAAATATTATTTATTCAGAACACCATTCATAAATATCATCTTTATGTCAATTTAACAAATCCCAAAACATCTCTGTATTTCCACTTCCAAGAAAAGTATTATTAACTCAAGTCCGAAAATTGGTGAAAAATTTTATTCAATATAATTTTTTTTATTTGAGCATTGTCTTTACATAACAAAAATGGTTTATTTAGGATTATAATTTCGTGTTCATTGAATCAATTCCTGAACTATGTTGTGTTGTTTATGCGTTTCTATGAGTTCCCTTATTAAGTATTTTTCAATATGAACCATCTCTTAATTTATGGCTATAACCCATCACTCATCATTTATAACTTTTACAAATGATGGTGTATCCTTGGTTAATAATTTTTTATCGTTCCATTCTTCCAAAATTCTTAACATATGAGTTAGTGTATCAATATTTCCAATTACATTAGATGGATCCACATCCATCATCCTTCATCATCAATATAGTGTATAATTACTTACAATAGTAGTTATTTTCTCTTTCAATTTATCTTTGGAGTATTCATCATTTAAAGAACCATGTTAAATATCTATATGTTCACCTATTTGCCCATTTTCATCAACCAATTTAAAATTTCAACTCCTATAATTAATTTTAGTTTTCTCTTTATGAACTTAATTATCATTAAAATTTTAATATACTAGGTTTTTAAATGAGGTATGTTTCTAAAAAAATCAGTTTAATTATTATTTATGGCCTAATGTCATTAGCTAATGAGTTAACATGGGTTTCAGGGTTGTTTATGGATTTTTCCGATCTGGAAGACCTAGTTTTGGAAGAATATAGCCAGGATACACAGTTAGTAGAAGCCATGTGACCCATGATACAAAATTTTAGGAAACCATGTGGGGAATTTCAGTGTACATTTGAGGGTACATAGTTTTCTCAAACCATGAAGTCAAGGCCACATGCTCATGAAAGCCATGTACCTTTTTTTGCAGACTAAATCACATTGTTTGCGCATAGTTTCCAAAACCGTGGGCATGAACCATATGAGGTACCTAATTATGAGTTAAGATAGTATGGTTGGAGCACAATTTGGTGAACCATGCAACTAAAAAATGATGTCGAGTTAAATTGGTTAAAATTAACATTTTTACCCAAAATTCACAAAATTGAAAATGCATTCTCTGTAACGTTCATTCCAATAGACAGAGGAGGTTCTCTTAACTTATTGAATATCCTAACCTTATTATTTTACGTAGTTTTATCTAAAAATCTCAAATTCTTTCACCATTCATCTTATAGGTTCCACTCTAATATGTTCTACATTTCCCTTGTTCTATTCATCATTTTCTTTCGTATCGACAGAGTTATTTTGGTTGAAGGTAATATACACTATTTCCAGTGCTTTCATCATTTATTCCTTTTTATTTAAAACTAGGATGAGTTAGTCGATGATACTCGATGAGTGTTCTACCTTGGGATTGAGGTAGGTGGTCTATTCCTTTTTATGCAAAGTCTATTTTCCTTATAGAGAGTTTCATTTGTTCCAAATTCCCTAATTTCCGAGTGATATTTTCAAATTAATTCAATGGGACATATAAGTTATTGTAACCTTTTAATGTTTCCCACTTAGCACCATATAATGGTATTAGGTTTTCAACCTCATCCTGGACTACCAATGAGGTGTGTTTATGTATAATTTGAAGGCTTTTTCACCACTTTGGGTGTGTGTGAGCTCCCCTTCTTAGTGGGATCATTAACATAATTAAATGTGATATTAGGAGAGGTTTTATGTCACATTTTCAGAGTGATTACATGATGTTAAAATTATCTAATGTTTTAATTAGAAAATGTGGAATTATTTTGTAGAAATCATGTAATATGTATGAATATGAAATGGGTTCTGAAATTGGTTAATGAAATGGTTTGGATTATATTGGATTACAAGGAAATTTGTACTCCATGGATCTTGATTTCACTGGATGGAATGTACATTTTTACTACTTGGATCCTGATTATATTGGAATCCCTAGAAAGTTATACTCCATAGATCCAGATTACTTTGGATGCCAATGAAATTTCTACTCCTTGGATATGGATTTCTTGGACATCCTTGGACTTTCCCAATGGACATGCTCATGGGGGTCCACCCCAATATTTACCAAGATTTCTTTGGAGGTAATACATGGACACAATGATAATTCCATGGCCATTTGTATCTTATATAGTGAAATAACATGTTCATTATATTTTATACAACACTTCCTTTAGCTTTGTTTACTTTTACTATTATCTTATGGATGGTTATATTTTATCTGTTGTTCAGTTATTGATATGATTCATATTATTTATTCCCTTTTGATAAAGATGTGTTACTATGATCATGAGGGTATAGTCTCCCCACTATACCATCTTAGACCCTTTCTTCTATTTGTTATCCCCTAGTGTATGGGGAGGCATTCTTGAGAATATGTGACCCACTAACTCATATCACCATTCACTATATCCCAAGTATGGATGTAAAAAGGTTGAATAAGGGGTTTATTTTATTTAAATACTATTCTGAGACAATTTATAGGTTCTTAGGAATGAAATTGATCTTTTTTATATGTGGTTACTTGGAGTAACTGTCCCACATTCGGGTTAATTGCCTTGTTTCGTAGAATGATGGATTTTTGTTTTATATTTTTCCTGTTACATTTAATTTTATTCAACCATTGGGTGGTGCACATTATTTTTAATTTTATTATTTATATGATTTATATATTTCATTTTATCCTTTCCCCGATATGGAAAAAGCGTAGATAATGAATCTTTTTAGGCACATTTCATGATTCACATTCAATGCAAATTCCATGCCATTTAGGAAGCATTACTTGATTGCATGAAATTTATTTTATTTGACTTGGGTTCTATAATTGTTATTGATTAACATTCCCTATAAGAGATTGAGATACTGAATTAGTACTTAGAGTGATTTCTATAACCTAAATAAATTTTTACAGCATAAGCTACAACATACACCCTAAGAATTCAATTATGTGATGTTGAGTCAGGGAACATTGGTCGCATGTGATGGAACATTTTATGGTTGAGATTAAATATACATCACAATTCAATTTATAATGTGTATGGTCTCTTATAAATTGGAAGTGGTGATCCATATGGTTCAACCATTTAATGAGTACTGAAATATAAATATGAATAGAATTTTTTTTAATTTTTAAATGGGAAGGATGATATTAAATAATGTTTCCTATTGAAATTCATATTCCATATACTGGGACCCATGATGTGAAATAGAGATATTTACCTATAATTTACTATAGTGGTGGGTAAAAGAAGTGTCTATAGTTCTCATTACACGACAACAAATACGTCCTTCATCAGTGCTAGAAATGTGCATTAACAGCGCTAAAAAAAGCGCTGTTAATTGAGGCGAAGATAAAGGGGGTCCCTTTTATCGGCAGTCAAAAAAGTACTGGTAAAAGAACCTTTAATCAGCACTAAAAAAGCATTGATAAATGACCCATTTATGAGGGTACAAAAAATCACTTATAAAATGGGACCTCTATGAGCACTTTTTTTAGCACTGATAAAGGACCCCTTTTATTAGCTTTTTTAAAAAGAACTAATAAAAGTTAAAAAAAATTTAAAAAAATAAAAAATAATATATAATGTGTGGGGAGGAGCTTTTAACAGTGCTTGACCCCCCCATTTATCAGCGCTAGGCAGAACCCTCCCACTCTCCCATGCACTGCCCTTGCCCGCACATCGCCCAACAAGCCCACATGCACCTCCTTGCTTCCACCCGAACTCGAACCCGCGATCCCCCCTTGCGGGCCTGCACCTTTTCCACTAAGCCATTTTGTTTTTTTCTATTTAATGATATATATATAGTTATATTTATTTGTATATTAATATAGATTCATATAAATATAAATATATTTAGTTATATTAATGCATATATATTTATTCATTTATTAATATATATATTTATTTATTTATTTGTATATTAATGATATATCTATATACATATATAGAGTTATTTATTCGTATATTAATATAGATTCATATTAATATAAATAAATTTAGTTATATTAATACGTATATATTTATTCATATACTAGTATACATATATTTTTTTCGTATATTAATTTATATTTATATTTAATTATATATATATTTTTAGTTATAATTTTTTATCCATACATTTATTTTTATATTAATATATATTTATAAGATTATTTTTAGATACATTTATAAAATAAGTTTTTTATGTCTATTTACAAATAAATAAATACATATATACATACATACATATATACCACACACACACACAGAGACACACACACACACAAATATATATACACACGAATAAATACATATATATGTGTATTTGAAAATACATAGAATGTAAAAATGATTATAAATTTTAATCCAGAAGTCCTTTTCAACTAGACAACTAGTCAAATTGAATAAAATGAAACAATATTCGATATGATATGGGTACATGTCAAGAGGACATCCGGATCAGAAGTTGTATCGGTTTTAATGTTAATAAATCAGGGTATCCTGATTAAAAACTCAAATTTTTAGGTCTTATTTGATTTTTTGGGCCATGAAAAATGTGACTGAAGGTTTCCTAACGCCAGTAGTGCATATATCTCGTCACAAAATTCGATTTGATATACTGTAGATCTCAAACTGACACCCGGATCAAAAGTTATGGCCGTTTGAAGTTTGAGTTACATTTTCAACTTATTTTAGATCTTTTATTAATTTTTTTTCGATTTTTTGTGTCTTCAGATTGTTATTAAATGATTATTAATAGATGATTAATAGGAAATGTTTAATTAATAATATTTTTAAAATTATTTAAAACCCTTTTTCACTAAATTTATTATATATTAAATTTAATAGTCTATTTATACTTATCTAAAAATTATTTAAAAAATACATATTATATTTATATATATCTAAATATACTTATATAAAAATATATTATTTTTCATAATTTATTTAAAATATTGATTTTATCAGTGCTAGGAAAAAGATCCGATAAAGCCCCCCTTTATCAGCGCTACTAAAAAAATTATTGATAAAGGGGTCCCCTTTATCAGCGCTAAAAGAACACTGATAAGGGGTGGAGGCTCTAACAATTCTTTTTTTAGCGCTCTTAAAAAGTGACCCTTTATCAGATCTATTTTTATCACTGATAAAGGCCCCCATTTATCATCACTTTTTTAGCAATGATAAAGGGTGGTCTTCCCTTTCCCGTTTTTTAGTAGTGTTATGACTATTAATTTTTTAACTAGTCCTAGAGTTAGTAGAAGGTAGGGGGTTTGGCTTATTTATTGGTTGTATTTTACTTAGCCTAAATTTATATATATGATCTGGTAGTTACCAAATCTTCATTGAGGTGTGCACTCAGTATATGTAGTGTTATTACACTGTGATGGATCCAATCATGGTCTAGGAGGGTGGAGACTACCTTGCTATAGAGGTGGTAGGTACTGGTCCAAAAATAGAACCTCCAATAGTTTTACTTGCAACACCACCCATTGTTCCTGATATGGGTGATTATGGCCAGTTTTGATAGGGTTTCCTGTGCTTTATATAGACCATTCAATGATCCCTAAAGCCCGCCTCATCCATGGACGATATGGAACGTGTGTTCTAGAAGAAAAATCAACCAAAATTTTCATGGTATGATAGTCAATAAGCCGTTGAGATGTTTCTTGTTATGATATTGTCAATTTTCAAGAACATGGAGACTTTTATATATAGGATAGTCAAGATCATGATGTATATGATTTAGATACCCTTTAAGCACTCATGGGATGTTTTGAAATAGTTTTATAATAGTTGGGATATGGTTTGGAGAGATTTTTAAACTATAATTTATGATTACTTCATTCCTGAGACTTAAAGATATGAATGAGCTAGTGAGTTTATGCATCCAGAACAGGGTGTGAGGACCATTTTGGATTATTCACCTCACTTTGTATAGAAGTAGTGCCTTTCACCTGCGTATCATGATAATGATTCATCTTGGGAGAGAAACTTTGTGGATGGTCTCAATCATATTATACATTCTCCAGTGATTTTTTTGGTTGAATACTATAAATGATATATTAAATTTTGTGGTTATTACATAATATAACCTGAGAGAATATGGATTCCCTTAGTAGGGTAGTGAAGCTTATTGACCAATTATTCTTATGTCATCTAGCAATAAGAATCGTTTTGAGACTTCTCATACGTGGAATACCAGCTAGAGTTTGAGTGTTGGTATTCTTTCTTCTATCATAAGTGTTGTCATTGGGTAAATGTGAAGAGACCATTTGATAGGGAAACAATCATGTGTTGAGCATGTACAAGGATATTCCATATACAATGGGTTTTCATGACCTTTCCTCCATTGGTAATTGAGAGTGGGTCAACACTAACTCTAAGATCATGATTGGGATTCACAACTCCACATTAGGTTGGGAGATGGAGAACTACTAGCCATTTAGGATGAGGAGGTTTTCCTGGTTGAGGGAGGCCAACAGTAGATGAACCTCAAAAAAAAATTGGTCCTACTTAGGGAAGTTAAGATATTTCTATAGTGCATGTAAAAAGAGATATATATTTAGTAAATCATATAACTGAGGATAAAATCAATGACCATATATAGTGAGGGGTATGATATTTGCATCTTACACTCTAGTAGAATTATTTTTTGATATAGGTGCTTCATATTCATTCAAATATGTACCTGGTGTGGAGTTCCTTGGGTGGAATATTTAGTTTTATTATGGTGTTAGGAAACATGATAATCCATTTGGGATATGATCAGATGGTGTATGACAATTCTGGTAGTGCCCCATTAAGGTTGGTCTGAGTCACTTCGTATGAGACCTCTTTTTTCTTTGATATGATAGTGTTTTACATCATTATCAATATTTAATGTTTGGTTCCCTTTCAATAATTTAATGATTTATATCATCATAGTGAGAGATTCACATCACCAGAGGCTGGGGTTTTTATTCACAAGGGTAAATTGTGTTTCTTGGAACATCAAGAAAGAACCGAGTATCATGGGCTGAGAATGATGACAAGTAATATTCCTAGATTATATATGGATGATCTGGGAATATGATAGAATGCTTTCCCTTCATTTTTGACCATTTAAGGGACACTTTACTTGACTAATTTTTAGGACTACTTCCTAATTGACAAGGAGATTCCCCATTGAGATAGTTCTTGGAGCTACACTGGTATCCATTACCCTTTATAGGATGTCTACTATGGAGTTATAAGTGGTCAATAGGTAGATAAAGAAATTTTAAATGAAGGTGTTTATAAAACCCAATACTTCCCTATGGGGTTATCGAGTCGTTTTTGTGAAAAAAATACAAAAACGTCACGCTATATATTTATTACTATAAATTGAACCATTTAACATTTGAGCACCAAAATAATTTTCCTTGGATAGATGATATATTTTACTAGCTATAAGGATCTAGGGTGTTCTCAATGATTTATCTGAGATCAGGTTATCAACAAGTTCATGATTGAGATTCAGACATACCTCGTACATATTTTCATATGAGGTATGGTTTATATGAGTATATGGTTATGTAGCTCAGTATTATGAGCTCACTAGAAGTTTTCATGGAACTAGTGAATATGGTTTTCCATCCATATCTTGTTTCATTTGGGGTGGTATTCATTTATGATATCTTGGTATATTAAAAAAATTGACACAACCACGAAACAAATAATGAGATCATTTAGGATACAATGAGAGAGAATTGGTTATATTATTATATCACAAGTTCCACTTCTGAATTGATAATATTCACTTCCTAAGTCATATTATCTCTAAGACAAGAGTATCATTTGACCTAGAGACTGTGATATCTTTAGTTTCATAGAAATGACCAAAGAACATATTTTACATATAGAGTCTCTTAGGGAAAACTTGATACTACTGCATTTTCATACATGACTTATCACACTTAATATCACCTATTATAGGCTTGAATAAGGATGGTGGGATGTTATTATGGTCATATTCCTACGAGATAAGTTTTCAAGAGTAAAAAGGGAGACTGGCTTCATCACCAATCTAGATTATACTTAGATGGGAATACTATACACTATTTATTGCGATGCATTAGGAATTAGACTAAGAGAAGTTCTGATGTAGGGGGTGTGAGTTGTGGTGCATGAGTCTTGTTATTTGGTACCACATAAGAGGAGGTAATAGACACAAAATCATGAGTTTTAAACTGTTTCCCATGGCTTAATTTGTTGGAGTCATTATTTACTAGGAGATCATTTTTTGGTATACACATATCATAAAATCATAAAGTACATATTTACACAGTGTGAATAAAATTAGGGGCAATGAAGGTTAGTGTAATACCTAATATATTTTGAAATTGAGACTTCCTATATTCCCAAAAAGTTAATTGAAATTGATGATTCACTGTGTAGGATTAATTAGATACAAGTACATTTAAAGGCATGTTGTGAGTTTAATTTTATGGAATTGTTCTATGAGATGCACATGGAGGTGCATGATAGACATATGAATATTTTTATCACAACCATAATAGTGACATACACTTTTCTAGATTGGGTGTGGATGAGAAATTTTTTTGATTATAAGGGATTATTCCTATGAGAGATCATGATAGGCGAGGAACCACAACCTAGTTGGACTATTGAGGGGTGAAATTAAATGAATACATGGTGGATCTTGGGTTCTAGTAGGATTATATGGGGATCTGATGTGATAGTTTCATACCATTGCTTGGGATGTACATCCTGACATATCCATGATGTATCAGTATTTACACCATCAATATTGGTGGATAGGTATGAAATTAGAGGAAGGTGGTTTTTTGATGAGATGCTTGACCTGTCATAAGGTGAAAGAAGAACATCTTAGATCAACTAGGATTTTATAGAAGTTTCCTATACCTAAGTGAAAATGGGATGATGTTTCAATGGATTTTTGTGATCTAGTTCTTGAGGCCACATTGAAGTAATCATACTATATGGGTTATTGTGTATTATTTCCTGAAGTACTCGAAAATAATTCCAATTAGGGAGACCTTTTTAGTAGACGAGATATAGTTACATTATTTACATGAGATTTTTCACCTCCACGGGGTTCCTCACACCATTTTATCAAATAGGGGTGCCTAATTTACTTCATGGTTTTGTCAAGGATTATGAGGGTGTTAGGTACCTAGGTTTTTTAAGCCCAACATACCAACCTCATACCGATATCCATTAAGAGTGAAACTCACTGGTTCTATAGGGAATTTTTATAGTATGTATCCTTGATTTTAGTGGTTATTGAGAGAGGAATATACCCCTGGTTGAATTATCCAATAAAAAGATCCATCAGGTGACTATAAATATGTAACCTTATGAGTATTTGTATAAATGACCATGATGATCACCACTATATTGGTTAGCAGAAGGGAAAGTATAACTGGTCGGACCACGTCTTGTCGAGGCGACATCAGAGTAGGTCCAATTATAAAGGAAGTGGATGGATACAAAATAGTTCAGGAAGAATTTCAACATTGATCATATTCAATGAAATCTAGAATTTGAGGTCAGGGATTGGGTGTTTCTATGTATATCTCTAATGCTGGGGAAAAATGAATTCAAGTAAAGGGTAATATTTATTCACAATACATCGGGCCATTCGAGATTCTGGAGTGATTCAGGATGGTAGCTTATCATTAGTAGTTATCTCAAAGGTACTAATCCACACAATATGCCTTCCATGTGTCTTATCTAAGTTGTTATCATATATACCAATCTTATACTCTTCAGTTGAACGAGTTTGAGTTACATGTATATGACTCCTGAAAGGAACATCCAACACATTTTGTGGATCAAACCACAATGGATCTCTGAGGCCGAGAGTTTCCTCTAGTATGGGTGATATAGTAACACAAATGTGTATAGGATGAGACTTGGGAGAGAGAGAGAGAGGCCGACATAAATTCTCAATGGATAGAGTTATTATTAGAAAATTAGTGAACACCATTGGAAGGGAAATTCATGAATGATTTTCTTTAAGGGGAGAAGATTGTAAGATCTCATGATTTTCCTTGAGGTATAGATCTTCAGAATTTTAGTTCAATTCCATATTTTTGTTTAATTTTAGTACCTAAAGAAGTCATAGAAGTGGGGAGGTGGAGTGTTCGATACCTTTTCAGATCATGGAGGCTTGGATTTTGGAGAAAAGAAGTGGGCTTCATGGTTAGTAGAAACCACATGCCTATGACACATAATATTATAGAACGGGGTTGGGAATTTCAGTATATATAAGAGGGCACACAATTTTACCAAACTGTGAATCCATGGCCTCATGCCTATGTAATCCACTAGCCTTTTTTAGAAGAGGAAAATCACACAGTTTCCCAAATCGTTCCAAAAACCATGTGAGTTTACTTGATGGATAGTGAAAGGCACATAGTTGGCTCATAATTGGTAAACTGTGCGGCCAAACTATGAGACCCAATTGAAAACAGTGAAATAACCATTTTCCTAATAAATTGTTAAAATGATAAATTCCATATTTCCACCGTTCATTATAGTAGATACATGGAGTTGTTTTTTCCTATTTAAGAGACTCCTCCAAGGAATTGATACAGTTTCATTCTCTAGTATTCGAATGACAAGTCATTCATCTTGATGGATCTATGGTTGTATGTTCTACATTCCCCTCATGCCTTTCATTGTTTGCCTTAATATTGATATAGTTATTTTTTTTGCAAGATAATATGTTCAATTTCAAGGGTTCTTGTCCGTTATTCATTTTTATTCGAGTGCTGGTCATGTTTACTGCTGATACTAGATGAGTGATCTACCAAAAACTCAAGGTTGGTGTTCTATTACTCTTATCACAATGTATAGTTTTTTTATAGATAGTTTCTATTTGATTCCCACCAGAATTTATGGAAGATTTGGGTAAATTAATTCAATGACATATATAAATTATTCAAACATTGTTAGGTTACCAACGTAAAACAATGTTATGGTTGCTGGTTGTCAACCTCAACCCAGACCACCTATGAGGTTTGTTAATGTATCTTCCCATGTTTTATCACAACGTTGTGTGCATGTGAGCTCACCATCATAGTGCTATCCTTAATTTAAATAAATTATATATTACAAGAGGGTTTATGCCTTATTTTAAATGTGATTACATGATGTAAAAATGATTGAATGGTTTAATTTGAAAATGTGGAATGTGTTGGATGAATTCATGGATTATGTATGACTATGAAATGTGTTATTAAATGGTTTAATGAAATGGTTATGATAATATTGGATTCTATTTACATTTTTTCTACATGGATCATGATTGGAAGGGATTCTAAAGAAATTTATACTCCCTGTATCTAGATTGCATTGGATGATATGAACATTTCTACCCCATGGATATAGATTATAATGGATTCCAAGAACATGTCAACTCCTTGGACCAGGCTTACTTGGACCACCTTTGACATGATCTGTCGACATGCTCCTTGGGATCCCCTACGTCTTTACCATGTTTTCTTTGGAGATTATTAATGGACTCGATGAGGATGAATTGGTCATTTATACATTGGATCTGACATATGCAGACCTTAAATAATGAGGATGCCTTGGTCATTTACTCCTTGGATCCATACCATGGGGTCAGATTTTGGATTACTCAGAATAGGCTACAATAGACATTTTACCATGATTTATAGTTATACCCTATTATGGTTTCATAATTATACTGGATAGATATGAAAATATTACTCTTTGTTATTAATTTATATTTATATTATATATTGAACACTACTTCTACTTATATGCATAGACTAGATTAGTTATAGACACCGTTCGTGGTGGCATATTGGGTGTTATCTCACACACTATTCAAGCCACTATTGGGCATGTAGATAGGCTTCATGGATGTTGGTAGAGGACAGGGAAAGTACTGATTCATTATTTATGATTGATTATCTATAGGATTAGTGGAGAATATGACTAATCTGGGGTTGTGATGATTTTTGGAGATAGATATTTTTGAGCATTTTTACTTTTATACATTTATTGTATTAGTTTATTATTTCCATGTATTTTATACCATTTTTTATATAGACATGAAATTTTCATTATTTTGTATATGAAAATAAATTCAGATTTATTTACATTTATTAATTTAATGTGGTTTTTTATCTTATATGTTCTTTCCAGTTATTTATATTATTCTAATTATTTATTCACATGTGATACCACTGCATTACTCATATGATGAGGGTATAGTCTCCCCACTATACCATCCTAGAACCTTGATACTAGTTGGAAGCCTCTTTCATACATGGAGGTGTGCTTGAGGCCATGTGGCCCATTGGCTCAGGACACCATTATGTAGCTCATGTGCTGGGAATTTTCACTATTCAATTATTTTTCCCAGTATTTTTATATATTTATATGTCCGAGTCTATATTGAGTTTCCTTAAAACACTCCATTATATATTTCATCACTATAAATTCCATTATTTCATTCATTATTTACAATATATAATTTGATCAAAAAAATAAAAATCATTTCTAGGAAGGCTTCCTTCCATGTTAAATTTCATAGGGTGTTTCTTTTTTTCTTCATTAGAAAAAAAGCCTCATTTTCAATATACACGATGACCTTGAATGCCTCCTTTTAATAATAGTGAGAGAAACCACATTCTGTAATAATTTTGTGGGAATTTTTTCCACAATTAGTTTCTTATGTCCAAAACACCCTTATATTTTTGGGTATTTACCAATATTACATAATTTTATGCCATTTATCTGGAGATAGTTTTCCACTTCAATGTATGTGTACTTTATTTAATTATTAGTTCAAATTTTTTTGATAGTGTTCCAGTATCATTTTCCATTATCCATTAGTGACACTTTATTCACTTCATAAACTCTTTCTCACTTCACATAAACCTAATAGAGTCCATTATAAAACAATCATTAATGAAAATAACGATGTACCTTTCTCCACACTTATTAGGTAGATTCATTGGACCTCATACTTTAGAGTGGTGAATATTGAGTATTTTGGAGTCATTTTATTCATTTTTTCTTAAGTATTATGTAGAATATTAACCCATGTTACTGAATAACATATGATTTATCAGCCATGATTTGGATTTTGGATATGTACTATAACTCTTAGATTAGACAGTGTTTTTTAAGTGAATGTGGCCTAAAATATGGTACACAATGTATTTTCCCCCATCAAATGTAATATAGAACATGTTTATTTCTATAAAGATGGTAAATATTATAGTTTTCTAATAAAACGTAATAATATAATTCCTATATTTTTCTTTGATCAATCACGCTTTCTAATTTAAGGTAACCTCAATCCACGAGTAAAAAATTTCACTCATGATCAAAAGGTTATGCCACAAGACATCCACATAGAGTGTTTCTAATACTTTTTGTTTATTTCATGTTAACATGGTTTTCTCAATCCATTTTTTGTTTATGTATTTTCCATTTCAAAAACCTACTCTTCAATCAACACTATCATTTATATGTTCAGAAGGTTCTTATTTCTAATAATATGTGATAAACACCCACTATCAAAGATCTAAGTGCAATCACTCATTAAAGATTTGAGACTAATTTTATATAGGTTTTTATATTTTTTTATTTCTCTATATCCTTCTTATATTTACAAGTAATGACCAAAAAAGTTGTGAGACATAGTGGCCATTCCTATTTCTCCCTAGAATAGACAGTGATATTACTCTCTCTTTATTATTCCAGTGATATTATTTATTTTTCAAAGAGATATTATTTGGTTTTCATGCATTCATCTATATTTTAATCCTATAATATCTATTTAAAATCGTTATTTTCTTATAGTCAATATATTTAAGTGTATTTAGGAAAATTAAAACTATATTTATAGAAGTACCTTCATCTTTGAGAAAAATTATATGGTCTCATCCATATTTACTGACTACCAGGTGATTTTATTCTTAATTGTCCTTATGCCACTTGAAAATAAGGATATTTTTCCAAAGATAGAAACAAAAATTTCATTTCCTTATTAGGAATATAATTTCACATTCATTCCTCAATATTTATCCTACCATTGAGAAATTATTTGGGGGAAAATTATACATTGAGGACAGAGGGATGTCCCCAAACATCCTCTTCCCTTTATTATGGGTTATTTCTAAACTAATTTTTATTTAATACCATAAAATCATAATCCAATTATCAAAAGGTTTTCTATCCATTATGGATTTAAAATATTCTCAACACCTGCCAAGTTTTTCTTAGATTTATCTAATAAATCTTTATCTGATAACATTCCAAACTACAATTTATTTGTCATACCATATCTATTTATTTATAATTCATGTTTTCTTCTAACGATTACTATCAATTCATGAAAGGTTTAAACCTATTTTATCTACTCATTCATGATAGAATCACACTAATTAGTCACATTAGTCTATTCTTTTCTCATTTGTTTGCGGTCTACTAATATTCTTGGGTCTCATTGATTAGTTAATACATCTTCAAATTCCTTCTTAAGTTGATCAATATAATGTTAAATCTGATCAAAATTTTTAAATGAATCTTTTAACAGTCCAAAAAATCTTGCTATTTTTATTTCATTGAATATCATTCTCTTTATGTGACCCTGTAATTTTTATAACAAGATTGAAAATAACAACTTGTTTATTGCATTCCTCTTTTCTTGTTTTTTCCTTTTCAACCATATCCTACATCATGATTTTTTTACCCCAATAGAATTATATTTCTATATCCTTCAAATAATAATATACATTAGATTCATATTTTCATAATAGGGTATTCCTTTAAAACCTATTTCAGGATGAAATCCATGATTTAAAACATTCCAAGGGTACCTTTCCCAAAAACCTACCCTTTACTCTCTTTATTTTTTAATAGGATCATACATATTCTTTAGGATCATTACCTTAATTAATGAAAACATTGTCTATATGTTTAAAATAAAAATCCTTATGTTAGTGATTTTATGTTTCTCAGGGCTTCACCCCACATCTCATATACAACTATACTACTTTATAAATCATCCAAATAAAATTATGTCAATTTTATCTCCCTAAGAGATGATATTTCTTTATTATAAAGTGGTGGCTGCCTTATGAAGACATTCTTCAAAATGTACTCATCTTATACTTCTTCAATAAGATCCTAAATAGCTCCAAAACCTATATAAATAAATTATAGAATCCATCAATATTTTTATTGTGGGAATATTTAGATCATAAATATTATTATGTAGCACTTAAAAAATATCCCCCATTACTAAACCATCTACTTTTATGTATAATGTCCATTTTTTCTTGTATGGTCATGAAATTAGAGAAAATCATTAAATTCAGGGAAAATCAATTAGTAAAATCTCAAAATAGGGAATTTTTAGCTTTGGAATCGACATTGAGAAAATTATTTTTACATCAGTCATGGACAACTATAAATAATAAATTAAAAGAATCGCATGAAAAAATAGAGAATACATATTGTGAAAGAATTTATATATGAGATATCATTATATTCTTCCAGATTTTGTAATTGCATCCATCAAATAAAAGAATTACTTTTTCATTAACTATATTATCCATAGAGACAAACCATATATAATGGATTTAATTCTTGAAGCATATTGATTTGATATTAATTATTACAACCACAACCCAAAACACCTTAGGGACGTGGTGAATTAAAATGTATTTTTTCTCCCACTACATATTTCTCTAGAGATAATAATAGTGGGCCAAAGTCGTAAATACTCAATCATTCTTGAAAATATATTTATAAAGGGAAACAAATACAAGGATCATACAGCACCAATGATTCAATGTACTGGAGAGTAAAACTATTCAGTATAGTCATTAAAAGATGTATGTATGGTTACACTACTAATCCTATAATAAATTTATCATCTTGTATCTCTACACTATCTTTCATGAAATAGAAAATAAAAAATATTCAAAACACATAGGTCACTTTTATTTTCTTCCACAGTAGAAAATAATTATTCTAATAAGGGTTTTATCATAGTGTAATTACATTTTCTTTAGTTCCTAATCTTCAAGGAGTTAATAATAATCTATTTTCACTAATTTGTTCCAGATTAATCATGTAACCTTTTTTCCATTACTAAATTAAAATTTAGTTTCTACTACTTGCTTTATCTCTTTTTCTTTATCCTTCTTACTAAAAATCTCATGATATAATTTTCATATTTTCAAAACAGAAAGTCGAAAAATATTTCTATAATTTATCATTCTTGACATAAAACATAATTCCAATCATTCAATATCTAAATTTCTATAGAATAATTTTCTATGATACTTTCCCTATTTTGAAATATTGAAACTGAGTGAAATCAATGCTGAATAATTCTTCCTAACTCTCTCAAATATCATGGTCTTCATTAATTCAAAAAATAAAAAATATTTTTTATTCATGTTAGAATATATTGTATATATTATATAGAAATTTATAAATATACCATAAACCTTTGACTGTATCATATCAAATCTCATGCATGAATACCTTATAGTGTGAATCTCAGAGTCACACCACATTCCACCTCTTGCTCTGGAAAGGTGACGACATGAAAATTCCTCTACACCAGAGGCATAAATAAATTTACTGTACCGCTAAAACTTATTTAATATTAATTATTACATGTTAATATATCTTAGGATGCAGTATTCACTTTCCAAACAACAATGTGATTTACCTTTACATTTCACATCCATTCTCTATAAATGACTCGAACATATTCCTATGAGTAATTATTATGACTCCTTTATATATATATTTAATGTCAAGAAATTTAATTTTATCTATTCTACATGAGTTTTGAGAATGAATCTTATTTATCATGTTGATAACCATAACATATTTCATGAATTAACATCATTTTTAATCATCTAGAATATTTAAATAATACATTTCAAATGATGAAAATTATGTGTTCCACACCTTAGTTAATTTTCATTATTTTAAAATATAATAACTCTTAAATTTCATAGGATGGTGTCCAAGACTTTTCTGATTCTTTCTCAATATAGGTAACCTTACATTTATGTACCAAGGGAATAACTCAATACTTTCTTGAATTTATAGTAATATGAAAATGTTACATTCATGTTTCTTTTAGATGACCCATTTTTATATATGGGGTCTAATATGAATTTTCAGAAATCATAAAGATTATAGCCAAGTTACTTTTACACATGGAATTATTTACATCATTCCTCATCAACTTCTAAAACTTACTATTGCACATTGAAGACATATACTCCTATCTTACACATTTCACTGTGAGCACTAAACAACATCTCTTAAAATGGGAAATGATGAACTTTAAGTATATAGGTAATTTATCTATAATTTTACATATTATATTTCTAATAACTTTGAACACTACCATTTTTAAACTTATTTATAAAATATATTTTTCTATAATTATTTAAAAAATCATTGAAATAATTCTATCCTTCCAAAAATAGCTTCTAGAAACCTATCTCATCCTAAACTACCTATCCAAAAAAAATTCTAGATTTAAAAATGACTTCCCAGTGGAAGTGAATCCTAATTGAAAAAAACCTACCACTATAAGATATAGTTCCAATAGTATGTTAAATATTTTATGTAAAAAATATTACATGTTCTTTTTATGGTAATTGGAGTCAATAAATAGAAGTGATAATTTAAAATTTTATGGGGAATAGTTTGTGCTTGTATAAATAGTACTTAGGTACATATGAAAATGATTCACATGTTGAAAGTAATGGATAAGCATTCACGGAATTTAATTTAAAATTACCCTTCCACTATCCAAAAATGAGATTCAAAACTCAGATGTTTTAGAATTTGAATAAACTATTTTAATTCCCCTAGATGAGTGATACACCCTGATTGTTTTTATTGACCATATCATATCCTATGTTAATCCCAATGTTTGTATGATAGGTATAGACCCTCTTGGTACATGAAGTTATTTATTATAAAAAAAAATTAATTTAGTAGATTACTAAAGTATGCTTTTCATTTTGTTCATATTCCTCTAGATCCGGTCAACTATTACACACACTTTAGGTTATAAAAAGTTATTAGGGTTAGGTGGTTTTCACCTATTGTGTGTGTTACACTCACACTTCAAACCGACCCCTCTTAGGATGCATGAAGACCCTTTTGCGTGTGACCTAAGTGATGGAAAAGAACCTAATCATTAGGGTTTATTGTATCTAGATTATAGATTATAGATGGTAACCTTTTATCTTTTTGTAATTCATGTAGGAATGATATGTAAGGGTTATCCCCAATGTTCATCACGTGAGATTATACAAGAGAGATGCACATTTTGATTCATTTGGATAAGTTTGGATTACCAAATATATATAGTTATTGTTTAGAACAACTTACATTGCATATAATTTGGATGTTTTATAAATGTTTAGTGTATGATAATGTATGAAAATTTAATATATTAAATTTTTACTATTTTATTCTGTATGTATACATCTATTTTTAACTAGGTATTCCAATTGTGTCTAATTAAATATGTTTTCGGAAAAAATACATGTTAGTACATGGTTATATACATAGAGATAGGTTGGTTGGCCTAATAATTCACTTAGGTGTAATGATAGGAAAAATCAATGGAATTTAATTTCTTTGTGTGTGAACATACAAGATTATGAATATAGTTTTAGTATTTTTCTATTAATTTGTGTCAATATGTTGTATAAGTGGTTCCAAATTAAAAATACTGATGAAATTTGATTCTCAATGACTGATGCAAGGTTAATTTAGGTTTGTATTCATCCTTGAACTATATATTAAGTGAATTTACAATATAATTTAATTAAAAAATTATAGATACCTATGTTTTTCCCCTTATATAACCCTCAACCCTTACTACCAAGTTCAAGAGTCCTGTAGTATTGTAAGGTCTCTTAATAGTAGTGGTTGATTCTAATTTCATTGATTAGGTTTTTGTTATATCCATTAGACTCTCAATATTTAAGATAAAATTTTTATTTCATTATGGGACGGTTCAAGGATCCAATCATTATTTATCCCCTCCCCCACTCATGATTTTATAAAAAAATAAACATAATAATTTTGCAAAAAGACATGAATAACCACAATTTCGGGGTCCAAATTACATGGAGATCATGGGATAACTACACGCCCTTTACCCCAGAAAAATCCAAGCCTAATATGATAATATATTGGATAATAAGAGAAGAAGACTATATATCTCTTATAGAGTGATGCTAAATGTGATCCCCCAGGGATACATAGATGATGCATCTATTATTTAGGATAGATAAAGAGATTAGATGGAAGGCTGAATGGGAATGGTTGTAAAATATATAGTAAAAGGAACCCCTTGGGGAAAGGATTTCAAATTATGTTGTCATGACTAAATGTGAGTGGAGGTGAACACACCGTTATAAATAGATTGATGAAATAATTAATACCCCATTTAGTTTTGGGATCCTATTAAATATGGTTAATTTCATCTTTCCATCCAATATTAGATCATGAATTGGGATGTATCTATATGTTCTAATCTAATCTTTTTTAAATATTCAAGAATATTTAACATTTTACTAAACATTGAGAGTGTAGGACTAGTATAAGTTATAATAAAAATAATCTCCCAATTATAGTTTCTATACGGTCATCAAAAAATGAATAGATTGATTTAAAAAAAATCATGATTTAATATTGACACTATTTTTATGTCTTACATGTACATTTGAGATGAGATCCATGAAACAATTTAATCTATCGTCTCTGCACTATCCTTTACTTTTTATCTTATTAAATGTTGTCCCAACTGGTTTTGTGATTGAGAAATAATTCATTCTACATTGGAAAGGATTGATTTCTATAAGGATCTATTGGTCTCCCCTAAGACGACATCGATACATTAGCATCAGTTTGGATAGTACAAGGAAATATCTATGTTCAGAATTCCATTAGAGATGCCTGAGATTGTTTTTACAAAGATATAAGATATTTAATTTAAAAAATATATATATATATATATTAATTTACTTAGTCCATTTATAAATTTTTTTAATAGATTAAAAAGAGTATTTTAGTTATATTCTAATTATTATGCTCAATTTTTCATTTTGGAACTTTCGGTGTCACCCTTTCATAAGCCTTTACCCTTACATGTGTAACATTATGCGGGTTCCCCCCATAACTTAGTGGTACCCTTATATTTTTAAACTTAAAATTATGGTACCCTTATATGGGTGGTACCCTTACGTGGGTGGTACGATTAAACATTTATCCTTAGGAAGCAAAGGTCCATCTTGGTACCATTACACAAAAGGTTTTATTAAACATTATGTAGAATATAGGTTTACATTTTTTTTATGATTTATTTTATGTTTCATAGGGATACATGGAATATTATGACTAGTTAGGATGTTGGGATAGTGTGTGTAGTTTTTAAAGTAATTAATTAAACCTACAGCCTCATCCTCCCAAAGATATTCTTTTGATCTGACTCATTTTCATATCATGGTTCTTAGTTTCTATTAAGAAAAATAATAGATGTACCTACCAATCTCTAGTTCCTATGATATTATTTCCAGACTGTCATTATACTCATCTACTCCTCATATTCCATTCATGGTGGAGTTTTGACGACATCCTTCATAACGAAGAAGTTTGTATCATTTCTTGATCCGGGAGATCCAAGAGAAGTTATAACCATAAAATATAGAGGTTTCTCAAACTCCAAAAGAGGTAAAGATCACCAAATATATACCATATCTAGTTTGTAAGTATTATATAAAATATAAGCATGTTTTCTATTTGATCATACTGCTAGTTTGTTACCAATACCCAATTTATTAGATCATAATGAAATGCATGTCCATGGGGTTGTGTTCTTTCCATGTATATAGGATCCCAATGGATCCAAATAAAAAAAAAATTTGTGTACCTTATATTAATTTCAATTTTATTTATTCTGGTTATGAATATGATCTTGTTTTGACTGACTAATTTTTTCTCTATTTTTTAGTTCTTGTTTTTTATTTCATTATGAAATCATTCTACCAAACATATTGAAAAAGAATATTCTTATTTTTTAAACCTTCGATAAGAATTTTGGAATATCATTATAATTTTTTCTACAAAAATGGTATAAGAGCCACTAAATAACAATATTGAATATGATAAATATGAGACAGAAAATTTTGATGGGGATAACTACTTCAACCCTTGGTGAAGAAAGATGAGAGCCCTGCTTCTATAGTACATGTTTTTGATGTTATCCATGGACATAAAAAATATACAATTTCATATTATGATGATGGAAAGTATATAAATACTTATCAACATTCCCATGTTTACACTATACCAAAGGTCCATAGATCGATACTTATATCCCTTGGTGATAAAGACCTTTGGTTTGTATCTTATAAAACAACTGCTTCTGGCCTAAGTACCCCCAATGTGAGCTAAACCTTATGAATTTAACAAGATTTTATTAGATATTTCTGATAGTAAAGATGAAATTGAGACTAAATATCTAGATATTATTTTATTAATTTCAGTTGATAGTTCCTATAATACCTTAGAGGAGACCATGATGTATGGTTGATACTCGTTATAGATACAATAATTCAAATAATCCCTTGTAAATAAATTCATGCTAAACCTAAAGTCATGTTTGAGGTAGAAATCCGTTTTTCTATGGGTGATCATGAGAATAAGAATAAGAAAACCAGAAAAATTAATGGATGTTCTAATAATAGATAAAATATAAAAAAATAATATTTTATGGGAAAGAAATTTACCAACTATAATTTTGGAAAAAATATACATTTCTCGAGTGTAACACATTCCTAAACAAAAATAGAGTTTTGGACATATTGAATCTTCTAATCATCCAATCCTTTTTTAAAAATTTAAAATATCAACTTTGAGGTTAAGTGGGAAACAATATAAACCGCATTGAAACATAAAAAAACCATAAAATACCACATTGAAAATTCAAATTACAAAATTCAAAATTTATAAACACCATCGAGCCCGGCTCCTAACATGAATCAAGGTTGCACGATGATCGAGTCATCATCATCACCGCTTTTCATCGAGTGTACATTGAAACCATCATCACAAAAACCATCACACCACATTAAAAACACAAGATCATGACTAAAGAAAAGATCCACAATGAGACACCATCACATAAGACCATAATTGGAACCTCATAGGCCATGATCCAAAAGAACTAATTCTCTATCATTTTATTGGCATCTTTAACACTAGTGAGAGTAGCCCGATGCCAAAAAAGACCTCGAAAGAACAAAAATTAACTCACACTGAATCATCAATGTGAAAATCATATCTAACAACCATGAAACCAAGAACCTTATCATTGTGAAGGTTCAAAGACAGACAAGAAATATCCATCTTGAACACCATTTTATATTCAATGATCTCATCCCAAAACATCCTGGTAAAAAACCACACTAGAACTGTTATGAGTTGAGCATTGGAATCAGAAGATAGACCATATATGGGAGCATCGAGAAAAAAGAGGTAATCCTTGCAAAAAATCCAAGAGACCACATCGAATCCTTGAAAAATAGGGATTCCATTAAACCATCAAATTGGGGTCAACAATAGAGAACCATTGAAGCATGAATCAAATCCTAGACACACCTCCTAGAACCCCATCCCTGAATAAACAACACCTCCAAAATATCCTTTCAAAGAACCACAGTAGAACAAATGAGAGATAAACGAAGTAATCAAAATTCTAGAGTAGAATTTTAATCTAATAGGGCTACAATAAAGATACATCATCGCTGAGACTACCTACCCAAACCGATGAATCCACCTCCATTTGAAAATCACACCAACGAAAAGAGCCGATGGGGGTTACATAGGGACACCAAGGGAAATAGAGATGGTGATAGAGTAGGGGAAAATAGTAAGAAAAGAGAGAATAATAGGTTAAGTGGAAGGGGATGGAAGAATATGGTAGGGAAGAAGGAATAATAAAGGAAATGTGGGGAGATGACATAGGATAAGTGGCACATGACTCCCCCTCTGAAGCACCAATGAAGGAATAATTGATGCTGGTTGTGAAACTATTGAGGTGATAATTTCGAATACAAACAATATGTCTTATAAAAGGGTTCTAGATTTAGGATGTTCCTTTCATATTTAACCTATAAACTATGCATCCTTTGATATGTCTGAGTGAATCAAGGTTGATGATTTTCTAGGTAAAAAAAATAGTCTTAGAGTTCAGGGTAGAAGATCAATTATGTTAGAGATTAATGGATATTCTTTTTTCATGACCTATCCCAGTAGGGACTATGCCGTGAGTCCCCAAGAATGCCTCCAATAGTCCATCGTCTAGAGAATATCGTTGATTATGAATATCACTGACATGGGAGACCTTTTCCTAAGTAAATGTACAAACACACACACTTCTCCAAGACCATACAATGGTGAAATATAAAACTATTGAACTACCATTCATGAATACATGTAAGTATCATAACTAGAGTATGACAGGATGTAATGAAAGGCAACCAAGTCCAAATAAAATCCCACCAAAAAGAGTCTAGAAAAAAAATTCAACCAAAAATTAACTACATGGACTACTATTATATTTCCACAGGCACACAACTTGGTGTATCTGGTCTCACAAAAAACCGTATATTCCTAGTACTCCTACAACTCTGTCAAAATTTCAATTATCTTCATATGACATGTCACATGTGAGAAAAGGCCTTGCATGGGTGAGCATAACAATAATCATTTGGACACCTCAAAACCACAAATAATATAACAAAGTAAATACAATAATCTCTACATTGTTATATGTATAGAACACATATAATAAGAATATATAGATATACTCAACAAGGAGACACAGTCTAGTGGAAATCACGACCATAGTATACTAGTATAGGATTGAAAATTGAGATTCCATGGAGCATTCATATGGGAGAACAGACTCTTGAGTCTAAATGAAATGATGGTGTCTTTTTGATAGCTACTTATCCTTGGGTATCTTTGTAAAAAAAACACAATGATAGTCTTAATAGAATATGATACATAGAAAAGGATCACTCCCAGGGCCATGTGGTGATACCAAAAACTCAATCTGGATTAACCTGCTACGTATTGTATCGGTTCCCACATAGTGTTGGTCATGTCGATACCAAGAACCACGCCTGGGTAATGAATATGAGTAGATTATCTCACTTCATGCCTCTCGAAGGGATTCTAAAGGCTTTATCTAGGAAGTCATGCTGAAGGGTTCATAGTCCTAAGTGTAGGAAACCATTCCATACTAACCCTCAGGGAATGATATTGGTAACAAACCCTAACAATATTTGTCCAAGATATAGGGGACAAGAGATCCAAGACATTTATAAAAGAGCACATGACATATAAAAGGGGTCACAAGCTATATCCCTTGACCTCGGGTCCTGCCCATATAAACGACCTGCGTCCTCAACCCATGTCCATATAGTGGAGTACACACCATGTTGGCCACCTGTGTACACCACCCTGTGTTCGTGCACTTTCCAAAGTACAGTCCACGTATCTGAGGAGGGACCACACAATTTATAGGCCAATCCATAAACTTTGTGATACTTAATTTCCTTAAAAAACCTAATACACCGCACATGGGTCCCACAAAACATATAGATCCTATTTACACACCGTGTTATTGGGGATTATTCAGAATCCCCAATCAGATACCACATTCAATTTGGTTCCTCAGGACTTCGATCCGGCAATTTTTTCCCATAAGATCAAATAACCCAACTCGTCTAACCCTTTCTATCATCAAACAACACATTTTTTCATCAGATGTTGTAGAAAAATGGTTCAAATCATCATTATTATTTATGAACCAATGTAAGATGAAGAACACAAAATTGATTTTCCACCATCATTTGATTCTTCACCACTTAAACTTTCACTCCCCTTGTGTGTCGTGCCTATCTTAGATCTATGATTTTGGACTATTGTGTATAGAATTTCCTGTGCAATGATCAATTGTTCAGGATTTATCAAGCTATAGGCCAAACATAGAGTGCCCGTGTTGAAAAATGAACATGAGGAGAAAATAATAAAAAATATTGGAGGAATGAACCTCGATCGATGTTCATGTCGATCTCAATCCATCTCCCTTAGAACAAAAAATAATAATAAATTAAAATCGTAGATATAACATCCCATAAAAACGTCGCAAAACAATACATGTTGCAAATAGATCTAGTATTGGATCAATCAGTTTGTTGATTGACTCGCGTTCATTGTAGAAATCCAAAAACAGGGAATAATAAAATAAATAAACCTATCCTATAATGATTCGGTTTGATTTCTAATGAAGAATGGAGTTGTTCCGCATTCATTGGAAATATCCTTTGAATTCATTTCACAGCAATCGTCGATCAGTGATCCAGTTACCGTTCATCTGGAGAGAACCCTCAATGCTTTCTCTAATGGTATTCTAATGGTTATTGGTTAATGGGAATAATATTGGGATTCTATCATAACAATCTATTTAAAGATTTTTATTCTCTGCATAAACACAAATGAAAAAAAGTATTTTATTAAAGTATTTTATTCATTCTCATTTTCATGCGACTTTTCCAAAAACGACCAGTGAAAAGTAATGTTAAGTCACTCTGAGGGTAAAACCCACAATCTAAACTCAATGGAACCATTATATTTGTTATCTGGGCACCCATTTATAAGTTATTCCACTTTTAAAGAAAACGATGCGAGGGTACTATTTAATATATTTAATATATTTCAATAATATATTCTAAACACACTAGCTAACAGAATAACATGTCGTCTCAATTCTTGGTCAAAAAAATAATCCATATAATATGAAAAATTCATACATGGAAAATAAAAGTCATTAAATCCTCCCTACCTTTTGGATTGACGTCCCCAAAAAATGAAAATAAGGGTTACTCAAAATGATCTGGGTATTGAGCCTGAATCTGAGACTCCTACTCCAATCTACTCTCTTAAAGATTATTATGCTTCCAACATACATGAACTAAAGGAATTCATCACAACCCAAGGATCCTCTCATACTGGTCCTCAATCTCGATTGGGTAATCAACAATGATCTCTCCATCCTCAATTTCTAGCTCACCCTAGTCGATACCATGTGATGGGTCATGTACGTACCTCCTCAGTTACACCACATGGAGGATGTCATGTACCGAGTCTAATATCAGAGGTAGATCTAAGTAGTATGCAACCTCACAAACTCTATTATGTATCTAGAAAGAGATAATGAACATAGAAGATAGATTTCATCCTAGTAAAAATCTTTATAATCCACATTGAGATGAATCCCACTAGAACACATGGACCCCTCCCCAATCTCAAAAGGCCTCTCCCGCCTATCAGGATAGGACTTCTAATGGATCTGTGCAATATTCATCTGCTCATGGATTATCTTCCCCACTCTATTGTAGCTCCCACCAAATCTGGGCCCATGGGTGATGAATCATCTTGGTTAGTTTGGCAACATGTGGCCTACAAGGTCACCTATAAAAAGCCTTGAATGGTTCCATACCGATGGAGGAATGGTAGCTATTGTTGTATGCAAAATCGACAAGTTTTAGGTTATCCTCCCAACTATGACTAAAGTCTAATATGAAAGCTTCTATCATGTCCTCTAGAAGAATAATGGTCTTCTCAGTCTGGCCATCAGTTTATGGGTAGAACGTTGTGGTTAAGCATAACATGGTCAAAAATTTCTATTGTAATCCCTTCCACAAATGGGATGTGAAGAGAGAATCATGTTAAGAAATTATCATTGAGGGAAATCTATGGATTCAAAATATATCTTTAATGTAGAGGAATACTAATATATCTATTAAAATTTTCACCCATATAGCTAGGAAGTGGGATGAAATGGTGAGACGGTCTATGATCAACTAGATAGAATCATATCCCCTAGAAGTATGTGTTAATTAAATCATGAAGCCCATAGATATCTCATCCCACTTCAATTATAGAACCTGAAGGGATTGAGCTAAACCCGTTGGAACATGGTGATTAGCCTTTACCAGTTGAAATGTAAGGAATTGAGAAACATATTCTAAAATAGGTATATTTATTCCGGGTGACAAAATTGATGTATAGGTGCTGGTACATCTTTTCCACACCTGAATTTACCACCAAATAAGACTTATCAAACTCTCTCAGAACCTTCTCCCACAACGTATTTGTAACCATTATGAATCATATAAGAAGGATGCGCTCCCCAACTTTATAATGTATATCAGAAGCAATCCAGTGGAAATCTAAATACGCAGCGTCTCATAGTCGACATCACCATGATGTGCCTACCTGACTCGCTATAACATCGGAGGGGTGACAACTATCAACTAGAGGTATTATGCTCCATATCGATCAAAAAAGGATAAATGAAATAAGGCCAACTACTCAGACATCTCATTCAGAAACTACATACAATATCTTCTACTAAGAGTATCTACTACCACTTTTACCCTCCTAGGAGTATAAATATTTTTGAATTCAAAATCCACATAGAACTCTAGACATCGCCTATGTCTCAAGTAGAGATACTCTCAAGAGAATATATACTTGAGACTCTTGGTATCATAGTAGATGATAAAACACTCACCCCTTAGGTAGTTTCACCACATCATCAATGTGATGATTATCATAGCAAACTCAAGATCATGGGTGACATAATTTTTCTCATATTGTCTCAACAAGTGTGAACCATAAGCTATCACCAATTACCCCTACATCAGAACACAACCAAGTCTGGTTCATGATCCATTATAGAATACAACATACACAACACCATCCTTCAGTAATCTCAAGATAGAAGCACTCCTTAAACTCTACCTGAACAACTGAAATTCCTATTGGCACCACTCTTTCGTTTTAAAAGGATTACTTTTTCAGTAAAATCTATCATGGGTATTGATATTCAGGAGAAATCATGTATGAAACTATGGTAATATCCTACCAACACAAGGAATCTCCACACCCCCATCAAAATCATATGTCTCTACCAAGATAACATAGCCTCGACCTTGGTTGGTTTCACTTCAACTCAATCCATTGAGATACGTTTTCCAAAAAACTGGACCGCCTGAATCTAAAACTAGAACATTGAGAAATTTCCATAAAGGTTTTTTTCTTGGTACACATCCAGAAATATCCTCATGTGTCTCACATTCTCCTCCTTTGACATTGAGTACACAAGGATATCATCAATAAATACTACCACGAACTAGCAAAAACAAGGTTGAGTGATTCATTTTATGAGTCCCATGAACAATGCTAGAGATTTTTTCATGCCAAAAGGAATAACCAAGTAATAAAAATGACTATAGTGACATATGAATACTGTAATCAATATATCATCACCCTATCCTATCAAATGGTGATTCCATGATTTGAGTTCAACCTTCGATAACCATCATGCCCCTCTCATCTGATTAAAGAGGTTATCAATCCTTGTTAGTGGATAATTTTTTTAACGGTCACATGGTTCAATCACTAGTAGTCTACACAAAACCTCTAGATACTGTCTTCAATATTGAAAAAACTAGGTAAGCCATGAGTGATACACTAGAATTGACATTTACCATCCTCTACCAATCTTCTAATTGTATGATTAGCTCACGAAGTGCTATATGATACATATGATTTGATGGTGCAGATATCAGTGCCGTCTAAGAGTGTAGATCAATGAAAAATTCCATCTATCGATGGGGATGTAAACATTGAACATATTTAGTGGCCACATCCACACACACCACCACCATTGCATGAAACTGGGAACTCGCAACATCCACTACACCAAGGGTTTGTATAGAAAACTGATGAGTAATCAGCTTTACCTTCCTATGCATGAGTCCATCTTGCACTTCTTGGGTTACCTTTTCTCTGAAAAAGGAGGACATAGTTCCATATCAATGAACACAAAACAACCTTCACCAAAAACCGTAAATATGGTCATAAAGTGTATATAACCAATCCATACCAAGGTTAACATCATAAGGCATCAATGATGCTACCATGATATTCCAACAGAAATTATCACCCCTAAGAGTCAAGGTCACATTGTCATCACATGTGTGTGATCATTAAGTATTACCCAATATGAGTCTCCATGAGTAGGGGTTGACCCAAAGTTTTAACAAAAATATCTATGTCTCATACAAGGTGTGTAGAATTAAATTAATGGAAAGCACATATGCCAATCAGTACTAGTGATAAGATAGAAAAGACATAGATCATACCTTGAATCATTCCTGTAGCCTCTAGGTCATAGGCTTTGACCACCTACAACTGTCCTTTTCCCCTTTCTCAAGCTCCCTCAGCCTGGAGTGGACCACATGGGGGTGGTGGTGGTAACAAGTCAAAATGTTGACCACCAGCTACTTCTATTGTAGCTACTTGGACACACCTTCGACCATGTAAACCTACCTAATCCTACTTTTATGTCTTTCTTGGTGTACCATTCATGGTCTATCTATCTTCTATACGGTGGGTTGGAAAATATAATGAAAGATATACCCTCCCACACATGAGTAACACCGATTCTTTGTGGGTTGAATAGACCCACCATGTGGGCCTGGAAATAAAGATCCTATATCTTAGGATGTCATCCAAAATTATCTATCACATCTAGGTCCCTGAGGCTGATGTCGTCTTCTTAATATGAAGGTCTCTCCTACTGTATTCCCACTACTGAATATCACAAGTTGTATCTTATCATCCAATAAACTCTAAACCACTGAATCTCTCTATAGCACCCTAGAATAGGTGGGAATGAATATAGGTATAACAATGGATTTGGTGTCTCTATGCAGACATCGCTTGGAGGTAAGATCCTTAAATAAATGATCACAAAATATATACATCTTGTACCCAGAAAGGTTGGTAAACCATGATGAATACTCAAATACTATCATGAATCCCTACTAGAGCTAGAGAAGCCATTGAATTCGTATAGACATCATCATAACTGGTTTAAACTCTTATCAAAAAAGGATTTTAAACACTATCCATGAAAGAGTTGCCTCATTGTAATACTGTGTAACTAAAACCCCTATCGCTTAGTTGAGCCTTGAAGAAGGCTCACCTCCAGGATCACCATATGATATTCCATTGACCTAACTGGACAGAAATTGTCGGTCACCATCTTAAGACAGTCCTCATCCAGCTATGGTTCTATATGTCCTCAAAACATGAGGGGTCTCTGTCAATAAAACTCATGTAGCGCGCTCTGCCAGCAATCCCCATCCACTGTTACTATGGGTACAAGATGATTTTCTTCTGGTGGTGGTATTTCTGGTGCACCACCTAGAGGTAACATCTTATGAACTAGTCCCTGTATTGATGCCTCATCACCGAGGGGGTCATCCCCATGATAATCATGCAAATACCTAGCTGGCATACATCAAAAAGTCATCTTAAAGTATACAAGATGTACCATGGTAAAATAATATATTTGGAGTGATGACTTAATAAATAAATGAAAACCACAACCCATTTATATATGATACATGTACCATTATTTTTCCTTGAAATCAATGTTCTCATATACCGAGTCTAAAATCAGGTGATCAAGGTCCTTTTGAATGGATATGTCAGTGGGCACACCAACACTGAAGTCCCTAGCATGAAAATTGAACTCAAAACACTCAACATAGTTTCCCCAAACCAATAACATGTACACTTAATCCTAAAGTAGAACTGACAAATCTGATACCACTTGGTCACAACCCATCTCGGTGGGCCCCATAATGCGACCCAAGCCCACCTCCAATTGGACAGGGGTTGGCGACTAGCATCGAGTAGGAATATCATTATCATGGGAGGCCTTAGACTAAGTACCAATACACACGCACACGTTTTCAATCCCATATAATGCTGAAATAAATAAAAATTTAACAAATATTCTTTCTTATATCTAAATCCTTTAACTTAAGTACAAAATGAATCAAAATAACTCAAACAGTTTCAAATACAATCCCACCACAATGATTCTGAAGACACAAGTACAACATGAAAGTATGTACTCAGAAAACTGTCAGAAATCCACAGGAATAATCCTCAATCTCTCCAGTCTCACTACGAACCATCTAGTCCTGGTCCATCTGGAACTCTATCAAAATTCTGATCATCTACACAAGACATGACATGCGTGGGATAATCCCGTACATGTTTGAGTAAAACAATACATCGTAGGAAACACCAAATCCCCAAAGCATATAAAAAATTAAACACAGTCTGATATACATTGGTATATTGCCACAACACATATAATGAGAATATCTAGATACACTCAATAAAGATAGACAATTTATATTAATTCATGAACATAGTATACCATCCTTGTATTCCAACTCGAGATTCCATGAAGCACTCATATGATAAAAGACATTCATAATTCCAATAGTACTGATGGTGTCCGTCCAATAGGTGATGATCATCAGTTCACATCATGATAAAGAAAATGTTGATATTATCAAGAGAATATGATAAACTAATGAGGATCACTTAAATGACCATGGGGTGATACCAACAACTCATTCTGGATTAACTCTCTACGTAGAGGATTGACACTCGCGTAGTGTTGGTCATATAGATACTAAGAACTCTACCTTATGAATGAACATGAATATAGTATCTCACTTTGAGCCTCTAAAATGGATTCCAATGAATCAATATTGGAAGTCATACTGAAGGGATCATTTTCAAAAGAGTATGAAATTATTCCATACTAACCCTTAAGGAAATGATAAGTGGAATGAACCCAAACAAATCTTGTCTAAGATACAAAGGATAAATGATCCATGCAATGTATAAAAGAGTACACAATGCATATTAAGGGTCAAATTCTGTTTCCCATGACCCTAGGTCTTACCCATGTAAATTGCCCATGTCATCAATCCATGTCAATGTTGTGGAGTACACATTGTGTAGTAAACCCATGTACCCCACCCCATGTTCTTGTACTTTCTAACATACACAACAAGTATCTAGAGAGGGAACACACGCCATGTAGGCTGATCCAAATGTCATGTGATAATTAAATAACTCTAGAAACCCTATCCTCCATCTAGGGGTCCCACAATGTGTGTAGATATGGCTTACAAATCTTGTTGTTCAGGATTTTAAAGAATCCCAGTTCTACTCCTGTGATTGATCCATAACCTCAGGCCTTCGATCCAATGATATCTTTCCCATGAGATTAAAGATCCCAACTCATCCGTGACTCTCTGTCATCAAACTACTCATTGAATAATCAGATATACTAGGAAAATGGATAAAATCACCATTCTTTACTATTCACCAAAGAATGAAGAAGAACAAAAAATCATGTATCCACCATCATCCAACTCGTCACCACATCCACTTTTGCAACAACAAAATTTCATACCAATACTAGATCTATGATTTTGGATTTTATTTCCAAGAATCATATGAAGAATGGTCGATTGATCAAGATTTATTGAGCTTTAGGCTAGATGGAGAATTCCCATGATGAACGATGAACAAGGGGGGGGGGGGGGAGTACAAGAATATATTTGAGGAATGAACCTTGATCGATCTTATTATCGACATCGATCCATTTTCATTAGAATGAAAAACGAATAAATCAAAATCTCAAAGTTATTATCTCATCAAAACCATGAAAAATAACCCATCCCCCATAACGATTGAACCATGAATCAATCTGTTCATTGATTTACTCTCGTTCATCATAGAAATCATAAAATGGGGACAAATAAAATCAAAACACACATTATATCAATTCGATTTGATCACTGATGAATAATGAAGTTATGCCACATTTGTTGGTGAGATCCTTCGAATATGTTCCTCTTAGATCACAGATCCATGATCCTATTGCCATTTGTCTAGGATTGGATCATTTAATCTCTATCCAATGGTCCTCCATTATTTCTAGGGTTATGCAGCTAACCCTATGATTCTATCATAACAATATTTTTAAATATTTTTAATCACTATGTCAAAAAAATGAAATAATATAATTTTATTTAATTATTTTTTTCATTTTTTAACCTATGATAAATTTTCTACAAAATACCAATGCCGAAAAATGTTAAGTCACTCACATGGTAAAACCCACATTCTGAACTCAACGGTGCCTAGAAATTTCTGATCCAAGCACCGACTTAGAATTTATTCCTCTTTTTTTGGAAATCCACACACACATGGTATTTAATATATTAATATATTTTAAATATTTATTATGATAACCCTAGGCCTTAGAATTACATGTCGTATCATCACATGGTCTCAAAAATAATCTATATAATATCAAAAATTAATACCCGAAAAATATGAGACATTAGTGAAATTACTAGATGTAAGGTGGGACCCCAACCTATATAGAATCCTCATTTCCATATGTGTATTGTATCAAAAAGGTTAAACTTTAATGTTTGAATCTTTTTATATAAGGATATTTGTGTAATCCAGGAAAATAATCAAAATATGTCTGGTAAAAGGGATATTTTTTAAATACAAAGACAAAACATAGAAAACTAGGTTGTAAATATATCCCCTATATAATAATTAATACTCATTTAAATAGATGATTGGGTCATGTAATCTCCATGGGTTTAGAGTAGTTGAGTATTCTAGGACCATTGACATTTAAAACACTAAGAAAACTTCTTTTCTAGGAATATTGTGTTCTAGGAATGTCTAAGAGTGTCATTTTAACAAGTCCTCCATTAAACTAGTCCACCTGTTAGAGTATTTCCATTATATCCTATGTGAACCTACTAAGATTACCTCTCATATTTGAGGCCCTTATTTTTCAACATTCATTAATGATTACTCTAGTGGAGTCTATAATTTTTTCCTTAAAAATAAGTTCGATGTCTTTGAAACCATTAACTAATGGAAAAACCTTATTGAGATCCAAAATAGAAAAAAGAATAAATCTTTATAAAATAATAGTTTATTAGAGTATCTACTATCTAAATTTATCCAATTTTTTGAGTAAAAAGTGTTTTTTAAACATCATAAAGTTAGGGAAACACCAAGACCAAATTTTTTGGAATACTGTATGAACCAAACTATAATAGAATGTGTCCAAAGTGTGTTATCATACTTTGGGATGCCCAAATATTTATGGGTGGAAGATGAATCTATAAAAGATTAATTTATCAACTGATTTCCTTCTTCATTAAATGAATTTAAAACTTCTCAAGAGATGTGGGGTATCCATCCCTTTTATTATAACCATTTTCCGTTTTCTAGATACATATCATATGCTCATATTAAAGGTGATAACTTCAAACTAGGTTATATTAAATGTATATTCATAGGATATCGTCAATGTGTTAAGGGGTATAAGCTAGGGGTTGACATGATTGGTTATGAAAAGTATATCATAATCTAATATGTAGCCTTCCATGATTCTAAAATTTCTAAATCTAAATTTTTCATTAACGACAATGACAACATGCCTCAACTTTTGGATGATAAAACTAATAATCAATCCCAAATTAAGGTTCCAATTGATCCCGTTACAATAGAAACACATCTTAAAGAATGTATTTATCTGAATACCCTTCCAAAATTAGATAATGAGACAATAAAGGCTCAATATGATTACCAACTTACATGGGAAAGGGTTAGGAGGGTCATCTAGCACCCACATCAAATTTACCAATATTAGTAGTCATATAATTCGTTTTATGTTTTCCAGGATCCTGAATCATAGGATCCCATATCGTGAAGTAATTCAATAAATGATAGTGACTACATGAATTAGATCTCTACCATGGATTATGAAATTAAAATATTAAAATATAAAATCACATTAAATTTACTTTCTATGAAAATGAATGGAAAATTAATTTTCTAAAAGTGGATCCTTGATAGGAAATAAGATAAATCTAATGATAATAGAATCATGTTGATGTCTATATTTGTAGAAAATGGTTTCATTCCTTGGTAGGGAACTGATTATTCTGATAATTGTTTTTGGATAATAATTTATCAATATATTTATTAATTTCTTTTTCTTCTTATTATGATTGGAACATTGAGAACCTTGATATAAAAACAATGTTCTTTATAATTAATATAAATGTAAAAAGTTACATGAAACTGTGGGATGGTTATTCAAATAAGTTCAAGGATAATTATGAATTTATTATGAATAAATCCTCAAATAGTCTAAATAAATAATCTAGGATGTAGTATTTGATGTTTGACACATTCCTAATTCATAATTATTTTAAGAGAAGTAAAAATGATGCATTTGTATATTTAAAAAATTTCAAAACTATCATGATCTATATGATGCAATATGTTAATGAAATTCTGGATATTTATAAGGCCATGAAACCTATTACCTATATTAAATCTCAGTTAAACGAAATTTTTAAATTAATGACCTTGGAAGTGTTAGGAAAATTTTATGGATGAAAATAAAAAATAATAGAGATAATAATTTTTTCCACCTGTCACAACATGGTTATATTTTGAATATTTATAAGGGATATATGTTTAAATTCTTGACACCTGATAATGTCTCAATATCACTATGTTTCAAGATCATATAATCTCAATCTCTTAATGTATAATATAATGCTGAATTTATGTATAAGATTCCATATTCTAGTATAGTAGGTAGTATAATGTATTCTATGATTTTCACAAGAACAAATATCTCATTTTCTGTTTGTACTCATTTTATATTTATGAGTAATCCTATAAAGTCATACTAGATTTATTTGAAATGTCTACTTAAGTATGTTTATTTAGATGAAACATTATAATTATTCTACACAAAGATTTTTTATATTACAAAAATGATTAATTGTTATGTCTTTTTAGATAATATAGGGAATGTAGATACCCATAAGTCCCACACAAGGTATATATTTACTACCTATCAAGGACTGGTGTATTAGAAATCTAATATGAAATATTTTGTGGCCCTTTAAACCACTAAATCTAAATATATACCCTTTATTGAGGCTTTCAAAGAGGCAATTTGGCTCAGTGGGATAATTTTTGAACATATCCTTAGTAATTCCATAATTAATATCCATTCTGATAATCAATCTACATCAAAAAATTTGAAAATTTTAATATATCATGGTAGGTTTAAGGATATTGACATTAGGATACATTTTAATATATATTTTATTGAATTAGAAACCACGTGTGTCAAGGAGATAGACACTGATGAAAATTTGGAAGATAGTTTGAAAAAGGCCATGGAATTATCTTAGTTCAATCATTGTTTAGATTCGGTGAAGTTGGTTCAAATTCAATGAAAACAAGTGCAGGAAAATCACAAATCTCATATCAAACTGGTGGGGGATTATTGTTTAATTACCAAATAATTTTTTTCTTTATTCTATATATTCATATTTTTGCATATAGGAAATGGTGAATTTCAATCAATTTTCATTGTTTTTCACAAATTTCAATTCATGTTCTTAAGGTATTCCTCTCATTTGAGAATTTAGCCAAGTAGGGATAGCCTTACAAGGGTGTCACCCTTAATCATTTACACATAAGTGTATAGTTCCATTAAATGAGTGGTAACCTTACACAGGTGGTACCATTACATAATTACCCTAACAAATTATAGTTTTTGATTAGTACCTTTATGTTGTGAGTTTTACTGACCATTACATATCACAACTATTTCCAAATGATATTTTGTGATTTATTTTCTATTTGAGAGGGATTTGTGGAATATTTTTATTGGATATGAATTTAGGATGGAATGTGTAGTTTTCATTGGAATTAATTAAACCATTCAGTCTTATCCTCCTAGTTATATTCTTTCAATATGGACCATTCGTTCTTCTTACTTCTCAGCTCCCATTTGGAAAAACCCCAGCTCTCTTTGTTAATATATATTCAATTAAATAACATTTCTAGAATATTATCCTTATTGGAATATCCTTATACCACACTTATGGTAGAGTGTTGATGACAACCCTTGCTTAGAAGAAGTGTCTCCATTTTATTGATACATTAACTCCTAGAGAAGTGTGATCCATCAGATTAATAGGTGTTTTTGTATCATGGACAGATTAGGACAATTGGATAAAGAACCTCCTTTTCTAGTATCACTTTTTAAAATTGAATAATATTTTCTTGTGATCATACACATATATCGCCACGTATTTATGTTTTATTTTGAGAAAAAATAAATTTTTCTGTGTGGAGTGGTTTTTTTACAATGTACGTTGGATCAAAATAGTTCCAAATCATGTTAAATCATATGTACCATAACTTTCATTCTTTTTTATTTATTGTTCTTTAGAATTTGATCTCATTTGGAGGCACTAAATTGTTACTTGTTTATTTGTTTTGTTATTTTGAACTCATTCTATCTAACATATTAAAAAAACAACCCACTATTCAATGATACTTAGTTGTACTTATGAGAACATCCATATGATTTTACCTAGAAAGATCTCATTGGGAATTCCCAACATTATATTGGAACATGTTAGTTCTTTATGATACTCACACACATCTTGGAGATGGTCTTAATATTCTTATAAAAGTAACTTTCCAAACTGGTTCAATATTCCAAAAGTGTAACTTGTTCAAAAAAACTATGTTTTTTCATTTAATTACTCTTGTAATAGATTCTCCTCCTTAGTATTTCATTTCTATGATCCCCTTTCATGTTTACTCACAAATGCCTTTCACCCAATGATTCTATTCATAGGAATCTCCTTCCATATTTATGAATCTTCATATTATTACTTCAAATAAAAATTTACATATCACTATCTCAAATATATGATTCAAAATAATATTTCCCATAAATAAACCATTTATGTTCTTCTAAATAACAAAAAATATTAAAAATGAATTATTATTATAAAAATAATAAAAAATATTGCAAAAAATTATTTATCAAATTTTTCACAAAAATTAAATGTAATATCAAAAAAAATATAATTAGAAAAAATGAAAAACTAAATAAAACTATTTTACCTTAAACATGTGTCTTAATTTTACTCGTATAAGTAATTTAAATGAATATCTCTATAGGAATTCATATACCATAATGTTTTATACGAAATTTATTGAATTTTAATTTCCAATGACTTATTTTGGATTTGAATGGGAAGATGAAGAAGTATTTGAAATTCACTTCACTCATGATTATTATTCCAATTAAACATATCACCTAATAAATGATTAATCAAAATGAAAAAAATCAGGTGAACACATTTTTCAATTTTTCAAGTGAGTTCAAAAATAAAATTCCCTTCACCCCTTAAAATAACTTAGCACATCTTACTAAACTATTTTGACATGAGATGTACAATGTACATAAACTATACAATCCTTTACTATAATAATATCACTTGAATAATTGTTTGATTATAGGAATATTTGATTGGTAAGGTAAATCAGATCTTATTTGGTAATTTACTCTTATGTAACATATTGTTTCCACTCACACAGCAATATTCAATGAGATTTCCCTAAAATCTTGTTTGGATATCAATTTATTGGACTACTATAATTCAAATTATTTTTCTCATTGTCGTTTAGGGTGAACCTTTGAAGTGTGAATTTTTCTTTGAAAAAAATTCACTCAAACTTAGGTTTATCAAGAAAATATAAGAATATAATGTTTTGATACACCTATGATTAATATCATTAACCCTCAATTATCATTTTCCTTAAACAAGAGATTCAATTAATTCAAAATGAATTTGGCTCCTTGAGTATTGAAAGATATATTCAAATTATTGATGTTTATTCTCAAACAATAACACAAAATAAGATCATTTCTCTCCTCCACACTTTTATTTGAGCGTGTGATCTATGCACACACAAGTAGAGGGATGCACTAATTATTTAAAAAGTTAATTCAAGAAAAATGAAAATAAAATTAAGGTTTTTTTTCAAACGCAAATATATTGTAGCTATTTTCCTTAGTAGCATGTATGTTATTTTTTCATCGAAATGTTTGATCCTTATTTTTAATGAAATTTATGAAAAATTTATAAAGAGCTTAATGTGATGGATTTTATTTAAAATAATTAAAATTAATAATAAGAAGTTAAAAAAATACATTGTCTTGGGTTACCTCCAAATAATTTATTGTTTTATAGTCCTAGACCATTATTTCTCCTCCATGTTCATCCATGGTCTAATGGTAAATGGTTCTTCTCAAATGGGAACCTATGCACATACTCTTGGAATGATTTCTCCTATATTTTTATATTTCATATATCTTCCATATCTATTTTTAAACTATTATCTTACATGTTTACTTAATGTAAGTATAATTTTTCTTCAAAATATCACTATTTAAATTCAATAACTTATATAAAAATATAGTTCCTGAATATTTATAAATTATTTGTATTAATTTTTTAAAAATTTCATTGTAAAAAATAGTTCTATGAGATTATTGATTTTTTATTTTTGAAGGGCATGAAACTCTAATTTGGATTTTATATCTTAGTTTTTAACTTCCTAAATCAGCATAATTATTTCAAGTAATTCTGAAAATGGAATCATTTTTACAAAGATAAATTACATATCTACTGTCTCTTTTATGTCTCTTCTAGTAATAGAGAAAATGGTTTAATTATTTCAAACTATATTTTTATATTTTACACTTCATCATAATATATATTCTCCATGAATTTTTGAGTTTTCATCCTATTTAATTTAAATTTCATTTTTTAATTTAAGCACAAAAATTCATAGTTTCTACTTAATAATCTTTTTATTCAATTAAAATATTCCATTAATATAAAATTTTAGTGGAGTCTTCTACCAGTTCTTCTCCCATTAAAATGTGTTCCCATTTTGAAAATTCAGTTCATTCTTCCTCATTAAATAGTATAAAAAGCAATTCATGTGGGTGACCTTGTTCTAAGTTCCCTTCATGTGTAAATAGATCCATTTTAAAATATTTAGTGTTTTATTATTATATAATGGTGCTATCCCTTCTAGATTATATCGACTTATTTATATAATTTGCAAAAAAACATTCAATGGGATGAATTCGAGCTTAGATTAACATTACACCCTGAGTTACATTACAATTTATTCTTAGAATCAACGCCACTTATTCTTCAAAGCGAATGAGACATGATTTTGATGTTAATATATAAATTGTATGTCCTTTTATCCATACTTAATAATTTTGTTTTGTTGTCTTGGATATGAACTTTGTATTATTTGATAATGATTTCTATGCTATTTTCATTTATTGAGATTCTGGTATGGATTTTTTGAAGGTGATCAATTACAATTTGATCCTAATTTTCTACTTCTGCCTTGGTGTGGCATTTATGTTCACATATTTCTTTAAAATTGGTATATTAGTGATCTTTAAAACACAATTATTTAAATTTATTCATGTTGTTGAATCCCATAATGATAGGTTAATTAGGCCCCTAAAATATGGGTAACATGCATTTGAAAATATCCCAATCTATGGATAAATACATTGTTTTCTAGGTTGTGATGGCCATTGAAATACGCATTTTCTAGAATGATTAATTTATTTTTGATCCTTCTGAGAGTTGATAAAATGACTCCATCAACCTTGGTATTTTTGAATTTAGTAGGGTGACTCTTCAAAGGTTGATTTCCAAAATTTCCAACAAATGTTTATTCTTGAACAAGTTATTTAGATGATTTAATTTTAGACGAGTTGCACATATTAGATCTATTACTTTGTTTTTCTAGTGAAAAAAACTACCACTTTTTCCTTTGGGTTGAAAAACCAAAATTATAAATTTTTCATACATATTATAAATTTGTAATTTCATTAATTATTAGTAGTTCCTTCTTGATACATCACTCTTCTCCCCCTCTAATTTTACCATAAATTCAAATATATTATTATAATTATATATATGTTGAGATTAATGTGATTTTAGATATATATAATTATTTTTTTATCCATGATGTTGTTTTTTTATCCTACCTGGAATTATTATTCATATTTTATATTTTTGTGATTTTGATTGGATTCAAATTTCCAAGTATTTTATTTAACTGATATATTTGGTTTTCCTTGCTTGTATGTGGTTTTAGTCATAACCATTTATTTTTAGGATCGAATAGTAGTGGATACTCCTAGGTGTGTTTGTTATAAGAGGCATAGATCTGCATTATTCCTCTCAAGGCCATTCTCTTGTTTCCTCCTATCCTCCACAGCGGTTCCACTTCACATAGGTGAACCACCTCTATAATCTGGTCCATCCACATGACAAACCTCATGTTGCCTTCACCTGAACCACCTAACTCCTCTATGAAATTCTATTATTGAACCCCATTATTTAATTTGGAGATTTGGTTTATCTATCTCATACAATTGTTTTTATTGTTTCAGAGAGAGTTTATAGAGGCTGTAGAAGTGGTCTAAGGGAAATAACATGGTGAATATTAGGGAAACTATGTTTTCCCATCCACCCACACACCTCTTGATCTTGTTCTTTCTATTCCCCATAGAAGGATCCTTATTTAATTATAGAATATTTTGAATATGGATAGATCATATGTCTGGGACAACTATACACTAGAAGGAAGCATCAAATCTTGAAACCATTTAATTATAACAATGCTTTAGTGTTCAAACATCGATTCAATATATATATATATATATATATATTTTCGTTCTAGTAAAACTGGATACTTTATCATTTACGGATGTGTGCGTCATTATGTCCAGGAGTGAACAATATTGATTATACAAAATGTGTTTCATTGCCTTTACATAATTCAATAAGACTAGCCTTCACATATATCTTATATAGATATATGTGTCTGTATTTGATTTCCCTATTGAACTTAGAAATAAAATGTATAACCTGGGTTAGTGTTCATGCCATGGGATATTGATCATATTAATCTTAATCATGTTATATGTTAGTGATATTCCTTCTTTTATATTCAATTTTGTATATATTTTTATGATCTAAATGTTTAATCTTCAGGTTTTCAAAACTATTTCATATTTTTGATACACAAAAAATTTATCCCTTCAATCATTAACCCAATGATATGAATTAGTGGATCCTTGACAGTTAATGGGGAAAACTAAAACAAAATTACCCCCTATAATTTGTATCATATCCCCCTCATTCATAGATAATTGGGTATATAATGTTTTATATTTGTAAAATGAACGATAAAAATTATTTCAACAACTAGAGGATTAATATGACTACACTTATGGTTCATAATTAATAGATCGATTAAATTTTGGGAACTAAAATCCAAGTTACTAATCATTCTCTAGATGGTTCAACTATTTTCCCAAAGGTTATTTTTCCCAATGAGGTCCATAAGAAAGTGCATAGTCTGATGCATATATCATTATGGGAGAAGGAGCTCTGATAGGATGAATATGAGTCATCTTATAAATGTATATGGTCTCAAATAGAATCCCTTTACAAGAATAATTACCTTGGTGTTTTATTTTATATTAAAAATGATATTATACACATTCAAAATGAACCATTGAACTGAAGTAAGGTATCACATTAAGTAATTTAATAATAAATAATTAGAATGTTCCATCGTAGAAATAAAATTAGATAGCGAGGACCAATCTATAATATTTTTAACATTATTAGATGATTCCTTTAATTCTATTAAATTTTATTTGATGTATGAAAAATATAGTCTTAATCTAGAGAATGTTAAATATGATTTTCTCTTTCAAAACATTGAATAAGAAGAGTAGTGTTATGGATGAGTTTGAGGGGGGTGAATATAATAAGTAAAGGGAGTTTGTGTGTGGAGGATAAATAGAAGTTAATCCGAGAAATGTATATCAAAATCAAAGAATAAAACTATCAAATTCTTCAAATGACAATGACATAGTAACATAAAGATAAAATATCATAATAAGAGGGTAGATGATAAATACAATAGTAATGACCATTCTTTATAAGTTGAAAATTATTTTTATAAATCTTATAAGATGAATGTATACATTGTTTCTATCTATAAAGAATGGATCCTTGATTCTAGTTTCTTATTACACATATTCCATAAGAGGGAGTATTTCCCCAAATTGAGGGATGCTGAATGGGGTGATGTATTCTTGGGGAATAATAGTTTTTTTCCTAAGAATACTACACATAGACTCAAAAGGATGTGGGTGAATTGATTTTTGTGAAATTTTCATTACGTATAAAACATTGCTCTTCTAGGAATGCATAACTTATGATATTTTATTTAACAAAATAAAATAAAAAATACAAAATGTCAAAATAAATATATCATAAACATAGATTTTTCAGTGGGTAATGAATAGAAATCCCTTACTCCCCTAACACTATTATCCATGAGCTTGGTGATTTTCACTTGAATAATTTCTTTTTTTAGAGAATACCTGTCCTTTTTCCAGTGACTACAATACTGAGGAAAAGTAGTCCAAAATTGTTATAAAGTCACGTGATCTTTCAAATGGGTTCCAGAAAGGAAATTAAAAGAATAAGCCTTTGAGGTTATTTTACCAGGAACTTTTATAATGAAAGGGAGAAAACAAAGTGTTTATTGGTTGAATAAATATTTTTAAAATACAACCGATAAAAGGAATAAAATTTTAGGAGGGATGATAATAGGAGATATAAAATTGAGGAGAGACTTATAAAATGATAATATGGAATATTGAGATATAATATATCAATAATATGAATCTTAGTATTATTATTCTTGTATGAAACAATGAAAAAGTAAACGTGCTTTCATAGAATGGGTTTTTTAGAATATTTTAGGCACTTATGTTCTTCTCAAAATATCCTTTTTTACAGCTACTGAAAATAATAAAAACTATGAATTTTAAGAACACAAAAATTGATCCAAAAAATTCACAACACAATATTTAAAGAAATATGTCCTTTTCTTGAAAATACCTCAGTAATTGTAATGTTAATTAAATTATTCTTGTACTTGTTTCCATTCGTGGTAAATTCTTATTATTATAATATTTTTTAACTTAAAGTAGAAATCCATAAATTAATGATCAAATTAAAAAATTAAATCATTGTAAAATTACTTCAAAGATAATAAATAAAAGGTTATATATCGACATATTTATTACAGATCCCCACATAGATGAATTCTACATATTGGAATTCATATATAAAAATTAAAAAATATAGTTGATTCTCATATAGGAATTTCTCATGTAGTCGATTTTATCCACATGTCCTTATTGATCATGTATCCAAATTTTATGTCACCGAATATCACATAGATAAATTTTACATAGCCAATGGAATCACATAGCCATTTGGATTCATGTTTCTGATTTCACAATGTATCCAACTTGGAAATCTATTACTCTATGAAACTAATTAATATAGAAAATTGATATATGTAATTGATTTCTCATGTTGGTGAATCTACAATATAGGTGATTCACATAGTTGAATGTGCATCATATACAATTTTCCATGTCACCAAATTCATCACATAGGAAATTTTTCTAGACATAGGAAAATTTCATCAAATGTGTTTAGAATATATAACTTAAACATTTTAATCATTGAAACACTGAAACATGGGATAAATCATCATGAAAACACATTAAAAATTCAACACTAATATATGAAATGGTTTCTTGAGATCATAAAAATCTAAAGTAGATGAGATATTTTGGAACAACATTTCTAGTCCAACTATATAGAGTTTTTTGATTACAATGAAACCCATAAGACATTAAACATATAATTTTAAATGGTATAATAATATTGTGGAGAAAAAATTATATAATAGATATATTAATTTTAAAATATATTGTTTCTCTATTATTTCTCCCCCTTAATGTGAAATATCATATTTCTCCCTTAATATGATGTTGAGGTAATGTTATCCTCCTTTTTTCATTATAATGGAAGGTTAAAGACATGGGAAACATTGTCAAGGTTCCTCTAACAGAAAGGTAACATTGAATTATAGTGAAGAAATTGAATTTGAAATTATGGTATTAATGGAATTTAGTTAATAAAATGATGTGATTAAAAAAATTAAACTAAATCAATCATTGAGAAAGAGATAATAAATTGAAAAATAATAATTTTATTAATTTTAAATAGATACAAAATTACATTCACTCAACACCCAAAAAACACATAAATATAACACATAAATTAGAAGACCAGAGCTTATGTATATGGTCAAACTAAGAATTTGGTTTTAGTGTATGTATTTTTAAGGTAGGATTGTATGAGAGGTGGTTGGAGTTTTTATTTGTGAAGGATTCACTTCATTAATTATATCTTTAGTGTCACCCAATTTTAAACTTACAAAGATTTGACATTTAGACACTGATAAGGATCAAAGAGAATTTTTTCAAGATCACCTTGAGATGTATCAAACCATTAAAATCTTACATGAACAAATGACACATTATTTATAGGTTTATGGGATAAGGTTCCTTCCCTATAATACTTAGAAGATAAGGCTACATCTATTTTTACATAATCTTTTTAATAGATTATAGATGCATCATAAATATTATGAATCTCTTGTATAGTACCTATAAATGATTATAGACTAGTTGGGCCTAGATTGTTTCTTCCACTTAGATAAAACAAAATATCTTCACACATTTCAATTCTCATAATCATTACTGACTCACAGAACTCCAGAATGAGCATATATGATTTTCTTTGAATTTTAGAAACACCATTTCTTGAGATCCATTTGATGTATTCAAGATGACTAGAGGTGAATCTTGAAGGTGTACTGAGAAAGGGGGAAATGATAGAAACACATGGACTAGTTGAAATTTCTATTATCAACATCTTTAGAATATGGTCTTCAAAACATTTCATATTAATAATTATTCTATTTACAGACTTTAAATTTATATCTATATACATCACTTTATCTATTAAATTTTTTACTACACCTTGAATAATAACATATTGAGGATGAGGAACTATATTACTAACATTAGGTGCATCTGAAACAGGAATAATTGGAAACACAGCATGATAGATAGAAGGAATATACCTTGAAGGTGTATATATAAAACTCCTTTTATATAAGAGAAACTAGAACAAATAGACCTTTTGTAGTTTCTGAACATCATTTTTCTTTTAATTATTCCGAATACTTACATTGATCTTATTTATAAACCTTTTATATCATGTTTAAAAAACACTAAAGGATTCTTGATATTGGACCAAGATAACTAATACCGTACCTCGATTATATTTAGAGAAATTTAGGATATCCTTCAAATTTACATCAGATATATCATAATATCCCACAATCTCAATTGTGGAAATATCAGTTTTAATAAAAGAATTGCTAATATCATATTATGTATATGGGTACTCACCCACCATATCTCTCCCCAACTCTTTCATCAATGCTGGTATAAAAATTTCACATAGTAGGGATTGAATATATGAAGACATAATATTCATGTTTGAGGGTATATGAACTACTCCATTTTGAAAATTTATAGAAACTGATGGTACTAGGGTGGTAGAGGTAGAGGAATGGAAATTCATGATGAATTAAAACTGAATTATTACAACACATTGTAATTTGTGAAAGATTTTTTTTCCTTTTAATCCTAAAGAAATTGATCTCATCAATAAAATTTTGAAACATATCATATTGCATCATTGGAATATTTTGAAATTATTCTATTTGAGGTGTAAACATTACTCAAAGTTCATTATATTCTAACTTGGTAGTAAATATATATTTTCGATCACTTACTAGAGCTTTCAATTCCTCAATATCCATAGCACTTACTATAGATACAGTTCACTAAACATGTGGGGATATCTAAATATACATACTTTTTTCTACTTGGGATTCCATAATCTCCAACAACACATCAAAATAATCCTTTAAAAAAGGGTGACCCTTACGTTCTATGATATCATCCTTAGATTTTATAGTCTCCATTTTCAAATTATTGTAGTATCTTGAGATTATAAAGATCTCTCAAAAAAGTTGAGGCAAAAGATTTCAATTATAATATTTATAAGGTCTTACATTATGAGGGTGTTTCCTCATGAATTGGAGGGTGTGGGGGTATAATTGGTGCATGATAATGGTCAATAGTCTACAAAACCAATTACTAGATCTATATCCAAAATTAGGTGATCCAAGAGGAATTGGATCCACTGTCTGATGCACAAATGAATCTTATGGTCTTCCTTCAGTACCAAAAACACAAGGAATCGTCTCAAATTTATTCTCTTCAGGAACAACAGCTATGCCAACAATTGGATCATCATGATGAACAACCTAATTATCTCTAATAGATTCTTTTTATTGACTTTGAGCTACCTATTCCACTATAGAGCTGGACTCTTGAAAATTTGGCTCTGTTTTGGTAGCTACTTCTAACTCATGCACCTATATTGCTTACACTATATTAGATAATTATTTAGACATTGATGGTGAGATTTGGGATGGGTCCTCATCAACCTCACATTCTTAACTAACATTCTCTAGGGAATTTTATTTTCTATAACTAGAGTACAGAATAGTTTTCAATATATCTGAAGAAAAGTAATTATTTTTTTCATAATTTACTGCATCTTTTTCATTTAGATGCACTAATTTATTCTTTAGAATGAAGGGTGTTAGGCTACTAAGTGCATTATAATTCAACTTACCTTTACATTTAAATAAAATATGCATAGAAAAACATCACGTGTCTTGGATTCTTGAGATATAAATCATTAAAAAGAATATAAAACTAGTGTATATACAAAAAAACATTCTCCATCTATTCAGCTGTCGGGGATATCCCAGTTTGAAAAACATACAAAAACCTATCCACTCAACTATAAAATCATTTAAATTATTTTCCTCGAAGGTAGGGGTTATGAATATGAACATCAAAATTTTATTTGTCCATACATAACTTTCTCCAAAAAGTGTCTAATTTAAATTATACACCTCATAGAAACAATAGAGGATATCTACCAACTCAACCGATGAAATTAGTAAAACCTTACCATCTACATTCTAAAAGAGAATATCGTCTATTCCAGTGTATGGGAACATGGTATTTATTGAAATAATTTAAACCTCTTCTATTAATAAGAAACTAAATTTATTTTCCTCAAACATAAACTCCCATCTTTGAAACTGAATTATCATCTTCTATATCATCTATATTGACTTTATACAAGACATATTGATGTATTTTTCAGAAAGATCATTATGCGATGTACCATTTTCTCTTGATTTCATGGATGAGCTATAGTTTGCATCATCTTTTGGATTATACCATCCCCTAGAAGATAGGTTTGTAGAAGGTCGATCTTTAAACAAGATGTTTGGGTTGACAATTTGGCAATTGGGGGAAATACATATGTAGATGGAAAAAATATCTATGGCCAAATGGAGTCTAATTTATGTTCCTAATTTCAAATGTTCATACTTACCTGATTGACATTGGGTTAATTATGACTAACAAAACTAAATAATAAATAAATAAAATCGAAAAAAGCAAATAACATTTTATTTTAGCAAATCACAAAAGTGAAATATTAAAATGGAATACACTATGTTAATTTTCATAAAGAATTAAAAATAGATCAATAATTAAAAAAATATTAAATTAAATTTCAATGTAAATAAGAAGAATTAAATTCATATAAATTCATATAAACTAAATTCTCTTATAAAAAATAAAAATGATCATAAGAAAGGGGATTAATATAAATATATACTTAATAGTTTTCTCTAGAGATAAACATAATTGTAATAACACAATTTTGGGCCTAATATTTCAAGAAATGATGCCTTAAATTTATATTATTCATTCTATATTGAGTTATCATATTGTTTGAAATATTTATTCATTATTTTTCCTAAATTTTATTAAGAATTGATTATAGTTGAATCCACGATCCATTAAGGTGCGTTTCAACTATATAACATGTGCAAAATAAGTACCATAAAAATATATTCTATTTTAGAATTAAATAATTCTATAGTATTTTGTTTGTTACTAGAATAGGATATCAGGGATTCAATTAGAAAATTACAGGTTCCTGAAATAATATTCCTATATATTCTATAACCACTAAACTCGACATATGAATATAAAGATAGATTAAAATCATTTTTTTTAAAAAAAGCATGGAAAGATAAATTATTCCATTTAAATATATTAAAATTCTTGTTGATAGAATTTTTATATCATTATTTTGGATTTTAATGAAATATGTCACATAAGCATAAAGAAATAATATTTTTGGTCTAATAGTAGTAAAAAAAAGATTCCCAAATATTCCACGGTATAAATTCTTATCAATATATTTTCTGTCTTCATCCATGTAAATAATTTTGTTAGAACTCATAAGAGATCTATTCAATTTAACACTTTCATGTCAAATTCATTCAAGTATTTCATTATTTATTTTATTTGATTAATCACATTCCTGAAGTCTTTTTGATAAATTTGAAAATATAAAAATAATTCAACTCACCTATCATTCTCATTTCAATTAATTTTTTTCATATCATTTGAAAATTAATACCAATTTTTTTATTTTTTGAACCAAAAATCACATCATCCATGTATATATTAAATAAATAATATTTTAAGATGTCTTTTTTTCTGAAATTGAGTAAGATATTCATTTACCACTAAAAAATAATGATAAAATAACACAAATCAATAATTCATAACAATCTCTAGGTGATTGTTTAAGGCCATATAGAGCATTGGTAATTTTAAAAAATGAATTCTATAATTGGTAATTTTCAAAACTAAGAGGTTTTTAATCATAAACATTCATCATAATAAACCATTTAAAAAATGAAAATTTTATATCCATCAGATATAATCTGAAATTCATATGTAATGCATGGACTAGTATTTTTATAATTGATTATAATATATCCATATGTATTAAGTGATATTGAAAATATATACCTTCTTCTTGGTTAAAATATTAGCAACTATTTCTTCCTCATTCCTAGTGACCACACCATGATCATCCTTTTAATTCCTAAAGATCCAATTTTTTTCCTAAAACAGAAGAGTCATAGGGTCTATTAACTAATTTTCAAACCTTGTTCCTCTTGAAATAGATTAATTCTTCTCAAAACACTAAAACCAAACTCTCATCTAAAAATTATTCCACTAAAAACATGGGTTATGGTTGAGATAAAATTATATAAAATTATTCAAAATTTTATACACTCCTTAGAGTCCTAAAACCTTAATTAAAAATTTATATGATAGTATATAAGGTATGATTCATAAGTGTTCTTGTCTATCTAGGAATCCCACTTTTTGGTTCATCTGTATCCATCCATTCAGGATTTGGTTTTCTAAAATCATGTTCCAAATATTCATCTTTATTACTATCAATGAGATGTTAAAATATCACGTTCTCAAAAGAATCATTTATCTCATAAACTTGAATACTTTTTTGATCAAATGGATTAATTTCAACAGATTTTACATGAGTCGATCCTTCAAAAATTTTGGACATTTTATTAGAGAACAAATATTCATTGGAAGTAGTAGATTAACCAAGGATGATTCCTTCACCATCACTTGGATAAAATTTTCCAATATTATAAATGGTGTCAAGAATATAATTATTGCATCCAAACACATCAAAGTATCCAAATATAAGAATTATATTATTCCATATCTAATATGGTGTTTTCTTTAAGATAGGTCTAATTTAATCATTGTTAATGAAATAACATGATGTGTTCACACCATCAGTTAAAAAATACTAGGAAATTTATATTCAGATATCATTTTCCTTGGAATTTCTTTGAAATTCCAATTCCACATTTCAACAACACCATTAGTTTGAGGTCTTGTGGGGGCACATAAAGTTTTCTTTATTAAAATGCTTTGAATAATAAGAATTAAGTTCATGGTTTTTGAATTATCATATATATCCCATTATCAATGTAATAACTTTTTAACCTTTAACTTTTTAAAACAGTTTTTAAAAATATATATAAATAATTCTGTATGAAAAAATCTCAGATTAATTTCTTTCATCATCTAAATGGTCCATTTTTTGTTTGTTAAAATAATTAAGATTAATATTATAGATATTCTCTATTCTACGTGATTTAAAATTTATGAATTTTATCTTAAAAAAATAAACCTCATCGACATGTTGAGAAATTATTGTTAGATTGTGGTATGATCATTCCATAAAATGAAATTTTTAGATGAGTGCACTTATTTGATTACCAACTAATCTAAATCAGTGAATTTTTCATTTATCATTTTTACCAAAGGTGGCATAGCCTCCTTCAATCCCTGATAAGGAGTAGATGTTAGAGAAATCTCTACTCATATGTATTTGGAATCCATTATCCATATACCATTTTCATTGTTGATATTAGATACTTTCGCTTAAAAATTAAAATCATACATGAAAATATTTTGTTACCCTTGTTCTCCAAGGTATATTAAGGTTAAAAAACAATATTTTGTAACCTTAATACACCCGTGGTGTTTAAAAAGTATAGAATTTATTTTTGGAATATTTTTTTAGAAAAATAAGATTTTTAATCCAAAAAATTGTTGTTTTTTAAACTAAAATTATATTAATAATATCTGAAATTATTCTAATGATTTTTTTTTGAGTGGTTATTTTTTATAAAAAATAAAAATACGAGTTTTGGGGAGCTCTGGATTCTCAGTTTGGATTTATATTCTGAAAATATTATTTTGAGCCTTATTTTCTCTATGAATTGTATTTTAATAATTTTAACCTTATGTGAAACTAATTGAATAATATTAAATGTCATGATTTTTTTGGATGTTTTAAATATTATTTCAATGTTCATGGAAATATAGAAAAAAATTTACATCTATGGTTTAGATTTTGAAATTTATATATTCAAGTCAACTTTTTCAATTAATCTGCCAGTATTATATTTTTCAGATCATGATTTTTTTCAAATATTCATACATGGTTTCTAGAATGGCACAATACTCATTTAATTCCTCATAAGAACAATTTTCAGTTTTAGATTCAAATTAATGCTCATAATAGTAATATGAATGTTTCTAATTATTGTGATTCATAAAACACATGATGAACTTATGATTATAATATTTAGATTCTAATTATGAAGATATAACGTCACTAGGATCCACTAATTCACTCAATGTATCCTTCATGGTCTTTCTGGATTTCTTCTTGCAACCAAATTTCATAAAGTACTTTTTCTTAGACCTTTTGTTGTCTTGTAGTTATGAAAAATATATTTTTATGTGTCTATGATATTTTTATTCATATAATATCACTTATTTTGAATTTACATCATTTTTCTTGAACTTATTAAAGGGATTTTTGAAGCATATTATATTTTTTTTAAAAATACTTGAAAATTTTATCAAAATGAGAAATATCACTATCTGAAGAAGAACTACTTGATGTACGTTCTTTAAATGACTCCATGATTTCAATTTAATTTATTTTCATATCATCTTTTGAAGTTTAAACTTTTAAAGGATCAATAACTTTTTTATCCAATTTATGATCTCAAGCATTAGATTCCATATCAGCCTCATACATCTAAATATTTACAATAAGATATTTTATTTATAAATCCATTACATCTATAGATTTCTTAATAGTAAAAAATAATTCAAATCTACATTATTAATAGAATTATGTCAATTTTAAAATCATGTTCTTGTTCAGAAATAGGTTATCCTATAGAATAAACATATTTATAATATTTTTATGTATTTCAATTAATTTAGTGAATATATATATTTCTATCATTAAAAATGTATCAAACTAAAGCTTAGTACTGTTAAACATGAGATCTATCACATTATCTATACCTTCATAAAAAACTTCCATAGTATTCAACATTTTTTGGGATATTCGACATTTTATGACTTGGTTAAACTCATCCGGACTATTTCCAAATATAATAACATTCAATTTTGTAGAATTTAAATGAAAACTAGAATCTATGTAAACATTAAATGTTTCTATTTATGTCGCTATAATTTCATAAAGATTCAAATCTCAAAGATAATTATTTAGACTATGGTTAATTAGATATAATATCATCCATGTATCCCAAAAACCATAATTTTTTACTATTAAAAATAGAAGTTCAATTCATATAAATACCTTATTTATTTGCAAGAATTGTATCCATTTTTATGAAGATATTTATACATCCAAATTCAACTAATGGGAGATCAAGATTCATATTTTTGTGTGGAAGTTTTTATCCCAAGAGGACTACAATAATTCTTAAGAGGATGGGGGTGATTAGTGTTTTTTAATGTTTATTTATATAGAAAGTAATTCTATTTCATAAATGACTAAATTATGATATTTTATTTAATACAAGATACAATAGAAATAAACACTCAAAATAAATAGATTAGTTATAGTGGATTATTGTGGTTCTGTCAATAGAAATCCCATAGTAGACTCCACCAACACTTGTCGACATGAGGTTGGTGATTTTTTGTAGACCAATCATTTTGATGGGAATACTAGTACTTTTTATAATAGAATTCAAGACTGAGTAAAATCAGCCGAAACTTATTACAATAATACAATAATTTTCAACTAGGATCCATTATTTATTTACAAAAAATAATCCCTTTAGATTCATACACCATGAAAATGAACAACCAAAGAGAGAAAATATAGTGTATACAGGTCAAGAACACAGTGATAAAATACACATTATAAAAGGAATAAATATCTAAGAGAGTTGATAAGAAGAGATAGAAGCTCGAGGATATTCTTATAATATGATAATAGGAATGATTAAGAAAGTAAATCTATATATTTTGGATCTTCTTCTTCTTCATGTGTAAAATAGAATAGTGAAAAGAGGATATTTCATAGAATAGTTCTTCTTTTAAATTTTCAAGCACTAATATTCTTATATATATATATATATATATCAAATTTTTATTTACAAATATAAATAAATATGGTATAATTTGACTTTTATGTGAACAACAACTGATATAAAAAATCCACATCTCTGGTTTTAAAAACCCATGTTTATATCTTATCAATACATCAACAATAATACAATACACTACATTAAATTATATTTATATTATTCCTCCTCTCTCGACACATTCCTTTTATTATAATCATTTTTACCATAAATAGATAATAAACAAATTAATTATCACACAGAATCATTGAATTTTACTAAAAGTACTCCATTGGTAATAAATTCAATGTTGCATATTGATGCAGATGATTGAAGATCACCATGTAGCCATATTCTACACATTTGAATTCAAATATCCAAATTGATTAGTGTTTCTGATTCTTACATAAGAATTTATGACATATTAAATTTTATTCAAATACTATTCTTGATCATGTAGCCAAATTTGATGTATATAAACGTTACATATCCAAATTTGATATAGCCAAGGAATCATGTTTCCATTTGGATCTATACAGCCAATTTCACAACATATCCAAATTATATAGCGGATTACTCCATGCAACTCATTCAAATAGATAATTTATCTATATTATTGATTTATTATATTAGATAATCCTTCATTTAGGAAATTAACATAGCTGAATGCTTTCCATATCCCATTCCACATGAAGCCAAATACCTCATGAAGTATATTTTTTCATACATAGTGAAATTTCAAAATAGACATCTAGAATAGAAAACATAAATATGTTAACCATGGGAAAACACATAAAATGATGATAAAAAAAGATGAAAACACTTAAATAACTAATCATTATTAATATAAGAAAGGTAATTTGTTATCATCAAAACCTAAAGTACATGGGATATGTCATAACTACATTAGTCATTCAATAAATATTATATTACACATTATGAGGATAAACTCAGTTAATTTTTAGATATATGATAGAGTTATTAAAATTATTGAAGATGTTTTGTGGGAACTCAAATTTGAAATAAATATCATTTCCCTTGAAATCCTTAATAAAAAAATTCAAGAATTTAGGTTCAAATCTATATGAATGATACTTTCTAAAGGATATCTCACTATTATGAAATGAGATGTTCATAATCATCTCTATGTGTTGGATGGTATGGTGTATAGAGATAAGATGAATAATACTAGTGATTTAGTTCTATATAATACCACATTTTTTTATAAAAGTTTTTCGAATGTAAGTTCCGAAGGACACGATGAACATAGAAAACATGGGATATTGAGTAATGTCACTCCTAAAAGACTTATATTTTATGAAGATTGTGTATATCACATTCTTATATGGGTTAGCATTATTTGGACAATATTGGAGGCTAGAGTACCCCATAAGTGTGTAGAATAAGACATTTGGGGTCCATACAAGGCAACCTCCCTTGGAAAAGGATTCAACATTGTTACATTGATTAATGAATACACTAAAAATGTATAAATTTATATAATAAACACAGGTATAAAGTGTTTCATAATTCTATGATATGGAAATATATATTAAAAAGTGACTTAATAAACCCAATTCTCATTGAATTGATAATTGATTAGAGCATCTATACAATGAATTCATATAATTATATGAATATGATGATATTAATAGATACCAGAATATTTTGTAAATATTCAAATAGAATTGATTAGATGAAAGATTGAATATAACTATCATATAAGGGGTTCCATGCATGCTATCCCATAATAATATCCCCATTTCGTTTTGGTATGAGGTTTCGTCTATGGAAGTATATTTGTTCAATTTAAAAAAAAATTCTTATAATACCATTAATAAACTTGAGGGATTCTATATGGGTTTTCCCATAGTCTCATAAACTATAGTATATTGAGATGAATAGCTTATTATCATTCCCAAAATGTTAAGACTTCTTATAAGGTAGTGAAGTGAATATCAATTGGATATATATAGTGAGTTATTGGTTACTATTTTTGGATAGATAAACCAGTTTATACAAAGTTCATCACTATCCATCATTATGTGTTCCATGAGTTTTTTCACTCTAAAGAAAATAGAATAAAGTCTTTATAGTCTCCAAATAAGGATGGTATGTCATTTGATAGAACTCATACAACCATAATATTTTAGGTTCCATTAGAATATAGAAACTATCCCTAAGATAATATTTTAGCCACCCCTCCCATTCCTCATAATAAAGGCAAATCTGGTGCTGATTCAGATTATAATCATAAATATGAAGATAAAAATAATCATAGAGATTATCAGTTTACCTGATATAGGGAGAATAATGATAAGGCCCCAAACCCAATTCTATCTATACAATGTATAATACTATGAAATTAATATTTCTAAAGACTTGTTTAATAAGGATACTCAATCTTATAATCACGATTCTATTTCCTAATCTTGAAGGTAAGTGGTTAGCTCATATAAAAGATGATATGAATTAACTCCTTTAGAATAAAACCATGGTTGTTGTAACATATCCTATAATGAAAAATTTATAGTTTATAAATAAATAATCTTGAAAAAAGAAAAAATTGTTAGATAAATTAAAATCAAATATAAAAATTGATTGGTAGATAACGGCTTCCTTCAACATAAAGGTAATAATTATAGTGACTGTTTTGACCTATTGTAAAATATTCATCTATAATCATTTTTCATGATTTTTATACCAAATTTTATTTTCATATTTACCAATTGGATGTAAAATATATGTTTTTTACATGGTACTCTTGATGAAACAATTTACATGAATCCTCCCGAGGGATTGTAATATATATTTAAACCTAATCATGTATTTCTTTTTCAAGAAGTCATTTTATGGGATCATATAATGTTCTAGGAAATGAAATAAAAGTTTTGATACTTTTATGATTGAAATTATTTTTCTTCAAAAGAAAATTTGATGGATGAGTCTCCATTAAATACTTTAAAAATGTGATTTTTTTACTTAGTATGAAATTTTAATGTCATTCAATTAATATTAAAAAAATATGAGTATTATAAATCCTATCAAGAACTGGTTTAATTCTCTCATTACGATGAATGATTTAAGGAATTGGAAAAAAAAATTAGGTGTAGACATAAATAATAGATATAAAGGCCCAAACCTTTTATCTATTTGATAATTATTATATTAAGAATTTGTTGAAAACGTACCTCATTTATCACAGTAAAATAGCAAGTATTCTTTTAGAAAAAATATTAAATTTGCACTATAATAATCTACTAAAAATGAAATTAATGATCCCTTTAATAATAATATCATCGGTGCTAGAATTGCAGGTAGTCTTAGGTATGTAATTTTCTACTCTAAACTTGACATTTCATTTTCTATGTGTACATTCAGCATGTTAGTTGGTATACCTAGTAAGCCCTATTTCTATTCGTTGAATTGGATCCTCAATTATGTTTCTATGCCTGGTACGATTTTCATCAGATGTGTGAAAATTGATAGTTTTAATGATGATATTATTTTCATTATTTACTAAAATTATGATGAAAATATTGAGAATAATAATTCACTCATTGGTTTTGTATTTTTGAAATATGGAAGAATGGTCTCCTGGATATGAAACATGAAATTCCCAGTGTCACTTTACCCCATAGAGCTAGAGTGTATAAAATTGAAAAAATAAATCAACGAATCTATATGGTTTTGAGGTTTGATTACTAAGTTATCATTATCCACTGATTGCATTATAGTCCAATGTGATATCCAATCTACTTTACATTTCTTTAGAAACCATTTATTCGATGAAATATAAAAAATAATTGACATTATAATTCATTTTTAGAGATATTACAGAATCTCAGATAGTGAGCTTCATAAAGACACCCACTAGAGACAATATGGATGATAGTTTGAATAAAGCCTCTATAATTTTTAAATTCATACATTTTTCTAACATTGACGAATTTAGTCCCAATTATTTAATTTAGGTATGAAAAAATATGTTTAATTTAATTTAACATCAAGGTGTAGATTTGTTATTCTACCACCACATAGTTTCACTTAAATTCATTTGATATGTGTGTCATACATTTTCTTATACATGCTTTCATTTTGTTTTGATCCTGCATGAAATTATCATTCATGGTAATTGTTTGTACAATTTTTATTTGTTTCAAATTACATTTCATTTTCTTCACCCATTATAATTGGATTTCTATATATATTAGTGGTTTGAATCATGATAGTCAATATTTCTTATCTTGTGGTCTTAGATAGAATAGGGAGTGTTTGTTTGTTAAGGCTTGTATCCACATCTCTACCCTAATGTAAATTAACTTTCTTCTACTTTCCCCCATAGTTTTGTTGCTTTGGATATGCGAACTGCCACTAAAATAATGTATATCCACATGGATTACATCCTAATGCCTTCAAATGAGCTAATTTTCTTCTCAAAATCATTAAATTATGGTAGTATTCTACTTTTTTTTGGTGATTTTGTCTATTTATATCATCTACGATTGTATTTGTCTTGTTTTAGAGAGAGTTCTGATAAAATTAAGAAGATGTTTTTGGGAAATAAATTATAGTAGAAGGGGGGAATCATGGTTTAATGAAAACCCTCACTCACCTTCATCCTATACATGAAAATCCATGAAACTGGAGCCTCATTATAGTGTGTAATTTGTGGAAGATAACTCGATCTTGGGGTTGGGATTACTATGATCGAGAAGGAATAATCAAACCAAGAAATCGTATTATTGTAACCATTTTTAAATGTTGAAACATGGATCTGTACGAATATTTTTCTTTCTCGTAATGGTTGATATTGTATCCTTTTAGTGTGTGTGTGAGTCCATCTTAGAGTGGATTCTTTTTATTCTGTGTGACATGTTTCATCATCACCATCTAATTAAACAAGTCAAGACTCATCAAAAAGCTTCTCTAGTAATAATATTTTTATTTGAGTATATATTTACATTTCTACTTTCATTTAGTAATAAAACTCGTAACTCGATGTGGTTTTCTTGTTGAACACAAAGGATCATAATGATTTGAAAACCTCATATAATATTGTTCTTTAATAATTTCTATTTTTTTCTTTATAGTATTATAATCTTAAAATTCAATCTTATGTTTTTAGAAATTAAGTCATGTATTGTATATGAAATATTTTATACTATTAATTTTAAACCCAATGATATGAATTATTGGATCCTTGGGAATTATTATGTACATGCACTACATTGTGACCCCAAAAAAATTAAACATATGGTGAGTTTATTTGACTTATATAGCTATATTATATCCATAAAATCACCCGTTGAATTATCAAGAAGTTCTTATCCCTTTTTTGGGAGGCCATAAAAGAACATTATCAAGAGTAATGAGAGAGGGAGTTAGTGAAATGGGTAAATTTTTTAATATATATTAAAATTGTATAAAGATTCATGGATGCTCTATTTTTCTCTTTGAATGATGTTCTCATTTTTCTCCTCACATTACCAGTTTTTTTTCAACTAGAAAGTCTTTTATTAGAAGTAAACTATCTAATTCTTTCCATTAAATAAAAAAGATTTATTCTTGTTTGGGAAACCACATAATTTCGTACTTCAATAAATAGGGGAAGAACCATAGATTGATTTAGTCCACTATTAATCCCTCGATAAGTAAAGTGTGGATTACCATTATGTTATCCATGATAAACAAGTAGACATATTCATGTAGTTCTATATTGATAATTGGTAAGATTTTTAATTAGTTATACTTTATATCATATTTCCTTCCCTTAATGATAGATTGAATTTTTATTGAATTAACCCCATATGGGATATTTTTTGACTATTCATTCTTGGTGGAACATGGTAGAAATTGTTCATTAGAAAATTTTACTTTTGTTTTCATTTATTTTCTAACCAATTAATAATATTTTTCTCTTATTTCCATTTGTTGAATATTTATTTCCATGATCCCTTTAATGTGCCTTTCAATTCTATAAATTAGTAGATCAAATAGGGTGAACTTAGTGTTTAAAGAATAAATTAAACATGTTTTAATTTATTATTAAAAATGAAAATTACAAGTGAATTTGAGTCTTCATATTTTTATGTTTTTTGGTAATTTTTAAATAAAAATGGATGAAAATTAATGAATCAACCAACCTATTATTGAAAAAATACCAATATATTATTATAGAAATTATGAGCACTAATACAAGTATGTACCAGGTTATATCCAAAAATATATGTTGGTAGGTCCACTAATTCACCTAGGTTTAATAATAAGAAAACTATATGGTGTTTGGAATGTTTTATGTGTAAAAATGGAATCAATAAAAATAGGTTTTGGTATTTATATATATATGTCTGAATATGTCATATAGGAAGTTCCAAATAAAAATAAATTACCCAGTATATTGGATTCTAATCAGCGATGTGTGTGGAATTTAGGTTCTTATTCAACCCTAAAACAAATAATAGGAATCTCCAAAAGATTGCAGTTAAAATATCATGAATACCCAAGGTTTTCCCCAATTAACATGAAATAATTAACAATATGATCATTAGTCCTCTTAATTTTGGCCATTTATCTTTACAACAGTGGTTAATTATAGTTTTTTATTAGGTTACCATTACATCCCTTGAACCCTAATTCCGTATAATAAAATGCTCATGCCCTTATTTCATTGTTCAGGGTTCCACTCTCACTCTATCCCATCCCCCTCTCATCATTTATAAAAAAAAATTGATCACCAATGAATTAATTATTAAAATTATTGGGTTTGGATAAAATTCAATTAAATTGATAATTACTACCCCTTTATCCCCCATAAATAGCCCATCCTTGCATGCTAATATATTAAGGAATAGGAGAATAGATCTCCCTCATAGTGTGACACTCATCCTATACTTCCCATATATAATAGGATGAAGCCTCCACTAATTGAGATGTATGAAGATAATTTATTGACAGGTGAATGAAAATGACAGTATGGTTGATAATGAAAGGTACCCCTAGAGGAATAAAATTTGAATTAGTTAGTGGTGAATAGAAGAGAATGAAGATGGAGAAGAAAGAATAAATAGATACATACTATAAGTAAAACCTTATTTAGATTCTTGATTTACTATATATAGTTTATTAATAGTATTTATCCAAAATTAGATTTTCATTGGTATGTCTCCATTTGCCATAATCACCAAATTCCATAAGATTCAAGGATATAATAAATTTTCCCACACTTTCAGAGTGGGGAATCATCTTGAGTTAGGCAATAATTCCCACATGTTCATCTCAGAACTAATTGATTTATTTATAAAAAAAATTAATTAATATTCTCAATATTTTCATGTCTTCTACATGTATTAGAGATCAATAAATTCCCTCCAATTTAATCAGGTTTTGATATTCTATAATATTGGTTCAGTAGGTTAGTCACTTGGGGAAGTTGAAACTATATTGGAATATGTTAAGGTGTCATTTTCGTATGAGGCATGATTAGTATAACCAAATTATATGTTGGAAATTGATCACATTTTTAAATTATACAAATAATTATTGGATTAAGATGTTTTATTAGTGCTTTGGGAATTCATAAAATCATGTTCGATTGTGAGAGGGAATTCAAATAATCAAACATAAATTGCTTGAAAACTAGTTATTTATACATAGGTGAATTGATGAGTCATATTAATATTCTATTATTTCCATATATTTTGATGGACCCTATTCTAAATGCATAATGTATTCACTGCTTGATAATTTCAAAAATGAACACCCATTTTCAGTTTAATCATATACACCCTTTAACATTTGATTTTATTCATACTAAACTTATTCCAAAACCATGAATTGTCATTTTAATTCATACAAAACATAGATACACCATTTAATTTTTCAAATACATGTTTAAAAATAATAGTTTCAACAAATTTTAAATAAAATTATTTTCAAGAATAAAATATATGAACAATGATTTTTTATTGTTAAAATAATAAAAATATAAAACCTATAACACATATTAAATTATTAATAACAAATATACAAAATATCAATAACATATTATTGAATATAAAATCAAAAACAAAGAGAAATAATGTCCTTAAGGCCCTTTTGACCCACTATTATAGGGATATCCCCTATTTGGGATCACCTCACCAATTGATAAGGTGAAAAATAATCTCCCACAAAGAGGTTACTGAAACCCTAATGTTTACCCCTACCCCAAGTGGTCAAAAAGTTGTTCCTAAGGTGTTTTGGTTACCCGACCTAATTACATTTGATTAATTTAGCCACAATCATTAAAAAATGGTATAAAATACCAACATAATGCCTCAAGGGTAGGATACATAAGTGTATCTATGTAATGAATATTAATTTTCTTTCACATAGGATTTAACCTTTTCTTTTGGTTTAATTATAAGTTGGATGAGTAATTCCAGAAATTAAATGACGATGAGAACTATAATTGTTAAGTTGAGGATTTTTTTGACGTTTTCCAGCTTAACCATGTAGGATTTACTATTAGTTGGGTGATTACATGACATGTATTGGGAGTAAAATCTATGTAATGGCTATCAGGAAGAAGTTGTGAACTAGATACAAAATGAGAGAGGTTTACACATCATGTTATGGGTTCACATTGTATAATGGAAACTATTGGGTTTTTTATTAAATAGTGGAATGTTTTTTGACCTATTTGAGCTATGTGGATTACATGACATGTATGGGTATTACTCACCCTTTAATAGTCTCTATCTATAATTTTTGGGTGATGAAAAAAATGATTTTTTATATTATTAAATGCATGATTCCTTTCTCTCGACCCAGAGTCACTCACCAGTTGATTTTGGGGAATTCCTTCACTTTCTCGATACTTTGTTCAATAATTAATCTCCTTTGTGGTTGTATTTATTCTCTTAGGGTATATAATACTTTTGGATATTTTGTGTCTTTAGTTATAAATGTGGTATTTTCTCTGCATGTGACCCTATAGTGTTTTCTATTGGTCCTTTTTAGTTTTATATCATGCCTTGTCTTTTGAAGGTCATTATCTTCATTTATGGTCACCATTGTCAAAGGTGGCTGGGATTCTACCATGTTGAGGTAGATGTTTCTCTAATATTGGTTAATTTGATGAATTACATGTCCTTATAGATAAATTATTTTTGGTAGTTAATGGATTAAAATTTATATGTGGGTTTAAATGGTTTTCTGGAAAAAACATTTCTTTTAAATGTTGAATTTTCCTTGAAAAAATTATTTTCTTGATTTGGAAATGGGTTTTCATACTCAAAAGTGGATTTTATTTTCCAAGAAATGTTTTATAAAATTGTGTGAATGTATTTGAAAGGAATTTTTAATATTTCTCATTAGGAACCTTGGGTGTGTCGAAAAAGAGACACATGCAACCTTAGTGTTTGTTTCACCACTAAGTGGTAATGTGTTGTGATATCGACATTTAAGACATGATATCAGTTAAATTAAATGTTATACCTATTTATGAGCTTGAGTGTATAGTGAAAATTATCCCATTGTATAGGGACCGATATGGGGTATTTTTTCATATTTGATTATTTATCACATGATTATTTTTTTCATGGATTTTTGATCATAGGTTTTTATGGGGTTTTATCACATAGCTTCACAATAGGTTATTTCATGGATATGTGTACCACCTGTTGAATTTATATGAATTATTGTTTTATCACTTGTAATTATCATATTTCAGGTTTAATGATATGAATGGATTTTATGCAATCAAAAGGGGAAAATGGGAAAATTATTTATAAATATATTTAATTTTCAAAATGAATATGTAAAATTGTTTTATTTTAAAATAGTTAATGGTTGAATTATTGATATTACACCAATTATAGAAACAATTTTGGTATCTTATTGGGATTTGGATCACACCATAATTTTGGATTTAGGTGTTTTTAGATGATCCATTGCATGATTCAGGTAAAGGGAATATCATTTACTTGCATATTGGCTTCACTTGTTATTATTTCCTTTGGTTTGGGATAGTCTAGAGCAGACTGATGGTCACATATATATTTGTCATATTTTCTAGTTTATTCTATTTTTTGTATTATATGACTTTTTGGCATCTAGTTTGCTTCCTATTTGTACTCTGATTGTATGAGTTATTTTTCTTATATTCAAGAATGGTTTTTTATCCTATTTTACCTATATTAAATGATAGTCCAACTCCTGTATCTTATCTAGTTTACCCAATTATTTATGTTAGAATTTGGTACTTGAGGGATTCTCGTCTTGAAGTGTGTAAAAACCTCTTGAGTTTAGTTCTATGTCATGGGTATACAAGTGTTAAGAACATTTAATTAAAATAGTAAGGGTGGAAATCGGGCATGTCTAACTCTCTCATGTTAATAAACCAGAGTTTTCATGGGTGTTATGGTATTTATTACAAGTTTGTGACTTCTATTTTAAGGTCATTTGAATGATATTTATAGGAATTATAATTAAATTTACATGATTCTTTTTAAATATATTATTTTGTGATTTATTTATGTTATTAATGTTTTAATGATTTTTTATCAATACCTAATGTCGGTCAAATGATTTTATAATTTTTTCATGACAGATTGGATTATGTATTTATCAATAAAATGACTACCAGAATATATCCTAAAAATCTAAGAGTGTATGTTATGAGATTGGTTCCATAGGTAGACCATCTAGTGGACTCTACTTTGGTAAAAGTTGTTAACCACGCTATTCATACTATGGGTCAAGTGGGTGTCGATAACCCTATTTTCATAGTGGATCATGGATATTAATTTACTAAAAACATACACTCATATTTCATGGTGAAAAGGGAACCTTGGAATATGAGGAGTGTCTTGAGGGGATAGAGATCATAATTAACATCTTGAAGAATCTTGTAGAACATAAGCTATGTTTTCCATGTATATAATCAATGGGCTGGGAAACAGATGGTTGGACTATATTGTGCAAGATAAGTTTCTTGAGGATATTACCTATGATTCTTCCAATAAAATAATTTACCATAAGCATTACCTTGATACATTGTGTGTGGCGAAGACCCAAGATTTTCTAGCCTTAGAGCGGTAGGAGTGTTCCATTCTTGATTATTATATCTATTTTCAGATTTGGTGTATCTGGTACCATAGCATGTCACTAATGAGTACATGAAGGCTCAGAGGGTTGTGTTAGGAATAAATCCTGATATCTGGTCAATTATGATACTCACGTGCCTTCCAAATTTTTTGGAAGTGGTTGACAAATTATCTTTTGATGAGAGAGACAAAGTTGGGATGATAGTTTTGGGTGGAGTTTCACTTGGTTCATTGGTAAGACAAGGTGTATATTATAGCTAGAAGAGGAAATTTAATAGTGGTTAATTTTCTTCATCACCAATTTCATGTGCTTATATAGAGAAACAATAGGTTCTCTCTACTTGTGTGGGAGGTGTGGTCATACCTTGCCTAACTATATGGAGTCTCGTAAGACCCACCATATTTGTAGATGATTAGACCATCTAAAATGTTTTTGTGAATTGATGTCTCAGGGTAGTAAGGATGCATCTACATTCACCAAATGTTAATAGGTTTATATTGATACCTCTAAGTGTGGTGGGTCTAGTTTTCAAAATAAGGGGGTTGTTCATTTATCAAAGACCAGATGAATTTATATGACAGAGTATGGACCAAAATAATATGATGTAGAACCAACTATTGTTAGTTGTACAATGTTAATTTCATCCACTTTGTTAATAGATTTGTTTGATACTAGTGATACTCATTATTTCATATTTTTAAAGTGGGATTACATGTTTGTCTTACATTCAGAGCTTATTCCATTCTTGTTGGATCATTCCACGCCATTGGGAAAGAGTTTTGAACTTGGTTTTATATGTCCTGTATTTTGGGTGACAATATCTAAGTAAAACGTGGTGTGGGACATTTAGTGCGTAATAAATAATTCATTGAAATGATTATAAACATTGACTGGATGATTAGTGTAAAGACCCATATAGGTTGTTATCACTATAGGGTTTATTTATTATCTACCAATGGGGTCACTCATGTTTTCCATGGTTAGTGGGACCCTAGATCGAGAACAAAGGGCATGTTGTTTCTTACGATGGGGTAATATTGTGCGAGATTTAGATGTTTTTTCGTGGTACAATTGACCATTGTTTGTGGGGGATGACTTTGTATAATTGTGTGTCTGTACCCCAAGGTATTTCTGGATGATTTCATGGTTTACCACCACCGAGAGAGGCCAATTTTACTATAAAACTTCTCCCTGGTATGATGGCCATTTCTATGACATATTTTCAAATGAAACATAGTCAGACAGTGGAACTTAAAGTCCAACTTGAGATTTTAGATGATAAAGGATTTATTCATCCTAGCATGTCACCATGGGATTCTCCTATGGTATTCTTTATGAAGGAATATTGTATCCTCATAAATTTTCTTGATTATGAAAAGTTGAATTAGGTGTCCCTGAAGAAAAAATATCATTTACCAAGGATTTATGATCTCCTTCCTCAGCTTAGAGGGGATAATTGGTTTTCTAAGATTGACATATAGTTAGGCTATCACTTGTCAAGAGTCTAAGACCAAATGGCCTGCAATTTTTTTATTTTATTTTGTTATAGAAAATCCCCCATTTGAGGGATGAAGGGGAACCCACACATGACCCGTAAGCCAAAGACACAAGGCCTGACACGACTCGTAATAAATTACCCAAAGGCCCTGAGGCATACTATGCCCAATACATGACCCATAGGCCCAACCTATAAATACTACCCCTCCCTTAGCTTAGTCATGTGGCTCAGAATTGGACATACATAAGACAATGTTTAGGAGTCGTTATGGGAATTTTGAGTCTCTGGTTTTTCCATTTAGTTTCACTAACCCTATTTTTGTTTTTAGGGATTTGATGATCCATATATTTCATTGTTTCTTATATTATTTTGTTTCTATACTTCTAGATGATATTTTGGAGTACTCTTTGAAAGAGGAGGATCATCTACACTATTTGGATATCATTCGTCAAACCTTGAATGAACATCATATGTTTGGTTAGATTTAAAAATATGGGTTTCGGATCCAGGAAGTGAATTTTATAGGTAATGTGATATATAATATGGGAATATTATTATTATATAAAATGGTATATGTAGTTATGTGCATGTAGCAGCCCATAAATGTGGCTTATATCCATACCTCCATGTGTTTAGTGGGATACATTAAAGAGTTTGTTATGCACTTCTCCAAGATTACTTTTCTAAAGAAAGATTTAATCCATACGAGTGTAACGTTTGAATAGAATAAAAATTGTTAGATATATATCTAGGAGTTGAAGATGAGGATGACTTCAACAACTGTTTTGATTCTTCTGAAACAAATATCAAATTATGATGTTTTCTACGATGCTTTTAGTACGGGTTTGGGACATGTCTGGATGCTTGGGAAATAAGTTATGACTTATGTATCTTTCCATTTATTCCATTATCAGAAGAACTACCCTACTCATGAGATTTTGTGGGGAGAAGTTCTGAATGATGTCAAAACATGGAATTAATATCTCTTTAGAGAGCAGTTTACTATTTTTTCTAATAATTAGTGACAAAAATAAATTTTTAGTTATAGGGATCTGAATTTCTGATATAGACACTAGCTAGAGTAGCATTAGAATTTATTTTGATACTAATTATAGCCACGAAAAATAGAATGTTGTGGTTGTTGTGTTGAGAAGAACATTACCAATATAAGACATGAAGAAATCAGTTGAGGGGTGGTCTCAGATGAGCTTGTTTTTCTAATTTGATATTTAAAGTGGAAGAGGATAGTGGTTAGTTATGTTTGGATTCATTGAGGGATGACTCATCATTAGACTAGTGGGTTCTGAATTAGAATATGAATGACTCTGAGTGAGAGATTTTTACTAATTGCCTCTATGGTGGGAATTCCAATACTGAGGGGTTTCAGTCTCATGGCGGATATTTGTGCTTTTTTAGTAGGTTTTTTTTCCCATTTTCTCATGAGGAAGAAGTTGTTTGACCGGAGACACTTGTTTTTTTGGTTACTAGAAACTATCTCTACTAAGATATATCATGACTTATGATGTTTGTTTTGGTGTGAAGGGGTGAGAAAGTTGATTGCCGATTTTTTTCACAGTGTGTCACATTTTTGGGAATTAAAGAAGAAGATCAGAGACATCTGAGGTTGTGGCGTACCATACACATTCTTATATAGAAGCTATGTGAAATTTCTAGGTAATTAATAATTTATTATACATGTAATTTTAATGATAAGAATGAGATTTGGGTGATAATTGGTTGACGCAAAAAATTATCACATTTCAAACCAATCTGGTAGATGAAGATTGTTGAAATGATTGGGGTCTTCTTTGATAGAGAGATTGTAAGACATCCTGGTGTTCCCTCTATAACCGTTTTGGGTAGGGACCACAGGTTCACATCTAGGTTCTCAAATGTATTTTAGGAGGGGATGGTTCCCATATTAGATTGAGCATATCTTGTCATCCAAGAAATGGATGGACATTCAAATATGACTATTTGATTTATATTGGATATGCGTCAAGATTGAGTTCTTGATTTCAGAGAATCCTTAGATAATTTTTACTTTTACTGAATTTTCAAATAATAATAGTTATAATGCTTCCATCAAGAAGGATCCCTATGAGGATTTGTATGGTCAGCCAGACAGATCTCCCTTATGTTCGAAAGTGTAGGGGGTGTTCCTTGGTGGGAGAGTGTTTTGTTCAATGGAAAATAGATATAGTTCAGTTGATCTAGAGTATAATTATCTTGGAAGAGATTCATGATAAATATTATAAGGACTTACATTATCCATGAATGGAGTTTTAGGTTGGTGATCAGGTCTTTCTTAGAGTTTCACCTCTCTTGGGATATCATCGGTTGGGTATGAAGGGTATGTTTTCACGGAGGTTTCCTAGCCCCATTGAGATCATGGAATGAATACATAGGTTGACCTATCAGTTTTAATTTTTATTTGATTGATAGTTACCCATGATGTGTTTCATGTTTCCTAGTTGAGGAGGTATATAGTAGATCATTAACTTGTGATTCTATGGTATGGTATTGATATTGAGCTTGATGCCACTTTGGATGAGCAGCCTGTTCAAATTATGTATCACCAAGATAAGGTACTGTGTGGTAAAATGATCACCCTAGTCTGGGTACTATGGTAGTGTAGACAAGATATCTAAAAGATGTGGTACTGAGAGTCATTGATGAGGTACCAGCGAGATTCTCTTGTTATGATTCATGGATCTTCAACACATTCTGTGGATACAAATATTTTACAACAGGGAGATTGTAATGCCCGTTGCTTTTTTTCAAGTACCCTATAACATTTTCTTTTGGTTTCCTTTTTTGTTGGATGATTTATAAGAACAAAAATTGGGATGATACCTATAATGATGAATTTAGGTATTTATTAGAGTTTTTAATATTAAACCTATTTTTTTGTTTGTTTGGCGATTACACACTATGTAATGGGATACAAGCTATGTAATGGACACATGGTAGAAGTTGTGAAATTGATACATAGTGTGAGAGGTTTTCATTCCATATAATGGTTTCACATATTCTAATTCAAAATATTGGGGTTTTAATAAAATGATAATATTTTTGGCATATTTGATATTTGTGGTTTGCACAACATGATTGGGGATTACACACCATGTAATAGTAGATAATTATGATTTTAAGGTGCAAAAAGAGCAGTTTTCTATTTAATATAATTAAAGATTCCTTGATATCGACCTAAATGATATCCCTAGGTGATTCTAGCCAATTAAATCCATTTAGAGACACTTAATTTTTATATTGATCACCTTGGTGCTTTAATTGCTTCTTTTTGGGTACGTGAAAATTTTGGTTCATCTATGGATTCCGTTATGGTTATGGTTTGTGTGGAATATGTGATAGAACCAAGTATTTAATTGATAAATTTTTGTTTAATGGAATGTATTGTTTTTAAAAATCGGTTCTATTTGTTTCTGGTCACCATTGTTGATGGTGGCTAGGTTTCTATGACATTGAGGTAGTTTTTTTATACAATGGGTGAATATGATGAATTTCATATTGTTATTGATAAATTATTTTAGGTTGTTTATTAATTAGACGATATATGTGGTTCAAAATGATTTATTTGAAAAGAAAATGTTTTTAAAAATGGGGGTTTCTATGAAAACAAATTTCTTGATTTGGAAATTGGTTCTCAAACTCTAATGTGGATTGGATTGGATTTGATAAAGTTTTATAAATGTGTGAGCATGGTTTTGAAATGAATTTTGAAAATTCGACATTGGGAAACATGGGTACGTTGTGAAAGGGAAACATATAACTTTAGTGTGTCATGAACTACTAAGAGGTCACCTTTTATGATATCGAATGGATGGAATCGATATCAATTGTTCTATCATTTTTCATATTTAGGATATTGAGCATCTATTTTACATTTTCCAATAGTCTATGTACCAATAGACAATTATTTTTCATTTATGGTTATTTATTGTATTATTTTTTTATTAATTTTTTTTCTTCATAGGTTTTTATATGTGGTTATATCACATATCTTCGCATGATATATTATTTCATGGATATGTGTACCTATAAATGCATGGATTTGTTTTCCTATTTTATTACATGTACTTTTTAAATTTCTGGTTTGAGAATATGAATGGATTTTATGAAAACCAAAGGAGAAAATGGAAAAATTATTGATAAGTAGATTTAATTTACGAAAAGGCTTCATAAAAATGAATTTTATGCTCGAATGGTTTCATTCTTTGTATTATACATTGTACAAAAACTATAATGGTATCTTATTCGGCTTTTGAGATCACCAAACATGTTCCGTTATAAATCTTTAGATTTTGTTTTAAAGGATTTAGGTAAAGGGTAGATCATTTTTAGCATGCTTGCTTCTATTTTTGTTGCATCCTTCAGTCCAGGATAGTATAGAGGTGACTGTTGGACACATGGATATTTGATATACATTATGGTCTAGACTATTTTTTCTTATATAATATATATTTGTGGTATATAATTTTTTTTATCTTTTTACTGTGCTTTTATGACTTTTCTCTCTATATTCAAGAATTGATTCTATAATCATGTTTTATCTATACTACGTGACATGATGATTTAGGTGGCTTGTCTTGTTGTCCCAGGTTGGTTCATTACAATCTTGGAGATATTAATCTCAAGATTCATAAAGTCACCATAAATATTCAAAATCCATGTGATTATGATGGTTTTATGAGTTACCAGTGGCTGTCCATGATCTTCAATCTCTTTTTCACTTTAAGCAATTCATAATCTTTGAATCTCATACATCATATTTGGCTTGAATATATAGATATATGTAGCACTTCATAACATGTTGTATTCATTCAAGTGTTCCTAAAAATTATTTTCAAGAATATATGATTATTCAAATTTTCTAAAACAATAGAAATAAAAAATAACATTTTACTATATTTTTATTATTAATTATTAGTTTAAAATAAGTCAAGAAATGATTTCTTTTATGGAGAAATATTTTTTTAAGAATTTTTGTAGTAATTTTTTTTAAGTTATAAACATAATATGTTTTCATTATTTTAATGTGATGTTCTAACATGTAAAAATATTTTTATGAAATAACAGAATTGATGTTTCCCAAATAAAAAGTATATTAATTAACGAAATAAAGGACACATGGAATAGAATTTGACCAAAAATTTTTAATTTATTTACATAATGTTAGGTTATCCATTTTTTGGGAAAATTAATAATATTGTTCAATGTTTTATTGTAGAGGACATCCCCAAAATGACCACCTCATACTATGTAGTGAAGGGAATACACAAATGAACACCTGAATGACCTATTATTGATCATGAAGTCCTTGATTGGCTCACATAGTTCATATAAGATGTGGGTAAAGGAGCTCATAAAAGGGGGACTGATACCTATCAGATTATGTGGGGATTTCAATTCCACAACCCTTAGATTTTTCAAGGTGATGTATCTAAAAAATATTCTAAGGAATGGATTAGTTGTCTTCATTGGATTTTGCAAAGCAATGAAACTCCAAATAAAGTTGAGTTATTTACCTTAATTATTGAAAGGGATATGTACCTATGGTGGGACATAATTCTATAAGATAAGAAGTAACATGGTCTAATATATAATAACTTTAAGGTGTTGTTCTTCAAGCAGTTTTACACAGACAATATATGCCAGGTCCAAGAAAAAGAGTTCACCAACCTTTAACATGGAATGAATTTGATCATGGATTATGTATCCAAGTGCACATATTTAAATTTATTTATTTCATATGTATGAAGTGATAACGAGTTCAAGAAAATATAGTTTTAGATTATCTTGAAATACATGTTATAGACAGAGATGATGCTATTTAATCTTCTAACCTTATTTGATGTTCTAAAAATGTTTTTTCTCACTAAAACTAGATATATTGGACTCTCATGAGAAAGTGGATATTTTTTTGGATAAAACATATGTGAGAGTAACTCTAGTGGTTAAAAGTTGTAATTAAAGGAGATATATAAGGGTGTTTATGAACATGGAATCTATGGTAGTGGTATGAATTCAGTTCCTCGTTCAGGAATACCTTATATGCATGTCACCAGTGTGTATTATTTAGGATTACCAAACCAAAATGTACTCTTTAGGAAATGTAAGGTCATCTATACTACCAGTATGAATATTTGTAATGGTTTTTCTTCCAGAATTCATTTGAGTGTTAGTAAATTTACTCAACCGAACCATGCATCACATGAATAGTTATTGAATTAGTTTACATTAGGGAACTAAATACCCATAGGGAGATCAGGTTGGGGATACTGAGGTGTTATATAGGTTATTTAACTATTGTATAGTTAATTATACAGAAGTTTCTTCCCCAATTTCAGCATTATGGTACATGTAGATTTTTTACTATAGAGAAATATATAATTGATGATTGAGTAGGTCATTCTTCTGTTAGAGGAAACATTTATGTATACTCTATATTAATATATAATTTAATTTAAATAAGGTATTCACACTTTGTTATATATAATAATTGGGGTCACTTCTAGGATATAAAGTGGAACACCTATCATGATATATGATCATTGATACCCCATATAACACCCTTTTATTTTAAAATAAAAACATTGTATTTGACAGCGTATGTGAGTCACAACACTGAGATTAAACAACCCATGAAATATATTTCCTTAAATTTAATCTTTTCGGTATCTTATAGAGCAAGAATCCCCGATCATAAATGAATGATAAAATTGTATTAGATTATAATTGAGTTATTAAATTAGGATATATGAATAATAATATCTAGATTATGGAAATTATTTATATCTATTAAAAATAAATAAAATAATAATTATTTAAAAGAAAAATTATTGTTTTTTGAAAATATAATTTTTTTCAGAGACGGTTTAGTATCTCATTGGGAATAAAATGTTAAATTAATACTAACACATACAGAAAATACATTTGAGAAAATTATTGTCATTTTTTAAATCATCATATCAAATTTATCGTAGGTATAATTTTTGTGATTTTTATGAAATGTTTCATTTTTTGATGAATAGTGAAAAATAATAAATTTTAACTGAAAACTATCATTTCATTTAAATTATTTAAAAATATAAATTATATTATAAATTTTTTAAAGTAATATTAGTTAAATTACATATATATTAATACAATTTGTGCCATTTAGTCATTTTTATAATGAATATTTATTATTAAACTTTGTAAACATTTGAACAATTTCTCTCTTAAGGCTCGCTTTCTCATTGCGTCAATGATATTAATTTTAGATTAATAATTTTGAGTAATGAGATTGTAATTTAGGAAAAATTTATTTCATATTTTGATTAATAAAAATCTATATTATCTAATAATTTCAACATAATTTTTTACCATAATTATGTTCTAAGCATATTAAAAATTATTTACCATAGTTTTGGTAAAAATGGATTTTTTGGGGGTAAATAAAAAAATATAATTGTTAAAACTACCACCAAACTTCTCTAAAATATATTTTATGTCCATATTTGAACCCTATAATTTTTTAGTATCTATAATAAATCATTTGTGACCCTTTTTTAAAGTGAACAATGTGGGTACAAATTTTTCTTTTTCACAAATTACAACCATGTCACTCCCTTCAGTTATAAAAGGCCACCCATATCTTATTTTCTTCAAACCATAAAACCTCGAGTAGAAACTAACAACCTAAATAAATTTCTGAATCTCATACTTTAATCTAATAAGACTTATTTTGGTCATAAATGCATCATAGTAGGTCTATTTGTGAAAACCTAAGAAGGCTACCTAGGGAAGAGATAACATTCATTATCGAGTATTTTTATTTTATTTCTTACCACACCTCATTAGATTATTAGTCTCACACTATGATACAGTATAATCAGTTGTTAAATATATTTAGATGTCTTTATTTTAATTTAACTTCCTATAACCATCCCCACATCCATTGAATTGTTTATGAAATCATCATTCGTGTGTACGGAGGACTACCACCTTCTGAACCGTTGTAATTCATTTTTTCTTTACCACCTATCACAATTGGGTATGATGATGGATATGAAGTATATATATAATATTTATAACATAATTATACTTATTTATTCATTATATAATTTATAACTGTTTTTTATTTCTAATCAATTTGTGATAAGATAACATCACTCATGTGTACGACGAAAAACATCCTCACGAAGCCATGTGATTCATTTTTCACAAAAGATTTTCATGGAAGATAACAAGGAACTTTTCAATGAATATATTTGATATAAATGACATAATTTTAATTTTTTTACATATTAAAAATTCTTTAAAGATAATATATAATTTTATTTCTTACATTTTAACTCATAGAAATATGATAACGTCTTTTATTTACGTGTGCACTACTTCCTTCATGAAGGGATGTGACTCTACCTTTTGATCACCACACAACATGGATTATATAGATGAGTATATTTAATAAAATAGAATTATATTATTATAAATATTAGAACCAAAAAAATTATATACCTCTTTTCCATAATGATCTTTGAAAAATAGAAATGATAATCATGCGTACGCATGACCTACCCTCTTAATGATTGTGACATACTCAATTTCTCAGAACCACCTCTAATTATTTGTCATAAAATTATAATTGGTATATAAATATGATAAATATGTTATTATTATTATTCTAGAGATGATGGAACTATATAATATTCAAAATTACTAGAAATTTCATGACAAATCTTTAATGAGAAAACAAGGATATTAACACCCGAAAAAAATGAAATATTATGAACAAAAATGTGATGAGATGCAATAAAAGGATCATATATGACATTATAAATGTCAATATGGATCCATTATAAGTAGAAAAATTGTTGATACCACTATAAAATAATTTAATTCCTGTTCAACCAAAAGGAAGCCTGAGGTAAGTGATTTCTGAACCCAATTTCCATTCATTAAGTTAAACTTATAATTCATTGATCGTGTCATTATATGATCATGTATGTAATGAAATCATATTATTATTTTTTTTCACTTGTTTTATTTGAATTTTGATTTTTTATAAAAAATCAGTTCATTTATTATTTCACATTTCAATGTTAGTATCATTGTAAGGGAACCTCATTTCAATTTCCCTTCATTATGGAATAATGAAATGTTATGCACATAATTTATTGTATATGGTGTACGCATTTAACAATTTTAATGTAATATAGTTATTAAATAATAATTCATGTTATTTTTTGTTTCAATTTAAATTATTTCATTCACGTGGATTTGTATTGAAAGTTACCATGTGGTAAGGAATTACATAACTCAATTTCCATTTATTAGGTTATTTTACTTCTTCATTGTCTTTGATATTATGATATTAATTTTGCAATTTAATTTGATTATATTATTTATAATTTCAAATTATTTTATTTTCATTTAATTTTGAACCATATAATTGATTCATTGATTATTTCTCACTATAATTTTTGAATCCTAGTGAGGGTTTATTTATCAATCTCAATTTAATCTGGATTTTTTATGCTTTAACATTCATTGAATATTTTTCTGATAATTATATAATAAAACTATTTAATATTATTCATATATGGTTATTCATTAATTTTAAAAGTAATATTACTATTTCACCACCCATTGTAATTTAAAATGATTATGAAAATGTTTTTTGAAAAATATAACATCATTTATCTTTTCTGTTAGAAATCATTTTTATTCAATAACTATGTTTTCTAAAATTTTTATCAATAATGTTTTTATCCATTTTAAAAATTATATGTTAAATAGATTTTTATCCATTATTAATTTTTGAAAAATTCCTTTAATGTAATATTCAAATATTTTTCTAAAAGATGTATTCTTTTACCTTACAAAAAATGTGAAAGAGAGAATTGTTTTAACATGTACGACGTGAATTGAGTTTCTAGTCATTAATAAAACTCTATGTTTTATATACCTCTTATATTTTCCAAATTTAATTTAAAAAAAATAAAAAAATTTCAGAGAATTTTTATTTTTAAAATGATATTTTTAAAATAAAAAATATATTTCTCTCAATAATATTTTTAACATATTTGTATGGAATTTATATTCATCAACAACAATAACCCTTTATTTTATATATAATCCATTAGGGATATGTTTTATTGATATAATAATTAGTCTTCTTCTATATGGTTTATGATTATTTTGAACAAGGATATTATTGACATGAACTTCATTTATTCATTTTCATGGTCGTTCATTTTATGTTGAATTAATCACATCATGTGATCATTGGACATTATAATTGCCTATAATATCTATATTATTTATCATGGATATTATTATTTCGTAAACCATATCTCCTTTTTTAAATATAGGTTTTATCATTGAAAATTATTATATTGACTCGAGAGATAATTATAATTTATATTCTCTCTTCAATACATATATTTAATGTTATGGAAAATTGTTCATGAATAAAATTGATTATTCAATATCTAAGGAATGTTTTGAATATGAATATACTAGTGGGGACTAGTTATAGATATCACCTTGATGTATTGGTAGTCTCATGAGATGAATATGTTGGGTAGACTTAGTTATATGATTTTCTAGTATATACCTATGAATCATGTTTAAACTATCTTTAGAAAATATCTTGATAATAGAGGTATCATGATACGTGAGTTCATTTTGTCTAAAAATTAATCGTTTCCTTAATTTGTAATTTATTCATTATTATTATTCATGATATTTTCACTATTATATAATCTATGGATGTATTACATTCTCATTTAGAGATTTAATGAGATGTGTTTTAAGTTATTTATATTTACATATTTATTATTCCTCTTCTTTTCATGATAAACATGTTATTTAAAAGAAATGTGTGTTCGTTTATTTAAATTTCTATTTCTATTTTGTATTATATTATTATTATATCCATGTTATTTATTAAATTTCATGTGTGTTTTGTATTTTACTATAACATATTGATTATTATTTATTTATTCAAGACATATTTCGCTCTACTTAACACTTACTGAGCATTGGAGTTCACCCTTATTTTTTCCCTTTCTCTAGAATCTATAAAGTGCAATATGAATGATATACCATGATATACAAGAGGTAGTAATGATATTCTTGAGAAAAAATATATCATAATTTGGTTCTCAAATGAAATTCAAGACTCAAGTTTGTATCATCTTTACCAAAATTACTAAACTATTTGGTCCTTTGGGATGTGATTCCTTATATGTTATGTCAATTTAATAAAGCCTACACCAGCTCTATGATTCTAGATTCGGGGTTTCTACAGTTGGTATTGGAGGATATTTTGTAGAAACCTTTCAAAATAGATTTATGAAAACATATATTAGGGAAAATAACCCTATAATAGTCATTGATTATGAGTATAGAGTAACATCCTGATGTATTTTAAGTAAGAGATTATATTTTTTTCCATACAATAAATATATATATGGATACTAAATGTGGATTTAGTAATGGTACAAGTGTACATCTGGGTAATAACTCTAAAAAGGGTGCATTGAGCTTGACCTAATCATCACTTAGTGCATGAAAACAATCCTTACTATGGAACTAGTTTGACACTCCTGAAGGGTATAATTAGAATAATTTACATTATCTTGAAAAAACATTATGAATGATTTGAATAGTTAATGAAAATGAATTACCCTGTTTAAACTGAAGATGTTTTATACTGAAAATAATGTGTCATGATTTAATCATTTTATAAATGATGCAATTTTTTCCCATTATGATTTTTTTCTCATTCTATGTTTTTTGGTTTTAGTTAAATTATGGAACCAAAAAAATCAAGTTAGAATTTAATATGAAGGAAAATTTGGAGAATATTAGCAACAAACTAGAATGATGGATAGTGTAAAGGAAATTTTTATTATTCCTAACTAGTTTTCAAAAAATATGATTAAAAACATATACCATAACCAACACATATACTAACCATATAAAAGAACGATGGAATTCTCTAAGTGAGCAAGTGATGGAGACTATAGAGGAAAGATGGATTGATTTCAATCATTTTAGAAATATAAAAGGAATCTCCATGACAAGTTTCTAAATATAATGAGAAACGCTTTATGGTTTGAAAACATGGTCTAAAAGAAATGAATCACCGAGTAAAAATAAATAGTATAATGGAAGTAAATAAATCTCATCCTAGGGATAAATTTGTAGTTTGTGTTCTTAAATGTGGGGACCAGAGAATTATAAATGTTGCTAAGCTCTTTAAATGGTTAACCCATTGACCGTGGAAGGTCTTATGTTGAAATAAAATATAAGAAGTATTTATGTATTATGATTAAATAATTAAATTATTGAGGTATTTTACCAATAGTATAATTGTTATACAAATCATGAAGTATCTAAGGATTGTGTTAAATGTTAGAAGAACTTGTGTGTTAATTAACATAAGAGTGATGGATACCATCATGTGGTTATGATTTTAAGGTTGATAAAAATGTTAAAATCTTAGACTCCCATTTTGAAAATTTGTGTGGAATTAATATAACATGATTAAGAATATTTGTTGAAAAAATTTATGGGATTAAAACCCATTAGTTTATAATATAAAATGTTCTTAAAGGAAGAATTGCCTTATATATAACACCCCAAAAATTTTATGGTATTCTTCTCTTAAATACATTCTATTCATAGACTATATGTCATAATTTATTGTGTTCCTTTAAAATAACATCTGGTTATTTATGAGATAGTCAAGACATATCCATTAAACATAAATTCTCCACTTCTATGTATTGAATTTAAAAAAAAGGTCATCTAGAGTTGTGACCAGTAAGCCATTTCGAGTCTGATAGAACCAAATTGATTTTTTGATTAATAGTAACATACCATTATTAATAGTTTTATGAATAGTAATATGACCCTTATAAATAGTAATTAATGATAATATTTTATTTTCTTAAGGTAATAAGATAATGATAATTCAATTAATTTTTCAATGCAATACAATATTATTTATACATTTAAATTGTTATTATTTGAATTTACTATGATTTTATTTAAAAATTAAATTAAATATAAATAGAAAATTATTTTCAAAAAATGGATTTCATTTTTGAATTTTACACATTGAAAAATGGTTATGGTGAATTTTTAGGATTTTTCTAAAATACTTGAAATTTTCATGAATAGTAAAAATTTATTTTGAGTTTTCGGTAGATTAATGACATCATAATGACATAATAATTAAAATAAAAGGCTTGAAGACTTTTGTACTGTAAAATATGAAATGATGTATCCTAGGTGGCTAAAACCATGGGAAATACCATGGGAAAGCCCATGGTTTGGAAAAAACCTATAATGAGGTGTCCCTTCGAAATTATTAAAAACTACCTCTCTTTTTCTATAAATACCCACTCATCCATTCGTTTTCATTCATTCAAAATCCCTCATCCTCGAATATATAGTGGGTTTACCTCTCTAATAGTCCTCCCAAGGTGTCCCTAATCCCCCAAGGTTGCATCCATCATGATCAAGGAGTTACTCTACAAGGTAATGGAATCCTTCATTCTCTTCTTTTAGTCGACACTTTTTTATGTTATCTATTTGATTTTCCATTCTTATATACTGGGGTTTGATTGTATGTGTTTTTATTACTTTCCTTTTTATTTCAATATGATGATATACCCTTTTGATATATCATTTCATTTTATGAAATTTTATGCGATGCCGTTAGGCTGCCGAATTTTCATAAGGGATCTCTCACCTTTTTTTCAAGTTCATCTCTTTCTTTTTCTATCCTTACCTCCTATGTCCAAATGAACATGATAAACTTCAGTATCATCTATATACTGAAATTATATAATGTTAATATAAGAAACATCATCAATATTCTTACTCCCTCCCTTTTATTTTTATAAATGATATTAACTTCCATGAGGTTCTAATTTATAACCTTTGAGGACGATGGGGTTTCGTTCTTCACATTCCCTTTAATTACTAGTCATGAAACTAGTTTAATGGTTGAACTAGACAATAATATATGTATTTAATCTCATTAATGTTCTTTAATCCTTATACACTCATAATATAAAATAATAATACAAAATAAGTTCATTATGAACAAAACGTCCAATTTAATCTGAATATTTGTAAAAAACTTTTAACTAATGAATCATCATCATGGTCTAAAACACAAAATAATTATAAGATCATTTATATCTCCTTAATTTCATTAATATGATATATTAACAATTCTATATGTTTAACCACATTTCAAATGAACTTCCATTCATGAAAACAAGTAAATGAATCATGAAAACCAAGGAAGAAAATGATTCTAAAACAAGAAAATTGATCCTCTTAAACCCCTAAAAAGGACAATGAATAAACCTAATAAGGTTATACTAAATCAATAACATGTATAGAAGGTTATTTAGTTATTAATTAATTAAGATAAATTTTATTATTCAGGTCATTAAAACAAATTATGAACACACTCGATCATAAGGTATAGGGTTTCTCATCTCACTTTTATTTTTGTGAGATTTTCATAGTTTGCCTCTTATTTCTTGTCTGTGGTATATGTGTACTACCATTTAATATATAATAAAGTTATTATCTTTATATTCATGTTCTTAAATGATTCATTTGAGGGTTATTATGTTATGGTCATATGATTCGACCGATGACATTGTGGTAAGGTCATTTGTCTCGAATACCATTTTGTTGTCACTAACTCTGTATTGTGCACCTAATAATCCTTCTGTGGTGTACCTACTGAAAATTTGAGATAAATTTTCATTTTAAATTGTATTTATATTAAATATCAATGATCTCATATCATCTATATATTTTTTTTTCTAAACTGTAATCTATTTTACATACGGTGTTTGTTTGGATAGTTATTTTAATTATGGAAATATTGATGAATTTATATACCATACTCTATACAGATATTGAAAAGGAATATTGATCATGTATTGAATCAATGTATAATATTGTAATTGTAAATTCAGTGGAGGGTGGGTCCTGCTATAGCCCCTCTATGCATCAGTAGGTCTCATGAGACAAATAAGTTTGGGACAAACCCTTCGAGTTTGTTTCTAAAAATCAGACGGGTTTCTACCCACAGAACTAAACCGTTTTTATGGTATTATGGTATTATCTTCCAGATACATGACTTCCAATTATTAATCATTCTATTCATTCATATTCAGTTATTACAATCAATGAGGTTTTTACTATGAAAAAATCTATAGATTTAGTTTCATTCTCAATTCATTAATGGAAAGAGTTTTCCCTTTATCCACCATGCCATATTGATTATGTCAGATTGTTTAAAATTCAGTTATTATTGATTCATAATTCCACCATTTTTATCCCTTACTAAGCATTTTAACTCACCCCTTTCACAATTTACCATCAATAGTTGATTAAGAAGAGATCATTTATTATGTTCAAATTGATGGAGTATTTAGTTTTTGTTATGTATTGTATTTTGTAACCTTTTATAATGTAATTTGAGTTACATTTATGTATCTAGATTCTTAAAGACTACTAAACTGATCATTCCTTCAGGATTTTTATTTTTTCTTAACATGAAAATATAACAAGTAAATGCATTGGCTCGGGTATAGAGGGGTTGGGCTGTTATAGTTGGTATCAGAGCAAGTTTAGTAGAAAACATGGAAAATATTGTAGGAAATGTATAGCAGGGAATGAATTCATAAGGTGGTATTTGAGGATAAACGTACAATAAAGTCCTGGTATTTTGTAAAAGAATAGATTATGTAGATTTTTCAAGCAATACATTCCTATCTGGATACGAGTAGCTAGAGGCGGCTCCGGCACAGATGTATCTAGGGGTAAAACCCAAAAACACCACATTAAGCTAGACTCGAACAGGAACTGGTGCACGACAGCAGGCCTTGATGCACTCTTGGTTACAAAACTCCTGAGGGATATGCTTAGGATACATCATGTTTTCTTTACAAGCCATTATGAAGGATTGAAATGTAAATTATTCCTCCAAGAAACCATTTTTCTATTCACGGGATTAGCCATGCATAAGATCTCAATTTATGCTAGGAATTTTGTTAGGTTATGATTATACATTATTATTCATACCCTAATCTAGTCTTTTCCATTATTTAGAAATGGAGTTTAATGGAAGGAGGGGAATTAATACTCATGGTAAATATAGGGATCTCCCCACTAAGAAAGTCAACGCAGTCAATGTTGGAGCAGATCAGATCATGACCATATTGGGAAAGATTACTCATATTGTAACAAATAACCATTCCACACCTGTTTTGGATCGTTTCAAGTCGCATAATCCAATATATTTTATGGTGACTACTAATCCATTTGTTTTTAGCAAATGGATCAAGTCCCTTGAAGGTATATTGATGGTATTAAGATGAAATGAAAATGAAAAGATAGTACTGACATTATATTCTCTCAAGGGAGACGTTGATCAATGGTGGTGCTTGATTCAGAATACCACAGATGAATAGGAAATATAATATAAGGAATGGAGGACATTTATGTAAATATTCTTCAAAAAATATTTCCCACATGAGCTAAGAACCGAAATAAGGAGGAAATTCCTTGGCTTAACACAATGGGAAGAAGGCAGTGTCGCGGAATATGATGCTACCTTTACAAGGCTAGCCAGGTATATCATAGATTACGTACACGACTCAGTAGACAAGATTGATCATTTCTTTGAAGGTCTTATGCCACCTCTTCGAAGGGCACTAGCATCTCAGAAATTTTCATCATAAGATTAAATTGTATAATGTGCCATCAAAAAAGAGAAGTAATTTTCTAGATAAAATTTGTTCAAGGGGAAATAAGATAAGAAGAGGTACTCTTATAACCAATGGAAATGTGAAGTGCCAAAGAAGAACAATGGAATAATGAAATTCCCATTATGTGAAAACTGTGGAAAGGATCCCCTCGGGAAATACATAAAAAGAATGATAGTATTCTATAAGTGTGGCTAAAAGGGTTATCTATCTCATGAATTCAAGGGGAAGAATTTTTTTGATGATATTCAATGCTATAATTGTATAGAGATAAGACACTATACAAATGAGTGTCCTATGAACCAAGAAAATATTCCATATAAAAATCCCAGAGAACAAGGGGGAGCTTACGTGATTGCAACCGTGGAAGTTGAAGTTCTTAATGGTGTGGTGGAAGGAACTTTAATTGTTTCTCAAACATAGAAAACACATTATTTTATTTTGGATCATCAAATTCATTTATATATTCCAGATTTTCAATAAAATTAGACATGCCCAATTTGGTTTAATAAAGGAGTTATCAGTCAAAACTCCTAGGGGATGCATCATTGCAAAAAAGGCATGTCTACTATCCCCCCTTGTGACACAGAAACATGCTTTAGTTTCTATCCTTATCATCATACTAATGATTAAATTTGATATGATTTTTGGTATGGATTGGCTTTCAAATTATGATCCAAATATTTATTTCAAGAAAAAGGGAGTTACAATTTTTGATAATGGTGTAGAAACTATTTTCTTTATAGCAGAGACCTCGCCATCTGATTCTTATCTCTACCCACCCCCAGTAGCTCTATTGAATGAAATTTTGGGAGAGGAAGTGAACCCAATATCTATGGGCGAAGAATGAAATATTCATATTGAAGATGTGCATATAGTGAAAGAATACATTAATGTGTTTCTAGAGGATTTACATGGACATCCTCCAGAGCAAGAAATTGAGATTTCCATTGAATTAATTATTCGTGAAAGACCAATATCAAAGACCCCTATAGAATGTATACTATTGAGATAGTGTATCTAAAGAAACAACTGGATGAGTGTAGTGACACATGATTTATTCGACCTAGTGTTTCTCCATCTAGAGCCCTGGTCTTGTTTGTAAAAAATAAAGATTGATCTATGAGGCTATGCATTGATTACTGGGAAATCAATGCTATTACAATAAATAATATGTACCCTCTTCCCTGGATTGATGATTTATTTGATCAAATTCATGGAGATCAATACTTTTCAAATATTGACCTTTGATCCGGATATCATCAACTACATGTGAGGTAGGAAGTATTTCGAAGACAACATTCTAAACTAGGTATTGAAAATATGAGTTTACAGTGATGCCTTTTGGACTGAGGAATACACCATATACATTAATGGATTTAATGAATATATTTTCAGGAAATATCTTGATAACTTTGTTGTGGTACTATTCGATGACATCCTGGTATAATCAAAAATCAAGAAAGACCCTGAGGATCACTTGTGGATTATTCTGAAAACAATAAGAAGAAATTAATTATATGGGAAGTTTAGAAAGTGCTAATTCTATCTCCAATTAGTTTCTTTTCTAGGTCATATTTTATCTAATGATAGAATCCTAGTTGATCTTGGGAAAAAATATGCAATCCAAGAATTTCCCACACCAACAAACATAACCGAATTACGTAGTTTTATTGCCTTAGTAGGTTACTATCGACATTTCATTTAGAATTTTTCCTGACTGGCTAACCCACTAACCAAGCTAACACATAAAGGAGTTAAGTTTGTGTGGACAAGAAAATATACAGAATGCTTCGAATAATTGAAAAGAATATTGGTCAATGCTCATATTTTGACTCTACCATATAGAATTGATGGATTTGTGATATACAGCGATGCATAAAAGAATGGGATGGGGTGCATCCTTATGAAAAATGATAAAGTTATTTCTTATTCATCAAGACAGTTGATGATCCATGAGAAAAATTTTCAAACTCATGATCTTGAGTTAGAAGCTATAAACTTTTTTCATAAAATATAGAGACATTATCTCTACAAAGAATGATGTGGGATTTATATTGACCGCAAGAGTTAAAAATATATTTTCACAAAAAAAGAACTCAACATGAGGAAAAGGATATGGATCGAGTTACTCAAAGATTACGATTGTTCAGTACAATACCCATTAGGAAAGGTGAATAAAGTGGCAGATGCATTATGTAGGAAGGATCATGGACTTCTGACTCAAATGAGGATTGAGAGAGATCCTATATTTTTGTATCAACTAAAGATAAATATGGGAAATTTTAAAGAAGGGGAAACATCTTTTCCCTTTCAAATCATTGTTAAACCATCATTATTAAAGAAGATAAAAAGATATCAATCTGATGATGAGAATATACACAAGAAAATCAATGGTGTAAAGGATGGGAGACTGGCTGAATTCATGTTTGAAGAAGGAGTTCTGAAATTTGGGAAGAATTAATGTGTTCCATCAGTACCTGAGCTAAAAAGAGAACTACTAGACGATTACGATAACTCAAATTTCTCTATACACTCGGGTAGCACCCAAATGTACAGAGATCTGAAGGAATATTTTTGGTGGTATAATATGAAGTGAGAAATTGCTAACTACGTGTCAAGGTGTCTATTTTGTCAACATGTGAAGGAAGAGACATAACATACCAAAGGAGTGATGAAAACTCTACCTATTCTTATGAGGAAGTGGGATAACATTATGATGGATTTTATCATTGGACTACCAAGGAAACCTAGAAGGAACGATGTAATATAGGTAATTGTTGATCGTCTCACAAAATCAACACATTTCCTTCCTATAAGAGAGGATTTACCTCTTGAGAACCTCTAAAGATTATATATTGATGAAGTTGTAAGAATTCATGGTGCACCTCTATCAATTATATTTGATCAAGATCCCCAATTTACATCAAAATTCTAGAAAAATATCCACAAGGCTTTGATTACAACGATTTGTATGAGTACTGCATATCACCCCCAAATCGATGGATAGTTTTAAAAGAATATTCAAACTCCAGAAGACATGATAAGGTCATGCTCTCTTGAACTCCAAGGTATGTGGGATCAATACTTGCCTTTGGTGAAATTTTATTAAGACAATAGTTTTCATTATAGTATTCAAATGGATCAATAGGAAGCATTATATGAAAAGATATGTTGTACTACAACTTGTTGGTACAAAGTTGGTGAGAGGAAACTTATAGGCCCAAAACTTATTAAAGAGACCACATCAAAGGTGAAGACAGTCCAAGCCCATATTAAAGCATCCCAAAGTAGGCATAAGAGTGATGCAAATAACCAGAGAAAAGATTTGAAATTTCAAGTGGGAGATCAGGTCTTTATAAAAGTATCTCCATGGAAGGGTGTCCAAAGGTTTAGTAAGAAAGGGAAACTGAGCCCTAGGTATATTGGACCATTTGATGTTATAGAATGAATCAGATTTGTAGTTTACCATTTAGAGATCCCCCCAAATCACTCCAGAGTTCATGATATGTTCCACGTGTCATTGTTAATAAAATAACTTCCAAATCCAATGCCTGTACTCACATATGAAGAAATAGAACTGGAACCTAATTTTTCATACTGTGAAAATCCTATCAGTATTCTTGACAAAATAGAGAAGGTTTTGAGAAATTGGACAACTATTAAAGTAAAGGATTTTTTTAGAAACAAAAATATGGATGAAGAAACATGGGAACCAGAGGATTTCATGAAGAAAAATCACCCACATCTTTTTGGTGGGCTTTATAAATAAAATTTCATGGATGAAATTTCCAAAGGAGGGAATAATATAACACCCAAAACAATTTATGGTATGGTTCTCTTAAATACATTCTATTCATAGCCTATATGACATAAAGCACTATTTTACTTTGAAAAAACCCTTGGTTATTTATAAGATAGTCAAAACCTCGCCATTAAACATAAATTCTCCACTTCTATGTTTTGAATTAAAAAAAAGGTTATCTAGAGTTGTGACCAGTATGTCATTTGGAGTCTGATAGAACCAACATAATTTTTTGATGAATTGTAACATACCCTTATGAATAGTAATATGAATAGTAATATGACCCTTTTAAATAGTAAATAATGATAACATTTTATTTTCTTAAGGTAATGAGATAATGAGAATTCAAATAATTTTTTAATGTAATACAAAACTAATAATACCTTTAAATTGTTATTTTTTAAATTAACAATGATTTTATTTAAAAATTAAATTAAAAATAAATAGAATTTTATTTTCAAAAAATGGGGTTTATTTTTTAATTCTACACGTAAAAAAATGGTTATGGTGAATTTTTGGGATTTTTCTAAAATACTAGAAATTTTCAGGAATAGTAAAAATTCCATTTTCACCTTCCGTAGTTTAATGACATCATAATGACCTAATAATTAAAATAAATGTCTGGTAGACCTGTGTACAGTAACACATGACTTGAGGTGTCCCAAGTGGCTAGAACCATAGGCCAATACCTTGGGAAAGCCCATGGTTTGGAAAAAAACACTAATGAGGTGTCCCTATGAAATTATTAAAAACTACCTCTCTTTTTCTATAAATACCAACTCATCCATTCGTTTTATTTCATGAAAAATCACCCATCATCAAATATATTGTGGTTTCTCGTCTCTAGGAGTTCTCCCAAGATGTCTTTAATCTCCATAGTTCAAATCCTTCAAGATCTAGGAGTTTCTCTACTAGGTAAGGGAATCCTTCATTTTCTTCTTTTAGTCAACACTTCTTTTATGTTATCTATTTGATTTTCCATTAAAATATGTTGGGGTTTAATTTTATAGGTTATTAATACTGTAATTTTTATTTTAATATGATGATATCCCCTTTTTCTCTCATCATTTCATTTTATGAAATTTTAAGTGGCGCCGTTAGGCTGCTGAATTTTCATAAGGGATCTCTCACCTTTTGTTTTATTTTCTAGTTCATTTCTTTTATTTTCCTATCCTCGCCTCCTCTATCCAAATGGCCATGATAAACTCCATTATCATAAATATAATAGAATTATATCACGTGAATTGGAGAACCATAATCAATATTCTTACTCCCCCCTTTTATTTTTATAAATGAAACCATCATCCATTAGGTTCCAATTTATAACCTTTGAGGATGAAAAAGTTTCGTTCTTTAATTTCACCTTCATTTCTTGTAATTAAACCATTTTAATGAATAAACAGATAATAATATATTTATTTCATCTCATTAATGTTCTGTAAAACTTAGACACTGATAATATAAAATAATAATACAAAACAAGTTTAGTATGAACAAAACAACCAAGTTAATCTGAATATTTGTAATAAACTTTTTACTAATGAATCATCCTACTGGTATGAAAACCAAAATAATTATAAGATAATTTATATCTCCTTAATTTCATTAATAATATATATTAACAATTCTATATGTTTAGCCACATTTCAAATGAACTTCCTTTCATGAAAACAAGTAAATGAATCATGAAAACAACAGAATAGAATGCTTCCAAAACAAGAAAATTGAACCTCTTAAACCCATAAAAAGGGCCATGAATTAACGTAATAAGGTTATACTAAATGAATTAAATGTGTAATATGTTCTGGATTTATTAATTAAGGAAGATAAATTTTATTATTCAGGTCATTGAAACAAACAAAGAACACATTGTAGCATAATGTAAGGGGTTTCTCATCTCACATTCATTTCTGTGAGATTTTCAAAGGTCACCACTTATTTCATGTATGTGGTATATGTGTACTTCCATTTGATATATAATAACATGATTCTATTTGTATTCATATTATTCAATGATTCATTTGAGGGTTAATTTCTGGTCATATGATTCGACCGATTCCATTGTGGTAAGGGCCTTTGTCTCAACTACCATTTTTTGTGACTAACCTTGTATTGTGCACCTAATAATCCTCATGTGGTGTAACTACTACCCATTTGATATCACTTTTCATTTGAAATTATATTTAAATTAAATATCCATGATCTCATATCATGGATATTTTTGTTGTCTAAACCGTATACCATTTAACATATGGTGTTTGTTTGGAAAGTTATTTTAGTTATGGAAATATTGATGAATCCATATACTCTACTCTATAAGGATATTGAAAAGGTATAATGATATTGTATTGAATCAATGTATAAATAATTATTTGAAATAATGTGGTGGGTGGGGCCTTCTATAACCCCTCGATGGATCGATAGGTCTCATGAGACAAATCTGTTGGCGACAAAGCCTTTGAGTTTGTTTCCAAAAGCCAGACGAGTTTCTACCCACAAAACAGAACCATTTTTCCAGTATTATGGTATCATGTTCTAGATACATGATTTCCAATTAATAATCATTATCTTTAAGCCTTTTCAGTTATTAATATCCATGATGTTTTCACTATAATAAAATCTATGGATATAGTTTCATTCTAAGTTTATTAATGTCATGAGTTTTTAATTTATTCACCATTCCATATTGATTATGTCAAATTGTTTAAAAATCAGTTATTATTGATTCATTTTTCCACCATTTGTATCCCTTACTAAGCATTTGAGCTCACCCCTTTCTCTATTTACCTTCAACAGGTGATGAAGAAGAGATCATTTATTGAGTTCCTATGGATGCAGTTTTTAGTTTTTGTTATGTATTGTATTTTGTAACCTTTTCCGATGTAAATTGAGTTAAATTTATGTATCTTGTTTCTTCAAGACATCTAAACTAATAATTCCTTCAGGATTTTCATTCCTTCTAACCAGGCCAAAATAACATGTAATGCACCTGCTCCGGTCTTGAGGGGTCGAGGTGTTACATTATGTTTTCTGGAAAAAATCTAATGGGCATTGGTAACCATTACGGTTTATCTTATCTTTGACGTTGTACTAGATATGGTTCATAAAAATTTGGGAATGATTTAGAAATTATATTAATATATTTTTGAAAAAAATATATTGATGCATCAAGCAATGGTTGCGGGGCTTAAACCCATGTCATAAAAAATATTAGGGTTTAGCATCTACCTCTAACTTACATGATTTCATGGTTAATATGTCAATGTTTTTTGATACATTATTTTTGATGGAAATATTAATGATTAACTAGTGGTGTAAATTATAATGTTTAGAGAACAATGTATTATGATGGATAACTTAGTTAGAGATATATAGAAATACTTTCCACTCTTTTATAGACCTTACGATCAGTTAAAAGTTAATTATAGTGATTCAAGAATAAAAAATTCTATTTAGGATATTCATTTCATGGAGTAAGGGATGAATTTTAAATTTATTGAAGCATAAACAAAAGATGAAATTGTGGTTATAAAAATATAATGTAACAATAATTTATATGTCCTTATATTTTTTACCAAAAAATAATTCCTAAAATTTAGGAAAATGATTTTTAATTTTCGTTTATCCTATTACCTTTATATTATATGAATCAAATGAAATTTTCAATCATCTTAGATTTATTGTTTTGAGGTTATTTAACATGAACTTTATTGTCATCAATTACCTCTATAACTCTCTACAATTATTTGCACTTTTCTTCCATGTCCATATCTTCATTTTACAACAATGTTATCCAAATTTGAAAGATATTTATGTGTTATACCAAATTACCTTTTTTACATCCATTTCTCTAATATTAATATTTTTTTTATTAACACTTTCATGATGTGGGGTTTTCAACAATTTTATTTTAAAATGTTAAACACTTGATTATAGATATCAAGTTTAAATTACAAGGGAACACACTATTTAGGTTGGGAATAATGAAATGCCTTTAGAATATAAAATAATAACATTATTTTTGATAAAATACGTGACATGAAACATTGAATTAAATAATCCACCAAATATATTTCTTCAAATTTAATCTCTTTGTTAGATTATTCAAAATATAACCCCAAGTCTAAATAGACCGTATTATAGTATACCACGATAAACAGTCCATTAAATTGGATGGTATTTACATTAATTATTAATTAATAAATTTATGGTTATCTATGTAACACCACAGGTAAATAATGAATATGAAATTTTTATATGTATCCATATTTGTGAATAAAATATTAATATTACTTTAAAGGGGACGCTATGCTCGATGGCATACCCAATACGCAACAACGAGTTTCTTGGGAATCTTACATTGCACTCTAATAATAAAATAAAATTATTTTAAAAGGTAGTTAACGCCTAGCCGTTGTAATGGAGGGAATGAACAGAACTAACTACAAAATTATTATATATATTTGTAAAATATTTTTACTCTTTATAATAAATGGTAGAGGATTAAAAATGTGAATGAATCCAATTTTTAAGCATAAACATTCTAATATTCGTTAAAAGGTCGATTAACCGCCTTTTGACGGAGAACCTCTTTTAAATACACTTTTTGACAATTTTATGTGTTGTATTTTACAAAATAAAATTCTTATTTAGAATCGGGACATCAAAATTTACTTTGTGTAATTTTTTGGTATTTTTCCGATAAAGTTCATTTTTTAATGAATAGTGAAAAATGTTGTATTCTAATTCAAAACCAATTTTTAATCTAATTTATTTATATGATTAGATTATATTTTTAATTTGTTTTAAAGTTAAATTAGAATATATTTTTACCATTTAATCCAATATTGGTCATTGGAATTAATTTCATCTTGAAATTGGACTTAAACTAGAGTCAATCTTTTGATACTTATTGTTTCATAAAAACATGCTATTTGTTTTGTCAACGGGAATTAATTATTAAATTAATTAATTCAAATTATATGTTTTGAATTTTTTAAAATATACTTCTTTTTTTTAATTTGGAATATCAAATATAGCCTAGGGTGAATATTTTGTAATTTTCTAAAAAACTTCAATTTTTAATGAATAGTGACACCACAAAGTGGTACTTATAAAAACTGATTTTCCATTTAAATGAAATTCTTCCACCTTTGGGTTTTGAATTTAAAAAATCCAACATACATGGTTTTCATTAAGAAGTAAAATGTGGTTCAATGGGAATAAAATAATTTTTTGGTGAATATCAACTTATTAAGTTTTTAATCGTGATTAGAGATAATTAGTGTAGTTTAAGGTAAAAATAATATTTTAATAATATGAAATGACCTAGACACATGTCCTACCCTCATTGGATGAGTCATGTCCGACCAATACAATCCATGGGTCAACTTTGGGACCCCATGGAGCCACTTTGGTTGGAAAATGACATAAATACCTTTTTATTTAATGTTAAAATTAAAATGAAGCAAACATGAGTTTTTTTACTAATTTTTTTTAATGGGGTTATACAAGTCAGATTTTTGACTATAAATAGTAATTGGAAAGATAAAAAGATTTCCTACGTCATAGTAGTTTTTATAATTTTTAGACATTAAATAAATTAAATTATTTATGACATCATGATGATGCAGTGATGACCTCATTATTTAATGATTTAAATAAAATGAAACGATAATGTAAAAACTAAAATCTAAAATTGTCAAAAACCTATTTTATGGGTATAATTCTAAGCCTTACCACCTTATCCTTGAATTATATAAATGTGGGACCTTTTAAATCCAAAACCCATTTTCAAATAAAGTAACATTTCTTTACATTCCAAGAGTGCCCCTCCTCTCCTCTTATAAAAGGCCCCCACCTCTACCTCCTTACCCACACTTCCAAAGCCTTTGCTCAGCTAAACCTGGCACATTTTGTCTCTACACATCCCTATATAACTCCTTGAAGTCTCAATTTGGGCATAAGTCTTCCAAAGGAAGCCTTTGAGCTCAAACCAAAGGGAGTTACCCGATTTTAAGGTAATGTCTTCACTTGTGTTCTTTTGTTTCATTTTGCTTCTCCAACACCCTAAACTCTTTTTATTCATTTATTTTGTAATAACTACAATATCTTCAATATACTAGGATGTTTTTATAATAAGAATTCGAGATACACTTACACACACCTATATCAAATATTTAAACAACATACTGTTTCTGTTGATAGCGAATTTCTGCCTCACGAAATGATGATTGTTCAACACTCATATAACACCTTAAAAGGTGGCCAATAAAATGTCACTATATTTATATATGATATATAATATGTTTATGTTTTACTTAATCTTCTGTATTTTTCTTTTTTGTCATAACATTATGGTTTCCATTGTGGGTAAACATGATAATTTCATTTTAGGAAGTGCGGACTACCGCCCCCTCAAAGTGATTTAATTCGTTAATTCCATATGTGGGATGTATAAAGGATGTATTTAAAGTTTTTATATATGATTTATGTTACATATAAATGATGAATATAATTATGTAATTAAAATATACATACCCCTCATTTAGTTTTAATTCCATTAATATGACATAGAAATGAACATAGCGTTTATGCGTACGTACGGCTTACAGTCTCCATGAACGGTGCATTTCATTTATTACCTCTAAATGATTATGTAATATTATAAATACATGTATATTCTGGATATATATGATATATATGATATCAAAATCATGAATATCATTCTGGATATAATTATACTTTTACCACACGAACAACATGCAATTTTAAGAAGTCCACTTTTGACTTAAGAACCAAATATCGACAAAACAAACATTATTAACTTAAATGATTACATAATGTTTATAACATGGCAATAAGTGATATAAAAGGAATAATGAACTTGGAAAATTTTCTTAAGCAGGTTGAAATTAACTCAAGTTTATTATTCAGGACGTTAAAGAACGATCAAGTCAAGACGGGCCCGAGGTAAGGGATCCTACTCTTCTCTTTCTTTTTAAGTACACTCTTTAATGTCATTTCTTTTAAGATCATCTTTCTTGTAATTGAGATGTTCTTTTACATTAATCTTACTGTAATTTTTATTTTCATATGATGAGAGACCCTATTTTCTCTCATCAATCAATTTTGGAAGTTTTGAGTGCCGCCGTTAGGCTGTTGAATTTTCGTAAGAGATCTAACCTCTCTCTTTCTTTTTAATTACTCTCCTTTATGTCACTTCTTTTACGCTCCTCTTTGTTATGTTGGGGGATTTTTTTTATATTCCTCTTGCTGTAAACATTATGTTTATGTGATTAGAGACCCTATTTGATCTCATCAATCCATTTTTGTATGTTTTAAGTGGCGCCGTTAGGCTGCCGAGTTTTCGTGAGGGATTTTTCATCTCACTTTTATTCCCGTGAGATTTATGCTACATTTGCCAAATTTTACTTTGAGTGGTGTATGTACTGACCATTATTTTACTCATTGTGTAATATAAATTCATTTATGTGTATTTACATCAATGTTTTATTGTCCTTCTTTCACGGGGTGTATGTTTTGAAAGATACCCATGTCGGTAAGGGCACCTTTCACCCTCCGTTTTTTAAAAGATTTATTTTTTATGTCTTTTAATTAACATAACATTATGTTGGGATATGTTCTTCTATATCCTTAGTGATTTTAATTTTATGTCCAAGTGATGAGATACCCTTTTTATCTATCATCAACTCATTTTCTGAATTTTGTAGTGACGTCGTTAGGCTGTCAAATTTTTGCAAGGGAACTTCTTAACCCAATTTTGGTTCTTTCGGATAAGCTTGTACTCCTTGAATATGTCGTTCTATGAATATGTGTGAATAAACTCTGATTGTTTTACACTTACTATCAACTTATATTTGGTGTATTAGTTTGTCACACATAATTATGTAATTGATTTATCCTTAATCCAAGTATACTGTCTTTGTATGGGACTTCGTCTCAATCTCCTTTCATTGAGGCATATTTTGTTTTATACACAACCTTATTTTATATGGTGTATAAACCCCATTGGAATTTATTTTTATCTGAAAGGAATCTATTTTATAAAAATCATTTTACTAAACAACAAAAGGGAATGTTTTTGTCGTTCGTATGCGGCGACAATGACTTCTCCGCCGCCATGACCATTATTTGAGTTTCGGATTCCTCTCCAAGCCATACCTTTTTTTAAAAGAAAAATAAATACCATGTTTTACTTTTCTTTTATTTTGGAATTGAATATGGTTTTCATAATGGTTTTATATCAATGTGTTTTATTGATATCTTGTGATTGAAAAGTGGAAATGTTATGTTTCCTTTATGCATGTTTTTTGTGATACGATTATGTTATGGTTCTTGGGCATTATTATGAAGACGGGTGGTTTCGTGATAAACTAAGGGTGGGTGAGCCCGATATAGATCTCCAATGCATTGGGTAACGCGAAGGGGTTAAATGATAAGGTTTCTCCAAAGAGATTTAGGGAATATACTGTGATGGGTATTCCAAACGTAACCAAGAGGGTTACTCCCTACATAAGAATGTTATGAATGCCTAAAGTTACCTTTATGTATTATGATTTCTATGATTTATTCATGATTTTATGAGGTATGTTAAGTGCTTATGTTTTATGGGTAAAGTATGATTTCATTCTTATGTATACATGTACTCATGTTTCCTTTCCATATGTTTATATCCCTTACTAAGCTTTTTATTCTCATCCTAAGGTTTTGAATTGTTTTTCACAGGTCAAGGGAAGGGTACATGATATGATGATAGTGTCAAGGAAGTGTCAAGAAAGAATCCATGTTTTATTTTAAATATGTTTCTGTTGATGGGAAAAATGAATAATATCTTTTATGTAACCACTTTGTTTAAATGTGGAATGTAATTCAAGTTTTATGGTCTAATTCTCTAAAACTCTAATCCTGAAAAGATCATCAATGTGTAATCTTGTAATAACTCAAGATTAAGTAAGGTTTAAGGCTGTGGCCTTATAGTTGGTATCAATGGTCGGTTTAGATAACTTTAGAGGTTAGGGTATTCTCTAAGCACAAGTGACATTACCATAATGGTTAGGATTTTAGAAATGGTCCTAGTTTTAGATAAAGTGGATGAGTAAGTATATCTTAGTGTTTACCTTCCTCATTAGTACATGATGGTTTTGTTGATATACTCACACTGACATTTCTATTTTTAGTTAATGGATGGATCTAGCTTGCACCAAAGTGACAATTGGTTTGAAGGAAACTGTGGTGGTTCTCTGATTAAGAGACTGGATGAAATGGAGGATTCAATGAGGAAACTCGTGGTTGTTCTAAACCAACTATAAAAGAGTCATGATCAACCACTTAAACCTTGGTATGTTATGTAATGCATCATGTACAATATGACCAATTGATGTGGATGTTCAGGTAATAATTATAAAGGTAACCATTAGAGTTTATATGATACTTACTTTGAGGTAATTATGGGTAATTATATGTTATGATGTAAAATGAAAGGCATGAGATAAAATTGAGGTTAAATTATGTTATGGTTATTTTTGAAGATTTTATCTCGTTTTGGGGAATTTTTTAAGAATTATATAGTTTTGGAAAAAGGACAACACGCAGACCGTGTGACAACCCGTCATGTCGGACAAAGCTGCGAGAATTGAACCCACAACCAAAGTGCAACTTGTATTTATCGCCTACCACTGGACTACGTGAAGTCCCTGGTTATTTTGACTAATTTTTTTAGTTAGATGATTTTGGAAAACAATAGTATGTTTATTTTGGGTTATCTATGTAAATGATTAACCTATCAACGAGGATATGTGATTAGGTTATTTACTTTTCAATATGAAAATTTAAGAGAAACTGATGTTATTTGGAGATAAAAGTTAATTTGTACCTTGGAAGACTATGTGACTAAATCCTTTAAATATTTGGGTTTCAATCTTAGTTTGGTTTACTTTGAAGAATTTTATGGACAAATTGTTTATTGAATGGTCTTCATTGAACTTTGGGTTTTTTGGACAAATTTTGGAGATTAAGAATAGATTTTCTTTTTTATAATGGATTATCCATTTGTGGATTATCTGATCTTGTGCTAAAAATTTTGGTTTTGGTTAAGGTCCAAATACATGGGAAATGTATTATTCTCTTTTGTGGATTAGTTGATTCTCTAGAAGTTGATTATAGTGAACAAGTCTCCCTAAATGCTCGTCTTTTGGTGGAAATATGAGTTTGTGTAAGAAATCTAATAAAATTTGAAATTCAACATGATAAGTAATTATGTTTCCTTATGAATAAATTCCACAATAAAAAAATGTTGTCTATTAACTTTTCCTACTGGGGAATCGAATACCGTTTAACCCATCACAAGTTTGTGATTTTCTTGTGGTTAACTTTCTCCTAAACATGTTTTCTATCACTCTCTATCAGAACATGACCCTATGTTTTCTCCTCCATGTCCATGTTTTCCTACATTGAATCCTAGTATGGGTTAACTCGGGTGACCTCTGTACTTCTCATTCATTATTTTAAAGTGAATTTTTTGCCGACTCTTGTTCTGATGTGGGACTTTGAAAATGTTTCCGAGCCCAATTTTAAAAATTGTGAGGACGCAATTTCCAAAAGGGGGAAGGATGTAACACCCCAGGTAAATAAATAATATGACATTTTTATATTTATTCATATTTGTGAATAAAATATTAATATTACATTAAAGGGGACTCTATGCTTGATGGCGTACCCAATACACAACAACGAGTTTCTTTGGAATCTTACGTTGGACTCTAATAATAAAATAATATTATTTTAAATGGTAGTTAACACATACCCGTTGTAATGGAGGGAATGAACAGAACTAACTAAAAAATGATTATATATGTTTTTCAAATATTTTTACTCTTTATAATATGTTTTAGAGGATTAAAAATTCGAATGAATCTATTTTTTAAGCATAAACATTTTAATATTCTTTAAAAGGTCGATCAACCACCTTTTGATGGTGAACCACTTTTAAATCCACTTTTTGAAAATTTTATGTGTTTTATTTGACAAAATAAAATTCTTCTTTAGAATCGGGACATCAAAATTTACTTTGTGTAAATTTTTGGTATTTTTCTGATAAAGTTCATTTTTTAATGAATAGTGAAAAATGTTGAATTTTAATTTAAAACCACCTTTTAATCTAATTTATTTATATGATTAGATTATATTTTGAATTGGGTTTAAAGTTCAATTAGAATATATTTTTACCATTTAATCCAATAGTGGTCTTTGGAATTAATTTCATCTTTAAATTAGACTTAAACTAGAGTCAATCTTTTGATACTTATTGTTTCTTAAAAACACGCTATTTGTTTTGACAGTGGAAATTAATTATTAAATTAATTAATGTAAATTATATGTTTTTAATTTCGTAAAATAGACTTCATTTTTTAATTCGGAATATCAAATATATCCTATGGTGAATTTATGGTAATTTTATAGAAAACTTCAATTTTTGATGAATAGTGAAACCACTAAGTGGTACTTATAAAAACTGATTTTCTGTTTAAATGAAATTTTGCCACCTTTGTTTTTTGAATTTAAAAAATCCTACATACATGGTTTTCATTAAGAAGTTAAATGTGGTTCAATGGGATTAAAATAATTTTTGGTGAATAGTAACTTATTAAGTTTTTAATCGCGATTAGAGGTAATTAGTGTAGTTTAAGGTAAAAATAATATTTTAATAAAATGAAATGACCTAGACACATTTCCTACCCTCATTGGATGAGTCATGGCCGACCAAGACAATCCATGGGTCAACTTGGGGACCCCATGGAGCCACTTTGGTTGGAAAATGTCATAAATACCTTTTTATTTAATGTTAAAATTAAAATGACACAAACATGAGTTATTTTACTAAAACAATTTTTAAATGGGGTTATACAAGTCAGAGTTTTGACTATAAATATTAATTGAAAATATAAAATTTTTCATACATAATAGTACTTTTTTTATAATTTTTAGACATTATATAAAATAATTTATTTATGACATCATGATGATGCAGCGATGACCTCATTATTTAACGATTTAAATAAAATGAAACGATAATGTAAAAAGTAAAACCTACACTTGTAAAAAACCTATTGTATGGGTATATTTCTAACCCTTATCACCTTATCATCGAATTATATCAACGTGGGACCTTTTAAATCTGAAACGCATTTTCAAATAAAGTAACATTTCTTTACTTTCCAAGAGTGCCCCTCCTCTCCTCTTATAAAAGGCCCCCACCTCTACCTCCTTACCCACACTTCCAAAGCCTTTGGCTCGGCAAAAACCTGCCCATTTTGTCTCTCCACATCCCTCTATAACTCCTTGAAGTCTCAATTTGCGCATAAGTCTTTCCAAGGAAGCCTTTGAGCTCAAACCAAAGGGAGTTACCCGATTTTAAGGTAATGTCTTCACTTGTGTTCTTTTGTTTCATTTTGCTTTTCCAACCCCCTAAAATCTTTTTATTCATTTATTTTGTAACAAATAAAGTATCTTAAATATACTAGGATGTTGTTATAGGAAGCATTCGAGCTACACATACACACACCTACATCAAATGGTTAAAGAACATACTGTTTCTGTGGATGACGAATTTCTGCCTCACGAAACGATGATTGTTTAACACTCATATAACTCTTTAAAGGTGGCCATTAAGATGTCACTATATTTATATATGATATATAATATGTTTATATTTTACATAAGCTTCTGTATTTTTCTTTTGTGGAATAACTTTATGGTTTCCGTTGTGGGTAAACACGATAATTTCATTTTAGGAAGTGCGGACTACCACCCCCACAAAGTGATTTGATTCGTTAATGCCATATATGGGATGTATAAAGGATGTATTTAAAGTTATTATATATGATGAATGTTATATATAAATTATGAATATAATTATGTAATTCAAATATACATACCCCTCATTTAGTTCTAATTCCATTAATATGACATAGAAATGAAAGTAGCGTTCATGCGTACGTACGACTTACCGTCTCCATGAACGGTGCATTTCATTTCTTACCTCTAAATGATTATGTAATATTATAAATACATGTATATTATCGATATATATGGTATATATGATATCCAAATCATGAATATCATTCTGGATATAATGAACCTTTGACCACATGAACAACATGCAATTGTAAGAAGTCCACTTTCGACTTAAGAACCAAATATTGACAAAACAAACATTATTAACTTAAATGATTACATAATGTTTATAACATGTAAATAAGTGATATAAAAGGAATAATGAACTTGGAAAAGGTTCTTAATCAAGTATAAATTAACTCAAGTTTATTATTCAGGACGTTAAAGAACGATTGAGTCAAGTCGGACCCGAGGTAAGGGATCCTACTCCTCTCTTTCTTTTTTAGTACACTATTTTATGTCATTCCTTTTGTGCTCATATTTCTTGTGATTGGGATGTTCATTTATATTACTATTACTGTAATTTTTATGTTCATATGATGATAGACCCTATTCTCTCTCATCAATCCATTTTGGAAGTTTCGAGTGGCGCCATTAGGCTACCGAATTTTCATAAGAGATCTAATCTCTCTCTTTCTTTTTAAGTACTCTCCTTTATGTCACTTATTTTAAGATTATACTAGTTATGTTGGGGGATGTTATTTTATATTCCTCTTTCTGTAAACTTTATGTTAATATTGATGGGTCGGAAGAAAGCAAGGATGATGGCAAGAGGGGGGGTGAATTGCCTTTTAAAAAATGATTAACAATTTAAAATCAAAGTTAAAGGTGCAACGGAAATAAAGAAGGCAATCACACAAGAAATTGATAAAGGAGTTCGGCCAAAAACCCGGCCTACGTCTCCGCTCCCAACTCAACCGTTGAGAGATTTCTACCGCTTGCTTTTTAATGGTTTAGCAAGAACCCACTTGCTTTCAATGGAATAGCAAGAACCCACTAGCCTTTTTAACGGGTGAAGGCTAGCTCACCGAAAACTCAAGGCTTTTAAAAGGAAAGGCTTGACTAACCTGTTCACACCTTAATGGTGATGTGAAACCCAAAAGAAATAGGGATGAAGAAAGAGTTTGGGGTTTGTAGGCACAAACCCAATTTTAAACTCAAAATAGATAAACAAGAAAAACCGTAATTAGGGGAAGCCTTGGGCGCCTTTGAATGATGGAGTTGATGTAGCATGCTCTACCAAGCTTCTTGAGGTGCTCCTTGGATTGGAAATTGGCTGGAGCACTTGAGGATCCTTGAAGGTGGAGCGCCGGAGGTACGCCAAATGTTCAACAATATGTCCGAGCGCTTGGGGTGAAGTTCCGGGGCTTCCTAGGCCTTTATTTATCGGCTAGGAACCTTCAAGTATCCGTTGGAGGGCTTTGGAGCCGTTGGAAAAGGCCTCGGAGCCGTTGGAGGCCAAAAGAAGGTTGACTGGTCAAAGCCAACGGCTAGTTTGACTGGTCTACCGGCTGGCCGGTGCAGGGCCACCGGCTAGCCGGTGCCTTGGATGTTGAGAAGGAATTTGGTCCAGGCTCCACCGGCTGACCGGTGGAGGAGCCACCGGCTGGCCGGTGGCAAGACAGTAGCAAACACTATTTGGGCTGGGTGCCACCGGCTGGCCGGTGCTATCACACCGGTTGGCCGGTGGACTGAGTTTCAGTCCACTTGATGTTCTTTCTTGAGCCAATCCTCTGGCAATCAATTGCCTATCAACAAAAACACTTAAAACACAATTAGATAAACATGAAAGTGATTGTGATCATGAAAATTAAACCACGAGGGGATACGAGAGGTACAACAATCTCCCCCTATTTTGATGATCACAATCACCAAAACAATTAATGTAAAATACTGAAATTGAAAGGAAATGCTAAGCACGATGAAAAATGATTCTCCCCCAATCAATCAAGAAATTTCTCCCCCTTTGTGATTATCAAAATAGAATGGGGCATAAAACTTGATTGAGGGAAATAGATTTGAAAAACAAGATTTGAGATTTGAAAAACAATTGAAATGTTTTGAAATGAAAATTTGAATAACAGTTTGAATTGAAAGTTTTGAATCAAAAACCAATTGAATTTTGAAATGTGAAACCAAATGAAATTTTTGAAATTGAGAGTTTTGAATCAAAAATGAAAATTCGATACCAACTGTTGGAAATTTAAAAATGAAAATTTAAAAGAAAAATTTGAATTGAAAAAGTTGAAACCAAGTGTTGAGTTTGAAATGAAAACTTTGAATACACAAAAAGGCTTAAAAGAACCTAACTCCCCCTAAATAAAAACAATGAATCACCGGGGAAAGGAAACTATTTTTGGCCCGGAGAGACTCGCAAGAAGGGATTTTTCAATCCAAACTTGTCTCATGGCGGGTCTTCTCCTATAAAACTCGTCGGAATAGAAAATAGACTTGGGTTGGCCGTACTGAGCGTTTTTACAATTACATTCATAAATAAGGTGCCCGGTTTTCTTGCAATAATTACAAAATTTGTAATCGGAGCTCCCCCTTACAAAAACAGTGGGTGCATGGGAGGAGGAAGCTTGGTTGGTGTAGCCAAGTCCATGTGAGGTTCTAGATACTCGTTGGGAACCTAGGAGATTGTTCAAATTTTGTTCCCCTTGGGTGAACTTAGCTAGGGTCTCCCTTAGGTCTTTGATGGTTGATTCCATGGAATCAACATTTGGAAAATTTTGGATTTTAAGGGTCAACTCTTCCTTCTCTTTGATAATTTGTTCTTTTTCGAAAGAGAGTTTTTTGAAATTATTTTTTAAAGCAACAAATTTGGAAGAAAGCTCATGAAAACCATTTTCTAGTTGGTCTCTAGCGTGAGAGAGTTCTTCATAAGATAGATGATTTAAAGAATTGGAATTTGAAGAACAAGAGGAGGAGTCGGAAGATGTTACCTCATGGAATGCCATTAGGCATTTTGTACCTTGGTCGCTCAAGGAGGAGGAGGAGGATGAGGATGATGAGGAGGTGTCACTTCATGTTGCCTTGAGGACCTTCTTCTTTCCTTTTTCCTTTTGCGTGGCCCGTTTTTTGTTGAGTGGGCAATCGGGCTTGTAATGGCCCTTTTCGCCGCACCCGTAGCATTTTACCTTGGGATCCGATCTTGCGGTGGGTTCTTGATTTCGCGCCTTGCGAGATTTCTTCTTCATCTTGTGCTTCTTCATAAATTTGTGCATTTGGCGGGCGAGATTCTCCATTTCCGAGTCGCCGCTTGATGATGAAGAAGATGAAGATGAGGATGATGAGGAGGAGCTTACTTACTTTTGTACCTTGAGGGCAATGTTCTTTGGTGTCTTGATTGGTGTGCCCTCCTTTTGAGCTTTCCTCCTCACCGTGATCTCGTACGTCATTAGGGATCCGATGAGCTCCTCTACCGGCATATTTTTGACGTTCTTAGCTTCTTGGATCGCCGTCACCTTTGGTTCCCATGAGCTCGGAAGTACCCATAAGATCTTCTTGACCATCGTCTCGGCTGAAACATCATCACCAAGAGATTTCCTTCCATTGCAAACGTCAGTGAAGCGTGTAAACATTTCAGAAATTGATTCATTTGGGTGCATAGAAAAAGACTCAAAATCTTGACGAAACAAGTCCAATCGAGTGTCCTTGACTTTGTTGGTCCCCTCATGGGTAACCTCCAATAGTTTCCAGATTTCATGTGCGGAGGTGCATGTGGAAACTCGATTGAACTCATTTCGGTCAAGGCCGCAATGTAGAGCATTCATGGCTTTGCCATCAAGCTCGAAATTTCTAATGTCGGCTTGGGTCCATTTGGATTCTTCGGGGGTAGACAAAGTATAACCTTGCATGACAATTTTGAAAATCGGATATCCTATGCTTCTTAAAAAAGTTGTCATGCAGGTTTTCCAATAATTATAGTCGGTCCCATCAAAAAATGGAGCCCGACCCAATGAGTAGCCCTCGGGGGCGAAAGAGGTAGATGCCATCAAAAAAGGATCTTTAATTTGAAACCGTTTAAGGTATTACTCAAATTACCGCTCTGATACCAATTGATGGGTCGGAAGAAAGCAAGGATGATGGCAAGAGGGGGGGTGAATTGCCTTTTAAAAAATGATTAACAATTTAAAATCAAAGTTAAAGGTGCAGCGGAAATAAAGAAGGCAATCACACAAGAAATTGATAACGGAGTTCGGCCAAAAACCCGGCCTACGTCTCCGCTCCCAACTCAACCGTTGAGAGACTCCTACCGCTTTCTTTTTAATGGTTTAGCAAGAACCCACTTGCTTTCAATGGAATAGCAAGAACCCACTAGCCTTTTTAACGGGTGAAGGCTAGCTCACCGAAAACTCAAGCCTTTTAAAAGGAAAGGCTTGACTAACCTCTTCACACCTTAATGGTGATGTGAAACCCAAAAGAAATAGGGATGAAGAAAGAGTTTGGGGTTTGTAGGCACAAACCCAATTTTAAGCTCAAAATAGATAAACAAGAAAAACCGTAATTAGGGGAAGCCTTGGGCGCCTTTGAATGATGGAGTTGATGTAGCGTGCTTTCCCAAGCTTCTGGAGGTGCTCCTTGGATTGGAAATTGGCTGGAGCACTTGAGGATCCTTGAAGGTGGAGCGCCGGAGGTACGCCAAATGTTCAACAATATGTCCGAGCGCTTGGGGTGAAGTTCTGGGGCTTCCTAGGCCTTTATTTATAGGCTAGGAACCTTCAAGTATCCGTTGGAGGGCTTTGGAGCCGTTGGAAAAGGCCTCGGAGCCGTTGGAGGCCAAAAGAAGGTTGACTGGTCAAAGCCAACGGCTAGTTTGACTGGTCTACCGGCTGGCCGGTGCCTTGGATGTTGAGAAGACATTTGGTCCAGGCTCCACCGGCTGACCGGTGGAGGAGCCACCGGCTGGCCGGTGGCAAGACAGTAGCAAACACTATTTGGGCTGGGTGCCACCGGCTGGCCGGTGATAGAGCCACCGGCCGACCGGTGGAGCCTGGCAGTGGGCAATGCCTCTGCCAGGTCCACCGGCTGGCCGGTGCTATCACACCGGTTGGCCGGTGGACTGAGTTTCAGTCCACTTGATGTTCTTTCTTGAGCCAATCCTCTGGAAATCAATTGCCTATCAACAAAAACACTTAAAACACAATTAGATAAACATGAAAGTGATTGTGATCATGAAAATTAAACCACGAGGGGATACGAGAGGTACAAAAAATATGATGAGATATCCTATTTTATCTCATCAATCCATTTTTGAATGTTTTATGTGGCGTCGTTAGGCTGTCATGTTTTTGTGAGGGATTTTTCATCTCACTTTTATTCCCGTGAGATTTATGCTACATTTGCCATAATTTCCTTTGAGTGGTGTATGTACTGACAATTATTTTACTCATTGTGTAATATAATTTCATTTATGAGTATTTACTTCAATGTTGTATTTTCCTTCTTTCATGGGGTGTATGTTTCGAAAGATACCCATGTCGGTAAGGGAACCTTTCACCCTCCTTTTTTTAAAAGACTTCTTTTGTTATGTCTCTTAATTCACTTAACATTATGTTGGGATATGTTCTTGTATACCATTAGTGATTTAAATTTTATGTCCAAGTGATGAGATACCCTTTGTATCTCTCATCAACTCATTTTCTGAACTTTGTAGTAATGCCGTTAGGATGTCAAATTTTTGCAAGGGAACTTCTTAACCCAATTTTGATTCATTGGGATAATCTTGTACTCCTTGAATATGTCATTATATGAATATGTGTGAATAAACTCTGATTTCTTTACACTTAATATCCAATTATATTTGGTGTATTAGTTTGTCACACATAATTATGTAATTGATTTATCCTTAATCCAATGATACCGTCTTTGTATGGGACTTCGTCTCAATCTTCTTTCATTGAGGCATATTCTGTTTTATACACAACCTTCTTTTAAACTGTGTATAAACCCCTTTGACTTTTACGTTTACCCGAAATGAATCTTTTTTATACGAATCATTTTACTAAATGACAAAAGGGATTGTTTTTGTCGTACGTATGTGGCGACAACGACTTCTCCGCCGTCATGACCATTATTTGAGTTTCAGATTCCTCTACAAGCCATACCTTTTTTTTAAAAGAAAAATAAATACCATGGTTTAGTTTTATTTTATTTTGGTATTGAAAATCGTTTTCATAATGTTTTTATATCAATGTGTTGTATTAATATCTTATGATTGAAAAGTGGAAATGTTATGTTTCCTTTATGCATGTTTTATGTGATACGATTATGTTATGGTTCTTGGGCATTATTATGAACACGGGTGGTTCAATGATAAGCTATGGGCGGGTGAGCCCGATATAGCTCTCCAATTCATTGGGTTACACGAAGTGGTTAAACGTTATGGTTTCTCTGAAGAGATTTAGGGAATATACTGTGATGGGTATTCCAAACGTAACCAAGAGGGTTACTCCCTACGTAAGAATGTTATGAATGCCTCAATTTACCTTTATGTCTTATGATTTATATGATTTATTCATGATTTAAGGAGGTATGTTAAAGTGATTATGTTTAATGGGTAAAGTATGATTTCATTCTTATGTATACATGTGCCCATGTTTCCCTTCCATATTTTTATATCCCTTACTGAGCTTTTTATGCTCATCCCATGTTTTTGAAATGTTTTTCATAGGTAAAGGGAAGGGTCCATGATATGATGATAGTGTCAAAGAAGTGTCAATAAATAATCCATGTTTTATTTAAAATATGTTTCCGTTGATGGAAAAAATGAATACTATCTTTTATGTAACCACTTTGTTTAAATATGGAATGTAATGTAAGTTTTATGATCTAATTCTCTAAAACAAAAAACCTGAAAAGATTCTCAATGTGTAATCTTTTAATAACTCAAGATTAAGTAAGGTTTAAGGCTAGGACCTTATAATCTATTTATTATAAATAAAATAATAATCATTTAAAATAAAAAAATATATTTTTCTGAAAAAACTGTATGTTTTTCTAAGAGAGTGTGTTGTTTCACTTCACAAATATAATTTAAAATTATTTTTACCAATTTTAGAAAATTTATTTTATTAAAAAAATACTCTTAAATAAAAAATTTAATATTATCTTAGGTTTTTTTTATTTGTCCGTATTTTGTTTATTTTTGATGAATAGTTAAAAATATTGAATTTTAATTGAAAAATGATTTTTCAATTATATTATTTCTAAAGGTGGATTATATTTTTAATTGGTTTTAATGTAAAATACGTATAATTATATATCTATTATATTGGTTAAAAAATAATCATTCATTTTTTTGGCGGGATTCCCCGTCATGAGTTAAGGTCTTTTTTTTGCATTACCACCTCTTACGGTTGGGTATTATGATTGAACAAAAGTATATATATATATAAAATATCTTTATCATATATTTACATCTTTAATAATTATATCAAATACGAATTTTTTTACTTTCAAATCTATATGGGATATGATAATTCCGCTCATGTGTATGAAGGAGTACCGGCTCACGAAGCAATGTGATTCGTTTTTCACTGATTCATTACATGTATGTTAATAAGAACAATTTTAATAAATATATGTTATATAAATGAAATAATTATAATATTAATGAAATATTAATCATTATTAAAAGATAATATATCATTTTATTCGATACCTTTTACCTTACTAAAAGATGATAACAACATTCATCTACGTGTGGAAAACTGACATCACGAAGTGATGCGTCTATCTCTTTTAGTCACCACAACACATGGATGATATGTATAAGTAAATTTAAATAAATAATTTGATATTATTATAATTATGGAAATATAAAATAGTACTTATCTCATTTCCATAATGATATTTGAAAAATGGAAATGTTACTCATGTGTATGTACGAATAGCCATCTCCGTGATCATAATATACTTCATTTCCAAAAAAATTATCTCATGATTGGTATTAAAATTATAATTGATGTAAAAAATTGAAATTTATATCATGATTATTATTTTTAATATAGTGAAACTACATAATATGCACAAGAACTAAAACATTCATGATAAAAAATGAATGAGAAAACATTACAATTGACACCCAAAATATTGAAAATAATGAGATATTATCAATTAACATGTGATAATATGTCATAAAAAGATAATATATGACAATATAAATATTATTATAGTAATATAATAAGTTAATAAAATGACTAAAAACAATATACAAGATTTTAAATAATGTTCATCCAATATTAATCAATAGGGTAGTTATTTCTTAAATCCTTTTCCATTTATTAGGGTAAAAATATACTTGAATTTTTATTTCATGCTATGAGTACGTGTGTAATGAAAATTGATTTTTTTTTATTTAAAACTTTTTATGAGGATTTATATGTTATGAAAATAATAAATTCATATTGTAATCATCAATTTAATGATATGATCATTGTAAGGGACTTCATCTTAATTTCCGTTCAATGATGGATAATGTAATGTTATGGAACTAATTTATTTTATATGGCTTATATACATACCCTATTATGTTTAATACAATTATTATTTAATAATTACTGGTATTTTATATTAGAAATTTAATTATTTCATCCAAGGGGGTTCGAGTTTAAAATTACCATGTAATAAAGAATTTCAAAATCAAATTTCCCTTCATTGAGTTATATCACTTCCCATCAAATTTGATATTATAAAATTATGTGTTTAATTTATTTTGATTATATTTTAATTTATGTAAAATTATTTTATTTTTCTTTAAATTTTATACACCTAATAAATCCATTTATTAATTCTCTCCTTAATGTTACGACATTTGTGAGGGTTTATTTTGCAATCTCATTTTAATCATGATTTTTTATGATTGAATTTAAATTAAAGAAAATTATTTGAATATTATCTAACAAACCACATTCTTTTTATTCAAATATTTTAATTCGATAAATTTTCGTGTAATAGTACAATTTTCCCACTATATGGTAGTTAAAATTAATGAGAAAGTGTTTTTAGTAATACCCAACTTCTTTTCTCTGTTGGGCCATAAATATTTTTTCCTCCAAAAACATGTTTTTAGAAAATTCTTTAATTTTTTTTTTGAAAATTTTCCAAATTATTTATTAAATACATTTTTACCCATTTTTAATTTTCACAATTTGTTGTCAAAGGAATCTTCCTGTTGTTTTAAAAATAAGGATTGTTTGGCATTTTCCAAAAAATGTAATGTAATCTTTATTTTTACCAGTACGATATGAATGCCATTTCTTGAAAGCATGACCAATAAATGTTTCAAATATTACATTATATTTTTCCGAGGTTAATTTAAAATAATATAATTTAAATAAAATTATGAACATTTAGTTTTAAAAGATGATTTTCCAAAGAAAAAAGATATTTCACTCAAGAATATTTTTAAAGATATTTTTATTGTATTTCTATTAATAAACAACATAAAACCATTATTTTATATATATTATACTATGGAAATGTTTTATTGATACCTTTATTGTTATTTAAATTGAAGGTTAATGATTATTTCTAACTAGGATGACATTTATATTCACTTCTATGACTCACTTTTGTAGTCATTAACTTTCCCTGGAATTATTTACTATCATGTGGTCATTAGAAATTAAAATTACCATGTTTATACATATTATTTATCATGTATATTTTTATTCCATAAACCATATATTATTTATACATATGGTATTTCACATTGAATGTTACTCTATTGAATGGGAAAATATTGATAATTTAAATTCATTCTTCAATAAAGATATTTAATGTAAGGCATATTATTCATGAATTAAATAAATTATTCGAAAACTATGCCATACGTTGGACATGAATATATGGATAGATAATGGTTATAGGCATTCTCTCGATGCATCGACGGTCTAATGAGATGAATCATTTAGTTAGATTAAGATAAATTGGTTTTTTTGTGTATACTTACACATTAGTTTCAAACTATCCAAAGGAAATGTCAGGAAGGTAGAGGCAACTTGATTCATAAAATCGTGATGTCTAATAATTAATAAATTATTTATTTGAGAATTTATTTATAATAATTATCTAAGATATTGTAACTATGATATTATCTATGGATGCATTATATTCTCATTTATTTGTTTAAATTTCATGTGTTTTCAATTATTTACCTTGAAATATTTATTATTCCATATTTTTTCATGATAGTCAGGTAATTTAAATGGAATGTCTGTTCAGTTATTAACTTTTCAATATTGATTATACATTATCTAATTATGTTATCCATGATATTTATTAAATGAAATATGTGTTTATTTATTTAACATGTCACATGGACTATTATTTATTGATTAATGATAACTTCCACTATTCATAAACTTTATTGAGAATTTTATGTCACCCTTATTTTGTTGCCTTTCCCATGAATCTAAGAAGTATAATATGCTTGATATGAAAGGATATTCTAGATTTAATAACGATATTATTGAAAAAAATATTGTTGAAATTTTCGGTTTCAAATATAACAAAATACACAAGTATTTATCTAGTGTACCAAGACAACCAAACAGTTTGGACATTCAGGATGTGATTTTTTATATTATATTCCAATGTAATAAAGCATACACTATCTTTGGGATACTAGAGTTGGGATTCTATACCATTATTGAGAAAATAATTATTCATAAAATAAAATTTCCATCATGTGACTTGCTTATTGATTCACCTGAGAGTTTATAGGACATTATGGTTCTTAATAGAGGATCATTAAATTTAATTATTAGAATGAATGGATGAAATAATTATGATATTTCATTTAATAATATTCCCAATGAGTATGTTTCTCAAATATTACTATTAGTCAATATACACTTTATATAGAGTGAGAGATTTAAGTTGGTTAAGTTGGTCTTGAGGAAGGGTGGGTCTGGGTTATAACTACCAGAATGTGTATTACTATTCTGGATCAATTTAAATTGAAGAGGTGTTAGGATTTTCTTTTAGTTGTAGACCATTATACTAATTCCTTTCTGGAATAAGTTTTACAGCCTACCACTAAAGTGATATATAGTGTATCACATTGATCATATGCCTAAAAATAAACCTATCACCATCATTATGCATTGTATGTCGCTAATTGATTAAAATGAATTAAAGATATATATTAAAGTGGTTGTGTTGAAAGGGTTTATTAGATCAGGTATGTCTCAATGGGGTGCCCTTGTCCTTATTGGGAAAAAGGACAATGATAGTATATGACTCTTTTTGAACCATCAAAAAATAACCCAATTCTTGTTAAATAACTATTAATGTCGACCCAAATATCATGATATATTATATTTTTAAGAGGTAATTTAAAATTAGTCTTCATAGGTTTATCATCTATAATGGGTCATGCTGAGAGACATTCATATAAACACCTTCCAAATTCAATATAGTTATTTTTGAGAATTTTTTTCTTTTAACATTAAAAATATCCCTATATAATCATTGTACAAATGAATATTATCATTCATCCATTTTTAAAATATTTCATTTTGATATTCAAAGATTGTATTCTCCTTTATTATCAATCATAGTATAATAATGGATGACAAAAATGAATTTTTGTAAATACTATATGGGAGAATAAAATATTTTCTAACATATTAGAGAATTAGTTTTAGATTCAGGAAGTTATGTTACATGGGATATTATTTCAGAATTAGGCATCCTAGAAGGATTAGATATGGTGTAATTGATAATTTCATGAAATGTTTCATTGAACATTTTTGAGACTATATGTTTTTACGATTTCTTGAGTGTAACCACCACTTCATACAATATTTAATGAGGGAAAAATATCTTTTATAACTTTTTTTCCAAGACATAGGATTAATTATTATGGTCCAATAATTATGATAAAACATTTCTAGAGTTTAAAATTATATTTATTTCCACTATAGTTTGTATCTTACCTCAATCAGGGAATGAAATTTTGGAATAATATGATTCATCCTTTAAATGTGTTATCCTATAATATCACCATGTAGTGGAATATGGTTCTAGAAAAAATTATACTCAAAAAGGAAATACCATTAATGAAGTTACCTTAAGGATTGTGTGATTCATACATTATATATATTTTTGTCAATGTAAAAAGTGAAAGATAATGTATATTGATAAATATGGGTGAGATATTGAGTATCAAAAAATTTCCCGGAGATTAAAGGTGATTCCCATATGGTATGGGTAAATTAGAAATTGTATGCTTCTATTGGACATAAAAATGGAGTCTCACATGTTCTCAAAGTAGTTTCAAAATTTTTTCAGTCATGTACCATCTGGAAAGATAGTAACTAACAGAAGAAAATAAAATTGGATGATTACTGAAATATAACTCATGTGCATTAAATGTGCTTATGCGTGTGAAATTTATATCATTAAAAATCATATGAGGAGTAAGTGATATTGTTTTGGAGATGCCATCTTATTATTCTACTATGATTTACTGTGGAAATCAATGTTTGAGAAAATTTATAAGATGATTTATAAAGATGTTGTTTGTAGTTGGAATTCAAGTGTAGTAGAATATCATGAAAATAAATCAATGATGAGTTTTTAATAGGATTCAAAGCCTTGGGAGTTCCAATTAAGAGTTCTTGAATTTTTAATTAATTATCCAAGGGAGTTTGATTTGTTTATGAGTGGATACAACAGATTTGAAGAATATTTAGTTAAATATGAATTGTTTTTCAGTTAAAATTCATACACGAGTTAAGGTTGATTTGTAATACTTTGAGACTTATAGAGTATTATTGGATTTTATAAGTGATATATTAATTTATAATGGACCATATAATATATATGTCAAAGTATAAGTTAGCTAGGTAAATATAATCTATGAGTATATTCACCCTTATAATGGAACACGAGAGCCAATGTAAAATCCATTACAAGATTTCAAGAGATATATTAGGATTATTTAACCCTATAAACAAGTAATCTAAGAGGTCATTGTCCTAAGTCCTGGTAAATTGAATGTGGGATTTACTTTGTAAAAAATATTCAACAAATTTTTTAAGGTAATGAAAGATATATATTACAGAAACATCCACGGAAGAACACTTATTTAATGGTTTAGGTTTTTGAGAAAAGATAGATTTTAAAAATTCTAATTCAATGGAGGAAATTAAACAATTAGACTCTAGGGATATTTTAAAAAATTTAAAATATAGTAATAACTATTGTGATACAAGATTCAAATTTGTTTGAGATAATGTTCAATTCTGATGTAAAGAAGATCAAAGAAGGAGAATTATGAGATATTTATTTACAGTATAATAAAAGTAAATTTCCATAAAATGAATTGTCAATTTATATGATACAAATTTTGATGCTATTAATCGATTAAATATCACAAAGGTTTTTGATTCAAGATATTTCTACTTGATAACGTCGAAGTAGGTTCAAATGGTAGAATGAATAGAATCACAATATATAGAACTGCTAAATAAATAGTTTACTACATCATATATTTTTGTGGATAATTTACGAGGAATTATACTAAGAATGTAATATTTTTGATAAATAATAAATAAAGGTTACACCAAATTAGGGAAATTAAAATTGGTGCCAAAAGGTAGAACACATCATAGTAAAGGTCATTGCGATTGTTTGATATTTAAAATGGTGTGGACCATGATGTAATTATTTCTTTATGATCATTTTTAGATACTAGAAGTTCAAAATGATGTTATTTACACTATAGAACATACTATGAGTTGTTGTGTTATGAAAATTGGATGAAAATAGTGACCTCAAATAGATTCAGTGAGTTGGAAAGAATAGTTGAGTTGTTATAGAGGAGTTATGGAATTTTGAAAGAGTCTAGAAGTCATATAGATATGAAAAATGAGAAGATATGAAGAGAATGGAACTCCATGTATTTTGTTAGAGGAAACAATTAAGATAATAGGAAATGTGAGATCCCAAGGTAGACCAGTATATAGAAAACATTGAAGATAATTGAATAGATTTCATGGGAACTGAAATTATTGATTTATCTTATATTTTTTATATATAGATAATTATATGTGGGTGAAATATGTTTAAAAGAAAAAAATGTATAGATTTTTTTTTGAAAATATTATCTGACTTCTATTGGGTACAATTTTGCAATATCAAAGAGGAACCTCAAAGAATGGCTGATGAGTATGATGATCTAGTAGAAATAAGTATTATATTTTGGATATGAAATTAGAAGAAGAACGAGCCAAATATTTCTCTAGGATCATATTTGTGAGCTAAATTTCATAAGAAGAAAATCTGAGATGAAATATGTAGAAATATTTGATCTATTTTGCACGGTAATGTTCTTGGTGTCGATAATTTCATAATATTACGAGTTTATAATTTTGATGATCATAAGATCTCACTATGTTGAGAAATATGGTGAATAATTATAGAAGAAGATTTATGAAATGTTAAACATGTAGTAGTATAATTATAGAAATTACTACTAAAGGGTTGCTGGCATTTAATGACACTAGTATTGAGAAAGGAGATCAAATTTCGCGATTTTAGCAAAATCATGTGATGAACTAGATATATAATTCAACGAATCATTTTTAAGTGAACACATGAATATTCATGGGGGGATTCCATAGAAACTATGGTATTTATAGTATTTTGGGAGATCAAAGTGGGAATTTGATAGAACTATGTGAATATTATGAGATGTCCTATAGGAAACAATAAGTTTTAAACATAGTGGGATTATGTATTGATGTCTGATGTGAAGATTTTTTAGGAGGAAGATTTGAAAACTCAACTTATATTTATGATAACATAATAGTAAAGAATACATGAATTAAAAATCCTAATAACTTTAATAATCAGATATATATTGAAAATCATGTAAATCTCATGTTCAATATTTATGGTCAATGTTAATTTACATATCAGAGTTAATTTATAGGTCAATATTTAAAAATAACCATTTTCACTAACTAAAAAAAGAGGTCAAATTCCAAGGGGTTTAAATGTTTCCCAAAGAGGTTGAAATTTTGAAAAAATAAGAAAAACCTAATTCTTTCCTCCACAGGGTGTCTATAAAATTATATTTATAATTTTAATTAGTTTCAAATGAAATGTTAACTTTTGATTGATTCTATTTTGAATACCCATTAAAATTACATTCTATAAAATAAACTAAATATTTGATATGTTTGAAGAACCTCAGATTGGTATATTTTATTCTATTCCTATTATTTTTCATGATGAATTATCACATAAGAATATAGAAAACCGAGGAAAGAAAAATTAAATAAATTGAGTTAAATATTATAGGATTTAGTATCATCCATTATCTAGATAAAGTCTACGTGGTAACTATTTCATTAAACCTGGTATGATAGACTCATCAGAAAAAGTTAGTTTAAGCTATTTGGAATATGAAGATATTTCAAATGATAAATGACATAGTGAATTTTATTATAAGATAAAGGATAATTTTGAAATGGTTCCCACTTATTTTTTTCTTATATAATTACATATATTAAAGGATTAATGAATTATAATACATAGTTGGACCAATGTTTATGGAAATGGAAGATATAATAGAAAAATTGGTTCATTATTATATGTGTCATGGGTGTTATCTCAAGGTGATGGACGTGCTTCTTGGGGAGAATTTGAGGATGCTGGAGGATCCAGTGATCACAAGAAATGGATTTTATAGTGCAATGTTTCAGGCATGGTTTGATTTAAATTTTTAATTTTTTCATGTTGATAGATTGGTGCGTAAATGACATTGTGGTTGATCTGTGGTGTTTTAATTTTCAAAACTATATTTTTGGAGGGTTTTGAGGGATTTGTTTTTGAATATTTTAAGAATTCACGCTAATCCTGAAAAAGTGTCTTCAAAAAATAAATAAAATATGGATTCGGAGCAGAAAAACTACATTAAATGGATCCGAAAAAAATTCCTTTAAACCAATGATCTATATGGTCCAAAATGTAGTAAATATGGACAACCTATTATTAAAATGAAAAGAACATGTTTTTTAAGAAACCTTTTTTGTTTATAGAGGTTGATGAGATATCCATGGATTATTTTCACAAAAAATAAACAAAATAAATTAAAAGGAATCCCATTTATTGGGGTCTGAAAATAATAATAGTAAGACCTACTGGATAGATGCATGATTCATAAAAAATAAAAATCTATCTTTTATTAATAAAATTATTATCTAGAATTATTATGTTAGTATTTATGTATATATTTCTACTAATTTAATTATTTATAAAATATTATAACCATCTAAGACTCTTATTCTCATGACAAAAAAGGACATAACAAAAAAAGAAGAAGGAAAATAAAAAATGAGGGACACCTAACACTGGGAGTTATCCTGTAAATAATGTTGTTTGGAAAGAACCTTTAAAGAATTAATTGATAGAATCTAAGAATAATGAAACCACAGATAAAAGATGATTCTTAGACTATGGTAATAAGGGACCCGACATATATTTTTGTAAATAAATAGTGGAAATTAAATTTGGTGGGACCAATATGGAAACAAGACAAAAGTCAATCAAGGATATAAAAATGAATATTGGCATTATGGATGGAATCATAGATGATAATATTAAAGGCTTCCTAATAAAGGTATCCGAAAATAAAATGAATTTGTGTGTGTAAGATGAACAAATTTAGGAAAAATTTCAAATAAATACCTAACTTGGATGCATGGTAAAAATAAGTTTTCCAGATAAAAATGGAATGAACCTATAACTCATACTAGTAAGAAGGATTCTACAAATAAGGAGTACTCTCAAAAGGATAAGTTAAAGCATGAACCTAATGATAATTTTACAATATGGTCAGATCACTTAGAATTAGAACGAATGTTTGGTAAAGTATAAAAGAGTGAATATATAATGTTATCTCATTTAAAAAAATCTATTCTTGAAAACAAAGAAATTGATAGGGTAGTGACATATGTTCTATATAATTTTTTTATAATTTGGAATCCAAAATATATGGAAAGAATAAATATTAACCGATATTTTATTACTTTAAATACATTTTATTTGGGGCTGTGAAATAAGTCTCAACCCTATTTATACAATAAACGAGCTAAATAAGATCCACATTATTTCTACATCTATGTGTTTGTGAGTTTAAATGGCATGTAATGGCAATTCTAGAATAAAGTTAATTCATTATAGCATGATAATGCTTTAGTTGGTATTAATTTTGAATTTTTCTCATCTTTTCAAATGGTATTGTAACAATATAGAGCTTATTTTTTGAATAATACTACCATAGTGAGGATGTATTAATAGTATCCCTAGTGGGTAAGACACTATTTAAGTCAAGGGTACTAGGTATTTATATTTTCTCTTTAATCCAAATTATGGATAACACATGAAAATATAAATTTTAAGGTATGATACCCACTCTCCTAACCCTATTATGTTTTTTGGTTATTATAGTCATCAAGGGGGTGTTATTACTTAACAAAATTTAAAAAATGTTACCTGAACATAACAATTATGATTTGTTTTGTGAAAATATGTAAAATTTTATAAAACTTATTAACGATATAATTTTTATATCCCTTATGAAAATAAATTATATGTTATTACCAAATTGAGAAATGTTAATGGAGAATTTTATTCTATGTTAATTATTATTTTGTTTTCTAAATCGGGGTTTCCCATATAGACTTAGTGATTATTCACATAGGGAACATTATAAATATTTATGTAGTTCGTAGCTTCTCTAAATACAATAGAAGATTATAGGAAGATGAATACAGTGTTGTAAGTGGATTATTGATCCCTTACATTAAGGTTAGATATAATTTATTCCCACATGATGTCTCTTTCCAACAAGGGGGAGTAAAGAATCATTTACTTGAGGATTTAAAGTGGCATTAACACCAAATTCTATGAGGGAAATTAAAGTTACAAAAGGAAACCCATTTAAAGGTCTCATTTTTTTTGAATTATAATATTTTAAAAATAGTAATTCCAAATAAACATTTAAAATAGATTGTTATTTTTATGTTTATTGATGTTTAAATATTCACAAAACAAGCATGATGAAAGCTTCAAATTGGTGTGATCTAATATAAAAATATGATAAAAAAGTTCAACTCTGGATAGTTCATGAATATTTATATATAGTACAATAAATAATTTGTTATATAAAATGATATATTAATTTTTATGATGCTTATTGTGATGTTCTTCAATGAGTTTTTTATTTTTGTTGAGTTTCGTGGATCAAAGTGATGTTGATTCACATGGAAGAAGGGGGAGCACCACATTATAGGGAAATAAGAAATGAAGTAATGAAAATTACATAGTATATTTTCAATGTCCGTTTTTATTTGTAATTTTTTTATCATGAATGAGTTACAATTTATAAGAAATAGAGGCTCCAAAATAACTGTGAAATTAAAAATGCTTAGATAAATAAGATCACGTCATTATGAAGGTCCTCATGACTATCAGAGATTCTAAATAATATGTAACACATCACTCTTATTTCATGTTGACCATTTTGAGATGATAAATGTTTAGAATTTTGTTATTCAAACCATAGAGAAAAATGTTAGCTATTGTGTTATGCGAATATATTTAAAGTATTACCATTGAGATGATTTTATGAAAAATTAATAATATACATGTTGTTTGAGAAGAGTGAAGGTATGCTAGAAGTTTGAAGATGAAATTTAAAGAGATAAATGAGAATAGAATAAGTTAAAGGGAACTCTTAATAGTCTATAAGAAACTTCTATTTAGAGATAAATAAAATGCAAGATCGTGAGGTTAAAACGACACATTGAAATAGTTGAAGAGAATCAAATGGAGATATTGTGATAAAAAGTTATTAATTGATGTTATATATTTTAAATATTGATAATTAAACTTGTTTTATATATACATAGAAGATAAAATGATAGTGATAGTTTTTTAGAAAATTATTTAAGAGCTACAATGTGTTGTATATAAATGTGGAAGTGACCTCTCAATGAAAAGAAGACGAGAACAAAGATCTAGTGATGAGAAGATTTACCATCTAGTTATAAAAGGTGAAGTTTATGTAGGAGATGGAATTTTTTATATTATTAGATTAGGGAGATAAATTTTACAATAATAAGTTATGAGAATAATGACAAACATATATCAAAACTATAATACACGGTATCATCCATAGTATCAATACTTTCAAAATTGGAAGAGTTGATGGGATTGAGGATTATAGGATCTCATTGAGTCTAAGAATATAGTGAACACGTTCTGAAGAAGTTATATGAACTATGATTCATGGAGTGACTTGGTTATATACATTATTCTTGAATAACTATTTTAATTCGAAGACACATCCATTGAGAATAAGAAAATCATATCTATTGGATAAATTAACAACATGCATTGAATCAGAGATAGACTTAATAGAATGTGTTATAAACAAAAACATACATATATATGATGGGATACCATAGATCTTGAAAGATTAAAGATATATAGATTGATCACTGTGGGAGGCTTTTATAACCGTGGAAAGCTACAATGATGTATTATGGGAAGTAGGTGGTTATAAACACAATGGGATACTGTATTGGTGTCATATTAAAAAGTGGTTTTGGGATGATATTTACTAAAATTCTATAGTATCTATTATAATATTATAGTATCAAATCCTGAATTGTACATCCCAATCATGAGAAGGAGTTTGTATTTATATGAAATCATGTAAATCCTATTTACATTTAATAACGCATTATATATAAAGAATTTTTTTCTAAGTTAAAAGATAAAAATGTACATGTTCATAAATAAGATTTAATGTTTGACTTAAAATAGTGTTAAATTATTTATAAAGACTTTATAATTTTGTATAAATAGGAAACACTTTATTTACCCCCTCTCAAGATACTACACCATTACTATTGGGAAATTAATTATGTGTGATCTAGATATTTCTTCTATGGTTCTTGTGTTATAGTGTTGGAGGCACTACATGTTAGGTAAAAAGGTAATAGAAATCACTAATCATAAAATCCATAAATATAATTTCTCTCAAATATATTTGAAAATAATATAGTGTTTCTAATTGGATTTTTTATTGTCACTAGATTTCAACGTTTAGTGTGCTCTAGGGAAAAGCAATGTAGTGGTTAATGATCTTAATTTGAAAGTTCACCCTCAAAAGGTGATATATGAAAATAATGAATTGGGGACGATGTTAATAATGGATTTACATTGATTAAATGTGTTCAATTACCATAGTAGAGCACATATAAAACTTTTAGATCTCACCTCATCTATTGTAGAAGATTCTAATGAATCCTAGAAGTATGATCAACATTTTTTTTCATTATTATGGAAAAAAAGATTGTTGGAATATCCTTGATGGGTGTTTCCAAGATAATACATCTTTTTTATATGTTTTTCTAAGAATTTTAGTTCTCATGATAATGGAGGAGGATATTATTGGGGAGTATCATTATTCTCAATTGGTAATCGAACCTGTTTTCACTATAATGTACCATGGTATTACATTGTAGTTTTTGTTTCCTAGAATAAATATAAATATTACTGGATTTGTTTATATATGGATAACATATTTGTAGGTAAATGTGATATGGTATAAACCTACTTTCACTCCTTGACTGATACCTATTCAAGGATGGAATTTGGATTAAATTATAATGGAATTTGTAACCTTTTTGATATCCAAATGTATGGAAGTGGTGTGATTTATTATAAACCACTTAACCAAACTAGGTAACTTATAACCATTAATTGAATCATCTTAATTTGATGATATTTGGAAAATATATGTATTATATATTATGAAACATTATTGTGTACATGAAAGAATTGTATCTAATGGAGACTGACTATTCATATCTAAATTTTTGGATGGTTTCCAACAAGAATTGGGTGCACAGTAATGTTGAGCATAATGTTCCAACCACAAAATTATGGCCAATATAAAACAAAAATATTATAAATGATATGACATTCAAAGGAATTATTTATTTTAGTGGATTTTAGGAGGACCACATCTCCATATTGGAATTTCCGTATAATTACAATACCATTCTTCCATTCAAAAAATTTTGTTAGAACTTCTATATGGATGACCATTCAATTCTAATATCTATTGGTTGAATTTTGTAAAATTATGAATAATCAAGCCTACTAACTTCTATGTGAAAACTGATTTGTTGAAGATTATCTAGAAATTAATCAAAACTAAACAAAATTATAAAAAGTGATACGATATTCTTCATATGTGACCCATTGAATTTTAAGTGTCTAATTAAATAATCATTATACATTAACTAATATTTGGTGACTAATAAATGGGAATGTTGGGAAATATGAACCCAATGTGAATCATTAATTTTGAAATATTTGGAAAATTCTCTAATGTTTTCTAACTGATAACCTTAATAATTACGTTTATTACCATTCACAACACCTTAATCATTTCTTAATTAATGGGGCATGTACATAAAACCATAAATATTATTTGATATGATGATATTGAGATTGAAAATTTTTCACCTTATAAAAATACTAAAATATTCATCATTGATTGTGGTAAAAAACATGTTCAGAGGAAAGATGATTCCCTTGGTTTAGATCACATAGTAACATGGAAAACTCAATAATTAAAGATGGTAGTGGTGATTTAATGTGAAATCTAAATGTCCAAATTTATTCCATCATGAATATGATTCCATGTTCTGAAGTATGAGAATCGTAGTTGTGGGGATATTGCAATGTGTCTAACCTCTTTGGGAAGGTTATTCTCTTTAATTATACAATTTAAATTTCATTTTGTTTGTTATTATGTATTTTAAAGGGGATTATATGGGTCTAGAAAGAAATTGTGGTGAAAATGAGAAGGGAGAGAAGTTAAGAAGGAACCAAGTACCCGGTGTTCTTGTACTAGGTTTTAGGGGGGGTTTAGTGGATCAAGTGTTTTTATATATAACCAATGAGTACCCATAGTCTTGAACAAGGTAACCAATATATATTAGGAAAAAAACTCTAAATAAATCAAAATTGGGACATTTTATTCTTTAAATTTAACCATAAAATAAAAGGGTCCCATGAATTCATCTTTATTTACTTTTATTAGAGCCTCTCTTAAGCTACCAATCATCCCCCTTCCATCCCATTTGGAGATTCCTTACCCATTAATTCATATTCCTCTATTTGGTTATATAATATCTTTATTTACAATGGCTAGTTTAATACTTAGAATCCATTAGATTCAATTGTGTTAAGCTACTGTGAGAGCTTTGTTTAGGTGGTTCATTGTAGCTCGTAGTGGTATCTCTCCTTTTACCACAACCCTATGAAGACATCTATAAGATCAATTGGTTGTAAAAACCTTACTATATCTCATATAATTAAATATTAGGGCTAGAAATGACAAGTATACTAGTGAATATAATCTAAAGAAAGTGTTTTCCTCAGAATAATGTTTTCCTCAAAGGATTGTATGAAAATATTAACTATTCGAAATGGATTTGTTTGTTATTTTATTTCATAATACTATGTAACTTATATATTAATTATTCTGTTATACTAAATATAAAATTATTTCCTTATATCCCAATTTCATTGGCATTTTTAAATACATTGTACATTCATGTATTGGATTCTACACAACATGTTTTGGTTGCACTATCATTTTTTATTACAATAGGTTAATAATATTTCATGTTTATGTTACAATTATTATAATTGAAAACTTGTGGTGAGAAGTTATAATTTTAAGGGATATTTTATTATTTTATAATGCTATATTAAGTATTTATTTTAATCAAATATTATGTAATATATTTTACTAAATCATTTTTTATTGTTGTCATCCTATTCCAATTTCATTGAACTATTTCTTGAAACATGTTAGATTATGTTAGGTTGTTAGGGTTGGGTGGTGAAAAACTTCTGGATATTTCATAATAACATGATATGTTATCCCATACATTGAAGAATTTATACCCATTTGTGAGTTACTGATATAAATGAAAAATGGCTGGTCATAGATTTTGATGACAATTAGGTTTTTTGGAATGAATTCTAACTTTATCAATTTATAAAGGGTTTTTAAGATTGAATCATAGGGATGTATCTGATGTTCATCATGGGGAATTCAAATTGAGAGATCCATTGTTTGATTTGTTAGACAAAATTGGTCATAATAAACCTTTTTATAAATAGTTTTTTTGTAGAACCACATAATTCAGGTGACATTTTAGGTTTTCAACATGTTTCGTGTATGATAATGCATGTATATGAAGTCATAATCATTTTTATATATTGTTGACCTTTTATGATTCTATCATTAACTAGTTATACCCATGGTGTCTGTAGTGACTATTTTTTCATGAAAATGTTAAAAAGGATCTCTTTGGGATTATACCGCTAATTCAAAGGTGGGAAACCATCTCACACTATTATGTTACTCAATCCATGGAATTTACACTATCCTATAGTGATCAATAGGTTGTCCTTAGGTGTTGTGGTAAACCAACCTGATGCCTTTGGGGTAACTAAGTCATGATATTTACAAAAATTATATATATTTTTTACTATCACATGATTTGGATTAAGTTCCCTATTTTCTACTTCAAAGGGGATCATTTGATAAATATATCTCTCTTTAATACCTCCCTTTACCTCTCTACTTCATGTGATTATTATTATATTTCTTGGAAGAATGAGGAATTTTCGATCTTGTTACATTCGACCAGGTAAAATATTTAATGGTCATACCATATATTACATGGTTTCATGTTCAATTTGTTTAATCATTTCATTTATTCCTATTTTCGTCTATTTTGGACTGTTTTTTCCCTATTTTGGTACTCGAATGAATTAATCCTTATCTCTTGGTGCATAATTTTCATTTCGAGTGTGGTAGGTGAACTCTTTCACTCTTTTTTGTTTAATTGTGTGATCTTAATGATATGTGCATGAATCATATTATTTAATTATTTATTTTTGATAATAAATTTTGAAACTAGTCAAAATTATTAATAGTAATTTTTTTCTAGAATCAAAATTTTTGGCACATATTTTATAATGATGTTTTATAGTTAGAAATGTGGAATTACATGTGATAAATGAAGAAATAAATTATAATAAGCAAAAATATCTCAAGAATTTTATTTAATAATTAATGTATGAATTATTGAAGAAAATGTAATGATTGAAAAATAAATTTTAAATATAGTTTGGTTTATCATGGTTTTTTTTACAATATAAATATAATTTTTGAATGGTTGTATTTTAGTGTATTATTGTTTGATAACCACTTTATATTACGAATGTTTTGGCTTGGGTCTAAAATTTTTAACAAATTTATTCCCATGATGAAATACATACATAAAGGCTAAAAACAAATATAAATTAAAAATAAGAAGAAGTTATGTTTTTTTATGATTTCATGATGAAAATATTAGGTTATAAAGAGATATATGTGTCCAAGACATAAAAAGTGAGATAATGTAATTTGATAATAAAGTGGGAAATTATTTCTTAATAATGATTTGATTTAGATGTGGGTTATAATGAATTTAAATGTGGATTTATATGTGATATATAAATACTAAAAATTAAATATTTAATTTTTAAATAGTGGTTTTAATTAAAGGTGTTTACTTGGGGTTTTTTAGAATGAATGTGTTATTCACATTGAATGACTAAGGGATGATTTATGGAATGTTGAGAATAATATTTTTCTTTGATTAAGAAATTATTAAAATATATTTTATTAATTGTAACATAATGTGGTTACTTAGAGGGATCCATAGGTTTGGTAGTGGTATGAGATACTGATGTGTAAGGCATGGGTTTGACATGACAATGAAAGAATACAAAGAATTTATAAGATTCCTTGTGTTTGGAAATTTATTGATGTTATCTATGTGATTATTAATTTTTTTTATTTATACCAATAATTATACTGGGATTAGAGGAAGAACATTTGAGACTATATTAGTGACTTAGTTAGCATATAATTTTTTATTTTCAAGAAATAAATGATATTATTAAAAAATTGAAATATTTATACTATTGATTTATGATCATAGAAAACTATAAGTTAATCCTAGGATTTTATTAGCTTTTACTAAGGATTTACTATCATTACCTATATATAAGAAAGGAAACTTCACAAATATTATATATATGATGTTGTCAGAAATGGAAAAACCCCTCAATAGTTTGGAGATAATTCCAGGAGACATCGTGTAGAAATTTATACATACATTTGGAATCTTATATAATGTATTTATATAATTTATTTGGTTACACTTTTCAGTTGAATCAATTATTATTTATAATTTAAGGTTTAAATTACTCTTAGGGTTTATGACTCATTATTCCATTTATGGAACATTATATAGACATTACTAAGAATTTTATTATTTTTTATACTAACTATATTTGATATAATGTTTATTTTGGTATTTGTGATGTGATGGATTATAAATTTGTAAACAAATCCCTAATAGTTACTTTAGACCCATAGTGAAAAACACTAAAATCTAGTGTCTAGGGAGTGCACATGAGGCCATGGAAGTTTTACGATGATGGGATGTGTCTACCATATCAGAAAGTTACAAATGGTATTGGAAAAATTTCATTATTGAGGTATTTATATTTAGGAGTTGATATATTTAGTATCACCAAATGAGACTTTGAATAAAATCTATTTTTATTTGTTACATTCTAGTAAAACTATATTATATGTCCAAGTTAACTAGGGTGTATTGTATTGTATTTATTTGTCTTATTAATAAAATTTTACGATATTATTCACCATCTTTTGAGGTTGAGTAGTGTGTTATTCTATGAATTGTATTAGATTCTATAGACATTATGTAATTGTGTTACCATGTGTTTGTAATTGAATAAATACATAATTTTATTTAGATATCTAAATTTTTAATAAAGATACCATTTTTTCATGAATCTTTTATTAATAAAGGGTTCATTAGTTGAAATATATCAAATGAAATTGATGATCTAATTTTATTAGTTAGATTTGAATAAATAATTTGTTAATATGGGTACAAAAATATACATGTTGTGTTTATTTATATAAACTCTTATATTGACTTCTAATTGGGGTGTTGATTTTTATAGAATAATGGAAGATAAGAAGTGATTAGACAACCCGTTGTGGGAAAAATGTGGGGAGGATCATTTTGGTTAGTGGAATATGGAAGGGGAAGTTTAGAATGATTCTCTAAAAGGAAAACCTGATACTTTAGTAGAGAAATAGATCATAGAGATCCATCTTAAAATAATTCATAACATGTTAGGGACACAACCTCAACAAGTGGGGGGATATTTGTTATAGTTCAATATTGTAAAACCTAGAATGATCATATCATTATGGGAGATATTGAGCGTTGTGGTTTAGAAGAATAAAATGAGAGTATGTACAAGATATTTGAGGTAATTGATGTAAAAATGTGGAATAAAATGAAGAATTCATTTTTAATGCATAATGGAGTAGCCTGACACAAGTTAGATGTCCTAGGACATGAATAATGGAATGGGGGTTTTTCATAGGATACCTTCTAGTCTATATTCTTTATATAGTGTTGACTACATACACTAATAATTTATAGAGATTAATAATTTATAGTGTCAAAGTAAGGTAATATATATGTTCTCACTTATGCATATAAATTTATGAACATTATCCATTTCTCACCAACCTTGGGGGTGATTATATTTTTAATTATTAAAACATTTTATAACCCCATTCCCTAGTAACTTACATATAGTTCTTAATTACTACATTGGTATAAGATATTTGGGATAAAACCACCCAAGATTGATCAATTTAGAAATATTGTAAAACTAGATCAATACAAGAATTTCATATAACATTAAAAATTAAAAATAAATACAAGAAAATATTCCTTTTTCCTTGAATATCATTAAAATATTCAATCTTCATATATGGGAAAAAAGAAAACAAATAATGTTTGAGCTCAGATTCTCAATAAGGGTCGCAGAAAATGGAAACTACCATGAGTAAATATGGAATAATCATTATGGTAGAGTTGATAATAAAAAATATGCCACTAATTCAATATGTTTAGTTACGTAAAAATCTTGGGAAAATATCAACATAATAATAATAAGGATAATAGAATCTAAAATCCTCGTAAATGAAATGAATAAATCTATACATTCATGAACTTTTCATCAAGGCCATGGAAAAGTAATGATGAATCATACCATCAAATACTCTCATAAAAGACAATAATCTTAATAAATTTGTATGTGTAAACCAAATAACCATTTAATGTGACCCCCTTTTTTCCTCATGAAACTTATTGATGAATCAATGAAATATCTATAATAGTGCCCCACCTGTTTCTTGCGCATTCTATGAATTACTCATATTTTTAATTATCAATATAATTCATTCTCAAAATACCTTTTCTGTAAAAAAAAATATTGAATCTATATTTAAAAACCTAAATATTTCTCAATTAAATAAATTAATTTTTAATAAATTTCCTTCATATGATAAAATATATATGAATTAAATATATTTGATACTTAACAAAATTATTAAAATAGATTCTATACTCATCCATGATATTAAAAATATTTAAATAAAGAAAGAAAATAATTTCCAATGAATGATATAGATTTATTGATAACTTGATCCGAAGAAAGTGAATGATATAAAAGAATATATAATCAATTATTAGTATTTAATGACATAAGAAAACTGATTAATCATAAATAAAGTATTTATAGATAAAATGTTGTAAGAAAATAAAATTGGAGTAATATATTAAAAAATATTACTTCAATTAAGAAGGGAGTTATAAATCACTTTTAAAAATTCTTTTCATTCCACTATGAAAATAAGACACTTTTCATATTATATACTTTTAAATAAAAATTTCTAAAATATAGAGAAATTTTTTAATTGAAATTATTAAATGAAACATGTAAATTAATCATCAATGAATATTCTAGTAATGGTGATGGAAAAATCCATTTTGGCAATGTATGTTAAAACTAGGATTAGTTTAACACCTTTTATAAAATGTACTTTTTTTCGAAAATTGCAAGAAGATTCCTTTTAAATTGTTTTATAAAAAGTAAAATATGGGTAAAAAGGACATAAAAAAATATTTTTAGCATGGTAAAAAAATTACCAAAAACATTCGAAAAAAATATAGTCATTGAATAAATTTTTTTGGAAGGAATTAATAAAATCAATATTTTTTGAGAAAAAGTCTCTTATATGTAACATATGTTTTGATTCTTGATCTAATAAGAGTATAAGTAAAAAAGAATAAAATTAATGGAAATTATTTATTACCATTAATAATGATATATTATTGATATAATTTTTGATAGGGATAGTATATAAACCATATAAATGAAATAAGGTTCATGATGTTACCATATCTCATTAAAGTGTAAATGAGAAAAACTACCCTCCCCTCAAGCCTAACTTGATTTTTAGGCACTCCTAAAAGCGTGTATAAAAAAATTATATTTATTATAGATATATAATAGAAACATATTCCAAGTTATTAAATAGTATATTATCAACTTATAACATTATATCACCCATTTATTAATAATAATTTATTAGAATCATTATCTATGGGGTTAACTCTTCCATTTTTTATACAAGATTCAGTTCAGTGTTACCATCCTTGAATATTAGTCCTCATTACATCATATAAAATATATTATCCATGATATAATAATCAATTTTATTGATAAATAATAATTTATAATCACACATGATGGGGGAATAATAAATGAATCAAATCACTTTATGGAAGTTGTAGTCCATACACACAAAAGCAACATTATAATTTTACAACGAGTGGAAGAGTAAAAAAGTAGATTACATTTTATATTTAAATAATAATAATTATTTCATTAATATAATATAAATTCATTAATTCTTTATTTTTATCCATTCAAAAAATAGTGATGGAAAATGAATTACACCGCTACGCAGAGACGATAGGCTGTATATACGCAGAAGTGATGTTTTTGGTTTCTATTAGATGGAAATGTGGTAAAAATGGATATCCCAAAATAATAATAATAACAATATATAAATATATTAGTGATATTGGATTAATTACTTTGTTATGGATACCAATGATTTAGGGTATGTAGAATAATAATTAAACAAGGAAAGTGTTGGGTAAGACAATTACCTCTTCATTGAGAGTCCCCATTTTCATTATAACATAATACTTTGTAAGTTTGTCCTGGGATAATACATTGAGATGAAGAAATAATTTATGGAATCTGGGAATGTATTAGGGTAGTTTTTGGATAATCTATAAGGTTATCACATTGGGAATAAAGAATGAGAGGAGGTGCACTTTTATAAGTGAAAAGGGGACACAATGAGATTTACATTAGATATTAACATATAATTTATGTGTTTCCCATTTAAATTTAATAAAAATGGAAATAAACATAAATAAAACTGTATAAGGTATTAATGTAATCATAAAAAAATTATTTACATTTATTTATCATTTTTAATCATGTATTTTGGTTTAACCCATTCGCTAATAAATTTAGCCTTAGATGTGATAACACATTTTTTTACCCTTTAAGGGTTATTAGTTTACCTATAAGGTGACAAGTGCCTAGAAAATGGGACATGGATGATATTTTAGACCATTACCCCGCACATGTCTAATTTTGTGATTATATTATTTCTAAATCATTTAATAAAATAATAATTAACATAAAATATAATAAAAATCTTTTTATGACTATTCAATTAATTGGAAAGTAATTTCATGAAGATAACAATGGATTTTGAATATAAAATATTTAAGCATAAATGATACATTATTTATAATCTAAAATTTATTGTAATACCATAGTTAATCCAAAAAAATCATCATTTAATGTTTTTTAAAATTAGTTTTTATATCATTCTTATTGTTTATAGAAGCACTAAGTCATCATTGCATAAGAATATAATATAATTATACCATAAAAAAATAAAAATAAATTAACCTAATAAATATTTATTTATTTTCAAAATAATCATTTTCATGCCTTCATTAATTATTTTTATCCATATAATCACATATGAGAAAAATTAAAATCAAGTGTGAGATTTTTTATTTATTTCATTTAAATAATAATATAAATTCTATAATCAATGTATAGTGGAATGAAATTACCATATCATCATATTTAGGATTTATATGGTAAAAACTAAATTTAAAAAGATAAATCAAAGTGTTATAGATATTTAAAATCATTAACCAAATTTTTTAACCAAGTTTTACTGGTTCTACCCTTATTGAGGGGACAACTCATTACCATGCTTACTACTTAAAATGATGAAAAATAAAAGGGGCATGTTTAATAAATTAAAAACTATGAATTTAAAATATGGAATCCAATTTTTAATATTCAATTTATAATATTTGTAGAAATATGTTTTAATACAAATCCATAAAACACAACGAAAAATAGTTTTTTTTAAAAAAATATTCATTTTTAGTCCAAAATTAATCTTATAGAAAAACTATGTATAATGAGGATTAATATATAACTAAATATATTATTTATAACAATAGGAGGCTTCATTTACCTCAATATGAAATTAATAACATAATAGGACTATTAAATTACTTTATTTAATAAAACTATATTATAGTTTTAAAAAAATTGGTATTTTTCAACATTCACTAAAAAATCAACCATTTCATAAAAATAAAAAAAATTCAGCCTATGACTATTATGAAATGATGATTTAAAAATTATATCAATTTTTTAAATACTATTTATAAAATAGTGAGAAATTAACTGAAATATATGGGCACAAAATTATATAAAATGATTTTTTCCAGAAAAATAAATTTAAACCACAAAATGAACTTATTATTATTATTTTCCAAGTAAAAGAAAATAAAATATTTTTAAAATTATTGATTGATTTCACAAATTCTTTTAAGGAAACACTTTATATATATAATTAATTATTTTTCTATTCCTATTCATACCCACCAACAGAATAAATATATTATAATACTATTATTTAAATAATATTATTTCATGGTTTTTTAAGCTTGGGGGTGTGTGTGGTGTATTTTATCAAACCAATTTACTTTTAAAATGAAAATATAAACTAAAATATTAGGGTATTATATTCTTCCCTCTTTATATAAATTTTTTCTTCATAAATTTAATTCTTTTAAACAATGAAATAAAATAGGATATACGTTTAATAATTAATTTTAATTTTTAAGTTATAAAAATAAAATAGATTATGCATGTTTCTCTACAATTCAAAAAATTGAAAATTATTTTCGGAAAATTTACCATGGAATTTTATGACAACATTACACATAATACATCAAAAATTTAAATTCAATTTCTTTATGTGTTAGAAATTATTTTATTATTCTGATAGAAAATGTGAAAATATTTACTTACTTGATTTCCTCACATTCCATAAGCATGATATCATCCATTAATGTGAAGCATTAACATGATAAATTTATTATTTTTGAGGAACTAATATCATTTTTTAATTAAACAAAAAATTAAAATTTATTTCTCTAGTCTAAAATTGAAAAATATAGAACTAGATAAAATAATATCCAATTGTAATAAACCATCAAAAAAAATTAAATCCCAAAAAACGTTTATCCCTTATATAGTCACATACTCAAATATGTATATACCCTAATCATACATTACAAAAAATAAACATTCATAGATAAACTAAAAAAAATGTTGTAAGATTCACTAATGATCACATGCTGAGATCACATTATAATATTAATGTCAATCTATACATTATCCAAGAAATTTCTATATAAATAAAACATTTTCTTAAAAATAACCTTTTAGAGTGACTTATACCAATCAACATATTTTTTCAAAATTCACATTTTCTAAATTTTCCATAAAAGTGGATATTGTTAGAAGAATTATTGGCTGTTTTCCATTAATCCTCATACCAAACTATAATTGATAAAAAAACAATACATCATAATAATATATTCTTCAATTTTACAATAATTACCCAAAATTATAATCCTTAAAGGTTTTATTCATAAATAAGGGATATTATTTGATTTCTATTTGAATAGAAATATTATTAGAAATTCCATCCCTAGAGGGAATGTTTCCTAGAAAAGAAATGTCAATAAATAAATATTCAATTTTACTAAATTTCTCATACAACACCTTTTACCAAAAATCAACAAGAATGATTATCAAGTTATTATAACACTCTACATAATAATTTGAGTATTTGCAAGATATCGTTAAAACATATATTAGTGTCACCCTTGATTTATGGAGAATTGGGTTGCATAATGATCTATTTTCTTATTGTTATTTCATTAGACATCAATAAATTCTTTTTTCCTTTACAATTATGATTATGATGAACTTTTTCTCCACAATTTTGTTAAATTGTCATTTCCTTTAAGAATTTTTCAAACTGATTCCTCCCACATTCTTGACACATGGGATTTTGAATATTTTTTTTTCAAGGAGTATATCAGCTGAATATATGTGAAATTTGACTTCTCTTTTATTGGGTGGTTATTCAGTTTTTTGTAATGTTTATCATAACTAAATAAATTTGGATATAAAAAATCATAAGATACCTGAAAATATATTCTATCTTTTTCAGTTGGTACATTGGGGAAGTATAACAATCATATCATGATTCATTTTCCCTAATATGAAAATAATCTATTCAATTCTAACACTCATTGTATTGGCATGCTGAATATGGTAATCCCTATATTGACCATAGGTGTTTATTCCATTTATTACTCATGGAACTATCACTAACTAATGAAACTCCTTTATCTAGACCAAATTCATTAGGAGTATTGATCTATGGAATAAAAATTTCTAAATGGATCTCCAATAATCTAAGGGATTATCATAATTTACATGTTAGCTATATTAATATAAAATATTGTCCCTAAGGTTCCTACAATACTTTCTATGATACCACTTATAAACAAATTAATCCAATTAACCAAATATAGTTCTTACTTATTAGATTTGTAGAAGATACACTAGATCATATAATCTAGGATCGATCAGTTTAGTAGTCTTTGATTACCAGATAGATACATCACATAAATATTATAGTTGAAATTAAAAATATAGCATGAAAAAGTTTCATTCATACATAAAAATAATTCTAATATTCTTTCATTATATAATGGGGAATGGAAAAAATTGATGGGTGAGCTCAGAGGCTCATATAGTTAAATGTATAGTAGAAGATATCATTAATAAATAATACCTGATCAATATGGAAGAGTGGATAATCCTAACACATTCCATTAAATCAACAACATTACATCAAAGAGTATTGAAGGATAATATGAAAATATAAATCACAAGGATAGTGGAAACGAAAATAATAATTGAGTTAATACATAAATTTTAAAACTCGTGATATTTCTGTCAATGCCTTGGGTGTGTTATTAAATTTGTAAAATATACAATGGATCATATAACAAAGTATTGATTAGTTTAGTAGTATTCGAAAAATGGATACATAAATGATTCCAATATTATATTATAAATGTATAAACATATCATAAGAAGCATTATTTAAGCCTTGAAACATTAATGATATCATTTTTTATACCATGGGGGAAGGGAAAAAATTAAAGGGTATTCTTATATGCTTTATAATAGTTATATATATTAGATTCTATCATGATTAAATAATAAATAATTAATATCTCTATGTAGATAATAAAAACAATTTCCATTCAATCAAAACATTCTGTTTAATGATCATCTATGTCTAATATAACCATAATAATCACATGGATAATGGAAACTGAATACTTAATAAAGGATAAGCATGAATAAGCACATTCATGAACTTTATATTAAGGCCTTATCAATATTTTCCTGAATATTACCCTCAATTTCTCAAAAAAGATACCATTTATAATAAATGGGTATGTTTATGTCAAATAACCTTATAATGTGGAAACTTTTTTTTCAATATACCTATTGATGCATTGATGGGGTATCTATAACTAGGGCTCACCCATCATTTTAAATTATGATTCATTCCTCATATTTTCAATGATCAATAAAATTAACTCTATAATGTTTGAGGATAACCGTATCTATGAAAGTGAATTAAATGAGCAAGAAAGGCTACATATCAAAAAACAAGATTTCATTTTAGCATAAGGGTTCAATAGAAATGAGATTAATACGAAGTAATACATTAATATTTAGGATACATCGGCCCATCATTTTGAATAAATCATCAAGTTAGACCAAGACACTAAGTTAACATATTTACAAAGGGGATTCTATAGAGGGACTGGTTCCAATAATATAACAATTTTATCTAATGATTTTTTTATTTCTTTACTAAATAAACATCTATTATGCTCTTTTGAGGTTTCCCAATTTTTCCATAAATGTTTTTAAAAAAAAAATTAATTTTTAGTCATAAAATTATGTCTAAAAATACCTTAATAGTCAATAATTATCTATATTGAATCATGGAAATTGAACTTAAATATTTTCCAAGTAAATTGAATAAATCAATAAAATTCATTAAATTTCTACAATATATATATATATATATGAATGGTATGATGTTGAAACGTCATCAATGTATCATAAATGATTCTAAATTCCTCAATGATGTTAAAAATATAGACATGAAGGATAAAAATAACTTCTAATAAATAATGTAGATTGAGAAAGAACATGATCACAATAAGATGAATGATCTCAAAATAAGGTATAATAAATTATTAGTAATAGATTTTATAAGACCATATATTCATCATAAATTAAGATTTTTAGTAAAACCATGGCATTTGAAAATATAATATAATAAATAAATAAAAAATAACTTATGTGTAATTTATTTTTATGAAAGTAGTTATAAATAACTTTTTAAAATTCTTTTCATTCCATAGAAAATAAGCTTTTATTTAAAATAAATTTAAATAAAAAATTCAAATATATTCTGAAATTTATTTTCCTTGAAAATAACCAAAATGGCATGTAAAGTATAAACATATTTGTGATTATAGTTGTAAAATTTTTTCATGCATTTTATGTCAGAACAAATATTCCATTCACAACATCAGTAAAAAGTAACTTATCCCAAAAATGACAAGAAGATTCCATTATTTTTTTTATAATGTTAAACATGCTTAAAAATTAATTTATTAAAATTTATATACTTTTTGAAAAATTCATGAAGATATTTTAAAGAAAATATTGATATGGATGATAATGAGTTTATAGGAGAACTCTGAAAAATATTATTAAAATAATGTAAATTACATGTAACTAAATAATATATTCTTGATTAAAAAAGAGAATAAATAGAAAATAAATAACCAAATAAAAAATAATAATTGGAGAAGTTAATAAATTAGTTTTATGATTTTTTGATCTTGCAATTTTCCCAATGAAAATTTGAATATAAACAATCCTGAAATAAAATAAGATTGTAACGGAAATTTTTTACCATAGGTTTATAATAAGTTTTATGTGTTTAATTAACATATAAAAAGAATTTAAATTTATTAAAAAATATTAATAGCCCTTTTCATCAATATTATAAAATTTCTGGTCCTTTTATATGATTTTAAATCCATTTGTTTAATAGATCTTACATACGTTAGCAATGTTATTCCTATTTATTCAATTTATCTCGCATTACTTCATCATATTGTTTATGATTAAAGGTTTCCTAAAATTATTCTATAATATCTATAATTTTGGTAATTTAAAAAACATAAATTTTATTCATCATATTTTATTTTAGAATCATCCATTTATGTTGTTAATAAAATAAGGAATCATATTTCTTTGTGGAGTTTGTAGTCTAAATGTATGCACAAGTGATGCTATCATTTTCTAAAGGATATAAGGGTTATAAGGTTGATATTATATTATATTTATATAATCATAATTATTTCCTAAATATGATATCTATTTCATTAATTCTATATTCATAACTATCTGCATTAAATATTTATGAAAATGTAATTGAACCCTTACATGGAGATGAAAGTACATACATATGCATGAGGGCTGTTTTTGTTTTCAAAAAGATCAAAATGAGGTGGAGAATTTTTGTCCCATAATTATAACAACATATTAGTATTTTTTAATACTATATTCATTGTGATATATTTTAAATAAGATAATTAGATGATGTAAAAGAAGAAATAATCATTAAAATATTTGGGTATGATGATTACATATTTTTTGAGAGAAAAACTTTGGTATGCACCTTAAGACTTCATATGATGTATATAGGGAATATAAAAAGATCAATAATGAATCTAATGAAGCTAGTATTTTTTAGGTAGGGTTTAGAAGACCATGAGTGATTTTTTTAATAAGAGAGGATAATAGGTTCACATTTTTAGTGGATAGAAAGAGATGAAATTTATTAAAATATTTTTATAATATTAAATGAATTTTTATGTAAAATTTGATCAAAATTTTAATTTATTTTAATACGATAAGGTTAAAATAAAAATATAACCATACAATATATTTTAAGGAATTATTTTGTGTTATATTAATGCCTTATTACTAAATTTTATCCCTTTTAAAACATTTTACCCTTAAGTGAAGAGATACATACTTACCATGATTAAATTTCATTATTATGAAAAATTAAATTTTTAATTATTAACTAATATTAATTATTATGATTCAAAATATTAAATAACCTGATTAAAATCCTATAAGGGATGGAAATTATGTTTAATTTATTTTCACAAAATTTAATAAAAACTCATTTTAAAAAAATAATTTTTTCAATAATAAAAATGACTGTTTTAAGAAGAAAAATTTATTTTTCGTGAAATAACATATAATGTTAATTAACATGGAATTAGTTGGATTATGTAAAATAAAAGAAGTATTATATATCATTAAATTAAAATTTAAATAGAAATGAACAATGTAAATATTTAATTAAGAGAAAATAAATAAAAAGAATTTTTATTTGAACAAAAAAATCACTTAGATTTCCAAAATGATATAAATATATTTATGAGGTAAAAATAATATTTTTATATTAATTATATTATTTCATAAAAATATTTTTCTTCCAGAAAAAATGTTTCATAAAAATTCATGTCATTCTTACAACATTATTATGCAATAAAAGTGACAATTTGGTACAATCAATATTTTTCACTATTCATGTAATCATATAACATTTCTAAATAATATTAAAAAATAATCCTAAGATAATTATGACATTTTAAATTATAGAATATGATTCATTTCATAAATTAATTTTTTTAAAATTTGTAAATTTAGGTTTTAATCATATTCATGAATAGATCCATGTGAATTTTGTTATAGTTTATTTAAAAGAAAATATTACATACTATAATTGAATCCTAGGTGTTTCGTTCTTACAATAATTAAAAATTTCATCCTCAAAATTTCCATAATGTCACCTTTAAAATATATGTGGCTAGTTTCTTATTATAACATATTAATGATCCCACATCTTGTAACATCACAGGTAAATAAAGAATAAAACATTTTTATATTTATTAATATTTACAAATTAAATATTAATTTTACATTAAAGGGGCAGCTATGTTCGATAGTGTTCTCGATACGCAACAAAGAGTTTCTTTGAAATATTACGTTGCACACTAGTAATAAAATAATATTATTTTAAATGGTAGTTAACACGTAGCCGTTGTATTGGCGGTAATGAATAGAAATAACTTAAATATGAATATATATGTTTGTTAAATGTTTTTACATTTTTCCAATAAAGGAGAAAGGCTTCAAATACGAAAATAATTCAATTTTAGGCATAAATACTCTAATATTCACTAAAAGGTCAAACAATCACCTTTTGATGGAAAACCCTCTCTAAATATATTTTTGGTCACTCTTATACAATCTATTAGACCAAATAAAATACTTCATTAGAATCGGGACATCAAAATTTACTTTGTGTAAATTTTTGGTATTTTTCCGTTAAAGTCCATTTTTAATGAATAGTAAAAAATGTTGTATTTTAATTCAAAATATCTTTTTAATATAATTTATATATATGATTAGATTATATTTTGAATTGGTTTTAATGTGAAATAAGAATATATTTTTTCCATTTAATCCAATAGTGGACGTTGGAATTAATTTCACTTTGAAATTGGACTTAAACTAATGTCAATCTTTTGATATATATTATTTCATAAAAACACGCTATTTGTTCTGACAGCGGGAATTAATTATTAAATTAATTAATGTAACTTATATGATTTTAATTTTGTAAAATATACATCATTTTTGAATTCGTAACATCAAATATAGCTTAGGGTGATGTTTTGGTATTTTTCTGAAAAACTTCAATTTTAATGAATAGTGAAACTAATAAGTGGTACTTAAAAAACTGATTTTTCATTTAAATGAAATTTTACCGCCTCTATGTTTCGAATTTCAAAAATCTTCCATACATGATTGTCATTAAGAAGTAAAATTTGGTTTAATGGGATTAAAATATTTTTTTGGTGAATAGTAACTTTTAAGTTTTTAATCGCGATTAGAGGTAATTAGTGTAATTTAATGTAAAAATAATGTTTTAATAATATGAAATGACCTTGAAACATGTCCTACCCCTATTGGATGTTTCATGGCCGACCCAGAAAATCCATGGGTCAACTTGGGGACCCCATGGAGCCACTTTGGTAGGAAAATGACATTAATAACTTTTTATTTAATGTTAAAATGAAAATGTCACAAACATGTGTTGTTTTACTAAATCAATTTTTACGTGGGGTTATACAAGTTATATTTTCGACTATAAATATTCATTATAAATATAAAAATATTTCCTACATCGTGATATTTTTTTTATAATTTTTAGACATTAAATAAATTAAATTATTTATGACACCATGATGATGCAGCGATTACCTCATTATTTACTGATTTAAATAAAATGAAAAGATAAAGTAAAATATAAGACCTACACTTGCCAAAAACCTATTGTATGGGTGGATTTCAAACCCTTATCACCTTATCCTTGAAATATATAATTGTGGGACCTTTAAAATCCGAAAATCATATGAAAATAAAGTAAAATTTTATACCTTTCCAAGAGTTCCCCTCCTCTCCTTTTATAAAAGGCCCCCACCTCTACCTCCTTACACACACCTCTAAAGCCTTTTTATCGTCCAATATCTGATAATTTTGTCTCTCCACATCCCTCTTCTCATCATAGAATCCTTACCTTAGGAAGTAAGCTCTTCAAGAAACCCTTTTGGTTCAAACCAAAGGGAGTTACCCGATTTTAAGGTAATGTCTTCACTTGTGTTCTTTTGTGTTATTTTGCTTCTCCAACCCCCTAATCTCTTTTTATTCATTTATTTTGTAACAACTCCAGTATCATAAATATACTAGGATGTTTTTATAAGAAGGATTCGAGCAACACTTACACACACCTTCATCTAATGATTAGAGAGCATACTGTTTCCGTGGATGGGGAATTTCTACCTCATGAAACGATGATTGTTTAATATTCTTCTAACACCTTAAAAGGTGGCCATTAAGATGGAAATATATTTATATATGATATATAATATGTTTATGTGTTCTTTAAGATTCTATATTTTTTCATTTTTTTCATACCTTTATGGTTTCCATTATGGGTAAAGACGATATCTTCATTTTAGGAAGTGCGGACTACCGCCCCCTCAAAGTGATTTGATTAGTTAATACCATATGTGGTACATATAAAGGGTATATTTAATGATATTATATATGATACCATAATGGAATTATAATACTATTATGTATCATTATGTTTTAATTCCATTAAATATGAAATAGAAATGGAAGTAGCGTTCATGCGTACGTACGGCTTACCGTCTCCATGAACAGTGCATTTAATTTCTTACCTCTAAATGTTATGTAATATTATAAATTAATGTATATAATGGTTCTATATGATTTATATGACATGTAAATAATGAATATAATTCTGGATATAATGGATATTTTACCCCATGAACAACTTGTAATTATAAAGAGTTTATTTTTGACTCAAGTAGCAATGACCGACAAGACGACCATTATTAACATAAATAATTACGTAGTGTTCATGACATGGTAATAAGTGATATAAAAGGAATAATTAACTTGAAAATTGTTCTCAAGCATGTATAAATTAAGTCTATTTTATTATTCAGGAGGTTAAAGAACGATTGAGTCAAGTCGGACACGAAGTAAGGGACATCGTCTCAATCTCCTTTCATTGAGGCATATTTGGTTTTATACACAACTTTCATTTATACAGTGTATAAACCCATTTTACTTTTACGTTAATTCAAAATTAATCTTTTTTATATGAAGCGTTTTACTAAACAAAAAAAGGAATGTTTTTTTGTCGTACGTATGCGGCGACGACGACTTCTCCGCCGCTGTGACCATTATTTGAGTTTCGGCTTCCTCTACAAGCTATAACCTAACTTTTGGTTAAAGTGAAAAATAAATCCCATGTATTACTTTCCTTTTATTTTTTCATTGAAAATGGTTTTCATAATGATTTTATATCAATGTGTTGTATTGCTATCTTGTGATTGAAATGTGGAAATGTTATGTTTCCTTTACGCATGTTTTATGTGATACGATTATGTTATGGTTCTTGGGCATTGTTATGAAGACGGGTGGTTCCGTGATAAACTAAGGGCAAGTGAGCCCGATTTAGCTCTCCAATGAATTGGGTAACGTGAAGGAGTTAAACATTAAGGTTTCTCCGAAGCGATTTAGGGAATATACTATGATGGGTATTCCAAACGTAACCAAGAGGGTTACTCCCTACGTAAGAATGTTATGAATGCCTCAAGTTACCTTTATGTCTTATGATTTCTATGATTTATTCATGATTTTATGAGGTATGTTGACGTTGTTATGTTTTATGGGTAAAGTATGATTTCATTGATTCTTATGTATACATATACTCATGTTTCATTTCCATATTTTTTATATCCCTTAGTGAGCTTTTTATGCACATCCCAAGTTTTTGAAATGTTTTTTCACAGGTCAAGGGAAAGGTACATGATATTATGATAGTGTCAAGGAAGTGTCAAGAAAGAATCCATGTTTTATTTTAAATATGTTTCCATTGATGAAAAAATGAATACTATCTTTTATGTAACCACTTTGTTTATATGTGGAATGTAATACATGTTTTAGGATCTAATTCTCTAAAACTCAAAACCTAAAAAGATCCTCAATGTGTATTCTTGAAGTAACTCAAGATTAAGTTAGGTTTAAAGCCGGGGCCTTATAGTTGGTATCAGAGGATGGTTTAGAAAACATTAAGAGATAGAAAATTGTTAAATTATAATTTAATTTATGGTATGATTGAAATGATATAGAATTTAAAGATTACCATGTTTCTTCGCCTAAGATATTTCGGTTATAAGAATGGGTTTTCAAAGAGGAAAGAGAACAACTTTTCTGGGAAGGCATACAGAGGGAAATGACCTTTCAAATCAGTATCCTGAGATGGTCAGAATCAGAACTAAATTTTTTTTTGTAGTGATGGCTTAGTTGAATCACGTGAAAAATGTTGGTTGTTTTTATTGATGATATTTTGGTGTTTTTTAAAAGTTAAGAGGAGAATGAAAGTCATTTAAGGGTTATTTTGAAAATCATAAAATAAATGAAATTGTATGGGAAATTCACGAACTGTGAGTTTTGGTTGCTACAAATTTCTTTCCTTGGTCACATTGTTTCTAAAGATGGGATAACTGTTGATCCTACGAAAACAACGGTGGTTGAAGAATGGCCGAGACCCACAAATATAACTGAGATTTGTAGCCTCCTTGGTTTTGTAGGCTATTACCGAAGGTTTGTTAGAAAATTTTCAAGATTATATAGTCCAATGGCTAAGCTAACTTGAAAGGGTGTTAAGTTTATCTGGACAAAAGAATGTGATGATTGTTTTCAGGAACTGAAAAGAATATTGGTGAATGCTCTAGTTTTGGCACTACCTTCCAGGAATGGTGAGTTTGTTATCTACAGTGATTATTCATTGAAAGGACTTGGTTGAGTCCTAATGCAGAATGGTCAGGTAATTTATTATGCTTCACGTCAGTTGGAAAATCATGTGGTAAATTACCCTACACATGATTTGAAATTAGCTGCTGTTGTTTTCACTATAAAAATTTGGAGGCATCATTTGAATGGAGTAAAGTGTGAAATATATACCGATCACAAAAGTTTAAAGTTATATTCAATCAGAAAGAATTGAACATGAGATAGAGGAGATGGCTAGAATTAATCAAGGATTATGATTGTACAATTCATTACCATCCGGGAAAAGAAAATAAAGTGGATGATGCTTTGAGTCGAAAAAGTAATGCTTCATTAACAATGTTGTGTTTGGAACATGATCATTTGGTTAAGGATTTGATGAAGGTTGGAATAAAAGTTGTTGGTGCAGGATGTCCTTCTGTTTTGTTTCAGGTATCAGTGAAATCTTATCTTTCAGACAGAATTATGGAAGCACAGAAGCAAGACAGTGAGTTGCATAAAAAGGTACAGCTGGTTCAGAAGGGTAAGTTGCCTGAATTAAACATTAATAATGATTATGTTTTGAGATTTGGGAAGAGATTTTGTGTGCCTTGTGATTCACTATTGAAGAGAGAGTTGTTATGTGAAGCTCATAGTTCTCCATTTTCAGTTCATCCAGGAAGTACTAAGATGTATAGAGATTTTCGGGAGTATTACTGGTGGGACGGAATGAAAAGGGATATTGTTGATTTTACTATGAAGTGTTTGACATGTCAATAGGTTAAAGTAGAGCGGTAGTTACCAAAATGGATGCTTCAACCTTTACCAGTTCCAGAGTGGAAATGGGAGAATATATCCATGGACTTCGTTGTGGGATTGCCGAAGACACCTCGAGGTAATAATTCAATCTGGGTTATTGTTGATCGCTTGACTAAATCTTCTCATTTCCTTTATATACTAGATACTTATTCCCTAGATCATCTTTCTCGTTTGTATCTTAAAGAGATAGTTAGGTTACATGGAGTTCCCCTCTCCGTTGTATCTGATCGTGATCCCAAGTTTACTTCTAGCTTTTGGAAAGGCCTTCAGAAGTCGTTGGGTACTGAATTAAATTTTAGTATAGCTTTTCATCCTCAATCACATGGGCTTTCAGAACGAACAATTCAGACTTTGGAAGATATGATACGTGCTTTTTCGATGGATTATCAGGGAAGTTGAGACCAACATCTTACTTTGGTGGAATTTTCACATAATAACAGTTTTCAGTCTAGTATACAGATGGCACCATTTGCGGCGTTATATGGGAAGCAGTGTCGAACTCCAGCTTTCTAGGATGAAGTGGGTGAAATGAAGCTGATGGGACCAGAATTGGTAGAAGAGATGGCCGAAAAAGTTAAGTTGATTCAGAAACACATGAGAACAGCTCAGAGCAGGTAGAAGAGTTATGCGGATAATCGGAGGAAGGATATATCTTTTTAGGTAGGTGATCATGTTTTTCTCAAAGTTTCACAATGGAAAAGTGTGATGCGATTTGGTAAGAAAGGAATGCTGAGTCCAAGGTTCATTGGACCATATGAAATTCTGGAGAGATTTGGATCAGTTGCTTACCGAGTGGCTTTACCTCCGAGTTTATCTCAGGTACACAATGTTTTTCATGTTTCGATGTTGAGAAAGTATATGCCAGATCCATCTCATGTTTTGAGCACATAGGTAGTTCAGTTGGAAGAGAATCTCTCTTATGAAGAACAAAGAGTCCAGATTCTTGACCGAATAGAGAAAGTTTTGCGAAATAAGGTAATTCACCAGGTAAAGGTTATTTGGAAAAACCATATAGTTGAAGAGGCAACATGGGAATCTGATAATTCAATGAGGGATAAATACCCCCACTTATTTTGATAAGTGAATAAAATTGCAAGGACGTAATTCCCAAAAGGGGGGAAGGATGTAACATCCCAGGTAAACAAAGAATATTTTTTTTTTCATATTTATTAATATTTACGAATTAAATATTAATTTTACTTTAAAGGGGTTGCTATGTTTGATAGCGTACCTAATACGCAACAAAGAGTTTCTTTGAAATCTTACGTTGCACACTAGTAATAAAATAATATTATTTTAAATGGTAGTTAACACGTAGCCTTTGTATTGGCGATAAAGAATATAAATAACTAAAATATGATTATATATGTTTTTAAATGTTTTTACATTTATCCAATAAATGATAAAGGCTTAAAATACAAAAAGAATTCATTTTTAGGCATAGATACTCTAATATTCACTAAAAGGTTGAACTATTGCCTTTTGATGGAGAAACCTCTTTAAATATAGTTTTGGTCACTCTTTTACATTCTATTGGAACAAATAAAATTCTTCTTTATAATCGGAACATCAAAAGTTACATTGTGTAATTTTTTGGTATTTTTCCATATAGTTCATTTTTTAATGAATAGTGAAAAATGTTATATTTTAATTCAAAACCTCTTTTTAATCTAATTTATTTATATGATTTTATTATCTTTTGAATTGGTTTTAAAGTGAAATTAGAATATATTTTTACCATTTAATCCAATAGTGGTCGTTGGAATTAATTTCACTTTGAAATTGGACTTAAACTAGTGTCAATCTTTTGATATATATTATTTCATGAAAACACGCTATTTGTTCTGACAGCGGGAATTAATTATTAAATTAATTAATGTAACTTATATGATTTTAATTTTGTAAAATATAAATCATTTTTGAATTCTTAATATCAAATATAGCTTAGAGTAAAGTTTTGTTATTTTTCTGAAAAACATCAATTTTTAATGAATAGTGAAACCACTAAGTGGTACTTAAAAAACTGACTTTTCGTTTAAATGAAATTTTACCGCCTCTGTGTTTTGAATTTCAAATATCTGACATACATGGTTGTCAATAAGAATTAAAATTTGGTTCAATGGGATTAAAATAATTTTTGGGTGAATAGTAACTTTTAAATTTTTAGTTGCGATTAGAGGTAATTAGTGTAATTTAAGGTAAACATAATATTTTAATAATATGAAATGACCATGAAACATGTCCTACCCTTTTTTTATGTGTCATCGAAGACCCAGAAAATCCATGGGTCAACTTGGGGACCCCATGGAGCCTCTTTGGTAGGAAAATGTCATTAATAACTTTTTATTTAATGTTAAAATGAAAATGTCACAAACATGTGTTGTTTTACTAAAACAATTTTTACATGGAGTTATAAAAGTTATATTTTTGACTATAAATATTATTTAGAAAGATAAAAAGATTTAATAAATCATTATAATTTTTTTTGTAATTCTTAGACATTAAATAAATTAAATTATTTATGACACCATGATGATGCAGCGATTACCTCATTATTTAACGATTTAAATAAAATGAAAAGATAATGTAAAATATAAAACCTAAACTTGTCAAAATCCAATTGTATGGGTGGATTTAGAACTCTTATCACCTTATCCTGGAAATATATAGTTGTGGGAATTTTAAAATCTGAAGATCCTTTGAAAATAAAGTTACATTTTATACCTTTCCAAGAGTGCCCCTCCTCTCCTCTTATAAAAGGCCCCCACCTCTACCTCCATACCAACACCTCTGAAGCCTTTTCCTCGTCCAATCTCTGATCATTTTGTCTCTCCACATACCTCTCCTCATCCTAGAATCCTTACCTTAGGTAGGAAGCTCTTCAAGAAACTCTTTTGGTTCAAACCAAAGGGAGTTACCAGATTTTAAGGTAATGTCTTCACTTGTGTTATTTTGTTTTATTTTGCTTCTCCAACCCACTAAACACTTTTTAGTCATTTCTTTTGTAACAAATATAGTATCATAAATATACTATGATGTTGTTATAAGAAGGATTCGAGATACAATTACACACACCTTCATCTAATGGTTAAAGAGCATTCTGTTTCCGTGGATGGTGAATTTCTGCCTCACGAAACGAAGATTGTTCAATATTCTTATAACTCCTTCAAAGGTGGACATTGAGATGAAACTACATTTATATATGATATATAATATGTTTAGTTTTTCCTTAAGATGATTTATTTTTTAATTTTTGGAATACCTTTATGATTTCCATTATGGGTAAACACGATATCTTCATTTTAGGAAGAGCGGACTACCGCCGCCTCAAAGTGATTTGATTCGTTAATACCATATGTGGTACGTATAAAGGATATATTTAATTATATTATATATTATAACATACTGGAATTATAATACTATTATGTATCATTAAGTTTTAATTCCATTAAATATGAAATAGAAATGGAAGTAGTGTTCATGCGTACGTACGGCTTACCGTCTCTATGAACGGTGCATTTCATTTCTTACAACTAAATGTTATGTAATAATATAAATGCATGTATATAATGGATATATATGATTTATATGATAGGTACATAATGAATATAATTCTGTATATAATGGATATTTTACCCCATGAGCAACTTGTAATTATAAAGAGTTTATTTTTGACTCAAGTAGCAATGATCGACAAAATGACCATTATTAACATAAATAATTACATAGTGTTCATGACATGGTAATAAGTGATATAAAAGGAATAATGAAATTGAAAAAGGTTCTCAAGCATGTATAAATTAACTCTAGTTTATTATTTAGGAGGTTAAAGAATGATCGAGTCAAGTTGGACACGAGGTAATGGGCATCGTCTCAATCTCCTTCCATTGAGGCATATTTTGTTTTATACACCACTTTCTTTTATACAATGTATAAACCCCTATTACATTTATTTTTATTCAAAAGGAATCTTTTTTATACGAAACTTTTTTCTAAATGACAAAAGGAATGGTTTTTTGTCATACGTATACGGTGACAACGACTTCTCCGCCACTCTGACCATTATTTGAGTTTTGTCTTCCTCTACATGCCATAACCTAACCTTTTTTTAAAATGATAAATAAATACCATGTATTACTTTTCTTTTATTTTGGTATTGAAAATGGTTTTGATAATGATTTTATATCAATGTGTTGTATTTATATCTTGTGATTGAAAAGTGGAAATGTTCTGTTTCCTTTATGCATGCTTTATGTGATACAATTATGTTATGGTTCTTGGGAATTGTTATGAAGACGGGTGATTCCGTGATAAACTAAGGGCGGGTGAGCCTGATATATCTCTCCAATGCATTGGGTAACGTGAAGGAGTTAAACGTTAAGGTTTCTCCAAAGAGATTTAGGGAATATACTGTGATGGGTATTCCAAACGTAACCAAGAGGGTTACTCCCTACGTAAGAATGTTATGAATGCCTCAAGTTACCATTCTATCTTATGATTTCTATGATTTATTCATGATTTGATAAGCTATGTTAATTTTATTATGTTTTATGGGTAAAGTATGATTTTATTGATTCTTATGTATACATGTACTCATGTTTCATTTCCATATTTTTTATATCCCTTACTAAGATTTTTATGCCCATCCCATGTTTTTGAAATGTTTTTTCACAAGTAAATGGAAAAGTAAATGATATGATGATAGTGTCAAGGAAGTGTCAAGAAAGAATGCATGTTTTATTATAAATATGTTTCCGTTGATGGGAAAAATTAATACTATCTTTTATGTAACCACTTTGTCTAAATGTGTAATGTAATGCATGTTTTATGATCTAATTCTCTAAAACTCTAAACCTGAAAAGATCCTCAACGTGTATAATTGAAATAACTCAAGATTAAGTAATGTTTAAGGTTGGGGCATTATACATCTGCCCTTCTATTTTATAATTTATCAAATGTACATTCACCAATCTAGCCATTCAATTCTACAACACATTATCTGTAGTGTTAAGAATATGGATTTTCACTTCATAAAAAGATAAATTAGGTTAAATTTATATTTCTTCAATGGTGATAACATTATTTGGGTCTTGAATGTACTTACTCAATAAATTGATATGTAAGACATCATAAAATTCAGAGAGGCAAGTTAGAATTACCAAATGGTATGCTACAAATCCAATTATTTTCTTGTATTTAAAATGGAACGATGTAGCTAGGTCTAGTTTTCATTTTATTACAAAATTATAACAATTTTAAATATATATACTTTCCAGAAAAAATGATACCCTACTTCAAATTATGAATCCTTCATTTTGTAATCAGCATAACACCTTTTAATTCATTGAGTCTCCTTATAAGCCTCAGAATAGTTATAACATTAATTGCTATCTCCTCAAAATGCATTTGGATTTACTGTTTCCATTCACCAACACCATCCCTAAAATCATGTGTATGACATATCTTCCCATATGATTATTTAAACAGTTCCATTTTGATGGTTAAATGATAGAAATTATTTTATATAAACTCCACTGTAAGTAAATTTTTGTCCCACAAAGCTTTAATATCAACTGTTCATGAAGTCAATAAGTATTCTAATTTTATAATAGTCTTTATAGATTATCCATATGTCTGAGGGTGACAATCAGAACTCAAATTTTTCTCAGTTTTGAGAGCCTTCTATTTTTTTGGGAATTTTGATGTAAAAAATGGTTCACGATCAGCTGAAATCAAAAAAGGTACACCACTATGTATCTTTACTAAATTTATAAAGAGCCACATAAAGAGATAAAGATATATATAATGTGTAGACTTATTAAGATGATCAATAATATCCCATTTGTAATTATTCATTACCCATGTCTCTAGTAATCCAATGACAAATTCCATGAAAATCTCCTCCCATTTTGACATACAAATATATAGAGATTCCATGAATCATTTAGTACGTTTTCTCTATAAAGTGACCCAATGTTTTACTGCATGAATATTAAATCATTTTTTATGATAAAAAACATAATAGATATAAAAATCCAATAACAAATTGTTTAGTTTATTGATAAAATTTGGCTCATACATTAATTTCACAATAATAAAATATAAATATTTATTTAAATCATTCATCTTTTTTTCATCTAAAATATAATATTCTCATTATAATTTAAAATCACATAATTATGTACATCAATGAAAGGGGTGCGAAAAATCCCCCAATAAGAGGAGAAACAAGGGATATGTATCATTAGAACATCAGTGAACATAATAATAATAATAATCATATCATAGGCATGGGATCATCATCATAATCATGAGTGGAAAATTTTATATAGGAATGAAATTACTTATTTTCATAAAAATGAAACATAATTTCATAATATTCAAATACCACACATTTTTGTAAACACATATTACACCATGGTCACAAATAACATATGTGAATAAATTATTACATCATCATTGTGAACAAATCTAGCATCATGTCCATGCTTAAAAAACATTATCTATTGAGATAAATCAAATTAAACAATGATTTTGAGTGATATATGATAATGTCACCACCCATAAAATCATGAAATTTTCCTAATCATGCGGCCCACATGTAAATAAAAACAACCGTAGTAAGGAAATAACCCATGTAAAGGAATGTGTTTCATATGAATTTCAAAAAACATAACTTCAAGAATAAAAATTGCGGTTCCCAAATGAATAGTGTAAAACATATTTTTCATAAAATCATCATTATTGGGTGAAGAGAAAACAACAAAATATGATTCTAAGATTTGTTTTGAAAATAGAATTATTTTTGAAAAAATATTATATTTAGATTAAAATAAATTCTGTAATGAAGAAAACAAGTATATCCCTGAAAATAAATGATAAAAATAGTGAAATTATATTTATAGATTATTAGGGGAATATTAATATAGATAATGAGTTGAAATATATATAACCTAAAGAAAAATATTTTGGTTCGATAATCTTCTTACCTTAAATCCATCTTTATTTGATTGCTTGTACACGTCTAGAATAATAAACATAGGTTTAATAAAACATTGAAGGATAAGTAAGTTATTGAAGTCTTTACTATTTTTATATTATAATCCTTGGATTATTTATATTAATTCCCACCTTTAAATGGAAAACATTTTTATTTCATTTTTCCGTAAAAATTTCCCATTTTTCATTTATTTAGTTTTTTTTCAAGCTCATTTATAAATTGGTAGAATTAATTTTTGATGAATAAAATAAAATAATTATATTTTTATATATCATATCTAAGTTTTTATAACCATCAATAGGGTTAGATGTAATGCCCTATCTAGTTATCCACAAAACTAGTTCTCCAATACAGTCAAGTATATGAACTCATGTGCACCTCCCCATACATGCCTGCAACCAACAGTAAATTTACCATGTCCTGTCATACAATTCCAAGTGTGAAGAAAAACCAAAAATAATTTCAAGCCAAATGATTACAAAATTTTTCCCGAAAACAAGTATGGTTCCCTCAATCATGCTCATCCTTGATCATAAAATCAATCATCTATCATAGATCATTTTTCCCTTTCCCTGATCTATAACCATGAATTCTTCTTGGTTCCCAATGGAAACCTTAGTATGGTATGCGTAAACTCCATTAGGCCAACTCCAACAGTGTCTAAAAGATATCCCATCTAAAATAAATAGCTTATGAAATATTATTTTATGAAAAGATAAAACTTGGTAAAATTGGGATTGTTTAGTAGAAGTCTCACATCATTCATTTTTATAATTAGTTTCATAATATACACAAAATCATCCAATTCACCTTGGACAATCCGGTCAGCCAAAAAAACAAGAGGATTCTTGTTACCAACCACAAAGGTACAATCATATAAAAAATATATATATATGGAAACTTACATTAGTGCCTCATTATTGGTAATCATAAAACTTATCATGGATCCTTAGTCAAGGTAATCATACTAATTACATTCATTAAGGGAATTGAGACTCATTATGATACCCTAAATGATAGAATACATTAGTGGGCCAATAGAATCAGTATGAACAACCTATGGGAGGAGTCCAAGTACAAAACCCCATTGAACAACATGTTAATGTTCACATGATTCTTAAACCATTTATCACATTTTATTATATACACACTGGAACACATTCAATGCATTCATGTTAATAAAAACTCCCCCTTATACCATGTTAACAAACTAATCACATTATTCATTGGTTTCATTTCAATAACACATCCCTATTATCATGATGAAAAAAATTATCAATGTTTCAATCTCCCAAACCCATCAATTTACTATTTAGAAATTTCAACATTTAGGAATGAGAAACACACTATAGGTGTCATTTATCGCTATCCAATTAACGTCAATGGATCCCACGAGGATTTTGAGGAATTTAATAAATCATTTAATTAACACAATTTCCATTTCCTACTAAGGAAAAAAAATGTGAAACCTACTAACACCATTATAACATAGACACACATGTAACAGAAATCATGAGTATGGGATATAACTTTTAGACCAACTACATAAAGCTCAGAGATGAACAATCTCTCAATCATAGTCCTTGATTTGAAATCAAACCATCATCAAATCAACAAAAAAACTAGAATCTTATAGAAAAGTGCGGTTTTAGATATTTTTATGGAGAATAATGATCATTCAATATATATTCCAAAAAATAAGGGCAACAAGAGTGTAAGAATCACCTAGATCTTCAATTCTCAGTCAACGACATTCCAGACAACATATAATCAAGGGATATAGATTGTTGGGAATTTTCAGAGGGTACGGTTCATCACCAAGGATACTGCTACAATAAAAAGTGGGAGGAGATTTTGGCGAGGTTTCATAAAGATTTACTGGCAAGAATGGTAAATTTGATCATGTTTAATGAGGGGTATGGTTTTTCCATACGGTTGGCCAAACCATGTGCCAACCATGAGAAATCCACTATCGAAGAGGGGCTTGGGTCACATAGTCTCTTAGAAAGACTCACAGTTTTCTAAACCAAGAATTGGCTATAATGGATAGATCTATTCAAGCCCTAAAGCCATATTCCCCTTCCATACATGGTTTTACCAATCGTGCACAACCCCTCTCAAGGGAACACCATTCTGGTGCCCTGTTATCACAAACAGAGCACCAACCATGAAACCGACACTGGATGGCCTATTTTTACTTCTTTTGTGCCTCAAAACGCTTGGAAACCTACAAGACTCATTATACTCCCCAAAAATATTTTCCACTAAAATTATAAGGGAGTTAATAAAAAACATAAAGAAGAACAATCCACATTATATGTTCAGGATCTTATAACCTTGTCACCTAATAATGACTTATTCTTGAGCCTCACTCCCGAGAATAACTAAGATTCCATGGTAATGAGATCAGGCCACTGGACCCATAAATCTATCTCCCCCTCCCTTATTTAGTCCTAAATGTTTCTATTTTCCCAAAAAACTCAAACCAATGACATCGTCCTACCTCATTAAAATATCTAACTAAGGTCCACAATACATACCCAATTCTCATTAAAAGAGGAATCATCCAAAAGCTCCACATCATCAAAATGATTCACATGAGAGGGGTCGGGGTTATATCTTTGACGCATGTAAAAACTAATGAATGATACTATATGTTTATAGAAGATCCAATCAATATGACACTTGTCTGATCCCCTCCACAGTCTCAAACAACCCCATATACTTTGGTGATAACTTACAACTTTTGAAAATTTGATGGTGTCCCACCATTGGAGACACCCAATGAAACACACTATCACCCACCATAAACATAATAGGATGATGATGTAGATCAACATACAAGTTTTTGTCTACTTTTATAAGTATACTATCATTTTTGTATCAATTGAACATGCTCTGGTGTCTATTACAAAAGACACGATCCCACCAACCATGATTCTCTAGCCTCCATCCAACATAACAAATATCTACATAGACTACTATAGATAACATCATATATTTCCATCTAAATAGATTCCTAATATTATTTGAACTCAACAAACACCAATGATTCTCAAAATCACCACCCAAGTCTATGAATCATGCCTTCAATATGTCCTCTATCACCTAAATAATACACTTTAACTACCCATATTTCTTGGGGTGGAGAGATATACTCAAAAAAATCTAGGTACCAAGAGCCTTAAGTAACCCTTTTTAGACAAATGATTTGAAACATAGATCCCAATCCGAAACAAAATGACGATGTACCCATGCAACCACACTCTCTCTTAAACATATAATTCACGCCACTGATTGATGGTAAATGTATATCATATTGGTAGAAAAATGGTACACCTGGGTCAAATGATCCAAAATTTCACCTGTCACCCCATTATTTGAAGGCATCCATGAAAGACCCACAAAAAAATTGATGGTGAAACCATCCCACTTCCATTTAAAAATGAGTAATAGTTTTATAAAACCACTTGATTATGAATGCTCAGCCATTACCTACAAACATGTGTATCATTATGTCAAGATACATTCCACCTAATTTATCATATGTAACCACCAATACGACCTATGAATAAAAAAATACATTTTGGTTAAACCCGGATACACCTACCATTATAAGGAATCAAACTCATTCATCAACTCCTCTTATATACATATGGGAAAAATAAAATAACATTAAACATAAACAATATCATCATTATCAATAGTCTAGTCATAATGTGATTCCACACCTTCAAGTATTTCTCTTAATGAAAAAAACTCTGAGTTATCATAATATATTTCCATGATCCATATCAAAAGTGTGTATAATATACAAAAAGATATGAAAATAATCTTTCCCTAGCCCTCCTAGACCACCACATGCATGTCAATTAGAAAATCCACCATAATTCAGTTAGAACTGGACTCATGAACTCCCTAAAATTATGAATATTAGCTCAAAAAATCTAGAACATTGTTCCCTTTTCCCAATGGGTAAGCCAAATAAAAATAAAAATACTTCATGTACCCAATACATATATACTACCTAAGATTCAAATCATGCATGGATCAGATGTATTTATGGATTTTATGATGATAATGCACAAAAAAAAATTAACCCAGAAGGTAGTGCCTCTAACATTTGAATGCCTAAACCATCACGACCACAATGAGATCATGTGTAGGGTAATTTTTTCCATGCAGACTCAACATCCAAGACCCATACAACACAAACCGATCTCTCCACATAAACACTTCTCCAGTCCCAATACTATATCAATCACAATACAACTTATAATCCTTACATAGTTCCGGTAGGAATAAAAAATTAGTACAAAGGTTAAACATTTATTTATCTCCTAGAAACCACTACCACATGCTCTAAACCACTCAAACGTGAAAACCTTATTTGTTAATCAAAAAATTCATGCTAACAAGATAATAAATTCCTTGGTGAACCTTCATTATTTTCTCACTAAAAGAAAAATATAATAATTTCAAAAAAATTCTCATGGCTCTCCCAAGATACAAATTCTTAAACATTCTGTGGGTCAACTAACAAACCTTTCTCAGAGGTGATGTGACCCAATAAATGTACAATTTTCATCCCAAACTAACACTTAGATATCTTGGAATATAAATTATGTTATCTCATTGTACTCAGGATGAAATCAATGTGTTTGAAATGATCATCACAAGTCTATGTGTACAACAATATTTCATAAAAAACTACTAAAAATAACCCAATTTCAAAAGGAATGATTCGGTTCCATAAGTCTATAAACATAGTAGGAGAAATTTTCAACCAGAATGGAATCATAAAAAACTCAAACATTACATACATAATTCTAAAACTAGTATATGTTATATTAGAGGGTCTCACCCTTAGTTGATGATATCCTAACCTTAGAGAAATTTTAGAGAACACATATCTACCTTTAATCTTTTGTCCACAAGACCATTGATACAAGGAAGGGGATATCCTTTCATAAACATTATTTAATTTATCATTCAGAATTGACACAAAATTGAAATGTCCCAACATCCTTCTTGGAAAAAATGGAGATCCCCATGGAGATGTACTTGGGAGAATAAGACCTCTATTAGTAATTTCTTCCAACTGAGTCTTAAGTTCATGATATTCATTCAGTTCCATTCTATATTGAAGAATGGATACCAGCTTATCTCTATAAATAAATTAAATCATGAATTCAACCTCTTTCTGTAGTTTCATCCCAGAGAAGTCCATTGGAATGAAATCCTTGAATTGATCCACCATTGGAGGAAAGAAATCATGCTCTACTACCCCATCATCATGAACAAGACATGCAACATGGGTTGTGGGTTCACCATACTACCAAAACACTGTCCCTGCATGGCCAATTGAGATATCCCATTTCATATGTGGAACACAAGTACCACCTTCAAGGGACATGAATTTTACACTTTGGTGATAACAATCCATATGGGCGTAATTCAACACCAACCAATCCATCCCCAATATTAAGTCATAAACTTAATCACATGCATAGAAAATTACTAAATAAAACAATACCCAACAATCTTGAGGGAAGAATATTCAAATTTTCACATATTTTCTAATCGTACTCCAAATGGTTTATAAATATACATAACACCATTCTTATGTTCCACCACTAGGACAAAAAAATTTAAAAATTTAGAAGATATAAAAGAATATAAGGATAATATATAAAATAAAACACTAGTAAGTGTGGAAGCTATCATGAACACACCTCAAACAATAGATGTACCAACCTATCCCCTACCAGGTGTAGGATGGACTACATGAAGGTGACTTATCCCTGTGTCCTAGGTCCTGATTTGAGTCCATTGTGAAACTCTACCCTGGTGGTAAGGATGATCTTTTACTGAAGCAGCACATCCTCCAACCCAACTGGTATGACCAATGAAACTAAAACTGCCTTCCCAGTATGGGGTAATATACTATCTTTCAACACCATGTATCTTTCTTGATCATCCATTACTGCCCACTATTCAAGGGTTCTTATAGAACCTCTGCACATGACATATCCCGCCACATTCTAATAACTCCATTAGTTGTTAGGGAAACTTACCACCAATATTTCCATGCCAAAAACAATGATAACATAACACCTTATCACCATACTAAGAGGCCAGTCCCATTTCCTGGAAACACTTTTTACCAATCCTCTAGTGAACACCCTCGAAGTGGAAATTACCACCATCATATGATTTACCAATGGATAATCCAAATGAAACCACAAACCCACCACATAAAGCATCCTTTAGATTCCATTATAAATTAGGAGTATAATCCACCACCTCATCTTCCATATTCAAATAGATTAAATTAACATGCGACTTGATCTCATATCAATGTTCTTCCAGAAAATATCTCATCGTAGAAACCTCATCCCCTACCAATGATGAAAGAAGTGTAGTATGTTTGAGAATTAGCCAATATAATCCAACGCCCATATAGCCATCTGAGTGAAACTCCTAAACTCCATATATTTATTATATAGCAACGTCATTGGATAGTAGTGTTCATGAAAATTCTCATTGAAATTATTACACTTTATATCATCTACTTAATTAGTCTATATCGGGATATCCCACTAGCGCTTCACCGATCCTTTCAGTGTATATGTCACCAACATGACACTATTGTATGAAGGTGTATCCAAGTGGTCTAGAATCAACAAGATGTATTATATCCAGAACTATACTCCCTCAAATGCACCCTATCTGAATAACATTAGAGGGTGTTAAAACTGGGACTCTATTTTTTTGTCGAACACACTTGGAACAACCCATCCTAGGTCTTGTTTCATCATCTGAAAAAATCGAGAAACGTTGTCATGGAACTACACATCCCCTATATTACCAACAAAATTAGTGTTACATGATCCAATAGTGGAGGTACATACTCAACTATGAACATTTTTCTCCCAATTGGTAAAGGTCATTGTGGTGGATTTTCTCTATAATACCAAACATGCATCTCAGAACACATAACATAATGTTTACACAATTGAAAAAGGCTCACTACCAACCATAAACAACCAATTCCTCATTCACTATCCCAATTAGAGACAATCACATCTCTACCATTATCCCCAACAACCACTATATTGGTCCACGGTCTACACAAATTTAATTCCAAACCAACAAAACTGCCATCTTTCAATAAAAACCCCTCTAAAACTATATCACATTTTCAACACAAGTTTATCCTCATTTTTTGAACTAATTTAACCATTTTAGATGCATATTTCTATTATTTTTTTAATTAAAAAATATCTATTAGGAACATTTTCTTTAAAACTCAATAAGATCTATAATAATTTTTTTATTTACACACATGACCACAATATGTTTTTCATGTGTGTGGCTAACATGATTATGTCACAGGTATCCTTAATTGCCGTAAATGATTCATGCTTGCATGAAATCTTACCATTTTGGTGACAATTAAAATTTTATAAAATAATAACAACTTATATCAAGTGCATCACCCAATTGTAAAATCACATTTAATTATAAAAACGAATATCTTGAGAAAACACCACCCTGGGTACATGGGTTTCCCCCCATACGTGGGTCAACTACCCCCATGTGTGAGATCATTTACAAAGACTGACACATCCTAATACCCATATAACATCTCAAAATATTAAGGCAACATAAACAAAAAACCCCTTTGATACCACTTTGTAACAGCCCAAACCGGGAGACACAAAATTGGTGCCCTTAGCCGGTCTGCTACATGACCTCAAGAATGACTCCCCATATACTAGAGGATGTCAACTAGCATCAATGGTCTAAAGGTACACATTTGGAGACTATACCCTCTTTATGAGAGTAATCCATATTAGATAAAACTAGAAATGAAGGAAACAATATAAATAATAAACATGCATCATAGATCTATTTCCAAATACTGGGTACATTCCCACAACTAAAATTCACTATACCATGTCATGTCCTACAATTCCACGTGTAAATAAAAACCTAATATAAAGACAAGACAATAAATCCATAAAATTGGACCTAACACCAAGTATGGTTCTCTAATCCACATACAACCACAAACCCAAAATCAATCATCTAGCATTGTGACTTTTTCCTTTTCTTAACCTAAAAAAATGAAGTCTACATAGATACCAAATGGTGGATCAATCAGGGTGTGATTACAACTCAGTAAGCCACAGACAATAGTGTCTAGAAAATATCCTGTTGAAAAAAATAGTGAACAAAAAAGTATAGTGAAGAAAGGTAAATGAAGATAAAATAGGGTCTATTCACGAGTAGGGTTACATCATTAATCTTTATCCTTAGTTTAATAAAATAATCATATTCATCCAATTCAACATGGCCATCTAATTTTACCAAACAACCCATGAGGGGATTCAAGTTCTCTATCACAATGTGACAATAATTTCTAAAAACAATATATATAACAACATACCTTATAAATGATTCCCATAAAATCATAAATATTACATTGGAGCCTCATTATATGTAATAATACCACTTACATTTGTTAGGTGTATAGATCCTTTGTTTGACACCCTAACCCATGAAATAAATCAGTGGGCCTAGAGCATTTGTTTGGATATACCATGGGAGGAGCCTCAGTCTAATACCGCACTCAACCCCTTTTTCAAGTGAAAATTATTCTCAAAACATTTATCATATTATCCATTTTACATAACCTAACACTTTAAGGACATTAATTTTTTCCTAGACACCCCTTATGCCATGTTTATAAAACACATTTATTATTAGTTTCATTTCTTAAACCCATCTATATCAATACACTAAACATAATTTTCAAATTTTATATCTCAAAAACCATTACATTTACCATTTAGTAGCTCATTTATAAATTCATGGATGATAAACACCCCATTGGTGTACTTTAGATTGGTCTAATTAACCTCAAAAGATCCCACGAGGATTATGATGGATTCAATGCATCATTTAATAAAACAATTTACCATTTCCTACGAAGGAAACAAAATAAATAACACAACAACACCAACAATACATCAACACAGACACTAATATCATCAAGACTATGGTATATAAGTTTTATACCACATTCCTTGAGTTTGTAGATTCTTATTCGCTTAATCCTAGCCCTTAATTCAAACTGAAAACACTTTCAAATCCATAACCTAGAATCTACTCTAAAAGTGAGGTTTTAGTGCATCATAATGAGAAGAATGACCATACATTAATTTTTTTCTAGAAAAATAGATTCAAGATGAGTGTTATAATCACCATGATATTTTATTTTCACCCAACTACACTCCAAATACCTTATAAATGAGGCATATTGATCCTTGGGATGTTTGGGATAGTTTTGTTCATCATCAAGGATTATTGAGGAAGAAAGGGGGTGAATTTAAGGTGAATTTTCATAAATACCATGGGTATGAAATTTGAAATCACCCCATGTTTAATGAGGTGCATGGTTTTGATGCACAGTTAGCCAAACCATGTTCCAAACACACACAATCCTCTTTTCCAAGATGGGCTAGGGTCACAAAGTCACTTGGAAAACCACATGATTAAAAAAAATGTGTGGTGGCTATGTGAGATGGGTCATTACAAGCCGACACGTGATGGTACCACCGAAGAACAATGTTAACAAATGTGCACTACCATCTCTAAGGCACAGGGTTTTGGGACACAGTTAGTATCAACTATGTGACCACAATGCAACCTGCAATGGATGGGCTCTTTTCCCTCATTTTCCTTCCCTAAAACCTCAAGACACCCTAAAGAATCCTCAAAATCCCATGAAATTTGTTATTAACGAACTAAAATAGATTTAAACCAAAAAATAAAAGATAACATACATCATTATATTTTTAGGATCATTCATTGGTGATAAGGAAAAAAGTTGGAAACATCTTCGTTGGTGGTTAAGCAGTTGCTATCAGGAAAATTATCCAATGAAAGAGAAAGTGAGGTATAAAAAAATATAATTCAAAAATATAATTTTTAATTTAGATTAAAATAATTAATTTAATGATAAAATACTACCTAATTAATCTTAATAAAATTGGGTTTGAATGAAATTGTGAAAAATAGAAGAGAGTAGGAAAATGAAAGAAGAGTTGATAAAAATTTACACTTTTCTCAATTTATCTTATCTTTTATGACTCTACACTTCCTTGAAGAATAGAGTTGGGTTAAACCAAATTGTACCAATGGTTTCCAAGGGATTAATTGATAATTATTTTTTGAAAATATTGGGATTGGGTTATTGAAGGATGAGTGGATTCCCAAGAGGAGGGAGAGTGGTTATTTATATTTGGGGAGAGGTGTATTTTTTAGTTAAAATATTGGTTTAAATACTATATCCAATGTAATTAATGTAATAGTGATATTTTTGACAAATGAATTATATGTAAATAAAATATAATTGTATTACGAATTGGTACCCCATTATAATTTGAGACCAATAGTTTATTAAAAAGGAAATAAAAGAAATGAAAATTGTTTTTTAAAAGTGTAACTTCCTGGACCTGGATGCCACCTGATGGTTCCTTGAGTCTAGTTAGACATGTGGAATAAAGTGAATCTCCCCAAATAACATAGGCTACTAACCATTGGTGAGGACCTAGGTGAGTAATTGGGGAGACTACACCCTCATTACCAGATTATCACAGGGGAAGTCAAATATAATAAACAGCGGAAGCAAAATAAACAATAGTCAATTGAAAATGAGAAAAGAATACATATCAATAACCAAAATTGTGTATCATATGATTCATATGATACATGTACCAATAAATAATATAAAATAGTAAATATAAGTTCAATAAAATACAAGTATCCAAAACAAACAAAAGTCTAAAAAGTTTTTTTATCATCACACGCCTTAGCTTGGTCCAATTCTTCCCAAATCTAATGACACAATTAACATGTTATACTAGGGAAACTTCCCCTATCATCACCTATAACCCTATAATCTATTTGGACCCTAAGGAGACACAAAAAGTGTGTAAGATAAAAATCCTAGTAGGAGACCACCCATCTATGTAAAATTATAACAACAATATCCCTAATGTTAGAACTAGTAAAGAAAGTTGTTAAGAAAGCAAACATTACCATGGCATGAGACTATAACAGTTAGAATTACTATAAAACCGTAAAGATCCCTAAAAAGATTAATATCCTAATAAGGAAGCTATAACCAGGTAAATAAGTCACATGGCCACACCATACATCCATCTATACCAAGAAACCCACGTCTACACTTTATATAGAGGTTCAGAATCACCCATCCACCCCATATAATGATGTTTACACCATAAGGGCTAGATACAAGGTATCATGTACTAGGGAACCCATGTAATCAATCTAGACCATGAAGGGATGGATCTAAGGATTTTTTTTACAAGTAATCCATATCGAGACCCATGGGAATCCTATTGGAAACTCGCTCAAGGCATTGGTTGGAGTGATAGGAGCATGTGTAGCAGCATGTACTACACGAGTTCGAGCATGCCAGATCTATAGTGTAGTAAGGCCTAAGGCATCCCACATAATCAAGACACATGGGTTAGAGTAAACCTAATGCATCCATTACCACATTCCATATCCACAGAGAGAATTATATAGCACCTATCAAACCATTCATTCTAGCATTCAATTTAAACAAAACATTTTATGTTAGTATACCCACTCATATCAAGACGCACAAGCTATGAGTATACCCACTCATGAAATCCATTTATCCATCACTATTTATATGGTCCTACCATCCAATATTAACCATTTAACATACCATTAATAAATTCATACAGGTATACCCACATATATCATTCATTTATTATAGGCCAAGCTACCCAAATAGGTATAGCGTTACAAGATATCAATAACCAAGGAGGAAGTACATATCCTAGGAAATATATTCAAACCGTTTAGGAATTATCAATATTTCTATAACTAGTAATGTAAAAGGGGACACACCTTGTGTGGTTTAAAAATGCATAAACATGTTAACATAGTAAGGCGAACCCCATGGGTGACATTAAAGAGATAAACGGGTTTCAATGCATGTAAATGGAACCTATGAGAATCCTCACCAGATCTGACTATGACTACGAAAAGTAGCTCGATCAAAAACAGGGTTGCATCAGAATGTCTGGAGGGTGGAATATTTTCTAAACACCCAAAAAGCAACAAAAAATCCAAAATATAGTTTAGAGGACCTACCTCGGCTTGGTAGAAGAGATCTCATCCAATATGAAGTCCCAATTCATCATAGTTTAGGAGAGATATGGAGTACAGATGATGAACAACATATTACGACATTTGATCCTAAAATTACATTATTAAATCAATTTCTATAGGAATCAATATGGATAAAAATAAATATAGGCCTTAACAATATGCATCCAAGGATATGATACTTGATCAAAATAGAAATATTGTAGAAAGTAGGGATTGATCCCTACCCTAGGAGATAAAGGCGAGAGATCCATGAGGGGGGAGGTTGTGTGATGGAGGAGAAACTAAATTCGGTGGTTTGAAATAATTTTAGGTTTCTAATTAATTTTTCTAAAAAAACTCATCCAACAGGGTCGCACAGTTTACTGTCACAGTTTCCCAAATAGTGAGACAATCCTGCCCAACTCACTGCCTCTGAGGGCAATTCAGACAGTTTCTCAACATAGTCTAACTAACCATGTGGTAAACATCTAAAACTATCTATATAAACCATGAAACTTTTTCATACTTTCATTCAGCTATGCATAATCCACTAATTCCCCTCGCACCTTTAGAATAACTATGGAGAAATCTTGTTGTAGGCCATTTACAACCCCTAACTTGGTTACATGCTATAAAAAATCCCCATACCCCTCCAAAACACCCATGATCACAAGGGGTAAATATGTAAGGCCATTAAAAAGAATTTAAATTGAGATTAAAAAGATCTGTACCTCGTACAAAAACATGTGTTCTTATAATCATCAACCTTATAGAAATTCATCCCAGAATTTCTCTCTGTAGGGTACTCAAGATTCATCCAAGAAGAAATCTGGACACTGAGAATGTACTTTGGCCCCCCGTTCCAAGGTCTCATCCTATAAATAGTTGTGCTGCCATAGTACCCACACTAGAGTAAATGATCGGCTTTAGAATACCTTTGTACTCCTATGAATGATACATATTGAATGATCCTCAAAGGATGCATCAACCTAAAGCTCCAAATCATCAGGCTCAAAATTATGGGACATGTTGGAATGATTATGGAACAACTGAGATACATGGAAGACATCATGCCTAGATCAGTACCTCTAAGGTAACTACAACCAATCGGCAACTGGCCCAACTCTCCCTAGAATCTGAAACAGCTGGACATATCCGGATGAAATCTTACCCTATATCCTGATCCTCTAATGACCCAACCTTAGTGAAACATGCACGAAAAGATGATCCTCATCCTCAAACTCTAGAGGTCATCTGCGTTGATCAACATATGATTTCTAATGAGACTGTGCTATATCCATTTACTTCTGAACCAATAGGACCTGATCAAAATAATCTTACATGAGACATAGTCCCAATAAAGCTGTCTTTCCTACCTCTATCCAACATAGGGGAGAACAACATGGCCTACCAAATAAATTCTCATAAGCATCCATCTGAATAGTGTTCAAATAATTATTATTGTATGAAAACTCCACCAAGGAACTTTTCCACTCCTAAGAGACCTTGAAATCATGTAGGCCTAATCATAGCAAGTCATATAGCACCTATATCTTATGCTCTCACTCTCTACTAGTCCGAGGGTGGTATGTTACACTCAAAATTACATATATACCCTACACCCTCTATAAACACTACCAGAAATGAGACATAAATTGGGAATCCCTATCAAAAACGATAATTCATGGGACCCCATATAGTCATAACACCTTGCAGATGTAAAACTTCCCAAGATCATCCACACTAAAGATCTCCTTGATTAATAAGAAATGAATGACCTTTTTAAGCCTTCCAAAAAACCCACAAAACATTGTTACCTCGAGGCGACCTAAGTAAACAAGTCACAAAATCAATCACGAAAACTTCCAATTTCCACTCCAGAATAGGTAACTGTTGTAAAATCCAATATTTTCACAGATGTTCTTCTATCACCTACTGACATGTAAAACACCTCATAACAGAACTAGAAACTTTTTTCTTCATACCTATCCACCAATCCTGATGGAACAATTCATAATACATCTTGGTGACCATGGGATGCACTGCTTAAGTAGAAGCATAAATCTCTCACATCATCTCATCATGTATATCCACTGGAACCCAAAAATATCCATAGATACGCAAGATATCACCATCTATTACCATTCAACTAGAAAAAGGGTTGTCACTTTCCATGCACCGATGTATAAGAAGAACTTAAGAATATGATTTCTCCCTCATCCTAACATTGTCCAATGGGGTATAGACCACAACTAAGGATGAAATATATGTCTTCTCTTGTCCATCATGCATCTTAAAATGTATCTTAGTGAACAAAACCATAATCTTCCACTTACTGTAGGCCTACTTCATTTATTGTACATGATTCCTTCTAGTCAATGCATCAGGCACTACATTTCCTCTTCTAGTTCTGTAGGCATTCTTGAAGTTGAATTAATATTGGTACTCCACCCACCTTTTCTACCTCATATTTAAATCATGCTTCATAATGATATACATGAGGATTTTTTGGTCTATGTATACCAAAAATCACTCTCCCAATAAATATTATGTCCACAATCCCTACATGTGTAAAAATACAGATAACTTCATATCATGTATGAGGTAATTCCTCCAATGAGGCCTCAATTTTCGAGACACATATGCCACAACTCGATCCCCCAGCATCAGCACTGCCCCAGCCTAATATCTAACAAATCATCGTAAACTGTGTAACTCATGGCTTGCTCTAGTAGTATTAGGACTATTGCTGATGTCATCCTCCCATTCAACTCCTAAAAGGGTTTCTCTAAAGAATTTAATCACTCAATATTCATGCCCTTTTAGTCAAGCCTATCAACAGTTCTTATAAGCATGAGAATCCCAATATAGAACACCTATAGTAACCAGCTAGCCCTATGAATCTCCATATTTCAAAAAACATATTGGGATGTTTTTAAGAAACTATATATTTCACTTTATCTTGGTCCAATGATACTCCAGTCTCTGTGATGATGTGATCTATGATGTTTATTTGACCCATCCAAATTGGCACCCTACGAGCTTAGTATATAATGGATTATCTCTTAGTATATTCAAAATTATACCAAGATGGTTGGCATGATACTTTTGATTTTGAGAATGCACAAATATATCATCCATGAAAACCACCACCAAAATAATCCAAGCGTGTATGGAACACTTGGTTAATCAACTCTCGGAAAACTGCTGGCGCATTCATGAGACTGAAATACATGACCAGATATTCGTATTGAACATACATACTAAAAAAGGCTATATGCGGTGTGTCTGGAGGTTGATCATGGACTAGGTGATATCCTAGCATCAATTCAATTTTCAAGAACACTCGACAGCTAAAATATGATCAAACATATCATCTATCTATGGAAAGGAATTTTGGTTTTTAACAGTCACGTGGTCCAGTTTCCAATAATCCACACAATGCCTAAGGTCAACATCTAACTTTTTTATAAAAAGGACCAGAGAACCCCATGGAGAAGTAGTAGGTATGATAAATCCCATTACCTCCATATCCTATAACTATTTTTCGAGCTCCAATAACTCTATCATAGCCATGTTGTAGGGAGGAATGGATACCGGTGAAACTCATTACACATTCTAGATGGGGAACTCCACCTCTATCTTAGGAGGTTACCCATAAAAGATATTGGGAATGTAAAAACCTAGATTTTCCTGGACCTTTACATTTTGAAAAACTAGTGTTTCTTGTGTTATTTGGGGAAACAATGGGTCATTTCAAGAATTTTCCTAATTTCATGTTCTTTTCTAATTTATCCATCAGTATTTCAGGGGGTTGGTATCAACATTTCAGTGCATCAACATGTTAGTGTGTTGGAATGTTAGTGAATCAATGAGCCAATGGTGTCAGTATGAATGAGTCAGAAGCATCGATGTCGGTGTGTTGAGGGTGTCAGTGTCAGTGAGTTGGGATGTCGGTAGGTCAGGGTGTCATCATGTAAGAGCATTGGTATGTCGATGCGTTAGTAGTTCTTTTAATCGGTAGCTCAACATCGGTAGCTCAGTTCCAGTGGCTCAGCATCGGTAGGTCACATCGATAGCTCAACTATCAGTGGCTCAATGTTGGTGACTCACCCATATGTGACTCACCCATCATTGATGCACCCATTAGTGACTCACCCATCTGTGACTCACCCATTGGTGACTCTCCCATTGGAGACTCATTTTCACTTTTCCCAATTTTTCATAGTTTTATTGTTTCACCCCTCATATATCTTATTTTACGTAAACATGTTTAAGGCTTTTTTGAGAATTATTTAGGGAATTTCAAAGGATATTAATTATATGTTTAATATCCTAATGTTCTGGGGGGATTTGAGATACTCAAACCATGTGATCTTTACCATGATTCCACGTTAATGGATTTTAAGACTATTCTTCCTTTAAAATAGGATATGTATCTTTAATGCCTTGATTTTCATTTTCTAGTGTATTTTTTACCCTTGATGCTTCTAGAACCTTCCTCCAAAGATGAGTCGTGCTCCTGTGCTAGAGCCCTCCAGCTCAGTTTTCGTAGAGTTCTCGTTAATTGCACAATCCCCTATTTTTGGTTCAAGGAGAAACTATGATCTGTTGACCATCTTAGTAGAGATTTATTCTACCTATATTTAATTATGCATCATACGGGGTGGGTGTACTATTGATTCCTTTTAAAAAAAGGTGAATCATTTTATTAAAAAAGAAATAAATAATAAGGGAATATGATCAAAAGATAACAGAGTCAATGAATGTATAGGTTTGGAGTGGTTTGATGTTTGATGGAATTCTTTACTTTTTATCTCTAAATCTTGTATGGTTTTTTCAGTTGTATACCTTCTGAAAATCATGGATGTTGGTGGTCTTTTCTTTTACACTGGTGGTGTCCCACTTATTATATGATGTTTGATAATCATCTATAACATGAATTCTACTTAAACCTGTACACATGGTTAATTGAGACTAATACCTCAGGATAAAAAACCCTATATGATCACCCTATATATTAAGTGGATTAAAGAACAATGTTTCCAAATCTGAATACACACACACACACACACACATCCTTTTTATAGGTGTAGTTGAGTGTTGTGATATGATAGGTTTTGTGTGAGTTGTGTGGTGATGCTGTTGTGGGCATAGTTGTGGGAACATGGGTGGGAAAAGAGAGTTGGTTCAAGGAGAAAGGTGTGGGATGTTCTATTGTAGAGATGTGGTTAAAATGGTAGTTTCTATGGGCTTTGTATGTGTGGGGGGGGGGGGTACAAGTTGTGTGTTGTTATCCCATTTTGAAAGATTGGATGATTGTGAAATTGATGGACTTGTAGGCAGTTGTACTCCGTTTTTTATGTTGTGTCCATAAGATTGATGTTGGGTAGTTGTACTGTGGTGAGGTTGTGAACTTGATTAGTATTGGGACTACATATGAGAATTTTTTGGGTAGTGGTGTGGTAGGGCTGGGTTGTTGGAGATGGTTTGTGTGGTATAACTTTTAAGAATGATAGTTGGATGTGGTTGAACGAGTGTGTACAGTGGGATTGAATATATTGTTTTGTTTTTGTTTTGTTATGGTTATGGTTAGTACTTACTAGGTATTAATGGAATAAATTAAGTTGAATCCCTTTAAATAAGTAAATGGAATGTGGTTAAATTAAAAGGGGTTGGGATTATGTTAGGAAGTGGGTGTTGTGTGGTTTTTCATATAGGGGTCACATCAAAAGTGGAACAGTTGGGCACGTTTTTTGGTCATTTGAAAGCCGTAGGTTGGGATGAGTATTTGATTACACATATTTATAAAGTTAATTTCATTTTTATTTCTATATGAACCCCACCATTGTTGAGAACCATGTGCCGAACACCCCAATTTTATGGGGGATGGTGTCTTTTTCAACATCATTGTGAGAGGTTGAATGGCTGGTTAACAACTTTCTTCCTCACACCCACTTCTAGGATCTTTCCACCCAAGAAATTCCAGAAAGGCTATAAAGTATTGAGGATTACAATAGTCCCAGATCCTTCTGTCATGTTTTTTTGGATGGGAGGCCTAGTTGTTTGCAGGCCATGAATGTTTTCCCAAATGTCTTCCGGATGATTACTAGGTGTATTCGGGCTAAAGGCATGGATTTTGTGGCCTATGTGTCTGTGGGTGGGTTTGTGTGTGGTTTAAGGCCCAGGTGTGTGTGGTAAGGTTGTGGTTTTGGGACTACGTATGGGATGAGTTGTGTCATCCAGACGTTATTAGTTAGGAATGAGCAGTTTACCAGTGGGGAAGTGGTGTAGGGTACCGAAATGGAGATATGCTTATACTACTAATTTACATGACTTGTGTTATTTGGTGAGTGTTCCTTGGTGATGATTGGTTTTTTAGTACTCCTTGGTAGTTTATTTTTGGTTCTACTATTTTTTCATAGGGGCATTAGTATGTTCCCCCACTTGTGCACGAGTGGCTCTAGTTTTCCTACTGTGTATACTTGTATACTCACCCTATGTATGTAAAACTATTTTCATGTTTACAGGGTCACTTTGATGACTATGCAAGACTTTACTAGCTTGGGTGTCATGACTATTTTTTGTTACTACTTTGTATCTTATCTTTTGGTGATATACATTGGAGTTTTGTTTAACTTGTATCAGCATTACATTTAATCATGCATGTGAGAATGGAATTTAAATTTACCTTTACTTTTAGGATTTACAGTTTCATGGGATTTACCCTGTTATCTCTCTATAAAAAGGGTAATTCCTTCAAAATTATATGAGATTTTGTACACTTGGTGCGAGTCTCCACTCTTGGGCCTATTGAAGGTGGGGCTCGGGGGTCATTATCTCTCCTTCATCATAAGGAATTAAGGCTATGTCACTTTTGTGTCTCTTCTCTCATCATGAAGAATGTGAGTCTTGACAAAGTGGTATTAGTGTAGGTTTTGGAGTTTGAGATATAGGATTGAGTTCGAAGTTAGGAATAATGAGGATTCCAAGGGATGGTAAGGCAACGATGTTAGGCAATCTTGGTGAGTGAGATAGGCTAGGATACATGATTTTAGCCCCCCCCTGTGATCCGATGAAAGGACTATGAACCTACTAAACAACCAAGTGAGGCATCAATGATTGTATTTTATAGAACATAGGAAAGGTACACGTGTCATAATGACTTGTTTTATTGCGTCTTGAGTGTTTTTGGAAATTTAAAATAAATTTTTGAAGAATTTAAACGAAATTTCCAAACTACTTGGGAATAAGAGTTTCCTATTTACCTTTTCAACTATGGAACCTGGATTTCATCCATGTTTGGTATGAGTATTTGAGGCCAAGAATATTGACCTGATTGTTCAGCAGATGGTCAATCCACATGAGGATGACAACAATTGGAGGAAGAAGCTTCATGCCTTCCAGCGGCAGACTCTGTGAACGTACGAGGGCAACACCTAGGACATATAGAAGGATAGTTGGATCGAGGATCTATTTATCACATTCAGCTTGTTCTGGGATCTAAAAATGTATTGGGTTCCTCTAGAAATGAGCAAGAAGGGGGGAGAAGCACATAATTGGTGGAAGGTTTACCTTATGGAGAGGAAGGAGACTGATGTTAGACTTTTATAAGAAGTTTTAGGTGGAATTAATTTATTCCATGATGAAGGATGAGAAGTAGAGAGGGTTTCTATACCTCTATCATGGGAGTATGTCACTGAGGGAACTAGGGATCATGTTCAAGGATCTCCTATGCTTTCCCCTGGATCTCTTTTCGGATGAGGAGTCGCAGATGAGATGCTTGTAGGAGGCACTCCGACATTCTCCTTAGCATTTTGTCACTCCCTTTACACTACCAACATTCATAGAAGTTTAGAAGAACGGTGAGGTCATGGAAAAGATGAAATCACTAGAGGTGTTTCATGAGAGGGTAGGCATATGAGTACATAAAAGGGGATGGCCCTCAGCAGCAGGTCTCTGGCATCTAGGCCTTCTAGGTTTCATCCAACCTGTTGTGGGCCTCAACAGTTCTAGTTCTGATCTCCTGATCCTTGCCCTTTCCCCATTGGTCTGGGAATGAGGTTATTTGTCTTTGTAGTCCTCTTAAATTTTTAAATCTAGTTCCCAGTTCCTGTGATGTATAATGTGGGCGGGCAGGTTCATCTCCCACCTCAGCAGTAATAGTTGTTGGTCAGGCCTTTCTTCCAGCAGGGGCAACAAGCTCCCACTACACAAAGGGTCGATGGTGTTGGGGGAGGCCAACCTCAGGGTTCTTCTCAAGGACCTCAAACAGGGCGTGGTTAGGGAGGAAATCCATAGTAGAGGGATATAATATCTAGTCATGGGTTGTTACAAACCATCGAGGTAGCAAGTCGACCATGAACGTAGGTTGTTCGAGGTATGGTCACTCTATTTAGTACTCTTGTGTGTTATGTGTTTTATTCAAGATCTTCACAATCCGTTGATGCACCTGGTATAGTACATTCTCTAGAACTTGACATAGAGATACTTCCCATTCCCCTGGTTTTGAGTACACCTATTAGAGATCATACTAGTTTTTTTGATGTTAGCTGGGGATGTAGACTAATTTTGGGGTTGCATTAGTCAAGTGGGGGTCTTCTTCTACTACAGATGCAGCTGTACGATGTCATCCTAGGAATCGACTACTTTTTTGTATTCACGCTGTTATTGACTATTTCTATAGGGGAGATGTGTTTTCATGTAGGGATGACTAGTGTGTAGTTTTAGTTGGTGAGCAGAGCTGTCAGGTGGGAAGTCGATGTGTGGAACCTCTTCTTTCATTATTAGCTAAGTTGTCTGTACAATCAGAAGTCAAAAAAAATGTTATAATTTCCAGGGGTTTTTAGAGATTTAATGAATGACCTCCCAAAAAAGGTTGTGACTCTACCCCCTTGATGTGATGTTGAGTTTTGGATATACTTGCAACCCGATGTTCATCCGATTTCAATGGATCCCTATTGAATGGTGCCTTTTGAGTTATGGGAGTTGCAGATTCAAGTTGAAGACCTGACGAAGAAGGGTTTTATCTGGACAAGTGTGTCACCATGGGGTTGTCCATTGTTGTTCGTGAAGAAGGCATAAAATGGCCTAAGACTCTATATAGACTGCCAGAGACTGAATCAGGTGACGGTCAAGAACCGTTACACTCATCTGAGGATCGATGATCTTTTCGACTAGTTTAACAAAGTAGGTTAGTTCTCTTAGATCGATCTACGATATGGGTATCACTAGTTCATAGTGAATGAGAGAGTCATATTGAAGACTACTTTCAGGTGAAGGTATGGGAACTTTCATTTCTTGGTCATGTCATTCAATGTAACAAATGCACGAGCAGTGTTCATCGAGCTCATGAACTCTATTTTTAATGAGTACCAAGACGAGTTTGTTTTCGTTTTCATTGATGGAATCCAGATCTACTCAAGATCATGGGGGGGGGGGGGGTGGCACACCGAGAATCTATGGACTCTCTTGGAGGTCCTTCCACACCATCATCTCTACAAAACATTGTCCAAGTGCATGTTCTGTACATTATAGGTGCACTTACATGGAAACATGGCATCCCAATAGGGGATAATAGTGGTCCTACCAAAGTTAAAAGCGGTTGTTTCTTGGGAAGCACCCAAGAATGTTTTAGAGGTTCATAGTTTCATTGATCCAGAAGGCTATTAAAATAAGTTCGTACCCAACTTTTCTCGAGTTGGATCTCCATTGAAAGAGTTAACCAGAAAGGGTTAGACCTTTATATGGAGTGAGTAGTGTTGGGAAGCCTTCATATATCTAAAGGGGATGTTGGTTAGTGCTCTAGTGCTCAGGTTTCCATAGGAAGGGATTTTTTGTGGTGTTTTTTTGAGACTTCCAGTCTAGGCTTGGGGTGTGTGCTAATTCAGCAGTGGGGAGTGATATCTTACGGGTTTGGGTAGTTATGTCTTCACGAACATAACTATTACACCCATGATCTAGGTCATCGAGTGTTTGTGTTCGTGATGGCGTTGTGGCAGCATTACCTCATCAATGAGTACTTTTTGGTGTTTAAGGATCAAAAGAACATGTGGTATATCTTTTGCCAATGAAACCTGAAATTTCAGAATCAATGTTGGATGAAGTTTCTCTATGACTATAAATTTGAGATCTATTAAACATCAATAAAATGGAACGTGGTGGCCAATTAATTGAGTAGGATACTATAAAAGGATGTAGTTTTGGAATCCATGAATTCTTGGTAGGTGATAGTGGAGTTGGTCACTTTGTGCATTGATTATTTTGAGGATAGTGAAAGGTGCTATCTATTTTAGATGATAGTGTAGTCTTCCTAGGTGTTAAAGGTGGAGGAGTCTCAAGGAGAGACATAGAAGCTGAAGTGATGTGTGATCACGTAGTCCAATGTTATGGTCTTAGAGGATGGTCTGAGGATAGAAAGAATCTAATACTATTTTGTCATAAGATATTTTTCCCAAAAATAATGCATGAAGGACATATCTGTGAGTTCTATATCTCACCCTTGGTGGTACAACCAAGAGTTTCCATGATGTTCAGAGGCCTGAGGGAACAATTTTGGCTGTCAGGGGTGATGCGTGCAGTGGAAGAGTTATTGGCAAGGTGCCTTGTGTGTAAGTAGGATAAGGCATAGCGTCTTGTTCCTAGCAGTCTGTTGCAGCCCTTAGACATTCTCAAGTGGAAGTTGGGTGACATGTCGATGGATGTAATCATAGGAATACCTAGGTTTTAGGGAGGTTGTGATGATATCTGGGTAGTGGCGGAACAATTGAAGAAATAATATCACTTTCTTGTGATCAAAGAGTAGAGCATGGTGGATTCCATAGAACATAGGTTGGAGATGAAACCCTCATTAGAGAAGAGTTAGTGAAAATCATGACAGACATCAAGACCGATAGAATTCATATGGATATCATAGCAAGTGGACTTTTGAGTTTAAGGTGGGGGACTGTGCTTTCTTGATGGTTTCCCCTCAGCATGGGTAGAAGATGTTTAGTAGAGGAAGGAAGATTCCTCCCAGGTTCATTGGATCATCCCAGTGTTGGGAAGAGTGGGTGAGGTGGCATATCAGCTAGTGATTCCACCATGGTTGGAGAAGATCCATGATGTCTTCAATGTCTCTTAGATCCTTCGGTATATACACATTGACTCCCACGTCCTCGAATGAGAAGAGTTTCATATCGAGGATGATGTGATTTTTTTGGGGAGACTAGTAAGAATCGAGGATCATGAAGAGAAGGTGTTACATGGATGGACCATTGCTTTGGCTTGTGTGTTATAAAGGCATGGTGGCCTCAAGGAGGGTACTTGAGAGCGGGAAGCACAAATGTGTTCCTAGTACCAAGAGCAATTCTGAGTTTTCTTTATGTGTTTAACTTTTGTGCTTCTTTTTATGATGTAATTCTTTACCTTGGTCATTATGATATGAGTTGTTTTCCAATTCCTTAAATGTTAGTGGAAAATCCTGAAATTTTGAGAGGGGAGGTCCAAATCTGTAATTGAGATGCATTAATGTGGATGGGATTAAACCCTTGTGGGTGAGTTAGTGCCACCCAAAGAGAATAGTATCTTGATATAGGGAATGGAGTTCCCTAATCAACCTTTTTGGATAGTGAGACATTTGGTGTTTGTGTGGGTTCTTGGGGAAGTGGAATATTAGTGTTTCCATAGTTTTTTAGGATATTTATTTCACGAATGTGTTATTGGAAGTCAAGGTTTTCACTCAAACTTTTGAATAACACAAGGTTGTTCTCTTTTGAGGAGTATCTTATGGGGTGGTTATTCAGACCTATTTTTTTGGGTGAGTATTGAATTCTCGAATATGAGAATAGTTTGAGTGGTATCTGATTTAATTAACCATATTTAATGAGAATTTATTTTGTAAAAAACTAGTGCTTATGGTGTTCTGGGAGCCCACAGTGGCCCATTTCAAGAGTTTTCCAAATTTCTTTTTTTTAGTTTCTCCAATGGTAACAAAGGGATTCAGCTTTGGTATGTTATTGAATCAACCTGTTGGTGCCTCAGTGATTCTGAGGTGTAAGAATCGGTGTGTTGGGAGCATCATTTTCAGTGAAGTGAGGGCGTCGATGTCGGCGAGTTCAGTCAGGGCATCAGTAGGTCATTGCGTTAGTTGCTCAACGTCAGTAGTTCAACATTGGTGGATCATAGTTATTAGGACGCATCGGTAGCTCACCTATTGGTGTATCAAGATTGGTGAATCACAAATCTGTGACTTACCCATCAGTGAGTCTCCCTTTGGCGACTCTCCCATTGATGAGTCATTTGTCAGTTCCCTAGTTTCTCCCAGTTTTCCCATTTCAACCCTATTACATCTTATTTGACATAAACCACATTTAATGGATTCATTGAAAATTTTAAATGTAATTTAATAGGATATTATGTATATATTTCATATCCCAATGTTTTTGTGGATTTGAGATACACAAACTGTGTGATCATGACCATGATTCCACATTAATGACTTTTGAAACTACTCTTCCTTTAAAATATGATCTGGCTCTTCAAACTTGTGATCTTCTCTCCCTAGTGGATTTTTCATTTCCACTTGGTTCTTCTAGATCTTTCCTCACTAGAACAATCCTGATACTATCCTAGATCATTGCTGCTCAGTTATCATGGAGTTCTTATTTCTCGTGTGATCCCCTGTTTTTGGCGCAAGGAGGATCTTCGATCATTTGATAATCCATGTTGGGATTTCTTCTTCCTCTATTTAATTTTGAATCATGTGGGGTGGGTTTACAAATTATTCCTTATAATTAAATAATGAATCATTTTCTTAAAACATGAAATAAATAACAAGGTAATTTGACCAAAAGATAATGGAGTCAATGAAATAATGGGCTATGAGTGGATTGATGTTTGATCACCTATTTTATTTGTAATCATTCATTATTTTATGGTTTTTCTGGTTGAATGAATTATAAAAATTATTGATGTTGGTTTTATTTTTTTTCACACCGGTGGTGTAACTTTTATTTTCTTATTATGTATGATAATAGGTTGTAACATAAAATCAGCTTATTCACATACACTTTGTAAGTTGAAACTGATGATCCAAGATGAAAACCCTTGTATGATCACCCCTATTTATCATGTGGATTAATGAACAATGTTTCCAAATATGAATATATATATATATACATCCTATTGATAGGTTTTGGTAATTTTTGTGTTCAGTTGGGTTTTGTGTGAGTTGTGTGGTGCTGCTATTCGGGGTACAATTATTGGAACATGGGTAGACAAATGAGTTGGTTCTGTGAGAAGGGTGTAGGACGTTGTGAAATAGAGATGTAGTTAAAATTGTAGTTACTTTGGGATTTGGGTATGGGGTTGTACAGTTGGTGTGTTCGTATCCCAGTTTGAGAGACTGACTAACTACGGAATAGATGGACTTGTAGGCAGTTTGACTACCTTTGTTGTGTTGTGGCCATAAGTGTGATGTTGGGAAGTGGGACTATGGTGGGGTTATGAAATTATTTTTTAATGGAACTACATCTAGGAATTTTTTGGGCAACGAAGCTATAAGGATGGGTTGGGATAGAAGGTTTGTGAATTATAACATTGAATAATGATATTTGATAGTAGTTGATCAGGGGTGTGCAGTAGGACTGCAAAGCTGGTTTTGTTGTTGTTTTGGTATAGTTATGGTTGGTAGTTACCTGGCAGTGATGGAATAAATTAAGGTGAATCCCCTTAGAGAAATAAATGGAACGGGGTAAAATGTAAAGGGGTTGGATTTATTATTGGCAGTGGGTGTTGTGTGGTTGTTCATATAGGGGTAACCACAAAATTGGTACTAGTGAACTAGCTTTTTGGTTGTTTTAAACTCATAGGTTGGGATAAGGATTTGAATACCTATATGTATAAATTTATATTTCTTGTGATTTCTATATTATTCCCACCCTTATCGATCAACATGTTCCGAACACCCGTATTTCATGAGGGAGGGTGTCTTTCCCAACATCACGGTGGGAGGATTGATGGCTGGTTACTAACATACTTCCTCACACCCTCTTCTGGGTTCTTAACACTCGAAAATATCTAGGCATCCTATAATGGTTTGAGGGTTATCATTATCCCAGATCTTTTGAGCAGGTTTGTTGTGGATGAGAGGCCTAAGATTTTGTGGGCCTGGATTTTTCCCAAGTGTCTTCATGAGGAGTAACATGTGTCTTCAAGCAAGAAGAGTGGTTGTTGTGGCCCAAGTGTCTATGGTATGGACTATATGTGGTTTGGGGCCAAGGTGTGTGGGGGTAGGATGTGGATATGGGACAATGTATGGGAAGATTTATAACATCAAGATGTTAGGAATTAGGAATGAGTAGTTAACCAGTGTGGAAGTGGTGTGGGGTACCCAAATGTCGATGTGCTTATACAACTACTTTACATGACTAGCATTAGTTTGTTAGTTTGCCCTGGTGATTTTGGGATGGTTAGAACTCCTTGGTATATGCTTTGAGGTTATAATATTTTCTCATAGGGGCATTAGTATGTTCCCCCTCTCATGGAAGGGTGGATTTAGTTTTCTTAATTTCTATACTAGAAAACTCACCCTATGTCTGTAAAAATATTTTCAGGTTTCTTTAGGGACTTGAATACCATGCTAGACTTTTCTAGATCGAGCATTATGATTTGTTGTTGCTGCTGCATAGTCTCTTTTCTTTTGGTACTTTACTTTGGAGTTTTGTTTTACCTAGTATCATCTTTACTTTTGAACATGCATCTGGGAATGGATTTTGGATTTACTTTTACTTTTATTATTTTTAGTCGATTAGGATTTACTCTCTTATCTCGTGATCTTGTTCAATAAAAAGGGTAATGCCTTCCATATTATGTGAAATTATTTACCCTTAGTTCTAGTGGCTGCTGTGAGGCCTATTGAATGTGGGACTTGGGGCCTATTATCTCTCCTTCAACATGAGTAAGAAAGGGCGTGAAACTTCTTTTCACTACACCCATCATGAAAAATATGGGTCTTGATAGGGAAAGGCTTCCTTGAAGTGCTCAGCCATTGGAGAAATGTCCTCTTGATTCACTCCCTGAGCATCCAGAAAAAAACTAGTGATCTGGGCTATCATCCCTCCCAACCTACAATTCATGTGTCCTGCACGGCTCGCCTGAACATCCCATTAACCAATGTGAATGAATGTTTCACACCTGTTGATGTCAATGTTACCCTCTTATGAAACCATTCAATGTATGTGCGATATGATACTGGCCAGTCCATCCTGAGAAAGATTCCAATCCCCATCATCTTGAGGACATAGAGATCCTAGATGAAGTAACAGCCTCCAACCTTTAGGGAACACTCCATACACAGTTGAACATCACCCATTCTAACTCCCAATGGCGTGTCTAGATTCATAACACCCTCAGAAATAAAAACCACAAGAATAAGGATTTTAACCTACAAATAGAGATAAAACAATGAGAGGAACCTATATCAAAAAGTGAATATGTAATAATAGAAGCTAATAAGATCATGCCTATCATTGTAGACGTTTCAGGATCCTAATATTGTTATGTATATTAGACAACATAAGTCTAGCCTATACCATGACCCCACAGCACTATGTAGATACCCTAAGTGGATCCACCATGCTCTCTATGAGAAAATGGTGTTTGGATACCATGGCCATGAACACCACCACCTTTCCCTGATCATCCTACACAGCTTCAGCTCCCAGCCTGATGCGAAGCTGAAGAACCAAATCCTGAACCTGATGTCAGAGTTGACCCCCCTACCACTCATAACTAGAGGAAAGGTCCCTTGAAACCACTGTATGTGTGCCATCATTCCAAATGTTTGGTACTCGACTGGGTTATAGTCATACTATTTTTTCAGGTGGCCTCACCTACCACACGGATGGAAATAAACCCTGATGCGTGAAACCAAAACATAACTAGCACTCACGTCTCGAGAAACCACAAATGGAACTTCTTGTATGAAGATGTAGATCCATGGGGATGATAAACAACACTCTCATGTAATGTACCAATAGATTTTATTAGGTCCCACCCTATAATCAGCACATGATTCACAATATTAGTGTAATAAGCCAATCTGAACACATTGAACTGAGATTTGATTGTATGTCTTATACCTTCACCGAAGCATCTTGCCCTAGACAGCTTATTAGTAAGATACATAGGTGAAAAACACTACATCTCTGTAGAGAAAAACAAGTATTCCATAACATACATTACACCCTAATCCCGAAGAATGAACTCACTTGCACAATCTGCATGTATATTTATAGGGTAAAAGTAGTCATAGATGCAGGACTAGAAATCAGTCCAACCCATATCTCACAACCCGTCAGCCTGGTTCAAAATGTCGCACCAGAGCTTTGCCACTCCACATAGAATATATGCTGCGAGCTTGATCCTCTACTCAGGATGCATCACCAGATGACAGAAAATGACTAACATGGTCTCAAGCCACAACTCTACAGCCTGTGGACCGCCATCTCCTGAAAATGAAGGAGGATGCTTCTACAAGAACACTTGCGTCAACCCATCCAAAGAAACAACACATTTCAATATTCCCTGGAACATTTCCATATATCAAAATAATCATTAATGGAACTATTCCTTATCACCTATGTCTGTAACACCCATGGTGCTTCAGCTCTCACTAAAGGTGGATCATCTGTTAGCTCATCGCCCACCGTCTTTGAAGTATGTTCATGGCCTCCCTCATGGGGTACCCCTAGTGGTCATTATAGTGGAATAACTATACAACTCTAAACATAGACCTCTATAAAAAAACATCAAAGAACACATCTTATAAGATTATGATAGGTTAAAACTATCCTAGAAAAAAAGTCAAAACCATAACATACTACTAAATCCCAGAATATATAAAGAATAGTCATTAAACCAATATAGACTATGCCTCTTCACACTCAAAAGTCAGGACTAGTTCAAGTCTATATCAATTATTTCATGTCTCCTTTTTCATTACACACTTATTAATCTCAAAAAATCCACCGAGGGTTTACCAATTCCAAATCCATGAGGGCCCATAACACCTCAATAATCCGAAACATGGATCCCATTCCAACCACACATTAAAAAGTCCATTTAACATTTTTATTTCATTTTTTAATCACTTACCAATTCCTAAAGTCCCATACTCCTTATAAATCAAAAAATGACATCACTCTTTTATATAATATACCCAACTAACACAAAAACATGAACAACTATTAGATCCACTATCACAACAACATTTAGTAACTAATGCATCCTAAATAGCATGGGATAATTAATGGCATGTGATTTTTTAACAAGTTCCAATATGATGCATGAAATGGAATACAATCATCTAAATGGGTTGAAATTGAAATATTCCCCACAATTATGTTAATAGTATTTGCAGAAATCATGTGTGTAACCTAACGGTGAAATAAAAGTATCTATAACCATAAAAATCATAAACAAAAGAAAACAATTCGAGGCAATTTGGATTTTCCCTATACGTGGGATAACTAATCCCATGCAGAACTTATTACCTAATTCCATTTACTTTCTATCCATGTCTATTTTCACCTAATAGTAAGGAAATATAGAGAATAAAACCCACCTGTAATACAACTTTGTTACATCCCAGAACCGGATGCCACCTGTTGGGGCAACATACTAGGTTGTCTACCTAGCCTAAAGCACATCTCCCCAAAATCTAGAATATTACAACTATAAGTGAGGGCCTAGGTGAGTAAGAGGGGTTACTATTCCCGCATCACCAGAGTATCACAAGGGAATTGAAAAAAATAGTGGAATCAAAATAAACAACATTCAAATAAAAATGAGGGAAGAATACATATAAATAACCAGAAGTGTCTCACATATAAAATGATGTAGATGATACATGTACCTAGAAATTAGCCAAAAAATTACATGGTAATACAATAAAGTACAAGTATCCCAAAATAAGAAAATACCAAAAAGAACATGTAGCATCACAAGCCACAACTTGGTCCTATGATTCCCAGCTCCAATTCCACAGTTACAACCTATACCGGGGTGCTTGTACCTATCATCACCTACAACCATATTTTCTATTTGGGTCCATGAGGAGGCCCAAATAAGTTGTGGGATAATCATCCAATTAATAAACCACCGAGGTATATATAGTTCTAAAATTAATATCCAGAATTCATGAAAGTGTAAAAGATGTTTGTAGAGTTAGTGGGCATGCCAATGGTATAAGTCTACAACCACTAGCATTACCAAAAAACCCTCAAGGTACCCTGAAAAAGAGTCATATTCTAACAAGGACATTATAAGAAGGTAAATAAGTCACAAAACCACGCCTTACATGCATCAATAACAAGAAACCCACGACCATGCCATATTAGTGGTCAGGAATCCCAAGGCCATACCATACAATGAATTGTAAAAGAAACGGGTTGGATCCACGGTATCATGTGCCAGGGAATATGTGTAATTAATCTCGACCATAAAGGGCAGGATCCAATAAAACCATATAACGAATCCACATTGAGTCTCATGGGTTTCCTAGTAGAAACTTCATCTTGGAACTAGTTTGAGTCCTAGGATCATGTTTACCTCGATGTCCTACGTGAGTCTAAGAAAGCTCGATCCACAAGGTAGCAAGGCCTAAGGAATCCCACAAGATCAAGACCCAAGGGGAGAGTTAATAAAAGGTGTCCAATATCATATTCCAAATCCATGGTGAGTAGTCCATGGAATCTATCAACCCATTACTTAAGGAATGCAATTTAAAGAAAACATTTCATGCGAGTTACCCACTCGCATAAACAAAAAGAAGCCAGGATAATACCCAATCATGAAATCAATTTATCATTATCCATTCATATTTAATTACCATCCCATATTAACCATTTAACAAGACATAAAAAATCATACAGGTATACCCCCTATATCATCCAATTCATTTAGGCCACACTACCAAAATAGGTATGGTGTCACAAGATTTAAATAAGAATTGAGGAAGTTCGTATCTTAGGAAATCTATTCAAACCATTAAAGAATTAATAGGATTATCCTAACTGGGAAATCCATAGCACACAATTCTTGGGTGTTTTAAACATTCATAAACACATGAATTCCTTAAGGTGCATCTCACAGGTTACCTTGAAACAAGCAACATGTGACAATGCACCTAAATAGAACCTATTGGAATCCTTTCTAGGTCCTACATAGCCTAAAAAGATTATCCCTCTTAGATACATGGCTAATAATGAATGTTAGGCAGGTGACATATCATCCAAACACCCAAGAAGCACCATAGAAACTAAAAAAAGTAGAGACCAGATACCTCATCTTGGAAGTATTGATCTCATCCAGTACCATCTCATGATTCATCGTGGTTTAGGATAGATATGAAGAACAGTCCAAGAACATGATATTAGGGCATATGATCCAAAACATAAATAGTGAAATATATTTCAGAAAGAGTAAAATATAGTTAAAAATTAATGCAGGCCTTACTGATACAGATCCAATGAGATGATCTACGACCAAAAAAAGAGATTAGATGGAGATTAGTTCTTGATCCCGACCCTAGGCACCAAATGGGAGAGTTCCATGAGATGGGACGTTGTGCGATGGAAGAGAATCCCAAAAATAGGTTTAAATGGATATTAGATTTTTCATTAAAAAAATTAAAAAACTCATCCATTTAGATTGCATGGTTTACGCACATGGTTTCCCAAACTATACGGAAACTGTGTGTAGGTCACAACCTCCAAGGGCACTTCGCATGATTTCTCCACACGTTCTGACAAACCATCTGGTAACCGTGTGAAACTATTCTTGAAAAACTAGAAACTTATTTTAGACTTTTGAATGACTATGTGGCCTATACCACACGGGTTTTCAATGAGTGAAAAATCAATTACCTCCCCTCACACAGTTAGACTAACCATGCACAAACCATGCACTAGACCATTTTCAACACATGACTTGATTTCGGGCTCCGAAAAAGCCCCGTACAACTCCAAAACACCCTTGATCACAAAGGGTACATATGGAAATTCCTAACAAAGAACATAAACATGGAATTAAAGTATTCTTACCTCATATGACTACCTATGTTTTTATAAGAACAATACTTTGGACATTTGACTTTGGAATGTAATTTTTTATTTTCAAAAAACATGTTTACTGTATTTTAATGTTAATTTATAAAATTAATATATATATATATATGCATTAATCATTATATTATAGAAATAATTAATACATTATTACCTCATGAATTTTTTTAATTCATGATTCACCAAATTTGGAGAAAGCAATATTTTTACTAATCATCTAAAAATTGAATTATTTCATAAAAATAACAAAAAATAACTCTTGGATAAATTTGAAATGAAAATTTCTAAAATGTATTTAATTATTTCACACTAATTTTATAAAATAGAATATTTTAATTTCACTATATATTTTTTTATTTTATTAAATACATTTGAATAATGTTTATTGAGAAATTTCTTATATTATATTTTATTTTTTACTCTTGTTAATTTTTTATGGAAACATAATATTTATATTTACATAAATTTCTATTGGTAAAAATGATCCATAATAAATTTTATTAATTTTAATTCAAATTATTATTCCAATGGTCATGTTACTATTCTTATTAGTCTGGTTACAATTCCCAATGATCAGGTTACTATTACAATTGTCATATTATGATTCCAACAGTCGCATTACCTCATATAAATGATATACCATTCCTTAATTAATTATATACCACAGCTTTTCTTTGGGTAATATATTTCATTTTTCTAAAATTTCATTTTGTTTAATAATATTGTGTTTTATTTCTATAGTGTTTTTCATGAGAGTGATGACATGAGTAGACTGGGAAGATCAAAATTATTCTATTGTAGTTTTTATATTTTATTTTTTGTCCCCATGTAATAATTTTAGTTTTAGAAAATTTAATTTTTGACTAACGTAACTATTTTCATTAAATAAATAATATCTTATCGGTTTCTTTGTGTTGTATGTGTATAATACTTATATAATATAATATAAAATAACAAATATTTATTTTTGAAATAGTTATCATTTATAAAATTAGGGTCATTACATTGTTACACCCTTTATAAACATTATACTTGATTTTTCAACTCATATTCTTGGTTTAGAATAGATGAGGGTACTTTTGTTTCACTATTTCCTACGATTACCTCATTTTATATTTTGATTTATGTTTCTTCCATAACACTTTGACAAGGTGAGGTGTCTTTTTGCATAGAATATTTTCTCTATTGTCTATGATCTTCATCAGAATCTTCCCATACGAGTGGTCATCCTCCAATTTTACCACATATTGATTTAGTATAAGTGTGGGATTGAGTTTGTACTTTATCTTGAGGGATACATGAAAAACATCATGAACATGTGCCATAGTTGGTGCAAGTGGTAGATGATAGGCCACTGGACTTATGAAATTAAGGATCTCATAAGGTACAACGTACCTAGGTCTAATATTATCTTATTTTCAAAACTACATAACTCTATTCTATGATGGTATTTTATGGGAAATTTTTCCTCCAACATCAAAATCCAAGTCCCATTGATGATTTTCAACATATCTATTTTTCCAACACTGAGTATATTTTATATTTTGTAGGATAGATTGAACGTTCTCTTCCATCAATTTCAAAATATCAAGTATAAGTAGCTCTTAGTCTCCAACATCATCCAAAAAATAGGAGTTTTATATCACTTCCCAAAATAATATTCACATGGATCCATTTTAATACTTGTGTGGATGCTATTGTTGTATGATAACTCAAATAATATGGGATGCTAATCCCATCCTCCATTAAACTACATTTCTAGGGATCTCATCATACCCTCCAGCATAAGAATTGTCCTTTAATAATTTTTATCAGTCTATGGTAGATAATCCGTACATAAATTCAATTCTTTATTCAAAGAATGTTGAAGATATCCCTAGAATATAGAAAGAAGAACTTGTTTTATAGTCATATATGATTGAAATTGGAACCCCATGGAGCTTCACTACATCCTTTACATATAGAATATCATGTTTTTCAAGTAATAAAGTTTCCCAAATAGTGATTAAGGGGTATGTATTTGTTAATTGATCCACTGCAACCCATGTCACAATATTTTCATTGGATGTATTTTGGAGACAAATGAAATAGTCCCCGGTGATGATCTAATTTTCACCAGGATATCAAAAATGGTCTAATAATTCCATAATAATTCAATTTCTCTTTTTTTAAACTACTGACTTACTAAAAACACTGAGGTGTACTCAGAAATATCATTATTCATGTTGTCTACCTTGAAGTGATCTCTAAGATCACTATATATCTTAGTGGTTCTAGGATGGATGAATAAATATGAGATATTTGAATTATCTAATATAACCATGTTTATATAAGGTGATTAATTCAAAATTCCTATATCTAAACATAATCACCCAATCTTCATCAATATGGAAGTCATGAAACTTCCCTTCTTTTATTACATTCACTAATTTTTGATGCTCCAGACCATTCATTTGTTCTTATTTAAACATATCTTGGATAGATAGATAGGAAATAATTTAAGAAGTGTATAATGTATTCCATATGATTATGATTTATAGATATATTCTTTATATATCCATGAGGATAACGTATACTTGAGTCCTCATCATGGATAGAGTAATAAGATTCTTTTCTCCTAAGAGTTTCAGCTAACCTGTTTGAGTTTTTCAAATGGTAGTGAATAGATAAATCATAGTCCCTAATTTTCTCAAACAATATTTATTGATGAATGTGCAAATACTTGTCTTGTAATATATAATTTAAATATTTTTGATATATTGATATTTTATACTTCTCACCACAGAGGTAGTGCCTCTAAAACATATGTGTGAATATCATAGCTCATAGATCCAGATCATATGTCAGGTAGTTCATGTCGTAGAGCATAAGTTTTCATGAGGCATATGTTATCACTTTTTCATTCCTCATAATTATAAAACCAAATAATTTCTTTGAATCATCAGTTTATATCACAAATACTTCTATAATTTATAATAATATGAGTACACATGTATTGATTAGCCTCTTCAGCACCTCCTTACAGTTTTCCTCAAATTTTTTCCTTCCATACAAACTTTACACCTTTCCAGGTTATCTTAGTTAGTGTTCTAGAAAATCCTGAAAAATTTCTCACAAATCATTGGTAGTACCCGTCCATTACAAAAAAAGTATGAATTTTAGTGACACATGTTGGTCTAGACAATTATTTAATTTCATTTTAATTCAAATGGTCCATATAAATTCCCTCACTTGTGGTCACATGACCCATGAATGTTACTTACTATATCCAAAATTCATAGTTTTTGTAACATCCTAGTTACGAAGGCCACCCAGAGGCGGCCTGTACCCAATTGGTCACATTTCCTCAAGCACATTTCCCATAACACCATAGGATGCCGATTAGTAGTGTGGGAGTTGGGTGTGATAATGGAGAAACTATGACCTCATTGGAAGAGTAACATAGTATAAGAGAAACATATAACAATAGAAGAAGCATTAATAATGGCATACAACTATAAATAGTGGAAGACTGAAAGAAATAAGCTGTTGGAGCACATATATAATGATGCATGATACATATGACTAGAAAAACATCCAAACAAGTCACAATGATGAAATAAAGTACTAAACCAAAGTATAAGAAAATCAGTAAACAACTCCACAGCATCACAATCCAAATATTAGTCCAATATTCTACAGCTCCAAAGTAGTCAAGTATCTCAGGTAGATGGGCACTTTCCCTTATCTACACCCACAACGTTATAATCTGTTTGGGCCCAAAAGCATGACCCAAAAAGGGTGTGAGACAAAATCCCAATAGGAAACCACCATGATATTTGTTCATAATAGTCAGTGAATACATATGATAGGCAATAATAAAAGAAGCAGTAAACAGGGAAGTACTCAACAGTAACAATTCCACAGTTTCAAAGCATTTAGTTCCACATAGCAAGTAAACAAAGAATCACAAATAGGAAACAATTTGGGATATTGTCATAGCTTATTCACTTCTGGTCGAACCTAGAAAACACAAGCAAACCTCTAGGAAGTACACATAGACTAACCCCTATGCTTCAGCTATAGTATATAATCTTTTAGGAAGCACTCACTGTCAATTCGCCCTATAGTCTCATATCGGTAACTAGAAGGTGCTTTATGGATGCACTAACATCGCATTCCCCCCTATGGCTTGCATCAAAGAACTATAGACAATCTATGGAAGAACTTACGTCGATTCCCCCTATAGTATCACATCGTAACGAAAATAACGAACACTCTGGATAATCCCTTATGTCTATTCTCTCTGTGGTCCACTACACCAGGTTCTCACATCCCTGTGTAATTCAAACAATCATAGAAATGCAAAGCGTCCAAAGTAAACCATCAAAGATACTTTGCTAACCAGTCTACAACATAACATCAAGACAGATAAAAATCACAACATCCAACAATACTAGGCATGGTAAGTAAACAACAACATAACAAGAAAAACTAGACCAAATGGTTAGAACAAGATAACATGCATGGAAAAAAACTTCCAAAGCATAGAAATTTACACTATTCACATTCAATTAACCTCTAATCAAGCATAAAAGCATAACAAGCAATTAATAGGGCTAAAACTGTAAATCCGCAATTCCTCGGTTAAGGGTGTTGGGAAATGTTTCACATTTAACTAAAATAAATTCAACGAAAAGTCACAAACCACCTACCTCGGGGTTAGGAGATCAATATACTTGAGTATTAAGCCTTGAATCGCCTAACAACACCATCGATCTACAAAAAAGCTTAAAAAATGCATTTGAAGAAAACTTAAGAAAGAGGAGGAATCAGGAAACATAGCTCTAGAAGAAGGAAGAGCATATCAGGTTGATCCAAATTCAATCGACGATGGTTGATTCGATGAACGGGTGCTCGATCAGGGGCTTGATGAAGTTCTATGGTCGTAAAATCTCTCTTGGTCGAACCAAACCTATAATTGGATGGTTCTATCTAATAGACGCGACCCCGATGCGTTTAATGGAAAAATAAAGTAGATATAATGTGCTTTAGAAGTACACAACATGTACATGCCTATACTGGCCCTCACATTAGGCGATCTCTATGTCACCACACATGGTCGTGTGCATGGCCGCTATATGGCTAGCACCCAACTACCTACATTAACCGAGTACACGATGTATACTTATAAAGTACACATCATGCACTTCATAAATTTATAGAAACTCTCTTTTTCCAAAAACACCAAAAAAAGGAAAAACATACCTAAAAGGAATATTCGGGTTCTTAAAAACATCCCCCTTAAATAAATTTATCTTCAAATTTCCCTAATAAGGCAACGTAGATAATGAATCCTCAAAAAACTCCAACTATAGTGATCGTACATCGGCCTCCCCCTCCTAGGTCTCATCTTTTACTCTCCTGTGATACAATAGCACTCATACCAGAGGAATAGACTGGCCATAGATAACCTTCACACATTAATCAAAAATTCGGATAAGATGCTCCTCAAACGAGGTGTCCACCTCTAACTCCACATTTTAGGGTTGAAGAACTTGAGACGAGTCTGAGAAGTTACGTCTAAACTAAGAAACGTGGAAGATGTCATGCACAACCTGGTACCTCTGAGGTAACTATAGGTGATAAGCAACCGGACCGACAATCACCTAAACCTCAAACAAAATGACATACCTTGAAAATAGCTTACCCTGTCACCTAATCCACTTGTACCCCAACCTTGATGTGACATGAAGGAAAACTTGATCTCTGGCCTCAATCTCCAGAGGTCATATATAACGATAATCATAAGACTTTTTTATCAAGACTGTGCAGTAGCCATCCTCTTCTAAATCAACTATATCTAGTCTGTGGTCTCCTGAACAAGATGAGGTCCCAACATAGCTACCTCTCCTATCTCCAACCAACATATTGGTGATCAAAAGGGCCTACCATGCAAAGCCTCATAAGGTTCCATCTTAGTAGTTTGATGGAAACTATTATTGTAATAGAACTCCACAAGTGGTATGTACTTCTCCCAAGAACCTATAAAATCCAGGATACATGCTCAAAGCATGTCCTCAAGAACCTGAATCGTATGCTAAGACTAAAAACCTTTCTGGGGATGGTAAGATATACTCAAAATCACCTATATACACAAAGCCTTCTGAATCCCTTGCCAGACCCGATAAGTAAAATGTGCATCCCTATCTTAAACAATGGAGTGTGTAACTCCATGTAAACATACAATCTATCGGATGTACAATATTCCCAGCTCATCAACACTTAAGGTCTCCTTGATTTGAATAAAGTGTTCATCCTCTGTGAGTCTATCAATGACAACCCATACAACATCATTCTATCAAGGCAACCTTGGAAAAACTATCACAATATCTATAGCGACATCATTCCCCTTCATCTCGGGGATGGGTAATTACTACAAAAGCCCTGCTGGTCGCTGATGGTCTACCTTCACCTGCTGACAGGTGGAACACCTCATCAAAAACTTAGTAACATCTCTCTTCATACCTGTCCACAAATAATGATGGTGCAGATCACGATACATCTTGGTGACACCCAGGTGAACAACCGAAACTGAAGAATGAATGTCTTGCATAAACTCCCCACTTATGTCTACTAACACCCATACATTCCCATGAAAATGCAATATCTAATACTCTCCTACGGTCTATTTAGGAATAGGGTCCTCTTCTAACACTCTTTCTGGTAGGACTAGGCCTTCTGAATCTGATAGCTGCCTCGTTCGCAGTCGATCAAGAAGTGTTGAGGTAACAAATACAGAAGAAAGAGAAGTATTCCCCTGTCTGTTGTGCACCTCCAAATTCATCTTAGAGAATAGATCCATAAGCTTCCACTCACTTTTAGCCTCCTGAACTTCCTGCACTTGAGTTTTCTTGGTCAGTCCATCAACCACAACATTTCCTTTCACAGGTGTGTAGGTAAGCTCGATGTTAAAATACTGAAGGTATTCAACCCACCTTCGCTCTCTCAAAATCATGTCACACTAAGTGAAGATGTACTTGTGACTTTTTTGGTCAGTGAAAACCAAAAAATGATCTCCCAGAAGATAATGTCTTTAATAATGTAAGGCATGAACAACTGCAGCCAACTTGAAATCGTACATCGGGTAATTCCTCTCATGTGGCCCAAACTACCGCGACCCGTACTCAACGACTCCTTCTCCCTGCATAAGGACAACTCCAAGCCTGATACCTAATGCGTCAAATTACACAATATATCTCTTACCCGGATCTAGAAATGCTAGTATCTATGCTAATGTTAACCTCCATTTCAGCTCCTAAAAGGATGAATCGAAAGAATCTGACCACATGTACTTCGCACCCTTCTTAGTCAGAGCCATCGGTGGCACTGCTAAGCATGGGAAGTCCTGTATAAAACATATGTAGTATCCATCCATACCTAGAAAACATTATGGATCAAAGTCATTATTTGAATTCTCCAAGGAAACTATTGATCTCACTTTCTCTGGGTTTACTAACAATCTTTTTTTGAGATAACTTGACCCAAAAAGTAAATTGGGTTTATCCAAAAGTGGAATATTGATATCTTAGAATATTACTAGTTCTCTATCAGTGAACTCAAAACAATATCACGATGTGTGTAAATTTCATGTTGAGTGCGAGAGTACACTAAGATATCATCCACGAAGACTACCACAAAAAAATACAAGTATGGATGGAACACTTGGTTCATTATGCCATGAAAATTTTAGGTGCATTAGTGAGACCGAACAACATATACACATAATCATATATAACAAACATGCTCAAAAAGGCTGTAATATGTACATTTGATGGTCTAATGCATAATTGACAGTAACCAGATCTCATGTCAATATTCGAGAACACTTGGGTTCCTTGAAGCTGATCATAGAAATCATCATTCCTTGGCAATGGGTATCCGTTTATGACCGTCAACTAGTTTAGATTCCGATAATCTACGCAAAGCCTGAGGGTATTTTCCTCCTTCACAAGCATGATAGGCAATCCCCATGGAGAAGTACTGGGTTAGATGTAACCCTCTTCTTGTAACTCTTCTAACTACTTATTGAGCTCTTCCAAATCAGGTATATCCATCCTATATAGAGGAATGGACACTAGTGCCACTCATGTCACGAGCTAAATAGAAAAGTCTACCTCACGCTCTGGAGGCTGACATGAAAATTCCTCTTGAAATACATCCCTGAAACGATCCACCACTAGAAAAAAGTATACCTGTGAAGTCCCCTGGTCATCCAGATAATGACTAGTAATCTGGGCTATAACTCCTCTCAACCCAAGATACTCAGGACCTGCTCTACTCGCCTAGACATACCATTCATAATTATTAATAAACGATCTACCATCTGGTGATGTGAAACTCACCCTACGATGATAGAAATAAACTATATCCCAAAAGGGAACTAGCCAATCCATTCTGAGAATGACATCATAGCCTGCCATCTCTAGGACAGAGAGGTCCCAGAAGAAGTGGCATCCACCAACCACAAGAGGGACTCCTTACACTAATGTACACTGGTCATTCTTGTCCCTAATGGTGTGTCCAGTGTCAAGATATCAACAAAAGAAATGATACATAGATCAAGTCTCTCCACAATAGAAACAAATATAAAGTTATGGGAAGCCCCTGTATCAAACTATAGAGGGTTTGGGATCCTTCTCTTGTTGGGTCAGCTCTATAGAAAAAGTCATACCTGCATCACGGCCCTGTGACCTAGCCTGACTACTCTGAGCTGATCCACCCTACTTTCATTGAAATCCTGGTGACTGACTGCCAAGTTATAGAACTCCTCCTCGACCTAAATGACTAAAAGAACTCCAGTTCCCAAACTGGTGAGAAACTGGTCGTGCTGCTCCTGAATGACGATTCATAGAAGAACCCCTATCACCACTTTCATGTGATAAAAAATGGAAAAAATGCTGAAGATGGCCCATATTTCTGCATGATCAGCACTCCACTGGGTCTCTTGGGCAATTTGGCCTCATATTCCTACTCTTCCAGCACTGGTAGCACACCACCTGGCTACTAGAAGAAATGTCTCACCTCCTAGGATCACCACGTGAAGACCCCATGCAGTGATTCCTGTTGTCAGTATGGGGGATACTAACTCTAAATGTCGATCCGACCTGGATCAAAACTCCATAATCCCTTATATTGCGCACTGTGATCAACACCAAGTTGACTATAGAAGTGATGGAAGTCAACTTGATGATGTTCACCTATGATCGGATGTCCTGCCTCAGACCATCCTCAAAATTCCTTTGCAGGAATAAATCATCACCTATGGGAATAGGCGTAAAGTGCTGAGAATATGTGAAGCGAGAATAATAAATTATAACAGAAATAGTACCCTACTCCCAACTCAGGAACTCTCGGTCTCGATCGGCCCTTAGAGTCTCTAAGAAGATGTAGTCGTAGAAGGTATGCTAGAACTCATCCCAAGACAAAACCTGCTTCCGTCCTGCATGTGATATCACATCCCACCATCTCATAGAAGAGTCCTACAGCATATACATCATGAGACTCACCCTCTTATATGGATGTGTATCCAAATTCTCAAAGATAGAAAGCATGGCCTTTAACCATGACTCTGAATCCCGAGGTCCTCCTTCCCCTATGAAGGTGGGATGATGCTGCTACTGAAAAACCTGCACCAGCTCTGCCAAAGACGAGGAAATATGCCTTACTCCACGGAAGGTCTGCATGAACCTTATAAATCCCTCTCAGAACTATGCCTCAACACATGTGTCCAGGAGGATGTATGGTGACAAGACTAGCACAATTGGAGGATCTTCAAGTAGACTCCAATCAACCATATCCTGTGTCTGATCACTACCTTGTAACTTGCGGACAACTGGAGGACGTCTCGGTGACATGATTCTGTATGGTCAAATGCACATCTTTGATCATGATTATCAAGCACCAAAAGTAGGAAAGGTAATATGGGAATAGGAGAAGGAAATCATTCATGTTTTAAAAAAACATCGGTACACGGTGTGTACACTTAACTACACATCATGCTCCCTTAAGACATTCACATGGCCGTGTACTTCTGCCAAAACTGGTCATGTAACACCCCATACACAGCGTGTTGTCCTAACGCATGGCATGTACTTGAATCCTCTTCCCCTGCCCGAGTCCACTTACCTGGATAAGGCACATGGTTCCCCTAGAACAAGACTACATAGCATGTTTGTTGAAAACATGACGTATACTAGACGATATTCACCGACTCGTGTTGTTAGTGACACGGCTGGATGCACGGCTGACACTACATGGCTTGTTCCAGACAGACACAACGTGTACCAAATGATTTCCACCAACCCCAGGTTTTAGTCACATGGCGGGATTCTATGGATTACACTACATGGTGTGTTAAAAAATTCAAACCATGCATAAATTAATCTTTCATCCATCCATGTCATTAGTCACACTAGTGGAAACAAGGACTATCCCACATGGCGTGTACAACCTGTACATGAAGAGTTCCCCCATCTATTTTCCAACCCTGTGTCTTTTCCCACACAACTAGTGACATGGTTTAGAGACCACATGGAATGTACATACAGTAAATGACGTCTACATAATAATTGGTATTTCTTATTGAATAGAAGAACACAAGGCATGTATTCAAAACTACATGACGTGTATTTTTTGTTTTTCTGAACCGTAAGCCTCAAAAACTACTACGAAGCCCAAAAAAACACTGAACTGATCATTTAATTTCCCAATTCTGATTCATGAGTGCCCATACTCCCTAAGAATCAGAGCATGACATCTTATACATGTCATAAAAAGTATAATATATCAATGAACCACCCAATTCAGATCCATGAAGGCCCACAACACCTCAAGAACCAATGTTTGTCATCCATTCAAATAAAACCTTACACAATCCAATACCCTATAAAAAATAGGAATTTTTATCAAGGCATCTACCACAACAACATGCATATCTAGAACAACATCGATCATAACCACATGCAACAACTAATGCACCCAAAATGGCATGTCAAGAATGAATGACATGTGATTTCTAGCAAGTTACTATATAATGCATGAGATGTAATACCCTCATATAATCAGGTTGAAACATAAATATAACCTCAATAACGTCAACAATAACAACACAAAACATTTGAATCACCCAACGGTGAAATAAAATAAACTGTAAATTTGAAAAACCATACAATTTTCAATAATGAGGTAGATTGGATTTACCCTGAACACGAGTTAGTTACTCTCCGACGCAACTTATTACCAAGTACCGATTCTATCCTATACTGGGCTATAGGCTCCAAACAAAAATTCATGAGAAAATAATTCCTCTGATAGCACTCTTAACATCCTAGTTCCAGAAGCCACCAAGAGGCACTCCGTACCTAGTTAGTCACATGGCCTCTAGTGCATTTATCCTAACACTAGAGGCTACCGATTAGCATCGTAGGACTTTGGTGTGATAGTGGAGAAACTATGACTTCATTGGCAGAGTAACACAGTGGAAGAGAAACAGATAACAATAATAGAAGCAGTAATAATGGAATACAACATTAAATAGCGGAAGACTGAAAGAAATAAGTAGTTGGAGCAAATATATAATGATGCTTGATACATATGTATAGGAAATAAACCAAACATTCTCAATGATGGAATATAGTACTAAACCAAAGTATAAGAAAAATAGTAAACAGCTCCACAATATCTCATGCCAAAGCATGGTCCCATGCTCTCCATCTCAAAAGCAGTCAAGTATCTGCGGTAGAAGGGCACTTTCCCTTATCTACACCTGCAACAATATAATGTTTTTGGGAACCAAAGCATAACCCAAACAGGTTGTGAGACTAAATCACTGTAGGTAACCACCAAAATATCTATTCTGAATAGTCAGTGAATACATATGGCAGGAAATAACAAAATAAGTAGTAAACCATGAAGTTCTCAACAGTAACAATTCCACAGTTTCAAAGCATTCAGTTCTACGTAGCATGTAAATAGATAATCACAAATAGGTAACCCTCTGGGATGTACTCACAACCTAATCCCCTTTGTTCAAACCTATAAAACATAATCAACCCACTGGGAAGTACACACAGACTAACCCCTCTAGTTCATCATTAGTATAGACTCTATGGGGAACCACTCACCGTCAATTCCCCTTATAGTCTAGTATCGAAAACTAAAAGGTGATCTGGGGAAGAACTTATGTCACTTCCCCCTATGACCCATGCCGAGGAATGACAGACACTCTGAGGAAGCACTTACATCAATTCCACCAATGGTCTCGAATTGTAACAAAAATAACAGACACTCTGGAGAAGCTCTTACCTCTATTCTCCCTATGGTATACTACACTAGGTTCTCATGACCTTGTGTAAATCAGACAAGCATAAAAATGAAAAGAGGCCAAAGTAAACCTCACGAACTACTTGGCTAACCAGTCTACAACATAACCGAAAGACAGATAATAATCACTCCATCCTACAATACTAGGCATGGAATGTAAATAGCAGCCTAACATGCAAAGCTAGACCAAACAGTCAAAACAAACAAACATGCATGGGAAAAAGTTTCAAATGCATAGAAATTAACCCTATTCTCAATCAATTAACATCTACTCAAGAATAAAAGCATAACAAGAAATTAATAGGGCTAAAACCATAAGCACACAATACCCAAATCTAAAAAATACTTAAAAATGCTCAACTGAATATAACTTAAGAATAATGAGGAATCATGAAAGAAAGATCTAGAAGAAGGAAGATCTTATCAAGGTGATCCCAACACAATAAACAGTGGTCGATTCGAAGAACGAGTGATCGATCAGGGGATCAGATAATTCACACGGTCGTACGATCTATCTTGGTCAAACCAGACCTTGAAAGAGATGGTTCTGTCCTTCAGACGTGACCCCAGTGCATTTAATGAAAAAAAAAATATTTTACACGATGTGTACTTTTGACGTACATGGTGTGAACTTGCCTTTATCTTACCCCTCGTTAGTATGTTTTAAGGGAATAAAAAATGAACTCATAATTCCCATACCTTGTATGAATATCAGTCTTCTTAATATCTTCCTTCTTCACATTTAACTATTGATATCCAAAATTATGATCAATATTTGAGAAGTATTATGCTTTGTATAGTTGATCAAACAAGTCATTAATTTGTAGCAAGGGATACTTATTATTTATGGATATCCTTTTGATTTACTAGAAATTGGAACACTATTCCATTGATCTATACTTTTTCTTAACAAAGAGAACATGCTCACCCCAAGGTGATTTACTATGGTGCATAAACCCTTCTTCCAATGGCTCTTATAGAATCTTGTTTAACTCATCAAGATCAATTGGGGATATCCTATAGTGGAATTTGGAGATAGGAGTGCCTTCAGGTATATGCTCTATTGAAAACTCTACCTCACAATCTTGTAGAAGTCTTAAGATCTCCTCAGGTAATACATTAGTGTATTCCCTAAAAATGGGAATTTCATCAAGAATGATGCTTTCCTTTAAATAAACCATTTCAGAAAAGAATACTTCTCCCCTGGGTATGAACCGCCACACCATTAATGGTTTTTATAAAGGAGATTCATGATCTTATTTAAATTTTTATAAGAGAAAGGGATGGTTCAGAATATAAAAATAGATTTCAATTTCTCAACATTTTATGAGTTCTCTATATAACGAGATCCAATAAATTTGTAATGTAGAATAAAATTATACCATGGTAAGGATTATGAGATTCACATGAATAATCTTACCACATACACTAACATGAGAAGAGTATAACAATATGGTTTCAATGATAACATCTATAAGAGTTCTTAAAAATATATATAATGCATGGTTTAAGAGATTTGAATCAATAATTTTAGAAAACATGCAATATATATAGGAATTTGTAGAACAATAATAAAATAAATTCTTATTTCCCTTCTCGAGTGAATAAAATGTGTTCTTTTGAAGAATCCATTTTAATGATCTACTTTAGTAGTAGTAATGGAATAATATCTCCCTACCTCTAGATTTGGTGGTACCTGAAATATATTTACACTAAAGAACCCATGGTTTAGGTCACTTTACTTTATAGTACACCTGAACCATACAATTGAAGCATTGAACCACATGTGGTTCAGTAGTTGGTGCCTTTATTTCCTCCATAATGATGGTCGGAGACTTCATGTATCTTTGAAATTTAAGAGAAAAGTGGAAATGTCTCCCACACTTGATGAATTTCCCCATTTCTATGAATAAATTACCATGATACATATTACAACAGTTTTTACATGTTGGTGGTTGGATCGTATTTCCTCTTTTATCATTTAAACCTATTCTTAAAATACCATTCTTATCTTCCTATCTCTATATCCATGGGACCATTCAAAAAACTCAATCTCTAATTCAAGAGAACATTGAACTACTTCTTCTTAAATCCAAATTTCTCATTCAACTATATCATTTCATATATGCATTTTTAAACTGCTAAAAAATATATCTATTTTTCTATAATTATTGAAAAAAATACCAAGGTAAATCTTGTAAGACTTATGATGTTTTCTTTCTTAGCGAAGAAAGATTCACCATAATTTTTATTCATCTAAAATAATTCTCTATCCATCTTTGTTTGAGGAGTTATAGGGAAATATTATTATTAAATAATTTCTTAAATACATACCACACAATCTCTTCTAGTTTATACTTTTTCTTGGTGTTCTTTATCTATTCCCAACATTGATCAAATTCTACATATAAATGATATATGTCTATAGGCACCTTTTCTTTCTTAGATTTCTGGATCACAAAAAAGATATTCTCTATTGAGTTTACCCACAATTCCAAGGAATTAGGTTTTGAAGACCCAAAAAATGTCGACGGTCATTGCCATATAATGTAATCAATTGTCTATTTCTCTTATTTGGGCGATGGTGGAAATTCCACATGGTCTAGGTTATTGTTTATATCCTGATATAGATGGAAAAATATCACTAAAATGTTTTGAAATACACTTATAATGAAATTGGGGTTTTAATTCGTAAAATTGTTCCATTGTCCCTCACATGGGTTGTTGGAAATCCTTCTCTTGGTTCTAGCCACTATATAAAATTAAAAAGATTTAATAAAATGATAGTGTTATGTCCACACATACCATATTTTCATAAATCCTTACATAATCATTGTGAACAACGTAGAATAATTTTACTGCATAATATAGAATATCTGAGGAGATATAATATCTTACCCAATGCATTGGAAGGATATATAATTCTAGGCCCACCCATTACATCCTGAAATGCTCATAATCATGCATGCCACACGGAATGTATAATAATCATAGTCATGAAATTAACCATGTAAAGGAATGTGTTTCATTAGGATTTCATAATTCATAAATTTAGGAAAAAACATTGGGGTTCCCAAATGAATAAGGGGAAACATATTTCATATAAACATCCTCATGATTGAGTGATGATAAAGAAACTCAAGAAGAGTCAAAGTTGTGTTTTTAAAATGAAATTCTTTTTGAATAATATTTTTATTTAACTTAAAATTCATGTTGAAATGGATGAAAATGTGTATATCCTTGCAAATATAAGATAAAAACAGTGAAAGGATTTTTAGGTAATATTAATAGAATATCCATACTGATAATGATGATAAATATAGATAACCCATGGAAAAGGTGTTGGGTTTAAGAATCCCCTAACCATAAATCCTGCTTTATTTCAACACATTTAACCCTATAAATAATAAATTTAGGATTACTAAAATATTTAACTAGAATTGAATTACTTAATTTTTCACTATTTATAAATAATAATAATTGGGTCATGTATATTAGTTCCCCCGATCATATGAAAAACATTTTAATATCATGTTTTCCTTAAAAAAAATTTGTTTGATTATATTTTTTTCTAACATCATTTTAAAATTACTATAATTAATTTTAAAAAAATAAAGTAAATTTATTCATAAATTTATATATCATATGTAATTTATTATTTTTATTCTAATGGTTGGGGATTTGAAAATAAGTTAGAAATTTCCTTGTTGGTGGTTATTCTATCATTATCAATAACATTGTCTAAAGGAGGAGAAAGAGAGGTATAAACTATAAATAATTTAAAAGTATAATTTAAGGAATTAGGTAAATATAATTAATTTAATGTTACCATACTTAATAATTAATATTATAAGATATGGTTTAGAAGGAAATTATGAAAAATAGAAGAGAGGTGGAAAACGATAGAAGAGTTGATAAAAACACACTTATTTCTCAATGTTTTTTCTCTAATAAGACCATAGAATTCATTAATGAATGAAATTATTTTACTCGAGTAGGTGTCCAATGTTTCTATGGTATTTAATTAGATGATTTTTTAGATAATGGTATTTTTTAAGTGATGTAAGAGTGTTTTTTTCACGGGTTGGGAGAGGGGTAATTTATACATGAGGAAAGGGGTATTTTTTAGTTAAAATATATAATAAAATACTGTATTCAAGGTAAATCTTTTAATAGTGATAATTTTTACACAATGAAGCATAAATAAATAAAATATAATGATTTTTGGAATTTAAGACATTATATAATTAGAATTAAATTGTTAATTAATATTTAACGTGAAAAGGTGAATTTTTTTAAAGGAATATGTTTGACTTTAGACTTTAAAATGTAATTGTTAGGTTTAAATAAACATGTTTATTTTATTTTAATGACTTATTCATGAAATAAAATTTGTTTTGTCTAATCCCAATTTCTTATAAATGAGTAGTTCATTATTAAATCATGAAAAATGTAATTCAAGATACATCAGTTATAGAAAACCCTTATTTTTACTATTCACTAGAATATTAAAGTATTTTAAAAAATTAACAAAAATTCAACATTGTAAAATTTTGTCGTGATGGATTAAAATTAAAATTCCATTAATCAGAATAATTTTCTAAAATAGGTAATTTTTAATTTCATAAAAAAGATAATTTTTTATGAAATACCTTAGAATATATATATTTTTCAACTATGCTTACATTTTCATTGAGTTTTTAATATTTATATTTATTTTATAAGATTATAATCTTTATATTAAATTAAATTACCAATGATGAATATTATTTAAATTAAATTTTATCATTTGGAAGCCAAATTACTATTTTAACAATCATATTACTATTCCACACACCCAAATTACTATTCCCAATAGTCTTGTTATTATTCCAATTAGTACATTAATATTCCAATGATTACTTTTCATCACATAAATATTGTTTCATTTCATCATTTATTATCCACATGTATTTGTCTCGAGGTTATATATCTGCATTTTATAAAATTTGATTGTTTTATAATTATTTTATTTTATTTCTATAGTGTTGTTCATGGTAGCGATGATTCTAGTGTACTGGAGTGAATAAAATTTCTTCTTATAGTATTTGTCATTTTTTATCCCCTAGTAATATTGGTAAATTTAATTGGTTTGTTTGCGGGATAATTAAAAAATTTTCATTAAAGTAATAATTTCTAGTAGGTTTCTATATATGTTTTATGTGTATAACACTTATATAACTTAATATAACATGAGTTTATTTGAGAAAAATTATCATTGAAACTGTATTGGTCATTATTATCTATATATTTACCTACTTCTAAACCAAGCATCTTGAAACATAGTATATAATTTCCCATTTCGTTTATCCCATAAATAATTTTTCCTTGAGATTCATATATATTTTTGTGCTACATGGTTTATAGATATATTTGAGATATGATGTTCATCAAATAATTATCTTTTTCATTCAGGCACAGATGGAACACATATCCTATTATTAAATTTCAATATACCATCATCATAGATGAAGTCTAACAATATCACACGACTCACAACTATAATTTTATTTTAAAAATTATTATCATCATGTAATGAAATTTTTATTTTCTCCCATAATTATAGTGTGACACCCCAATATTTCAAGAATTCAATATTTCATTTAAACATATTTCCTTTTTGAATGATTGCATTGCATGAAACACTATATCAAAATGAAATAAGACATACTATTAAAAATTTATTAGTTATTATTGTTTTTTCAAACATACAAGGTAATAGGGGATATGAAAATTAATAACTAAATTATGAAAATTTATGTTTTACATACATATATAAAATTAATTCATTGGTCACCAATTAATTATAAATGATAATAAAAACCATTTTGAAAGAATGAAACTACATTTTTGGGAAATAATTTTTATGTAAACAAACACATTTTATCTCAATAAATTAAAAAAAATAAATTTTGGTGAATGATTTTAATTAAATATTTATATATTATATATTTATGAATTTTTTTTTTCACATTCACCTTTTTTGATTTCTATGTATGAGATATGAATAAATCCAATTTTATGCATAAAAACTATATTTCTCGAAAAAATTGTTTTGTCACATATTTCAAACATATTTTAAAATTATTTTTCCCCACATTTAGAAAATGTATTTGAAAAAATTAACTTTATTTTTGAAATCATCCTATAAAAATTATCTTATATTTAATTAGAGATAATTTTCTAAAATGGTAATTTTTTAGTAAATAGTGAAAAATAATGGTTTTTGTAAAGAATTATCTTTTCATTTAAAGAATTTAAAAACCTATTTTTTGAAGATTTGTTTAAAAGAGAAATTATTTTAGTTAGATTATTACAAGCCCAATTTTTGCCATTTTAATCAATTTAATGATTATTTTTATTTAAAATTGTTTAAATCATATTAGGCCTTTTTGGCGGAGAACAATTTTTTCATCACATCTGTGAGTAAAATTTTAATAGAACTTTTCCACTCATATAAATGGAATTTTAATATAAAGATTCCATATTTTAAATAAGGAATAATTAATACTATATAACAAGGACAACATAATTTGTGGTCTAAAATTAATATTGAATAATTTAAAAATTATTTACTGTGGTTAAGGATAAAACGTAACCACTGAGGGGATAAAATAGAAAAATATGGATATTTTTTCAAAAAAATAAATTTGTAACAATATTTAATCATTATCATAACAAAATAATGAAACTATAATAATTGTTAAGCATTTTGTTTTATATTTACTTTCTAATTTTTAATTATTTTGTGAAATTTCCATGTTGTTTCCATTTGGGTTTCTTTCTCCACTTATAAAAGGTCCCCCAAAATCCTATACTAATAAAAATTTCAAATCCCTTTGTATTATTCAGTAAATTCTCAAATAAATTCCTTAATTATATACAAATATCCTTGATTCATTAAATTTATAATTAAAGAATCATAAGAATGATTTTGGTGTAAACCTATAGTAGTTGTTTAAAGAACATATATCATTATTTACTGAGATTTTTTTTTATCCTCCCAACTCCTTCAAATACTATTCTAATTTGATTATATAATAACAAAAATATCTACTATATACTAATATGTTATTATTTTAATGTAATAAACAAAATTTATCCCTTCTTCCATCAAATAGGAAACAAAACAATTGATAATGTGTTTAGAAAACTACGACCCCGAGAATTTACGTAATTCATTTTACCTCACCACCTACCACAAAAAATATAATTATGGATTTAAATTATATTTATTATATAAATAAAATAACTATACATCTATAATTATAATATCACACATACTTTCTTACTTTCCATTTTGTGTGAATATGATTTCATCACTCATGTATACGACACACTACTACCTCATGAAACAATGTGATTCATTTTTCTCTTATGCTTTAAATTGAACATAATATGGATAAATTTAATTAAAATATGTGATATATATGACATAAAAATTAATATATAATTTGGAATTATTTTTTTCCTTTATCTGTTCTTTCTGTCGAATAATTGAAATAGTGTTCGTGCGTAACTATGACCTACCATCTCCATAAATAGTGAATTTCATCTTTATTTCTAAAAAATTTTGAATTATTTTTAATATGTATATAATTAAAATATATTATATTAATATCATTGTTAAGATTCTAGAGATAATGGAATGATGATCAATCTAAAGGGACCCAAACTACCAAATGATAACATACTTGGGAAAAAGCACTTACTATATGAAATAATTATTTAAAAAAGAATTTTTAATAAATGGTTGATAAAACGTTATCAAAGAATAATACATGATATGATATATATTATTTTTTATATTTAATATATGTATAATTATCTTATATTTATTATATTTTAGGTTTTATCATGTACGAAGAGACTTGAGATATGAGGTAAGGAAGATTTGATTCAAATTTCTATCATTGGAGGATAAGTTATGTGTTGTACCTGTCTTTTTATAGGTGTATATACTTCCGCTTTGACATGTTATATTATGAAATTGTATTTACATGATATATATTTTTTTAATGTAATTATTTCATAGTACTTACGATTTAAAAATTATCAAAAAAGTATTTATTTTTTGTTAAAATCTCATTGTATCTCATGATCATTATAATTATATTGATGATGATGGCATAATATAATTTATCTCTTAATAAAATCATGAATTTTAGTATATTCTAGTTATTTCTTAATAATACATATTTTCTATTCATTTTTCTTACTTTAACCACTCATTTAAAATCATTTGATATTAAGGAATAATCACCATTACTTCCATTTTTTGGATGAAAATTAATATTCATCCATGTCTATGTTTTCTATAAATTATTTAAATAATGTTTTAAATATTATCCAATAATTTTTATAATCAATTTTAACCATTTTTTAATTTATAAAAATTTGTTTAAAATGAATCATTTTATCTCATTCTGAATGAGGTGTTTCGGACTATTTACTAGAAGTGTGAAAGAAATAATTATTTCTAAATGTGTATGAAATGAATTTAATTTTAAGCCATCATGAAGGATCTATCATTAAAATATTATTTTATATGTTTCCATGAATATTTTCAAAGAAATGAATCTTGTTTGTTTTAAATTTATTATAATGTGAATTTTAAACGAGAAAGGCTATTTTATTTATGTAATGTTCCAAGTGATCTTTCAAAATAATTTTACATATATGATGAAATATTTTTATGCTAATCATGAATTATAGAGTATATAATCGAAGGAGAATGTTATTTTTATTTATTTTAATGGTTTATAATTATGATTATTAAATTAGTAAAAAACCCGTTCCTTTTACATAGGTTATGATAAAATGAAATGATTATGAAACCAAAATCATTTTATGGTTTTTCATATGTTGAATGTTTTATGATCATATGGAAGAATATTTATAATTTTAATTATATGTAAAGTGGGACCTGTATTTCCTTCCAATTTAGTAGGTAATACTTTATATCTTATGAGATTATAATTTGAAACAAGTTGTCATGCTTTATCCACAATGAGAAATATGTGATAAGGCCTAGTACATCATGTTTGATAGTATTTTAGGTAAAATTGAAAATATAAATGGTATTTATATCTATTTTGGTTCCATAAATTTATGACCTGATATTATGGATCATAAATTATGATAATCTCAAAATCTTATTAATCATGTCTTTTTAAATGATAATATTTTTTCCATGACTCGGGTTTAAATCATAAATAGATTGGGTATGAACACTGTCTATTTTGTTTATGATGTCATACCATTACTCTTACCTCATGATTTCTTATGATCATATAATGATATCCCAATTTTTTAATATTTTTGAGAATATATTCTCAAACATTTTGATGTTTCCTTATCCCATGTTAGAAATAATAGTTACATATTGGGAATGTTTATGAGGAGTAAAAATGGGCGAATATATTTGTGGGAGATGTTGAATATATTATATTAAATTATATAAATGTGTACCTATTTTCTAAAAAAATACATTATTTTTCTCAAATTATTATTTTTGAAATGTTATAAATAATTTCTAAAAAATATGTGATTTTTATGTGTGAAAAGGTGTGTTAATTTTAGTTGGTATTATATAAAGGTGTAGTAAACCATAGAAAACTATGATGATAAATATTTAGTGATATATCTAGGGATATCAGTGAGGATATTTATAGGGAAATGTTAATTTATATAAAAATTTCCTAAAATATTTGGTTAATGATAAAGTGAGTTGTTTCCAAGTAATTATATGCATGTATGGATACTAAAAGTGGATGTGGCTCTAGAAAAATTATACCTATGGGAAAGAATTATGAAAATGTGTCATTGAGTTGGAATCAATAAACAAATATGTCACGACCCATCCTAGGGACCCGTGCCGTGACTACCCCAAGACTGCCTTCCATAGGCCAGGGGCTGGCGACTAGAAACAAAGGCGTAACTCCTGATAAAAAGGGAATGCATTGCCTTTATAACGTAACAAATACCACAGAGTAAGCAAGTAGAAGGAAACACTATGTAAAATGAGTACAAAGTAAGTGCGGAAAGTAAATGGGCCAGAATACAATCCCAAACTGAAAGTAAAGTACAATTGGAAAGAAAGTACAACAACTGAAAAGTAAAGAAGCTACGTCGAGCCGTCCGTCAGAAATCCCACCTGAAGGGTGGGTACAGATAGTCTCCTCAACTCCTCGAGTCCAACCGTCCGCTCCGTGTACGTCCCGCACAGTGCTCCACCTCCAGCTACCATCTCACTCCACGAGCCTCAACCAAGATCAGTGTTGTCCGTCGTCTGTATCCAACACAACATAGTACGGGCATATCCCATGTAGGGGTGAGTATACGCTACTCAGTAGGGACCCCGAAACCCCAGAAGGTCTCCCAGAATCCACAAAGGATAATCCACAATGGAAAGATACAATCATGAAGTAACATCCAACACTACTTAGGTATTTCCCATACATATACCTAAGTCATCAATTCTAGTTCTGCTCCAACATCCGAGACTATGTTTGATCACATCCACAAAGGATAGTACAAAAAAATCCACACAAGAAAGAACAAAACAATCCACAAAGTAAAACAAGTCAATCATATTGAAGATAATGATTGAAAGGAAATACTTAGCTCACACAGGTATACTTCGTCATAAGGTGATAGAGATGATCAGATGTAGCCACTGATTCATCTATGTTGGGACCCACGTAGGATACTAAAACCAGCTAAGCTGTCGGACCCACGTAAGGTACAAGACCAGCTACTTTGCCAGACCCACGTAGGATACAAGAACAGAGTCAAACACTACCGGACCCACGTGGGATACAAGAACAATGGTACTGCCAAACCCACGTAGGATACAAGAACAATAGTCATCACCGTCGAACTGACAAAGGATTTCAGTACGGTTGTCATCGCTGTCGAACCCACAAAGGATTTCAGTTATGTCGTTGTCGCTGCCGAACCCACAGAGGATTTCAGTGCATTCGTCATCGTCATCGCAGTCGCAGCCATCACTAGGGTTCCCACACACAACATGCTCATTCCCGGGAGGGTCTGCTTCACGAGCCAAGGGGTCGATACGTCAATTGACATGTAGTCCGGAGTTTATGTATCCCGAATATCCGTCTCGGAAAAAGGAACCCAACATGACAGATGATGCATCAATCAGACACCCGATCTGAGAGTTATTGGATTTTTCGTTCCCAGGGCCCGGTTGATTTTTAAGTCAAAACCAACCCAACTGCACTGCATATGCATCCAAAACCTCGAGCGGAGTAAGTCAAAAGGTCCTCCTCACATAGAGGAATCTAGCAAAGTTGACGACATGTCAATCGGACGTCCGGAGATCAAGTTATAAGAGTTTCCGCTCCGAGGGCCCGGTGGGTTTCGTGTTCGAACCAAGCTGGCCGTACCCAAAGTTCTTTGAAACCATTAGTGTAATATATCAAAACGACCGTCTCAATCCAAGGATCACATCGCAACTGACAGTGTGTCGATCAGAATTTTGTAGCCCATTTTACCGGAATTTAAACGAACCTGTCTGGTTTTAGGGGCCTTTGGGACCAGACCGACCCGGCCCAAGACCCCTTAGGTCGGCCCAAACCGGGTCGACCCGACCTTGGTCCGGTTCAGGCCCATCAGGGCGCGGCTCGGCCCAGCAGGCACAGCCTGGCCCGGCACGGGCGGCCCGACCTGGTGTGGTCGGTCCGGCCGGCATGGCCAGTCCGGCGGGCATGGCGCCACGCGCCGCGTGAGCGCAGAAGGGGGGGGGGGGAACTGCCACCCCCTTCGACGAAATGTCAGACCCGCGGGGGTCCGCCCTGCTGAGGTTGACCGGGGGTTAAACCCCCCAGTTTTCTAGAATTCGGCCGGCCGTAACGGCCGGACGGCTCACCCGGTGGGACCAGTTGGTCCCGCTCTGTGGCGCACCGACGGGTCCGGCTGCCCTCCCTTGCTCCGTCGTGGCCAAGGGCCGCAGCCTTGGTCCGAGCGGCACGGCCCAACGGCACCGCGCCCCTCCGCCACAGCCCCGCTCTGGCCGCGACATTTTCGTGGTTCTCTGGCGCGACGCAATGGAGCCGCGCCCCATTTGATGCAGCCCGACTCCGGTCGCGGCTTCGTTCGACCTCAATGGATCGGCGAGATGGCACCACACTTCTTAGCCATGTTCCTCCCTATTCCCGTGCGGTGCCATTGCACCGCGCTGCTTTTGTTCATGCCGCAACAAGAACAACAACAAAGAGAGAGGATGGTTTTCTGTGTTCGTGTGGTCTGACCTCCTCCCGTTATAACGATAATAGGAGGCCCAAAATAAAAGACGATGAGCAACAAAGAATATTCACGAACAAAATTGACCCCTACCTCAAAGAGTTGTCGAACGACGGTCGTGTAGAGAAAAGGCATTGTGGAAGATGGCGTCACAGAACGAGGCTCTGTATACATCATCAGTGCATGCCCGATGAAGGATGCAGTGTGTCACCATTCTCCGAAGAAGGTGTCTCTCACCAGCTGCGGAGAGGTGTGGAGATGGCATGGCGATTCCCTTGTGGTGATGGAGTTCTTCTTCGTAGACTCAGCGTTCTTCGTGTTCTTCGATGAGGAAGAAGATGTTCCTCAAGAGCGCAAGAGTCCTCTCCTTGTTTCTGCACAACGAATCAACCCCCAATAAAATAAGACACTATCTTATTTTATTAACACTCACGCAATCCATTAATTTGAAATTCAAAAATATCTCATTCAATTAATTAAATTAATTGACGAGCATTTAATATTCAAATTAGCCTTTGAGGGTTGACTTGCCATTAAATTGGGGGGTGGGTGAGTTACACAATTAAGTGCTCGTGGGAGGTTTAAGGGATTTGAAGGGGTGGGGCTCGTGTGGTCCCCACATCACTAATATCCTCCCTAGGGGAGTTAGGATGTAGTGGGTCCCACTCCAACCACCATGCATAGGTTAAAACTACTTAGAATAGAAAATAAAAATTATTACACAAATTTTTATTTCTTTCCTTAGTTAACCCATTTTTTTAATAACCTCACTCGAGAAAATGCAACCCCAGAAAAGGTGTTCCTATGCAAATAATAGTGTTGTGATTCCATCGGTACCCTTGGATTTCGATTCCGAGCACCAGTTCAAAAGTTAGAAAAACATGCTTGTTTGTTCACTGAACGTACCCGAGCTAAACTTCGAAAATTGATTCCGGGCACACCGGGCCTCAGAATCAGGGGCCGTCAGAAATTGCATACTCATAAAATCCCAAAGAAAATTATAAAAAAATTTCACTTGAAATTTACGGGTCTTTACATTACTCCCACCTCAGGGCGTTACATCCCCATAAAAATACATCACAAACTAGGAAACAAATGAGGGTACTGAGCACGCATCTGAGCCTCCTGCTCCCAAGTGCTCTCCTGGAGGTTCCTGTGCTGCCATCTGATGCGCACTAGAGGAATCGACCACCCACGTAGGACCCACTCTTATCGATCCCCGATCTCCACTGAGACCTCCACAAAAGTCTCCCCATCGTCAAAGTCCATCTCCCCATGGTCAATGATATGCATCGGGTCGTGCATGTATCTCCTCAACTGAGATATGTGGAAGACGTCGTGCACCCAGTGAAACTGAGGTGGTAGAGAAAAAAAATAAACCACCTCGTCCTTCCTACTGAGAACCTGGAATGGTCTGATGAAGCGAGGAGATAACTTGCCGCCCCGAACAAATCTCCTTAATCCACGTCGAGGTGAGACCCGCAAGAAGACATGGTCGCCATCCTTGAAATGTAGTGGTCTCCACCTCCTGTCAGCATAATACACTTGCTGACTCTGAGCTTTCCTCATCTGCTCTTGGATGACCTGGACCTTCTCTGTCGTTGCCGGGACCATCTTTGGTCCCACAAGTGCTGACTCCCCAGGGTTTGTCCAGCACAGAGGTGATCTGCATGGTCAGCCGTAAAAATCCTCGTATGGTGCCATCCCGATGGTAGAGTGGTAGCTGTTGTTGTACAAAAACTCCACCAAGGGTAGGTTGTCCTCCCAGCTATGACCAAAGTTGAGGACACATGCACCAAGCATGTCCTCGAGAGTCTGAATGCTCCTCTCCTTCTGACAATCTATCTGAGGGTGAAAGGCGGTGCTCAGACATAGCTGCGTCCCGAATGCCTCCTGCAATCCCTTCCAATGTCGGGAAGTAAATCGAGCATCTCGATCGGAGATGATAGAGGATGACACACCATGATTCTGTACAATCTTCTGAATGTAGAGACATCCCAAGATCTCTACTAATCCCTGCTCTCTAATGGGTAAGAAGTGATCCAACATGGTGAGTCGGTCTACAATCACCCAAATGGAGTTGTGACCTCTGGAAGTACGTGGAAGTCCAGTCACGAAATCCATAGATATCCCATACCACATCCACTCTGGGACCTCCAAGGGCTGTACCAAGCTTTTTGGTACCTTGTGCTCCACCTTCACCTACTGGAAGGTGATGCATCGAGAAAAGAACTCTACTACAACCTTATTCATACCCGACCACCAGTGTTGTCTTCTGAGATCCTGGTACATCGTCGCCACTCCTGGATGTACTGCTAATGGGGAAGTGTGAAACTCCATCAATACCTCCTCCTGCAAAGCAGTTGGTACCATGGTACGTCCTCTGAATTGGACGACGTGCTCTCCTCCTACAGAGAATACATCAGGTGCCTGTCTTGAGGATATCTGTGCACGCTGCGTCTCACAATCAACATACCCACATGGTGCCTCTCTGACCCGTTACATTAGTGTAGGAGTGACTGTGTGGGAATGAAGAAAGGCTGCTCCACCTCTATCTACGAAGGATATCTGTAAAGTAGGTAGCTTCTATTTCGCCTCCTCAAATAGTTGAATGCCCGTCCTTCTGTTGAGAGCATTGGCTACTACGTTCCCCTTTCCATGAGTATAGACTATCTCAAAGTCATAGTCCTGGAGGAACTTGAGCCATCACAGATGTATTAGGTTCAGGTCTTTCTTTGAGAAGATGTACCTGAGACTCTTGTGGTCAGAGTAGACTGTGAAGCGCTCGCCCATCAGATAGTGTCGCCACATATTCATAGTGAAGTCCACATATGAGAACTCCAAGTCTTGGGTAGTGTAGTTCTGATCATTTTGCCTCAACTGTCGTGATCCATAAGAGATCACTACCCACTCCTGCATCAGGACACATCTGAGTTCTGTACCTAATGCATAGTAGTAAACTATGTACCCTACTCCCTCCTCCGGTAGCCTCAAGATAGATGCTCTGGTCAATCTCTGTCTCAGCTTCTAGAAGCTATGATGACATATATTTGACCACACAAAGGGTTTCCCCTACTTTGTCAAACATGAAAGTGGTGCTGAAACTCTGGAAAATTCTAGAACAAACCTCCGGTTGTATCCAACTAGCCCCAAGAAACTCCACACCCCCGTCACACTCCTGGGTGGCTTCCAAACCAACACTACCTCGATCTTCATAAGATCCACAGCAACTCCCACCTCAGAGATGACATGTCCCAGGAAGTGGACCTCACACAACCAGAACTGACTCTTCGAGAGCTTACCATAATGCTCGTGCTCTCGGAGTGTGTCCAGTACAACCCACAAGTGGTAGGCGTGCTCCTCCTCGATGGTCAAGTATATCAATATGTCATCGATGAAGACAATGACAAATCGATCGAGGTATGGATGAAATATCATGTTCAAGAGACTCATGAACACTGCTAGAGAATTGGTTTTTCCAAATAGAATAACCAAGAACTCATAGTGGCCATACTGATATCTAAAGGCCGACTTCTGCACGTCCTCATCCCGAACTCTGAGCTGATGATAGCCTGACTTGAGCTTTATCTTTGACAACCCCCATGCTCCCTTGAGCTAATCGAAGAGGTCGTCAATCCTCGGTAGCAGATACTTGTTCCTCATGGTTACCTGGTTTAGGCGAAGATAATCGACACACAGTCGCAAGCCCCTGTCTGCCTTCTTTGCGAACAAAATCGGGGAAGCCTAGGGTGAAACACTGGGTTGGATGAATCCCATTCCCTACAAGTCCTCCAGCTATACTCGTAGCTCTCGAAGCTCAGTGGGAGCCATCTGATATTCTGGAGTGGATATCAGCGCTGTCCCGGGGTATATGTCAATATAAAAGTCTACCTCTCTACGAGGAGGTAGTCCTGGAACGTCGTTAGTAAAAACGTCCGCATACTGATCCACCACTGTAGGAAAGCTCGGCCTCCGCACGTCAACTGCTCCTAGGATGTGGCTATCCAACTGGTGTGTAATCGGCATTCCTCTCCTCCGCGTGAGTCCATTCTGCGCTTCAAAGGCTCCCTTCTCACCGGTGAAGGTGAACATGCTCCTATCGGAGCGAACACATCGCACCTTGCTCCTAATACTGTCGATCTGATCATGGACTGTAGATAACCAATACATGCCCAAGATGACATCGTAAGGTCTCGACGCCACTACAAGATGATACCATCCGAAGCTCTCGACTCCTAGAGTAAGCTCACACTGCCGGTTCCAGTGTGTAATCGTCGAGTATGCTCCCGTATGAGTTTCTAGCCTTAAGGATCGAGCCAAAGGCTCCGTCAGAATCTCCATGCTCTGAACAAGGGAATCGGAAATAAAAGAATGACTCGCTCCTGTGTCTATAAGAATTGCAGCAAGGGTCGAGTAGACACAGATAGTACCTCGAATCATCTCTGGTGCACCGTGGTCGTAGGCCTCTACTTCCTGAAGCTGAGCCTGCCTCTGACCGCCAGCTCCCTGTGGTCACGGTGAATCTCCTGGCGGCGGTGGTTGTAAAGCCTCAAAGCATCGCCCACCACCTGCTACTTGGCCAGCCCCTCTGCCTCATCCGCCTTCTCCCTGCAGACCGCCACGGTCGACCCTCAGCCTCTGCCTGGGTGGTCCCTCAACCGTCTGCTGCTCCTCTGTACGGATGGTCGGGCAGTCACGAGCCATGTGGCCCTGCCCACCGCACGTGTAGCACTGTCTACTCCTCGAAAGGGTGGCTCTGCACCGTGTACCCCTCACCTCTGAGCCAGTGTCCTGATGTCGTCCGCCTGATGTTTTGGTCCTCCTGGACCCCTATGACATCCTTCGACTACCAGTTGCAGAAGACTATGCTACATGCCACCCTGCGGTAGGTCTTGCTGCTGGTGTAGGCTTAGAAAGAATGCTCTCTATGAGAAGGGCTCGCTCAAGTACTCCTGCCTGCATCAGAATGCTGAGGGAGATCATCGATGCCCTGATCTCATGCCTCAGTCCCTGCTTAAGGTCCCTTCCCAGAAGAATGGGTCCATTACCATGTTCGTAAAATAGCGCGAGAGATTGGTAAATCTCACAAAGTACTGGTCTACCATCATGTTGCCCAGCCGCACCTGTAGTAGCTCCTGGATGCGCACCGCACAGAGGGTGGCTGGGATGAACTCTGAGCGGAAGAGGATCTGAAAGTCCATCTAGAGGAGAGATTCCTCTTCGTGCACCTGGATCAATAAGCTCCAACATCTGCCTGCTACCGCGTGCAGGAGGATCGCTGCAAGGATCACCATGAGGTTAGCTGGTGTCCCCACTAACCTGAAAACTCGAACTACAGCCTCCAGCCAATCCTCAGCTGCATGAGGGTCCGTCTCCCTGTGGAACTTGGGCGGTCACTGACACTGAAACTCGCGCAGTGCACCAAGGCGACTTGCACACTCAATGGTTGGGGCTGGTGGAATCGGAGGCTCGGCGGGTAGAGGTACCGCTGGTGCCTCTGCTGTAAAAGGGCCCTGCACCGAGGCCTCGTCGCTCGGTGGGCTATCGTCTCACACAAAGCTCAGAACCCTAGCTGGATGTCATTGTGGGGCCATCCTAAAAAGAAATATTTGGGCCACAGTCAAAACAGTATACCTGGTGAGCTGACACAATGTAATCAAAAAGAAAACTTTTGAAACACACATGTAATCAATGTTTTCTTGCACTGAGTCGGAAATCAGAAGTTGAGGTCCTAGTGTACGGACACCTCAGTCGCCACACCAACACTGGAATCCCTGGACTTATAACCACACACAATACCCTTAACACTATTTCTTCACATAGAAGGAAGATCAGAGTCCTAAGTTATGCGGTAGAACAGAGCTCCTCTGATACCAATTTGTCACAACCCATCCTCGGGACCCATGACGTGACTACCCCAAGCCTGCCTTCCATAGGCCAGGGGCTAGTGACTAGCACCAAAGGCGTATCTCCCGATAAAAAGGGAAGGTATTGCCTTTATAAAGTATACATACACCACAAAGTATGCCAGCCGAAGTAAACATTAAGTAAACTGAGTACAAAGTATGTGCTAAAAGTAAATGGGCCAGAATAAAAACCCAAACTGAAAGTACAGTACAACTAGAAAGAAAGTACAACAACTGAAAAGTAAAGAAGCAACGTCGAGCCGTCCGCCGGAAATCCCACATGAAGGGTGGGTACAGATAGTCTCCTCAGCTCCTCGGGTCCAACCGTCCGCTTCGTGTACGTCCCGCCCAGTGGTCCACCTCCAAGTACCGTCTCGCTCCAAGAGCCTCATACATGATTAGCATTGTCCATCGTCTGCTTCCAACACAACGTAGTGCAGTCATATCCCGTGTAGGGGTGAGTATACACTACTCAGTAGGGACCCTGAGACCCACGAAGGTCTCCCAGAATCCAGAAAGGATAATCCACAAAGGAAAGACGCAATCACGAAGTAACATCCAACACTACTTAGGTATATGCCCATACATATATCTAAGTAATCAATTCCAGTTCGGCTCCAACATTCGAGCCCATGTTCGATCACGTCCACAAAGGATAGTACAACACAATCCACACAGGAAAGCACAACCCAATCCACATAGGATAACAAGTTAGTCATATTGAAGATAATGATTGAAAGTCAAGACTCAGCTCACACAGGTATACTTCTTCAAAAGGTGATAGAGATGGTCAGATGTAGCCACCAATTCATCTAAGATGGGACCCACGTAGGATACTAAAACCAGCTAAGCTGTCAGACCCATGTAGGATAGAAGACCAGCTACTCTGCCAGACCCACGTAGGATACAAGAACATAGTCAAACATTGCCGGACCCACATAGGTTACAAGAACATTAGTACTGCCGGACCCAGGTGGGATACAAGAACAGTAGTCATCGCCGTCAAACCCACAGAGGATTTCAGTACGGTCGTCATCTCTGCCGAACCCACGGAGGATTTCAGTGTAGTCGTCGTCACTGCCGAACCCACGGAAGATTTCAGTGCAGTCATCATCGTCGTCACAGTCGCAACCAGCTCTTGGGTTCCCGCACACAGCATGCTCGTTCCCAGGAGGGTCCGCTCTGCGAGCCAAGGGGTCGATACATCAAATAACACATAGACTAGAGAGGATGTATCCCAAAGTTCCGTCGTGGAAAAAGGAACTCAACGCGACAGACGGTGCGTCAATCAGACGCCCAGTTTGAGAGTTATTGGCTTTTTCATTTCAGGGGCCCGGTTGGTTTTTAAGACAAAACCAACCCGAAAACACTCCTTCTGCATCCAACCCTCAAGCGGAGTAATCCAAAAGGTCTGTCTCACTAAGAGGAATCCAACAAAGTCAATGACACGTCAATCGGACGTCTGGAGATCAGGTTATAAGCGTTTCCGCTTCGAGGGCCCGGTTGGTTTCGTGTTCGAACCAACCCGAACGTACCCAAAGTTATTTGAAACCATTAGTGTAATATACCAAAACGACAGTCTCTATCAAAGGATCACATCGCAACAATTGGTGCATCAATCGGAGGTCTGTAGCCCATGTCATGGGCATTTAAACCAACCTTTCCGGTTTTATGGGGTTTTGGACCCTGACCGACCAGGCCCAAGACCCCCTGGATCGGCCCGAACTGGGGAGACCCGACCCAGGTCCGGGTATGGCCCATCAGGACGCGGCCTGGCTCTGCTGGCGCGGCCTGGCCTAGTAGGCGCAGCCTGGCCTAGTGTGGTCGGTCCGGCCGACGCGGCCGGTCCGGGCCGGCACGGCGCCGCGCGCTGTGGGAGTGCGGAAGGTGGGGAACAACCATCCCCTTCGATGAAATGGCAGACCTGTGGGGGTCCGCCTTGCAGGGGTTTACCAAGGGTTAAAACCCCCGGTTTTTTCGGAATTTGACCGGCCGTAACGGCCGGCCGGCTCACCCCGCGGGACTGGTTGGTCCCGCCCTCCAGTGCACCGGCGGCTCGCAGCTCTGGCCGCCCTCCCTTGCTCCTCCATAGCGCGACGACACCGCGCCCTTCCGAAGTGGCCCCGTTCTGGCCGCGACCTCTTCGTGGTTCTTTGGATCAGGGCAATGGCGCCGCGCCCCCTTCATTATGGCCCGACTCTGGCCGCGACTTCGTTCAACCTCAACGGCACGGCGTGATGGCGCCGCTCTTCTCCGCCGTGTTCCTCCTTGTTCCCAGGCAGTTCCATTGCACTGCGCTGCTTTTGTTCATTCCGCAACAGGTTCAACAACAAAGAGGGAGGAGGGTCGTCCGTGTTCGTGCGGTCCGACCTCCTCCCGTTATAACGATAATAGGTGGCCTAAAATAAAAGATGATGAAGGGAAAATAATATTAACGAACAAAATTAACCCCTACCTCAAAGCGTTGTCGAATGATGGTCGCGCAGAGAAAAGGAATCACGGAAGATGGCGTCGCGGAACGAGGGTCCGTATACTTCGTCGGTGCATGCCAGATGAAGGATGCGACATATCGTCATTCTCAAAAGAAGGTTTCTCTCACCGGCTGTGGAGAGGTGTAGAGATGGTACGGTGATCCCCTTGCGGTTATGGATTTATTCGTCATAGGCTCGACATTCATCGTGTTCTTCAATGAGGAATCAGAGTCCCTCAAAAGCGAAAGAGTCCTCTCCTTGTTTCCGCACAATGAATCAACCCCCCCAATAAAATAAGACACTTTCTTATTTTATTAACACTCACGGAGGCCGTTAATTTGAAATTCAAAAAGATCTCATTCAATTAATTAAATTAATTTAAGAGTGTTTAATATTCAAATTAATCTTTGAGGGTTGACTTGCCATTAAATTGGGGGGGTGGGTGAGTTACACAATTAAGTGCTCGTGGGAGGTTTAAGGGATTTGAAGGGTTGGGCTCATGTGGGAACCACTTCACTAATATCATACCTAGGGGAGGTAGGATGTAGTGGGTCCGACTCCAACCACCATGCATAGTTTAAAACTACTTAGAATAGAAAATAAAAATTGTTGCACAAATTTTTATTTCTTTCCTTAGTTAACCCATTTTTTTTAATAACCTCACCCGAGCAAAGGCAACTCTAGAAAAGGTGTTCCTAAGAAAATATCGGCGCTGTGATTCCATCAGTGCCCTCAGATTTTGATTCTGAGCACCGGTTCAAACATTTGAAAAAACGGCTCATTCGTTCATAGAACGTACCCGAGCTTAACTTCAGAAATTGATTTCGGGCACACCGGGCCTCGGAATCAGGTGCCATTAGAAACTGTGTACTCGTAAAACACTAAAGAAAATTAAGAAAAAATTTCCCTTGAAATTTATAGGCCTTTAAAAAATATTGTGTAAATATGATCCTTTCTACAAACCTAGTTTGACACTCTTGAGGGATAAGTTTTAGAAATTCAAAAAATCTTTATGGATCATTATGAAGGATTTGAATAGATAATGAACACAAACAAACCTTGGAAAAACCAATAGTGATGTAAAGAAGCTGACCCTAGTAGTATGGAGCTGGTGCCTTAATTTATTACATTAGAATAAGATAGGAAGAATATCATCATAATGGAACTAATAATTTATTAGGTTTGATAAACTATATAAGTACATGAAATTTACATCAAAATTTAAAACATACAATAAAAAATAAGTTACTAAAGAATTCCATTTTTCACCCTTTTTGTATCCCTGCAAATCAATCATAAAGAACTTCTTTATATCCTGGGGAAAAGAGAATCATTAGAAATTGGTGACCATAGATTCTCATTAAGGGTAACCATAAATAATAAGTTTTGATAAATAAGGCCTAAAAATTTCAAAAAAAAAGAGAATAACTCAAAAACATTCCATTTAATCAATAACATGATCATAATATAGGAGGAGTAAAATATGATTAAATAATTCCATATAAATTATCATATGAGAATTAAACATAACAATTGATACAATACTAGTTGAATAATCATATTAAATTTCAATAAATAATCTTAGAGTGATTAAATGCATAACTCCAGATGTCTAAAACCAATTGGTAAGGAATTGACCAAGAAGCCAATATAAATGAGTATGGAATTGACCAGAACCCAATCTAGTTTGTCTCATGATACCTAAAAATTCATCAAATGTATATATAAGGACCCAATAATCATCTACTAATTTAAATATATTCCACATGTGAATGTGGTGAAACATAAGTATTCATATAAAAAGTAGGATATGAAATGTGAATACTTTAACCACAAACCAAGAATGTTATGAAAATAGTACATCCACAATAAAAATGATCACAATAAGTCAATAAAATATTTAATATGAAATAATAAGTCAAAAAACATAATTAATAGACATTTAACAATGTGTGTGTACATAGATGGCTGTACTCTAATGAATTCATTGAGTTTTCTGAGAGAAATAACCTTTTTAGGTTGAAGACAATTATTTAAATATTCCACATAATTTAGAAAATTATTTTAAAAGAACCATGTAATATATTAAATGAATCATCAAAAAAATAATTATTCATGATGGTTATAAAATCGTATCATTATGCATAAGTTAAAAAAACATTACGTTCATATTTTTTGTAGAATTCATATGCCACATCGTTCCGGAAACAACAAAAACATTCCTTTCAAACCATTTTAATAAATGTTTAACATGTGTAAAAGAATTATTATAAAATTTAATAGAATAATATTAAAAAACCTTTTGGAAAACATTTTTATAAAACATATACATGAAAGAGAAATATTCTCCAATGGAGACGTTTATAGAAAAGATCCTTAATAATGATGAGATTGTGAAATAAACTGTTAACACTTTTTAATTAGTTGAATAATATGACCCATAATAAAAAATTAATCTTTTAAATAACCTGAATATAGGTAAATTAAAAATACTATATTGAATTGGACACATTCACACAATAATAAATAAATATGTGGTGAATAATTCATAAATCCCACAGAAATAAAAGTGAGTTGAAAATCATTTTCATTGGATTTTCTATTAGTTGGACATGATTCAACATCGAATATAATTTTCAAAATAAGGTTATTAATTTATAATATAACCATATACATAATTATTATTTCATATATGATCCTATTTTATCATCTTTTCAGTTTTCACTAATAATATTTAATTTTTACCCTTGTTTTGGAGCTAACTCCTTAATTTTTTATGCATGTTTTGTCATGTATGTTTTGGTTCATGTGTATATTATCTATTTATATCAAATAAATAATGATATTAATGTTATATATATCATATTTATTTATAATAAAAATAATTTAATCATTATTGACTGATGAACATGGAAGGTGAATCTAATCGCATCGTTGAGATGGTAGGTCGTACGTACACACGAGCGGCAATATCATTCCCTTAAAAGTGAAAGTGTAAAGATTTTTATGGTATATTAATTTTTAAAAAATCAATATAATGTCATATTTATTATATATATCCATTTTATTCATAATTATACCCATACAAGTGTGGTGGAAATGAAAACAGATTACAACACGATGTGAAGATGTTAAGCCATACGTACACACGCGCGATGTTTTCATTCTTCATAAGATATATAGATTTTGGAATATGGTTTTACCTTAATAATAATAAAATATATAAATATATATTATACAATATTTATTAATTTTTAATGTAAAAAACTCATAAACATATAGTAGTAGAAGAAATAAACATGAAAGAGTCAATAAAGGCAATTAACTATTATTCGGCTGACTTCCATTAATCTCATCATAAGGTATCCTGATTTGATATCATGGAAATAAAAAACCAATATTACATTGATAATGATGTTTATAAGTTAAATTTGTAGAGTTTTATAGAGTAATATGGCTCAAGGTTGTGTTAATAAGTGATGGAGGAGGTTCTATTTTATAATTGAGGTGAGAGGATCTTTCAGAAGTCACTAAAATATAAATATATAAGAAGCATATTATAGAACAAAATATTTTAAAATTTCCTATAAATTAATAAGGTATGAAATTTTAAACAATACATTATCCCCACTATGATTATTTAAGTGTTTTGTGACTTCTAAATAATTTAATATTGTATTAAATCAATAAAATATCATTGTTTCCAAATTTGATGATATTCATTTAATTTTAATTCAAATACATCATGAAAAAGATTTAATTAGAATAAAATTATATGAAACATATATACAATATCTTATATATATATATATAAAGTATTTATAAAAATTAAATTATTCAAAATATTTCAAAATTAATAGTTTTAAAATTAATTATAAAACATTTCAGTTAATTAAATAAATTTTGTATTAGAATTACAGAATAATTTAAGCCAATTAAATTATTTGTAAAATTTGATTAAAAAATTATAATGAAAATAATTTCATTAATATTAAATTAGACAATTTTTCATATCTTTGCATTTAACTTATGTGGACACAGAAAAGATATTAAATACTATGATCGTTCCATTTGGTAATGATCTTTTATTTAAATAATATATAAGTTATTTTCATGGAAATGATTCCATTAAAAAAATATAATTATATAATACAATATTATGTGTAAAATATTATTTATCCAATAAATTTTTGACATTATTAGTTCATGTTTATACCCTTATCTTATTGTTCCAACAATTATTTTACCTCATTTACCCTTACCGTACCAACATGTATTTTCACTCTTTTATTCTTAATATATTAACAATAAAATACTAAACTAAAAATAGAATGATCATTTTCTAAATTTGAAACAGTATAAAAATAATATTTATGAATATAATATTTTTTAAAAATTTATTTCATTTAATAAAATATTATTTATTTTCAAATATTATTAATGTCTATTTTGACACTATTTCTGACATTGATTTTTTACAATATATATCAAATAAGATATCTTTAATCCAAATATTTTAATACACCCCTAACAAGTAAATTTCATATATAAAAAAATATAACTTTATGTATATAAAAATATATTTATTTCAATATTTTTAACATCATTTATTTGATATTTCCATTAATTAAACAATTTCAGCATCGTCATTATGAAATCCTTTAAGCTAATTATTTCTCCCCTTAAAATTAAAAATAAATCTACATGATGAAGATAAATATTTTATATTTAAAAATAATATTTATACTCAAACAAACCTCATATATTTTCACATATTAAAATCTTTTCAGTTGTTGAAAACTATTGTTTAAAAAGTATGAAAATTCTTTGAGTAAAATATTTCAAAGGTCATATTCTCATAGAAATGGAAATTAATGGTCACATAAATGATAAATTAATTATTCTTTTCAAATAGTACATCTAAAATACATTTTTAAAATGGTTAGTGTCATTTTTTAAAATTTATAATATTATTTTCACCCTTATTCACATAATTTATCCATAACCATTGTAATAAAAATTATTTTTTTACTATAAATATTGTCAAAAAACAAAAGTGATTTATTTAAAAAAAATTAAATTATGATTCAAATTGGGGAATAAAATTTTAAATATTCAAAAAAAAAATAAGTGGATAAATTTAATTTAAAATTAATCCCGTAGAGGGGGTTGGAAAGAAGGTTTGTAAAGTGAAATTTTTCACATTTTTCAAATGTTTTTATTTTCAAATTCAATATTAAAAAGGTGAAAACAACTTAATTTTTTAATCTATTAATAACAGAAACAAATTTAATTTAAAAAACAATTAAAATTTAATTTCACATTAAAAATTATTTAGATTAAAAGTATGTTTTCGATTAAAATATAATATTTTTAACTATTAAAAAAATGAATCTTATTAGGAAAATAAAAAATAATCAACCAAATATAATTTTGATATTCTAAATTCATATAAGAAATTTTTTTTATCATGTATAATTTATAAAAGTTTTAAAATTTTAAATTAATATAAGTCTCTAATTAAAAGCTGCAAAACTACCTTTCGGAAAAATGAAGCCTTTTAGGCATAGAGGTAGATTTTTTAAATTTGATTTATAAAAATCACATTGGATTATTTGAAAACATTATATTTAATATATATATATATATATATATATATATTTCATTATTATAAATTTAAATTTGTATATAATATTTTCATAATTCTGGTAATCTTGTTCATACCTATCATTCTAACGACAAGTTATCTAAATAATATTATTTAGTTGTGTGTTTAGGCTCAAAATTTAATATCATGTATTCTAATAAACATAGTCTTTTTTTTTAAGAAAATCAGATATTATATTCTACCCTCCTTTAATAAATTTAATCCTTATAATTTGAAATTATACTTCAAAAAAAAGTTGATATTTGAAAATTATTTAACGGGAACCACACATTGTAAATAGGGTTATTAAAACATCTTATTAATAATTAGGAAAGGGAAATGTGAATGTCGCCACAAAATTAGGCTTTATAATAATATATCATTAAGATAAATTGAAAATATGGAAGAAAAATATAAATATCATGTTCAAATAGAGAGAGGAAACGGTCATTAGAAAGTTGACTATAAAAAAATCTAAATTTGTGATTGTTAAAAAGCCATTGATTTATTAATAATAAATTTAAGTAAATAACCTTTTTATTCCAAAATTATTTTTCAAGAGATAAGGGATGATCTTACCATCTAAGTAAGCACATGATAAAATAAACTTACTAAATTTATTTCCATGCCATAAGAATAATATCATCCTTTGGTTGTGTTTATATGTATTTCAATTTTTCTTTTATGCTGTGAAATGAATGTTCAAGATGAATTTTTCAATCCTAAAGCACTTTAATTAATTATAATAACCAGAAGTCATTCCTTTAGCCTTTAAATGTTAACTAAAACAAAATGTGTTAGAAAAGGTTATCAAAAAACAACAATATCCAAAGTTCAACTTAATCCATTGCATATATAGTTAAGATTATTACTTGTCTAACATATATCTGTATAAACTAAAATACAAAAAATTTCAAAGAAGGGTCAATAATTTCAAAAATATTCCTTACATTTGATTTTTCCCAAACTACATAATTTATATATTATTATCACACAACAAATATCCGAATACATTTATCACATTTAAACCATAATAGAAACATGTATGCTTCAAAATACTAGCAGAATAGGTAATGTGGTACAATCCTTATATATCTCATGATTCTTATAACCTAATCATTATTGAAAAAATAATCATATAATATAATTCTTGAATCTGGATATAGGTGTATTAAAAATTTCTCTACATCTCTTGTAAGATCAGAAGATTTTTCATGACACATTAGCTTATTCTGAGGTATAATACTTTGACGCTTGGAAACATTTATTTTTGTAGAGTCCTCTATCCTTGAAGATGAATTTATGTACATTGGAATACTATTTATTTCCATTTCAATGAAAATAATAGTGTCTATTCTATCCAAACTCATACAAAACAACCATTTCTTTTATAAAAGTACTACGGTGTTTCTTTTCAAATTTATCACATGTGGGAAAATAATTTTTCTTCTTCTTTAATATATCCAAATTTTTCCATGTTTAACTCTTATTATTAGGATTCCCTCTAAATCAATAATAGTTATACAATAATTATTTTATTTCATTATAAAATTATACTATTTACTTATATGATGAGAATGTTCAGGATACTTTTTTCCTTATAAAAATTAGATTTAAACTATCGAATAAATGACCATTTATACTATTTTTATTATGTGAAATGATGAATCTCCAATTACTTCTACTAGGTTTAATTTCTAAATGGATTAATACAACAAATTAGATCATAAAATTATGAAACATAATGTATAAAAATATGACAAGGGAATAAAATAACATAAATTGAAAATTTATGTATAACTAATATGTAAATTATAAGATTTGTTTTTTTTGGAAAATTTAAAAACTATTCCATAGGGTTTGTTCTCTAATCTCAGTTTTCCTAAATCTATTTCCCGATATTTCTACTAAACATTCTCTGATGAAAATGCTAAGAACCTCAACCCTAGTATCACAGATCCAGTGCCTTACATTTTTATATTATCCTAAGATACAAATAATCACATACCAAAGGAAAAAATTGTTTATTCGTTTTGGTAATCTAGAAACATACTTGAAATTCATATTACATTTTAAAACATAAAATTGAAAATAATTTGTTTATGAATTCCATTATTCCCCCACTACGTAACCCTACGTTTCAATCCCAAATCACATCCTCATATCCATGGGAAAAGTAAAATATATGAAGGGGGTCACATCTAATTCTTTGTAAAGGGAATCATATAGTGGAAATCACGAGTAAATAAGGATTATAAAAATAGGGCAATGTGAATGACTAAAATACATGAAATTTAATCAATAACAAGAACATAATATGAAAGGAGTAAAATATGATAAAATAATTACATATAAATAATCATATGAGAATGAAACATAATCATGGTTATTCAAATAGTTGAATAATATCATGTAATATAAATAACTAATCTCATAAATATGGATTTCAAAATTATACTCATCTAAAACATACTTCAAAGGCCTCGTCCAAAATGTCTAGAAAAATTGGTAAGGCATCAACTAAAACCTATGATAATTTTTTTCACGAGAACTAGCAATGCATAGAAGTGATATAGTAGACCGCACATGTCATTTAATATAATTAATTCTTCATATAAATGTGGTGAATCATAAAAAACATGAACATTTGTACTAAAAACAAGTATAAAAAATGTGAATACATTAACCATAAGCCAGGAATAAACTAAAAATAACACATCTATAGTAAAACCGATCATAAATAATTCAATAAAATTTTCTATATGATATCATAAGAGGTCAACTATAAATAAGTAAAATATTGAAAAAATGGTTTTGACATAGATGAAAATACTTTAATAAAATCAATGAAAATTTTTTGAGATCAAAACCAATTTTTTACGTTGAAAATGTTTACTTAAAAAGGTCATACATTTATAATGATTTTTTTATCTTAGAATAACCATTTAAAATTGTAAAGGAATATTAAAAAATTAATATGACATGATGAAGGAAAAATATGTTCATGCCACATATGATTAAAAAAATACCTTTTGATTTTTTTTTCAGAAAAGTCATAAAGCACCTCATTTGGAAAACAAAAAAGGTTTCCTTTAAAACCATTTTATAAAATGTAAAACAAAGGTAAAATAAACACATTAAAAACTCCTAGGTGAAAATTAAGTCACCTTTTTAATTTTTTTATAAAACATTGACATGGAAGAAATATATTCTCTAGTGGATAATTAAAAATAAACAATGCTGAATAATGATAATATTGTTAAATAAAATCTTATCACTCTTTAAAAGGTTTAATTTTATTTCCCATAATATCAAATGATACATTATATAACATTAATATATACAAATTAATTATATTATATTAAAGGGTTATTATATACACTACACAAAAGAAATAAATGCTAAATAGGGCATTACTCACATAGAAATAAAAGTGAGATGAAAATACCTTACCTTGTGCTTTCCGTTAGTTGAACATAATTTAACCACTTATATAATTTCTTAGTTCATGTTATTAATTTATTATAGAACCATATATATATTTATTAACTCATTAATTAACCTATTAAATCATCTTATCACACTTCTATTAATAATATTTCATTCTTTCCCTTGTTTTGAGTGTTCATTGCTTCATTTTTATATTCATGTTTTGTCATGTAAGTCATAATTCATGTCAATTGGATATAAATCCTTGATCTATATAATTATATTAAGGACACAGAGATATATATATATATATCATATTTATTCCCTATATAAAATCTTAGAATCATTCTTTAATGGTAACTATGGAAAATGAATCACATCGAGACCTGGAGACGGTAAGCCGTACGTAAACACGAGTGACAATTTCATTCAATTAATGATGAAAGTGTAAAAACTATATATTATGTTAATATTACAACAACAAATACAAATTAATATTATATATATATCCATTATTTTCATCATTATACCCATCCAAGTACTGTGGTGAAGAAAAAAATATTACACTGTAACATGGATAAGGTTAGTGGTACGCACACACACACGATGAATTTTTTTCATAGGATGGATAATGGTGGAATATGGTTTTTACGTAATCATACTAAAATATATTAATATATTAATATATATGATATAGGATATATTGTTTTGTAATGGAAGTGACACATGAATACAATGTTTAATAGAAAATACACTTTAAAGAGTCGATAAAGATGATTACCTCTTCTTCGGCATCCATCTTTAAATCTCTTCTAAAAGGATCGGATTTTTATCTTTTGTTTAGATCAACAGAACAATAACAAAAATAATGATATTTATAATATAAATGAGAAGAGGATGGTTGATAAATATGACTTAATGTAGTGTAAATAGGTGAGGGAGGAGGTTTCCTTTTTTAATTGTAGTGAGGGGCACATTTAGGCATCCGTAACATATTAAAATATAATAAGGCTATTCTAGAGAAAAAGACATCCAAATGGACTATAAATTAATATAAGAATAAATTTTCAACCATATGTTATCACCTTTGTTATTATTTATATTATTTATGGTTTTTAAATAATTTAATACAACATTAATGAAATAAAATATCATTATCATCAAATTTGATACTATTAATTTAATTTCACTTCAAATATATCATTAAAAAGTGGGAATAAGAATATAATTTTTTAAAATATATCCATATATATTATTGATCTATATAGTTTGTTATAAACATTAAATAATACCAAATATATCAAAATTAATACATGTAATGTTAATTATATTATTTTTTCGTTAATTAAATAAATATTGTATTAGCATTGTAGAATAATTTAAAGTAATTATATAGTTTATAAAATTCAGAAACATATTTATATAATTTAAATAATTTCTTCAAGATCAAAAAACAATTTTTTTAGTATTTTATTTTTTCCTTATGTGGACACATAAATGATATTGAATACAAAGATAGTACCTTCTATAACTATCATTGATTTTAATAATTCAGAAGTTATTTTCAAGAATAAGTGTCCATTAAAAAACCAAAATTATAGAATAACTTGAAAATGTTATAATATTATTTATCCATTTTTTTGGAAAAAATTAGGCCATAGTTATTCCCTTGTCTTTTGTTTTAACCATTATGTAACACATTTAACTCTAACCACAAGAACATGAATTTTTACTCTTTGAGGCTCAATATAGATTCTATAAAATTACAAAAGGCCTATAAATAGGTCAATGATAAAATTTTCATCCTTATACAATCATTTTTACAGAATTTAATTTTTTTAGGAATTTTATATCATTTAATAAAATATTATTTATTTTAAAGTCATTAATGTCTATTTTTACACAATTCATTACTTTTACTTTTGAAAATATCAATGAAAAAGGTTATCTTCAAATAAACTCTTTCATGTCATCTATAAAATGTCAATGTATTCTATAAAATTCATGTATGAAAGTATTTATCTCAAATTATACTTATTTTAATATTTTTAATATCATTTATTAGATATTTCAATTAATTAAAAAATTACCACATCATTGTTGTCCCAGCCCTTAAGGTAATTATTTGTTCCAAAAAATTAAAAATAAATTATTATGATGAAGATAAATATTTTATATTTCAAAATAAAATTTATAGTTTAAAATATCCCATACATGACCCCCTATTAAACATATATCACTTGTTAAATACAAATGTATGAAAAGATGTAATTTTCCTTGAATAAAATATTATAATGGTTATATTTTCATCCAAATGGACACGAAATTTCTCTTAAATGATAATTTAATTATTATAAATTAATAATACTATTCAAATAAAATATTGGTATGTGTTTGGGAAATTTTATAAAATTTATAACATTATTCTGACCCTTAATCACCTGATGTACCCTTAGTCATGGTAATAAAAAGGACTATGATTCCTATTAATTTATTCAAAAATAAAACCGACCTATTTAAATAATTTTTAACTTATGATTCAAAATATTTAATCCATTTTTCAAAAATAAAAATAGATAATTTGAAAAAATTGATTTAAAAGTAATTTTTTTTGATTCTGTGTGAAAGAATATTTTTAATGTGAAATTCTTCAAAAGTTTAATATGTTTTTATATCCAAATTCTATATAATAATGATTAAAACGAACTTAATTGCATTAATATATGTATAATTTAACTAATTTTACTTTATAAACAATTTAAAATATAATTTTACATTATAAATTATTTTGATGAAAATTCAATGTTCAATTAAAATTCAGTATTTGTCACTATTAAACATAAAATGAATCTTATTATAAAAATACATAATATTCATCAAAATTATATTTTTAAATTAAACTTTTAAAAAATAAAATTATTTTATTCTAATAATATTTAAGTGGCAATATTTTTTGTTAAAACTAGTCTTCCATTAAAAGGTGCTAATACCGCCTTTTAGAAAAATACATCTTTTTAGCATAGAAGTTGATTTATTATTTAATATCTTGTATAGAAAAAAAATTAATGTTAAATGGTATAGTGAATATATATATATATATATATCATTAATATACAGAAACACATTAAAAGAATATTTTCATAATTCAGTTTATCAAGTTTATACCTGCAATTTTAACAGAATGATTATAACAATAACATTTAAATAATACTTTTTAGTTATTAATTTATGTTAGAGATTTCATATATTGTATGATATCAAACAATTTATTTCCTTTTATAAAAAAAAGAAGTTATATGTGTCACATATTAAAAATAATTTTTCAATATTTATAGATCCTATGAAATATTTTCCATGATTAATCACTATGAATAATTATTTTTTATGGTTGTTTTGACCATTATAGATTTAATAAAGAATAAATATTGAAGGATTATGTTGATTTGGTAATACATAATTTCAAATATTTATGTACCCTATGTGATATAAGATATAAGAATCATGAAAAGTGTCTAGAAATTTTAATTCCTATCCTCAACGATTATATGATAAATTGAAAGTGAAATCCCAAAATTGTATGATGATCACATATCATGTCCACGATTCCTCTCCTATTAAACATTGTGGAATGTGATTCATTTAAATCTCATTTTGACATCTAGTTAAATTTTTTGTTATCAAAGGCATGGATTGAATTTCACTACATAAATACCACATCAATGTACATGGAAGGGAAGTAACGTTTTGATATTCCAAACCAACATATGATGTTTTTTTTAGTGTGATGTTAAATGTGAACTTATAATAGAGATAAAATCCATTTTATGTGTCATGATTCCTATGATCAGTTGTGTTTATATTATATGGTTTTGGAGAAACTCATCATTTATTATATTTTAATTCTGTGGGAGTTTATTACTGTCTTTTTAAAATATTTACCTAGTTTTTACTAAAACGTGATATAGTGTTCTTAGTAGAACTCATAACTAGTGATAAAAATATTATAATAATACCTAAATAATGGAAGTAATTGAGTTCAATTAATTGATGAAGAAACTTCAAAAAATCATGACTAGGTAGTCACTCCCCAAAGTGTGTCATCTACGGTGCACTTTTTTTAATAAGAAAGATGGATTTATTAAAATATACATTGATTATCGGGAAATGAATAAGATAAAAATAAATAAAAAGTTTCACCTACAATGTATTGATGATTTTTTGACCAACTGTGCGGTGATCAATACTTTTCCATGATTAAACTCATTTCAAGATATCATCAATTAAGGGTTAATAAGGTAGATATACCAAAGACAACATTTTGTATATGGTATTGGAACTATGAATATATAGTGATTCCATTTGTTCATACAAATACCCTAAAAATATTTATTTATTAAATGAATATAATTTATAAAATTTTCCTGATTAATTTTTGGTAGTATATATAAATGATATTCTTATATATTAAAAGAGTATGGAATAACCTTAAGAACACTTTATAATTATATTCAAACCCACAAGAAAGGGAAAATTGTATAAAAAATTAACAATATGTGAATTTTAGATACAAAGGGTCTGATTTTTTGGTCCATATAATATCATTCATGGGTATATTGATAGTTACATCTAAGAAAGTTGTTGTTGAAAATTTTCTTAGACAAATAATGGTAACTGGGAATTGAATTTATCTTTGTTTTTAACGATAAAATGGATGGTCTGGGAATAATTTCTCAAAAACATTTAATCCGCTCACTATGTTTTCGTGGAAGAGAGTTAATTTCCCTAATAAATATGAATGTGGGGAGAATTTAATGGATAAAATAGACTTTTATTTATTAAAACTTTTCTTACATTACTATACAATGGATAAGGGTTTATAATCTATACTGATGAATCAAAAAAGAGATTGGGAATCATTTTATTATAGAATTATTTGGATATTGGTTATGCCAGATGAAAATTGATGGTCTGTGAGAAAAATTACCCTACTCATGATATGGAGTTAGATTTATTAATTTTCTTATTATTGATATGTAGGAATTATATTTGTGGAGAAATTTGTGACATATATATTCACTATAAATATTCTAAGTATATATTCACACATAATGAGATGAATAAGTGCCATATAATATAGTTATAGATGATTAAAGAATATGTATGATCAATACATTACCACCAAGGGAATGTGAACAAGGTGAACGATGCATTGAGTTGAAAAGATCATTCCAGATTCTCTACTACGAGGATAAGAAATCCAATATTTTCTTATTTTTAAAATATGGATATTGAAATCATAAAGGAAGCAGATAAATATTATCTTGATGAGAAAAATGTTCAACCGTATATGTAATTGAACATTAATGGGGAAAAAATGGAAGATGTGGAAGTATAAGAGGATGTGAAAATTGTTCTTGAGTTTAAAATTGATAGTGTTGAAATTATAATGTTCATTAATCATGTATGTGTTCCATACATACCAAATTTCAAGAAGGTTTTGTTAGATAAGGTTTATAATTTTTCATTTTATATTTTTCATAGGATCACATGGATGTATAGAGATTTGAAAGAATATTTTTCATGGGATAGAATAAAGAGTGGTATTGGATAATTTTTATCTCATTTATTGATGTGTTAGTAAGTTATGGATAAGATAGAATTGTGTAATGTGATGTTACAACCATTACCCTTACCTGGATGTAAATGTGAAAACATCACAATATATTTATTAATAGGACTCCCAAAATATCAAGTGCGCATAAGTTTATTTTGGATAAATTCAATTTCCTTGAAAATTAATCAGAAATCATTGATATCAGAGATGGTTTCTCTCCAGATCAGCTTTTGAGGATATAAATTAAATGGCAAGGATTCATTGAGTAAAACATTATTTTTTATCTGATCAAGATGTAAGTATTATCTTAATGTTTTGGTGAAGACATTAAGAGGACCATGATACAAATTTGAGTTATAGTAAAGTGTATCATCCATAGTAATATGGTTTGTCTGAGAGATAAATTCACACCTTAGATGATATAGTGACATACTATCAAATGGATTTCAAAGGTGATTGGGATCAACATCTTCTTCTAAATGATTTCTCTAACAATAATAGATTTCACTAGAGATGTTGGATGGATCCATATGAAGCTATATATAGAATATACTGTATATCTCAAAAATAATGGATTTATGTTTGAGAAAGAAATATATTTATACATGATATAGATGAAAAAATGGAACATATGGTTAAAACTATTTAGCAACACTTTAGGGAATAAAAAAATCAATTGAAATGTTAGACTGATAATCATCAGCATGATCTGGAATTTGATGTTGGTGAAAAGGTGTTTTTTGTAATTTTTTCATGGATGAGGGTTATGAGATTAATTAAGATAATAAATCTAAGACCTTGGTATATTTTACCCTTCTCTACTCTTCATCAAGTAGGGATGGTTTCTTATCTCTTAGCACTTCCACCGTACCTCTCGCAATTTCATGATGTGTTCAATGTTCCTCAGTAGAGGAAGTACATATATGGAACGTCACTTGTACTATACTAAATGGTCATACCTATAGAGAAATATATTTATTATGATGATAATATTATATAGATTAGATATCGTAGATATGATATTTTTTGAAATAAGACCACTCACTCGGTCAAAGATCTATGGTAAAACCCTCAAATTGGGGATGCTACATGGGAACCGTCGGATATGATGATAAAGATTTATCATTAGTTATTTGTGTCAGATTAATATAATTTTAATGCATAAATTCATTTATGTTGTGGAGGTGGGGGTGGTAGAATGTAAAATCCCAAGAATTTATGAAATATATTTTTTCAGATAATTTAATTTCTTCGATATCTTGCATTACATGCAACAATGATTTTAACCGAAACATGACATACAAATAAAATAATATTATTTAATATGATAGTTATCACCTATATATTGTAATATAAAAATATATTTCTTACATATATATATATATATATAATTAATTCTTTGTTTACAATTTAATTATAAATTAAAATCAAAACCCTTATAAAATAAAGGAAATCAGTTTCTCTATAACTATTTTAATATTACAAATTGATTTTATCTTAATAATTTATAAAAATAACTTTCTGAGAATGAAAATTATGAAAATTAAATTTTATATATTCAACCAAATATTTTAACAATCATTTTATGTGTTTTCTAGGTAAGATATATGATTAAATCCAATTTTACATTTATCAACTGTATTTTTCTAAAAAAATGTATTCACATATATTGTGAACTTATTTATAAATAATAATTTTAAAAAATAATAATAGGTATTTTAAAAAATAAATATAATTTTGAAATAAAAATTTTATATATTTCTTAATGTTATTTTTTCATAATTTTTAGAGAAAACAAATCAATCAGTGAATAATAAAAAATTATGGTTTTTATTCAAAATCATCAATTTTTAACACAAAATAAAAATTAAAATTAGTTATAAGATGGGTTTAAAAGATAAATTAGTTCAATAATATTATTATTAATCAAATTTAGTTTATTTTAATAAATTTAATGTTGATTTTTGATATGAAAACTTTTTATGCATTTGAGGACTTTTTATTTGGAAAACTGTTTTTTGTCCCGTGTACGGATTTCATTTTAAGAAAAAATTTATAATTCAATGAGTTGATTTTGGAAATATGGATTTAAAATTATGAATCTGAATAATTAATATTCTATAATATGATAAACTTAATTTATGGTCAATTTTAATAGAAAAAATAGGAAAATTTAATTACGATGGTAAAGGATAAAACATGTCAACATTTGGGTGAGAATAAAATGATAAGGCTATATATGCCAATAAAACATGTTTAAATTCAATTTTATAAATATTTATAAACATTATAATACTCCATGTTTTAATCAATATTTTTTTATGAAATTATCTTTGCAAAAATTTATCATTTTTTATTCATTTTTGGAATGTTTCAAGTAGTTTCTTTGTGGGTTGCTTTCTCCACATATAAAAGTGAACCCCTATATTATCCTATTCACATCTTAAAAACCATTTGTATCAGAAAAAAACATCTCAAATACACTCCTAAAATATATAATAATATATTATATGACATTTTTTATTACTCATTCCTTTTATAAAGGATATTGGTGGTACCACAAGGAGGTTTTTTAAAGAAGATGTATAGTTTTAACCAAGATGTTTTTTATTTATTATAGAACCTATATCAAATAATATTAATCTATTTTGATAAAAAAATATAAATTTATCCTATATATTTAGATTTTGTTATTTTAATTTCAAACCGTACATCTATCCCCTCTTCAATAAAATGTTAAATTAAACTCGGGATCATGTGTACGACGGACTACCACCTTGCGAACCCATCTAAATCGTTTTCCATCACCACCTCTCAGAAAGTATATAGCGATGGATTTAGATTATATAAATGATATAAATAAATCATAATACTTGTATAATTTTAATATCAGATATAAATATTTTACCATCCATTTCATTAGAATATGTTAATGTCACTCGTGTTTACATTGAACTACTACCTTGCAAATAAATGAAATTAATTTTTTATACACACACTGCATAGAAGTTAATAAGGATAAGTTTAATAAATAATATATATATAAATATTAAATAATAATTATTCTTGAATGGTGAAAAATTATTTATCATTCTTTTATTTAATCCTTTGAAAAAAGAAAACATTGATCATGTGTACGTACGACATACAATCTCCATGAATGGGGTATTTTATCATTCCTACACTAACAATTATGAATGATTTTAAATATTTTTTTCGATGAGATTTTTAATATTTATATTATTGTTAGAATTATGGATATAATTTAATGATGATAAAATTAAAAGGACCAAAAGTTCAAAATGGGAACATATTTGAGAAAACGAAGCAGTTATTACAAGAAATAGAAATTTTAATGAAGAATTGTTCATAAACAAGTGATAAATGGTTATAATTGAATTATATATGGTATGATATATATTTTTATATTTTAGGAATATATGTATAATAAACCAATATTTATACTATTGGAAGTTAAAACTTATTCGAAGAGAGTCGAGACATGAGGGAATTGCTTTTTGCCTCTAGTTTTCTTCTTGGGATATATGATTTGTTGTGAACCTATATTATTTTATGATGTTTTTATTTTAACACCCCATGATTTTATGATTTAATTTCAAATTAATTCAAATTTTTGATATTTTTTATTTCATGAAACACTGAACATTTCTAATGTTATTTGAAATCTAAAAGTTATTTTTTATCTAAACTACAAAAAGATAATATTTTATTATACACAAGATAGAGATAGGCTTGCTCTATATAAGACACTATGTTAGCTCACGTTAAATGGAAGACAGGGTTTTACCACTTTTTGGTGGACCAAATAATTTAAAAATAATTGCTGAAAATTTAATAAATTTTATTTTTCAAAATATACATCATTTTTTGAATTTGGAATTTAAAAAAATAGTTTAGGATCATTTTGTTTATATTTATACGAAATGTATCATTTTGTGATGAATACGGACAAATAATTCATTTTAGTTAAACACATCCTTTCTGTTTAAATAATTATTAATGTGAAATTATATTTTAAATATGTTTTTAATGTCACAATAAATAAATTATATATATATATGAATCCAATGTTGTTCATTAGAATAATTTTTTATATTTAATTTAGATATAAAAAATTATTGAACTTTTGAACATTTTCAGTCAAATAACCCATTTTCACACCACTTTTGTGTGATTAACATTAAAAATAATTTTTTGACATCTTTGAAATGAATATGGGAAAACTAGCATACATGATTATAAACAGTATAATATTTATAGTCAAATAAGTTCAACAAAGTAATTAACCAAAAATATTAATGGATGTAATTAAAACTAATTAAAGTGATTAAGTGAAAATAATACTTAATAAAGGGATAAATTTAAATTAAATTTCAAAAGGACATAAGGTTTCTCAAAAATACATTATCTACTAATAATTCTTACATATCCCTTTTCATTTGGTTTTTATGAGTTATTACGATATTATTCAATGAAATTTAACTATATAATAATTTATGTAAGGAAAAAAGACAAATAAGTAACCTTCCTTACCTTTAACATTTATAAAATTTAGAGAATAGAATAAACTACATAGTTTTGGATATAAATTTTTTTAAAATGTAAATGAGTTCTTTTATCATTGTAAATTATCTTGATTTTTTATAGATGATATAATTACGTTAATAACATAACTAGTTATAACACAACGATAATTTAATTAATAATTAAATAAATAATTTATTCTAAAAACAATAAATGAAATTTAAATTTAATGAACAACCTTTTACAATATTCTTTATATGAATATTTGTTTCTAAAAATATTTGAACATAATATATTTGAATTCAAATTTTTTTTGATATTTTTAAATTAAAATTAAATAAATAATGTGAAAATTAAAATTAATGTTCTTTTACAACAAATGATATTTTATTAAAACAATAGAATTTATAAAATCCTATATTATTGCAATTTAATATTAAATATCAATAAATATCAAATATGGTCAAATCATGGACCAATTTCTCTTTTATAATTATGATTTGACTTCTAAATAAAAAACATATTTAGCATGGTTCAAATTAAATTAGTGTTATAGGGCATTACATTTCCTTGTTTTAATATAAATTTCTAAAATACAAGAGATTTAATTTTGGAAAATTATATAACATATCGATAATTAAGTGTGTGTATATTTTCTTATTAATATCACTATTATTTATTTTTAATGGTTACAAAAAAATTATAATTTTTTTCTGATTTTTATGTGGAGGAGATTTTGATAGACCATAATTTACCTTTAATCCATAATTATTCCATTTTTTAAGAACATGATCAATGGATACCTCCCAATAGTGGTTAACTTTTTGTAATTATAGGATTACCACCCCTCCTACTATAAAAAAGAAAATCACTCTTCCTCTTCTTCACAGCACTAACCCTTATTTTTCTCATAAAAAAACCCCTATAATAATCTTTAAAAATCCCTCCACTTACTTTAGAGTCCTAAATTTTGGTCTAAATCCAACCAAGGAAGCCCTTTCATGAAAACCAAAAAGAGTTACCTGAAAAGAGGTTAGATTCTTCAACATCCATTCTTGTTTTATTTTATTTTTCACCCATTAAATTATAATTATTTTAAGCTTATATAATAGAAAAAATATCGTAAATATACTGATATTATTTTATTCTATGTTTTATACCTTCACCTAAACACTCTTCCATAAAATTGGTAATGAACATACTGTTATTGTGTATGGAAAACAACCGTCTCATGGAATGATGTTATTTGGGTTTCCATTACAACTTCTCATGGTTGGTAATTATGATGTTCATTCTATTTTTATATGTTATATATGATATTTATGATATATTTTTGCTTCTGTTATTGCAATATAAAACAAAAATTCATACTTTCCATTTTGTGGAAATATTATAACTTTTTTTGTGGATGTGTGGACTACTGCCTCCTCAATGTGATGTGATTCGGTCAAACCTTACATGAAATTTATTTTGGTTGGGTTGAACAAAATTATATTATATATATTAAATAACAAATATACATTAATGATAATATACATATAAACATATATGTCATTTATATTCATTTATAAAATATGACAATAAAATGAAACAACATTCATGTGTATATATGGCCTACCACCTCTATGAAGGGTGTCTTCCATATCCTATTTCATTATTATATAAATTGTTATAAATATATATATAGTGAATATATATTATATTTATACAAATTTTCACATTCTCTAAATAATTATATCATTATATAAGTAAAAGGATCAAGAATTACAAGTCAAATCATGCATGAAAAATGATGAGTTTATTACCCGAAACCTAACCTAAAAATGAAAATTTTAATAAAGGGTAATATAAGAAATTAATAAAATAGTATATAACATGACATATAATCCCATGGTTTTGTGATTAATTTAAAATAAAATTATAGTTATTATATATGGTGTTTTAATGTGTAAAAATAATGTCAAGACTCTAGGTAATGGTTTTCTCATCTCTCATTTATTTCTATAAGATATACGCGATATTCACCATATATTATTTTTTTGGTGAATATACTTCCCTATGATCGGTTATATCATGTATTTCATTTATTTCATGATATTAAATGTTTTAATTGATATTATTCATTCATGGAAATCATGATTTATCAGTTACTCATGTATTAAGGGGATTTCTAGTCTCTCTTTTATTTATGAGAGACTTATGCCATATTAACCACTTATTTATTATTTAGTGTATATAATTCCAATGAATATATTATATGATTAATACAATGAAATTAATATTTATTTACATATCCATTTGACTAATTATCTTTCATGGGGTTTATGGTTCAAAATTACCAAATCTGTAAAGTGACTTTGTCTCAATTTTTCTTCATTGAGACACAATCCATGTTATACATCTATATTCTTCTAAAATATGTATATAATACTCATTAAAATGTTTTATCATGAATATAATTCTTTTAATGATATAATAATCTTCATTTAATTTAATTATTTCTTGGGGACAATGATTCAAATGTTTCAAAGTGGTATGTGGCACTTTGAATTGTTTCAAGATGATTTTTCTACAGAAGTGTTTTAAACGGACCTTTAAAGCTTAGTTTCCATATATAAAATGTATTGGATATAGTTTATGATATATTGGGTATAGGATCTAAGGAATCCATTCTTATAATTTCATTCAATGGTTTATGTTCAAGATAAAAAATTTCTTATAATACCGGTTTCTCTTCCATTGGTTTTTCCATGAAAAAATATTTTTAAAACCCACTTCTTTTCTTGGGTTATTCAATAATGAAATTATTTTTATGACTAAATAATTTCCAACTTTTATGATAATTTTTTTTAATATAAATTTCATTTTATATGTTATTATTTGATATTTATGAAATCCATCTCTTATTATAGGGCATGATATGATGAATTTTTTAATAATTTGTGGAACATAGATCTATGATATCATTATGTGATGGGTCAGAACTAAATATCATTCCAATGAGATAGTTAAATATTTATATATCATGAGTACGATAGGGATGGAATGATAAGTGAACATAGTTTTGTATAGATTTGATAGAATAAGTAGTGATCTCAATTTTGTATGACATGGCTAGAACTAGTTGTTAACTTGGTTCAAAATGGAAGGGTGAGAATGATGAGTGAACTCAGTTTAGTATGATATGGATGGAATGTAGAGTGAAATTGGTTCAATATGATATGTCTGGAATGAAGAGTGAACTCAGTTCAGTATTCCTGGGCTAGAATGGGAAGTGAACACGATTTGGTAATATAGGATGAGAATGAGAAGTGGATTCTATTCAGTAACATAGGACTGGAATAATGAGTGAACTCTGTTCAATAAATGACTTTGTCCAGTAAGATAATACTGGGAGTAAACCATGACAACATATATTGTTTGGGGAGTGAATCCATGCCACTATGATAGCCTTTCCAGAGAATGCTTGACTTATAGGGAAATTATTTTATATGTTTATGTGTCTTCCACAATCCCATGTCTTATGCTTATGTTAGGAATTCATGGATTACACTTTTTATTACGTTATTATTCATGTCTTATTAACAATCAATGTTGATTCGACAATTCAGGTTTTTATTACTCGATATGAAGGGTATGATTTTACTTGTCCTTCTCATGTTCTGACACCCTTTTTATTGTGTTAGGATTATGTATCACCTTTATATTTACCCTTACCTAGTATCTAAGCTCACCTCTTCTTTATGTTTCCATTCCCCAGATTATGAATAATTGTTATAAGTAGTAGCACTAAAGGGGATGATTTTTATGTGAGATGTTGAATATAATTTTCCCAATTATAATATTTTGTTCGATGTTTCCAAAGACACTAAACTATTATGGTCCTCAGTCATGTATTTTTCTAGCGTGCTAAATATTCATATGAAACAATATAATATCCATGTATGTTAATACAAGGTTTTTATAGATGATATAAATATAAATGATAAGTGACACTTTGAAATATAGAATTATAACTCTTTAGTGACGTCCCGAGGTATATTACTATGTATATCTCTAGATATTTCTCTAATGAAACATATAAGGATGAGTTAATTTTTTTTGAAAACTTCAAGAAATTTTGGTAGAGGAAAAATTGTTGTTTCTGAGAAATAAATCCATGCGTAGATAATAGATATTGATGTTGATATAAGAAAGATGTACATAGGGGTTAAACAAAAACACAATATTGAGGTAGACTTGAGGGACAAATGGTGCATGATAACAGGCCTGACTTCACCCCTTGTTTTACACTCTCGAGGGATATTCTTTGGAAATTCACAAACTCTTTACAAACGATCATGAATGGTTTAAATAGAATAAGACTATGAATAATCTAGGATAAATAAAATTTGATATTTATTAAATATTAGGTGTCATGAATGATACACCCAATAAGTAGTTTTTTATGATTATGTGCCTTTTTACTATGATAATTATTCCTTACACTATGTTATCTAGTCATAGACAATAGCGGAAACTAGAAGTAACTTGCATAACATTTAATGTTTCATATGTATAATATATTTTCATTATAGCATAAATTTCTTATGATTAAATATCATGAAGAAAATTAAGAATGTGGTACGTGTATTGTTTATACTCCCAAAGATAAGGAGACTGCAAATGACATGTCAAAGGTATGTGATGTTCTACCAATATTGTTTACATTAATCATAAGAATCATGTTTAGATTAAGGATGAGTAATCTTAATACTTAATTCAAATTTCATATTCTAGAAACTGGGTTTTATGGAATAAGTTGATGAATCCTATATAATAGATGTATGATTAAAGATTGATGATAGTAGTATTCACATCTAGGAATTAAAATATTATGTTATATGAATTATAAAATTTATATGTATATTAAGTATAAAGTTTTTATAAAGGATTTTAAGGATATGTTAATTGGTTTTGATGATATATAAAATTTATTAAATGGATTGTAATATTTTTATTAAGGGATTGTAACCCTTAATGTGTTCTATATGTAGTGAATTTTTTTATTATTGATGAAGAGACTATTCATTTAGAAAAAGTTAATTGGATAGTATTTATAAACTCATAACTGATAAAGGATTTTTTGAAAAAGTGATCTATGTTATCATAGAAGATTTCAACAACTTCCTGATTTTATCGAATATATCTGGTAGCCTTTTGAATAATGAAAGTTCATTTTTTACAAAATGATTTATGGTAATTTTGGTTATTACAATGTTTCAAGAGAAAATACAATGACGATATTCACATGTTTTGAATGTGACAACCAAGAGATACATTGTGATATTTGGGTGTTAAATGTTCCGCGGATTTAATTACCTTCTATCTAATGTTTTATACTTCCATCATTCAAAAGGGTTATAAGGTTAACCCTTTTTTGGAATGGTTTATATTAAACGTACAATTAGGTTTTAAGGATTTTATTATTATCTCTCCATATGAAGATGTTTAAATATTGGATATCCTATTCTAACCATTTTTCTATGATGCTTACTAAATATATGTGGAATGATTTATCATCCCATCTCATGATCTGTTAGTACCTCAAGATTAAAAATTCACCTCCCTTTTCATGGAGTAAGTGGTGAAGGGTTAATTGGTCATGACACAGACAAAGGGTTTCTTTTTTTGTTATTAAAGTGAATATAATCAAGTAAGAATATCATCTTGTGAAACGAAAATTATTCATCATTAATAAATGAATGTCGAAATAAAAAATTTCCCAATTATCATCATTTTTGATGAAATCAATGACCTCTTTCATTCTTATTTAGTTTATTGTTTTTTTATTATTAACATAATTTGGATCACCAAATTTTCTATGATTACTGATATTTTTCAATATCTATGCCTTTTTTTCTATGTCTATGTAATAATTTACCACCTATGTTCTCTTTTTTGGAAACCTAGTTATGTGTCCCTCTTTACAACAATTATATTCCTAAATATCCAATTTAATGGATGTTTTTGTATTAATTTGTTATGAGGGATTCTATGAATAAAACATTAAAGTATTAAAACATCGATAGATCTGAAAAAAATTTGATGGAGATAGTCATTTTAAGTGGTGTATAATTTAACACCCCGGAATTTTGTGATTTTTTTGAGTTAACTTAAAATTTGGATATTTTGAATTTCACAAAAAATAGAATATATATTGTGTCATGTGAACTAAATGAACTATTTTATTATTTTTAAACTACACTATGTTGTGATTTCATTATAAGATACACTAATATAAACTTGTGCTACATTTAACATATAGTTAGCCTACGTTACATGAAATACCGAGTTTCACCACCATTTTAGTGACTCACCTATTTTGAAAATAAAATTTGACACTTTTATAAAATTTATTTTTCAAAATAAATTTAATTTTTTAATATGTAATTTCAAAATTAGCAGAGGATGAGGTTTTGTAATTTTTCTGAGATGTTTTTTTATGAATAATGAAAAATATTGCATTTTTTTAGAAGCTTCCTTTTCGTTTAAATAATAATTAATATTAAAATATATTTTAAAGTTTCTAATTAGAGTCAATATTGAACAATTATACACTTATTAATATGATATAGGTCATTGAAATATTTTATATATATTAACTGCAGATAAAATAACATATTTTACATTTGAACATTCTTACTATAAAATCTCAATTTCTCACCACGTCTGTGGGATTGGATTTACATTTAAATTTTCCATTTTTTTGAATTGAATTTGAGAAAACACGACATAAAATGTTGTAATCATTATAATATTTATAGTCTAATATGATTAACGTAGTTTTTAACTTAAATAATTAGTGAATATAAAAAAAATAATTACAGCGATTAAGGAATCATTAAGCATTACAAGGGTCTAAATTTTAAACATACGGGCCAGGAAGACAGAGAAACTTTTTCAAAAGAAAATTTCTGGAAATATTTCTACCATATCCCTTATTGTTTATAATTTTATGAGATAATGGGATTATATTTCTTGAAATTGACCTATATAATAAGTTATGTACAGAAAAAATGCAAAAAATGAATCATCCTTACCTTTACCACTTATAAATATTTAGAGTATGGAGGAAGATACCTATTTTTAGTTATAAACATAATTTTGACTGTTAAATTAGTTTTTTATCATGTTAATTTAAATTTAAATTTTATATATGATTTGATTACGTTGAATACTAAACAAATATTGGCATAAGGATAATTTTGTTAATAATTATTATAAATAAATGAAGTTAAACACATTAAAATTAATTTAAATTTAATGAGATATCTCATAAAATTGTTTTTGTAGAAAAATATATTGTTTTAAACATATTATAACATAATATATTTTAATTACAATGTTTTTTGATATATAAAAATGAAAATTATATAAATAATGTCAAAATTGGCATTAATGTCATTATAAAATAAATCATATTTTATTTAAATAATTAAAATTAAGAAAAAAATATTATTAAAAATGATTTAAAAAATTTTAATATATGTAAATAAATTATAATGATGAAATAATTTATCTTTTAAAATTAACATATTTATCTTTAAATAGAAAAATATTTTTAGCAAAGTTGGGTTAAAGGAGTTTTTTCCGGGTTACATGCACTTGTTTTAAAATTAATTTCCAACACACATGGGATTTAATTTTTTTTTAATTCAAAAATCATATATATAATTTTGTATTTATATATTTTATAATAAATCTATCAAAAAAATTTATCAATGTTTAAATTACTAAGGTTAGAAAACGAGTTTCTTTCTTTAAAACCAAAATGATAAATTTAGGGAAACATAGAATTTTAAGAACAACATTATAAATGTATAGTTATTTTGGTGTCATTGAGGTTTTTCTATATCATAACACTCATTTAATACATCATTTTTCCATTTTTTAAGCACATAAAGAAATGGATACCACCCAATTTATTTAACTTTTATTTACTATAATAATGTTATCCATCATCCTCTATATAAAAATTCACTCTTCCAATTCCTCACACCTACCAAGCCACATTGGATCATCCAAAAAATGAAAAAATAAGCACCAAATATCCCTACTCTAACCCTAGAGTCCTAATTTAAATCATTAATCAAACCATGGAATCGATTTTGTGAAAACAAAAAATAATGTTACCCAAAAAAAGATGTAACATTCTTCAACATCCATTTACTTTTTATTTATTTCTCCACCCATTAACTTATTCTTATTTCAAAATTTTATAATAAAATATTTATCCTAAAAATAATTCTATTTTTTATCCTACGTTTTCTATCTGTAACTACCCAATTTTCAATAAAATGATTAAGGAATATACAATTACTCTACAGTGAACAAAAAACTCATGAAACAATGTTGATTGTTTTTCCTTTACCACATATCATGGTTGCGAAATATGATGGAAATACTATTTCTATATTTTTTATAATATTATTCATTTAATTTTGCTTGTTTAATTATTATATAAAACAAAACATTATACTTTCCTTTTTTGGAAATATGATGACTTCATTTATGGACGTGTGGACTACCACCTCCTCAAAGAGATATGATTCGTTCACCCCTTATATAGAGTGTACTATGGATGTGTTTAGTAAAAATATATGATATATAAGAAATAATAATTATACTTTAATGATAATATATATACACACATATATATATATATATTTTATTTACTTTCCTCATTCATATATGAAAATAAAATGGAAACATCGTTCAAGTGTACGTATGTCCTACCGTCTCAATGAATGGTGTATTCCATTTCTAATCTCAATAGTATATTGATTGTAAAAAATATTTTTTTTAATATATATGATATTTGTACAATTTTTTACATTAAGTGAATCATTATCTAAGAAAAATGACCAAAAATAACATGTCAAATCATGCATGATAAACAAAGCAGTTATTACCAAAAACATAACCAAAAAATGAAATTTTTAATAAACTTCATATATAAGGATATTATCAAATAATATAAGATATGATATATAAGACTATGGTTTTTAGTCATCTGTATAATAAAAATATACTTTTTAAACATGAGTTTTGAATGTGTACGAAGAAATTAAAGACATAATGTTAGCATTTTCTCATCTGATTTTTATTTCCAAGACATATATGATATATTCACCACACAAAATTATTGTGTGGAAAATATACATCCATATGAAAATTTATATCATTAATTACCTATTTTTCATGATATTTATTTTTTTAGTTGAGGTTATTATTTTCATGAGGATCATTATTTAAGTGTTACTCATGTAGTATGGGTGTTTGTAGTATCACTTTTACATATGGAACACTTATGCCATATTCAATAATTGATTCTTTTTTTTGTGTGGTAAATATACATTCCATGAATATATTATATGATTATTATTCTTAAATTTAAGGTTATTTATAGATCCATTTTATGATATCTATTTCAGGGCGTTTATGGTTCCAAAGTTACCATGTCTGTAAAGTAATGTTGTCTCAATTAGCCTTTTTTGAGGCAAATTTCATGTTATGCACTGATATTATTATATTATGTGTATATAGTACACTTTGGCATGTTATATATGAATATACTTCTTTTCATGATATTATATTCATAATTTAGTTTCATTATTTCATGGGGATTATGATTCAAATATTTCAAAGTCGTATGAGGCAGATTAAAATGTTTTGAAATTATTTTCTACAAGAAATGGTTTAAATGACCCCTTCATAATAATTTTACATATATGATGAAATAAATGAATATATTTTATTATATATTGTGTTTAGTAAAGAATGAAAATATTCTTATTAATTCTTTTGTTGGATTATTTTTATTATGTAATGTTTCATATGTAACTTGTTTCTCTACTGTGGGTCATACCATGATAAAATGCATATGAAACCCATTAATTTTCATTGGTTATTATATGATAAAATTATTTTGATGTCTATATCTTATTAAAAATCTATGATAAAATTAATTTTTTATTATATCTATTTCATTTCATGGGTTATGATAGGATATTTGTGAAACCCGTCAATTTTTATGGGCCATGATATGATGAATGTTTCATTATATTATGGAAGATGGATGTATCATTTTATTTGACTAATGGTGGGAAGTATATATCCCTGTAATTAATTGATTAATGATTTATATCTTATGAGTATTATAGGGATGGAACGAGAAGTGAACTCACTTCAGGATGAAAATGCTATAATGAAGAGTGAACTTGGATCAGCATGATCAAGATAGATTGTGGAGTGAATTAGGTTCATTATTATTGGGATAGAATGACCAATGAACTCAGTTCTGTTTGACATGGATGGAATAGGATGTGAACTTGGTTCATTAATACAGGGCCGAAATGGGAACAGAACACGGTTCAGTAATATAGGTTTTGAATATGAAGTGAAATAGGTTCTATACTGGAGTTTTACTACTAATATGGTCTTGGGAGTGAACCATGACTACCATGATGGGTCGGGGAGTGAATCCATACCATTAATATGGTCTTGTTAGTGATTTATTAACTAATAGGGAAATCATTTTATATGTTTTTGTGTTCTACAAAATATAATGTCTTATGCTTATGTTATGATTTCATGGATTTTGAACTTGATTCCATTATGATTAATGTATTATGATCTTCCAATATTTATTCCATGATACATGTTTATGTTCCATTACATGTAGGGATTTGTTTTTCACATTATTCTCATGTTAAGATACCCTTATTCTTATGTTTTTTATATATCTATTTTTTTCACCCTTGCTATGAATTTGGGATCACCAGACTCTTAAGTTTCTTTTATATATGTTATAATGAAAGGTTATACGTAGGATTAATAAAGGGGAATATAATTATAGGATATTTTGAGGATCATTTACCTAGCTAGGTGATTTTGTTTCATGTATCCAATTATAATAAACTATTATGGTCTTCAATCATGCATTTTTGTACTATTTTGAATATTCATATAAAATGATGTTATATCCATTTCTATTAATCGTAGGCCTCAATATATATACATTTTACTCAAAATTTTATATCATGAAGTTCATTTTATTCTGATATATAATGTTTTTAATGTTATTCTTCCATAAAGCTTATGATTAAATTTTTACCAAAGTGGTAGTGATTTTATGATACTGTATAGTTATTTATCAGGATTATTTATAAATAATTTTGTAATGAAAAATATTATAATCCATCACCCATGAAAATCATGAATTTTATTATCCTATGGTTAATTATTTAGAATACATTTTTTCCATTAATTTTCCTCCCCTTAATAAGATAAGATATTATAATTTTTTTTATAAAGATAGATTGTATTTCTTTATCTCTCTCATAAAAAATACATTATCTTCAATATCAATGTTTTTAAAAAAAAATTAAGAATGTTTTTTCCATTCTGAAATGCTTTTTAATATAATTTTAACCCATTTTTTTAATTTTAGAAATTAAATTTATATGAATCTTCTTATTATTTTCTGAATGAGGTTCTTTTAAACTTTTAAGGAAAATATAAAAGGAAACATTTTTTTAAATATGTACAACTTGATAATTATTTTCAACCATCCTAAATAATAAATAATTTAATTATTCTGATAAAATTATCCATGTTTATTTTCAATTAAATGTATTTTTTATTTTTTTAAAAAGATTTTGTTTTAAAATGTGATTTTAAATATGAAAAAAAAAATTTTTTGATAAATATTCCATGTGATCATTCAAAATCATTTTCCATTTAAGATGGAATCATTTGATGTTAAAACAATTTACAAGGGATATGATCCAAGTATACCAATCTTATTATTACTTCATTTGTTTTGATTATGATAATAAAATCATTGTGAAACACCTTTCTTTTCCTTGGGGTTTGATATGATTGAATGTTTTTGAATCCTAATTCATTTAAGGGTTTTTTCTATACTGAATGTTATATGATATTTTGGAATAAATATGTATGAATTTAATTTTTTGATAAGTGGGACTTATATCTCTATCTATGTACTGGGAAATGTTTTATATATCACGAGATAAAAGTGGAAAGCAAGTCTATGGGCCTGATCTATAGTGGGAAATAGGTTTTGAGGAATGATCATCCATGTTTTATGGTCTTAGTAGTTATCCTTAAAAATTTTAATGGTTTCTATACCTATGTTGGTGCCATATTTTTATGAAATGAGCTCTTGGTTCTTGAATTATGATGATTTCTCACTCTTAAGAATCATGTGTTTTGGAATTATAATTTGTATTCCATGACTCGTGTTTATGATCCATGATACGCTGGGTATGAACTTTTTATTTTATGTTCATGATCTCATAAACTTATGTTTATCTTATTCAATTATGTGATCATAAAATTATATAACATTTGTTTAACCATACTGATCATCTAAGCTCACCCTTTTTTCATTTCCCCTTATTATGAATAATGAATTTAAGTAGGGTATGTTTATGATGATTAAAAAAGTGGATGATATTTATTGGATATGTTGAATATATTTCATTATGTATGAAAATTATGTAAATATATCCACTGACACAAACAATTATGGTTATCAGGTGTATAATTTGAAATTGTATTGAATGTAAATCTAAAAAGATACAAAATTTATGTGTGAAAAGATAGGGTCATTTTAGATGGTTTGGAAATAATTTTAAAAAAAATTAGGTTTCTCCTTCCTTAATTATTTCTATATATGTCATTATTTATTATTTTAATACAAGATCACTGTTAATACTTTTTTAGTTAAAAATAAACAATATTTCATACTCAATGAATCTGTCATCTTAATCTCATTCTTATGGTGGTGGTGTATTGAGAAACCATAATCCTAGATTATTTATAGCCATTTATTTTCTCTCAAGTTTACCTCTATCTATTAGAAGATGTATTTAAATCTTTTATAATATCTATATAATTCACATTTTTACCATAAAGATAATTCCTTTATATTATCAATGAAAATATTAATGCTTCAAACCAAATATAATGGGTTGGATAATTCTATTCATGAATCATTAACTACCTTGATTCAGAGGTAATGACTCTAACATTCTTTCTATTGAAAATTATAAGTCCATTATTTGACACATCATTTTATATCACAAATCTATTAATTATTGATAACAAATTCATTATTATTTCATTGAAAAATTACCTCTTTAAATATTTTAAACTTTGTATACTATTTTTTCAACATGATCCTAACCCTATTATGTATAAGCTTTGTTAATGGGTAAGATAATTGATTTTTTTTATAAAAAATAGATAGTAGCATGATAATAAATGGAAAATACATAACATAGTTATATTCATTGGAATTTACTATTCCATTAAGACAATTTTATTTGAAGGATCAACTAATATTCCCTCTATAAAGACTATATGGTCATGAAAATAAATTTTTTATCTTCATAATTTAATTTATCCAAATTTTCAATATAATAATATTTTTTATAAGATTCTTATAAATGATTCACATTTGTTCTTATGGACATACTATATTTTAGTGTGTATTTAGACATCAACAGTAAATACCAAAATGAAATTATAAAGATAATAATTGAATACTATATTCATAAAATCTATAAAAATATATGAAAAAATAGTTAATCCAAATTCTATTAATATAAATTCATAGTTTTCATTCCTCCAATAAAATTCCATCTGTGAAATATCTTCATTTGTTACTAATTGTTTATGATACCTAGAATAATAAACAATCATTGAAAAATGTTGAGTACATTGTAGTTCATTGAAAATATCATCAATGTAGGGAATACGAATCTTTCTCATTATATTATTGGCATTGATTAATATATAATTGATGTACATCAACAAAGACCCATCTTTATTCTTAACAAAAAGAATAAGGGAACATGATTGTGAGACACTGGGGTATAAAAATCCTTTATCTCACAACTCCTTCAGTTGTTTATTATGTTTCACTAATTCCACTATGGAAATAATGTAGGTAGTATTAGATATTAGTTCGTAATTTGGGATGATATCATTAAAAAACCCAACTTCATGCTTATTTGTATTCCTAGGTAGTTTATTTAGAATCATTTCATGTTATTAATACACAATATATAAATTGATTTTTATAAGTTTTCCTTTACTATTAAAAATTATAGTATGCTATTATTTTTTAATAATTTCATTAATAAGTCTATTGGAGGTGGATCTAAGAATGATTCATATGATGTATTCTCCCTTATAAAGACAAGGGATTCCATATCTCAATCTTGAATAGTAATCTGTATATGGCCCCGACGTTAATCCTTACATAATCTTGAGTTATCACAAGATTACACGTTGAGGATATTTTCAGGTTTAGAGTTTTAGAGAATTAGAACATAACTATTACATCTTAAAAGATTACAAAGTAGACACTTCTACTAAGTCTCCATAAAATAAAAACTCTTAAAAAGAAAGATGTCTAGATTCCATGTTTTAGATAGCATGAAATTCCCTTGATCCCATCCTTGACCTTATTCCACTTTAAGTCCTGTGAAAAACATTTCGAAAAACTTGGTGTGAGCATAAAAAGCTCATTAAGGGATACATAAAGAATGAAAACTGTTAGTTTTTCAAACATCAAGTAAAACATATATACTCTATCAAAGTAATACCTTCACCTTCATGAAGTAGTAAAAAAAACTCGTCACTGAATAAAGTATCATTACTTACCTTTTTGTAACCAAAGGATTACCATAAAACCCATAAAAAGAACACATAACATTTATAAAGGTTACTTGGGACATAAACATACTTAAGTGGAATAACCATACGGTCGACTTCCACACATATCACTTAATGGAATAGCCATACGGCCAATTTCCATACATACTTAATGGAATATCCATACGGCCGACTTCCATACCCAATGCATTGGAGGTTATAACGTAACCACCCGTCCTGGTATTCACGGCACCACCCGTCATATGGTTTATAACATAACCACATGTTCAAATGTCCAAGTACCAGTATAAAATCATAAAACATAAAACCAATATAAAGGAATGATAACATTTCCACATTTCAATCACAATATATCATAAATATATTGACATAATAGAATCCTTTTTCAAAACCATTTTAAATACAAAAATACATAAAATATTATATGGTATTTATTTTATTCTAAAAATATTACGGCTTGTTGAGAAAGCCAAAGACCAAATAATACTCGCGGTGGCGGAAAAGGTCGTTGTCACCGCGTAGGTTAAAAAAACATTCCTTTTTGTCATTTAGTAAAACGATTCATAGAAAAAGATTCCTTTTTGTATGAAAGTAAAAGTCAAATGGGTTTATACACCGTATAAAAGAAAGTTGTGTATAAAACGAAATATGCCTCAATGAAAGGAGATTGAGACGAATTCCCTTACCTCGGGTCCGACTTGACTCGATCGTTCTTTAACGTCCTGAATAATAAACTTAAGTTAATTTATACTTGATTAAGAACCCTTTTAAAGTTCATTATTCCTTTTATATCACTTATTTCCATGTTATAAACATTATGTAACCATTTAAGTTAATAATGTTTGTTTTGTCAATATTTGGTTCTTAAGTCGAAAGTTGACTTCTTACAATTACATGTTGTTCGTGTGGTCAAAAGTTCTTTATATACAGAATGAAATTCCTGATTTGGATATCATATATATCATGTATATCCAAAATATACATGTATTTATAATATTACATAATCATTTAGAGGTAAGAAATGAAATGCACCGTTCATGGAGACGGTAAGCCGTACGTACGCATGAACGCTACTTTCATTTGTTTGTCATATTAATGGAATTAAAACTAAATGAGAGGTATGTATATTTTAATTCCATAATTATATTCATCATTTAGATATATCATTAATTATATATATCCATTATATACATGTACTTTTAATAGTACATTACATTTGGGGATAAGAAATGAAATGCACTGTTCATGGAGACGGTAAGCCGTACGTACGCATGAACGCTACTTTCATTTCTATCTCATATTTTAATGGAAAGAAATAATAATGATATAGAGGTATATAATAATTCCAGTATAACATCATATATAAAAACATTAAATCCATCCTTTATACTTCCCACATATGGCATTTACGAATCACATCACTTTGAGGGGGCGGTAGTCCGCACTTCCTTAAATGAAGATATCGTGTTTACCCATAATGGAAACCATAAAGGTATGCCAAAAATGAAAAATACAGAAGCTTAAAGAAAACATAAACATATTATATATCATATATAAAAATAGTGACATCATAATGGCCACCCTTGAAGGTGTTAAATGAGTATTGAACAATCATCATTTCGGGAGGCAGAATTTCGCCATCCACAGAAACCGTATGTTCTTTAACCATTTGATGTAGTTCTGTGAGCGTTTAGCTCGAATAAATATTATAACAACATCCTAGTATATTGAAGATACTGGTGTTTTTACAAAATAAGTAAATAAAAAGAGTTTAGAGGGTTGGAGAAGCAAAATAAAACAAATGAACAAGAGAGAATGAATTACATTTAAAAGTGTAACTCCTTTTGATTTGAGCCTAAAGGCTTCCTTTGAAAGGATTATGCCCAAAGGGAATCCTCTAGGATAAGGATAGGGATGTGGAGAGAGTAATTGGGCAGGGGTTGTCCGAGCCAAAGGCTTGAGAAGTGTGTGAAATGAGGTAGAGGTGGGGGCCTTTTATAAGAGGAGAGGAGGGGCACTTTTGGAAAGTAAAGAAATATTACTTTATTTGAAAATGTGATTCGGTTTTAAAAGGTCCCACATTGATATAATTCGTGGATAAGGTGATAAGGGTTCGAAATCCACTCATCCAATTGGTTTTGGCCATGTGTAGGTTTTAGATTTTTCATTATCTTTCCATTTTATTTAAATCGTCAAATAATGATGTCATCGCTGCATCATTATTATGTCATATATAATTTAATTTATTTAATGTCTAAAAATTATAGAAAAACTACTATGATGTAGGAAATCCTTTTATATTTCCAATGACTATTTATAATCAAAATTCGGACTTGTATAACCTCACTCAAAATATATTTTAGTAAAACAATTTATGTTAGTGTCATTTTCACTTTAACATTAAATAAAAATATATTAATGTCATTTTCCAACTAAAGTGGCTCCATGGGGTCCCCAAGTTGGCCCATGGCTTTTCTTGGTCGTCCATGACTCACCCAATAGGTGTAGGACAAGTGTCATGGTGTTTTCACATTCTTATAATACCATTTTTACCTTAAACTACACTAATTACCTCTAATCACGATTAATGAAAAAAAGTTACTATTCACCAAAAAATTATTTTAATCTCATTGAACCACATTTTACTTCTTAATGACAACCATGTATGTCATATTTTTAAAATTAATTAAACATTAGTGGTAAACTTTCATTTAACTGAAAAATCAGTTTGCTTGATTACCACTTAGTGGTTTCACTATTCATCAAAAATTGAAGTTTTTCAGAAAATTACCAAAAATTCACCCTAAGCTATATTTGATATTCCGAATTCAAAAATGAAGTCCATTTTACAAAATTCAAAACATATAAGTCACATTAATTATTTTAATAATTAATTCCCGTTGTCAGAGCAAATAGCGTGTTTTTATGAAACAATAAGTATCAAAAGATTGACACTAGTTTAAGTCCGATTTCAAAGTGAAATTAATTCCAACGACCACTATTGGATTTAATGGTAAAAATATTTTCTAATTTCATATTAAAACCAATTCAAAAGATAATCTAATCATATAAATAAATTAGATTAAAAAGAGGTTTTGAATTAAAATACAACATTTTACACTATTCATTAAAAAAAATGAACTTTATCAGAAAGGTACCAAAAATTCACACAAAGAAAATTTTGATGTCCCGATTCTAAAGAAGAGTTATATTTGGTCCAATAGAATTTATAAGATCGATCAAAACTATATTTAATGACGGTTTTTCGTCAAAAGGTGATAAGTGGACCTTTCGTGAAAATTAGGGTATAAATGCCTAAAATTGAACTCTTTCTATATTTTAAGCCTTTATCTTTTATTGGGTAAATTTAAAAACATTTAAAAACATATATAATCATATTTTAGTTATTTCTATCCATTCCCGCCAGTACAATGGCTACTCGTTAACTAACATTTAAAATAATATTATTTTATTACTTGTGTGCAACGTAAGTTTTCAAAGAAACTCATCGTTGCGTACCAAGTACGCAATCGAACGTAGAAACCTGTTTTAATAAAAATTAATAATTAATTTGTAAATATTAATAAATATGAAAATTCCTTATTCTTTATTTACCTGGGATGTTACATCCTTCCCTCCTTTTGGGAATTGCGTCCTCACAATTTTATTCACTTATCAAAATAAATGGGGGTATTTATCCCTCATAGCATTTTCAGATTCCCATGTTGCCTCTTCAATCACATGGTTTTTCCAAAAAACCTTTACCTGATGAATCACCTTATTCCGTAACACCTGCTCCCTGTGGTCAAGAATCTGGACCGGTTGTTCCTCATAAGATAGGTTCTCTTCCAGCTGAACTACCTCTGGACTCAAAACATGAGATGGATCTGGCATATACTATCTCAACATTGAAACATGAAAAACATTGTATACCTGAGATAAACTCGGAGGTAAAGCCACTCGGTAAGCAACTGATCCAACTTTCTCTAGAATTTCATATGGTCCAATAAACCTTGGACTCAGCTTCCCTTTCTTACCAAATCTCATCACACTTTTCAAAGGAGAAACCTTGAGAAAAACATGATCACCTACCTCGAAAGATAGATCCTTCCTCCGGTTATCCGCATAACTCTTCTGCCTGCTCTGAGCTGTTCTCATGTGCTTCTGAATCAACTGAACTTTTTCTGCCAACTCTTCTACCAATTCTTGTCCCATCAGCTTCCTTCCACCCACTTCATCCCAAAATGCAGGAGTTTGACACCGCTTCCCATATAATGCCTGAAATGGTCCCATCTGTATACTGGAGTGAAAAATGTTATTATATGAAAACTCAGCCAAAGAAAGATTTTGGTCCCAACTTCCCTGATAATCCATCGAACAAGCTCGTAGCATATCCTCCAATGTCAGGATTGTTCATTCTGACTTCCCATCTGATTGAGGATGAAAAGCTGTACTAAAATTTAATTCAGTACCCAACAACTTCTGAAGGCCTTTCCAAAAGTTAGATGCAAACCTGGGATCACGATCCGATACAATGGAGAGTGGAACTCCATGTAACCTGGCTATCTCTTTAAGATACAAACGAAAAGTTGATCAAAAGAGAAAGTATCTCGTATAGCAAGGAAATTAGCAGATTTGGTCAAGCGATCAACAATAACCCAGATTGTATTATTACCTCGAGATGTCTTCGGTAATCTCACAACAAAGTCCATGGATATATTCTCCCATTTCCACTCTCACACTGGTAAAGGCTGAAGCATCCCTTTCGGTAACTGCCGCTCTGCTTTAACCTATTGACATGTCAAACACTTCACAGTAAAATCAGCAATGTCTCTTTTCATTCCATCCCACCAGTAATACTCCCACAGATCTCTGTACATCTTTGTACTACCAGGATGAACTAAAAACGGGGAACTATGAGCCTCACATAACAACTCATTCTTCAACTGTGAATCAAAAGGCACACATAACCTCTTCCCAAACCTCAAAACACAAACACAAACTTATCCAAGAACTCATGGAAAATTTTATTCATAAGGTCCATGAATACAGCAGGTGCATTGGTTAACCCAAAAGGCATAACTACAAATTCATAATGGCCATATCTAGTACGGAACGCAGTCTACAGAATGTCTTCTTCTTTTACTTTCAACTGATGGTACCCCGACCTCAAGTCAATCTTCAAAAAATAATGAGCTCCCTGGAGCTGATACCACTTAATTCGATGGCCCAACATCTGCTGAAGTTGTTGCAAAGGATTTCACCACCCCTTTCTGCTTGTAGTCTGGCTGCATTCCCCCAGTTGAGTTCTTCGTTGGACACTCGTTTTCATAATGACCCATTTCATTACACTTAAAACATCTTACCGTTGGCTTTTCATTTCCTGCTTGATCATCTTCCTTACAGTTACGAGCAATATGACCAGACTTACCACACCGAAATCACTTACTAGACTTGGATAAGCATTCTCCAGGATGCATTTTACCACACTTCTCATAGGATGGATATTTGGTTTTCTTACCTCCTTGCTACTTTGATGAATTCTTCCCCTTTGCCTGCCAACTAGACCTCTTATTCTATTGTTTTTCATAGAACACCTGATCATCGGAAAACTCCATTTCCACCTTCTCAGCACATCGAACAAGATTTTCATAACATTAAATTCACGAGAAGCTAATGCCCTTTGATATTTTTGATTTAATCCTGAGTAAAAACAATTGATTTTACTATCAAGGTCTCGGATAAAATTTGGAGCATACCTTGCCAATCGAGTTAACCTTTCTTCATAGGAAGCCACTGAGTCATCCTCCTGCCTCAATTCCAAGAATTGCTTTTCCATCCTAAGTCGAACAGCCTTAGGAAAATACATCTCAAGAAACATACCTTTGAATTCATCCCAGTCAAGAGCATCAATCTCATCGGCGTCCCTGATATTTTTTAACCATAGACCACCACTGATCTGCTTCACCTTCAAAACGGTAAACAGCAAGACTAACCTTTTGATGTTCTGAACACCCCATGACATCAAAAATCTTCTCCAGTGCTTTAATCCACCCTTCAGCTAACACAGGGTCAGATGATCCTCTAAATTATGGTGGATGTTGCCTCATGAAATGTTCCACCACTGACATGTTCCTCTGCGGTTGATCTGGCTGATCTCGTGCATGGATACCACCACCATTTATAGCCTGAGTCAACTGTGCCATCACTGCAACAAATTGTTCTGTTCCGATTCCGACCATCTGAGGTTGCTGATTTGGAAGGTTATCTTTCTCCTGATGTCGTCCCAACATAGCTGCTTTGTTTCCTCTGCGGAAAACCATTCTGAACACAGAAATATCTTAGGCGAAGCAACATGGTAATCCGTAAATGCTATATCATTTCAATCATATTATAATTTTACACTTTTCTAACTCCTAAAGTTGTCTAAACCGACCTCTCATACCAACTATAATGCCCCGACCTTAATCCTTACATAATCTTGAGTTATCAAAAGATTACACGTTGAGGATCTTTTCTGGTTTAGAGTTTTAGAGAATTAGAACATAACTATTACATCTTAAAAGATTACAAAGTAGACACTTCTACTAAGTCTCCATAAAATAAAAACTCTTAAAAAGAAAGATGTCTAGATTCGATGTTTTAGATAGAAAGAAATTCCCTTGATCCCATCCTTGACCTTATTCCACTTTAAGTCCTGTGAAAAACATTTCGAAAAACTTGGGGTGAGCATAAAAAGCTCAGTAAGGGATACAGAAAGAATGAAAACTGTTAGTTTTTCAAACATCAAGTAAAACATATATACTCTATCAAAGTAATTCCTTTACCTTCATGAAGTAGTAAAAAAAACTCTTCACTGAATAAAGTATCATTACTTACCTTTTTGTAACCAAAGGATTACCATAAAACCCATAAAAAGAACACATAACATATATAAAGGTAACTTGGGACATAAACATACTTAAGTGGAATAACCATACGGTCGACTTCCACACATATCACTTAATGGAATAGCCATACGGCCAATTTCCATACATACTTAATGGAATAGCCATACGGCCGACTTCCATACCCAATACATTGGAGGTTATAACATAACCACCCATCCTGGTATTCACGGCACCACCCGTCATATGGTTTATAACGTAACCACCCGTTAAAATGTCCAAGTACCAGTATAAAATCATAAAACATAAAACCAATATAAAGGAATGATAACATTTCCACATTTCAATCACAATATATCATAAATATATTGACATAATAGAATCCTTTTTCAAAAACCATTTACAATACCAAAATACATAAAAGATTATATGGTATTTATTTTATTCTAAAAACATTACGGCTTGTTGTGAAAGCCAAAGACCAAATAATACTCGCGGTGGCGGAAAAGGTCGTTGTCACCACGTACGTTAAAAAAACATTCCTTTTTGTCATTTTGTAAAACGATTCGTAGAAAAATATTCCTTTTTGTATGAAAGTAAATGTCAAATGGGTTTATACACCGTATAAAAGAATGTTGTGTATAAAACGAAAAATGCCTCAATGAAAGGAGATTGAGACGAAGTCCCTTACCTCGGGTCCGACTTGACTCGATCGTTCTTTAACGTCCTGAATAATAAACTTGAGTTAATTTATACTTGATTAAGAAACTTTTTAAAGTTCATTATTCCTTTTATATCACTTATTTCCATGTTATAAACATTATGTAACCATTTAAGTTAATAATGTTTGTTTTGTCAATATTTGGTTCTTAAGTCGAAAGTTGACTTCTTACAATTACATGTTGTTCGTGTGGTCAAATGTTCTTTATATCCAGAATGAAATTCATGATTTGGATATCATATATATCATATATATCCATCATATACATGTATTTATAATATTACATAATCATTTAGAGGTAAGAAATGAAATGCACCGTTCATGGAGACGGTAAGCCGTACGTACGCATGAACGCTACTTTCATTTCTTTGTCATATTAATGGAATTAAAAATAAATGAGAGGTATGTATATTTTAAATCCATAATTATATTCATCATTTAGAAATATCATTAATTATATATATCCATTATATACATGTACTTTTAATAGTACATTACATTTGGGGATAAGAAATGAAATGCACCGTTCATGGAGACGGTAAGCCGTACGTACACATGAACGCTACTTTCATTTCTATCTCATACTTTAATGGAATGAAATAATAATGATATAGAGGTATATAACAATTCCAGTATAACATCATATATAATAACATTAAATCCATCCTTTATACGTCCCACGTATGGCATTAACGAATCACATCACTTTGAGGGGGCGGTAGTCCGCACTTCCTTAAATGAAGATATCGTGTTTACCCATAATGGAAACCATAAAGGTATGCCAAAAATGTAAAATACAGAAGCCTAAAGAAAACATAAACATATTATATATCATATATAAAAATAGTGACATCATAATGGCCACCCTTGAAGGTGTTAAATGAGTATTGAACAATCATCGTTTCAGGAGGCAGAATTTCACCATCCACGGAAACTGTATGTTCTTTAACCATTTGATGTAGTTGTGTGAGAGTGTAGCTCGAATAAATCTTATAACAACATCCTAGTATATTGAAGATACTGTTTTTGTTACAAAATAAGTAAATAAAAAGAGTTTAGAGGGTTGGAGAAGCAAAATAAAAGAAATGAACAAGAGAGAATGAATTACCTTTAAAAGTGTAACTCCTTTTTATTTGATCCTAAAGGCTTCCTTTGAAAGGATTATGCCCAAAGGGAATCCTCTAGGATGAGGATAGGGATGTGGAGAGAGTAATTGGGCAGGGTTTGGCCGAGCCAAAGGCTTGAGAAGTGTGTGAAATGAGGTAGAGGTGGGGGCCCTTTATAAGAGGAGAGGAGGGGCACTTTTGGAAAGTAAAGAAATATTACTTTATTTGAAAATGTGTTTCGGTTTTAAAAGGTCCCAAATTGATATAATTCGTGGATAAGGTGATAAGGGTTCGAAATCCACTCATACAATTGGTTTTGGACATTTGTAGGTTTTATATGTTTCATTATCTTTCCATTTTATTTAAATCGTCAAATAATGATGTCATCGCTGCATCATTATTATGTCATATATAATATAATTTATTTAATGTCTACAAATTATAAAAAAAATTCTATGATGTAGGAAATATTTTTATCTTTCCAATGACCATTTATAATCAAAATTTGGACTTGTATAACCCCACTCAAAAATTATTTTAGTAAAACAATTTATGTTAGTGTCATTTTCACTTTAACATTAAATAAAAATATATTAATTTCATTTTCCAACTAAAGTGGCTCCATGGGGTCCCCAAGTTGGCCCATGGCTTGTCTTGGACGGCCATGACTCACCCAATAGGTGTAGGACAAGTGTCATGGTGTTTTCACATTCTTATAATACCATTTTTACCTTAAACTACACTAATTACCTCTAATCGCGATTAATGAAAAAAAGTTACTATTCAGCAAAAAATTATTTTAATCTCATTGAACCACATTTTACTTCTTAATGACAACCATGTATGTCGAATTTTTAAAATTCATTACACATTAGTGGTAAACTTTCATTTAACTGAAAAATCAGTTTTCTTGATTACCACTTAGTGGTTTCACTATTCATCAAAAATTGAAGTTTTTTAGAAAATTACCAAAAATTCACCCTAAGCTATATTTGATATTCCGAATTCAAAAATGAAGTCCATTTTACAAAATTCAAAACATATATGTCACATTAATTAAATTAATAATTAATTCCCGCTGTCAGAGCAAATAGCGTGTTTTTATGAAACAATAAGTATCAAAAGATTGACACTAGTTTAAGTCCGATTTCAAAGTGAAATTAATTCCAACGACCACTATTGGATTTAATGGTAAAAATATTTTCTAATTTCACTTTAAAACCAATTCAAAATATATTCTAATCATATAAATAAATTAGATTAAAAAGAGGTTTTGAATTAAAATACAACATTTTACACTATTCATTAAAAAAATGAACTTTATCAGAAAGGTACCAAAAATTTACACAAAGTAAATTTTGATGTCCCGATTCTAAAGAAGAGTTATATTTGGTCCAATAGAATTTATAAGATCGATCAAAACTATATTTAATGACGGTTTTCCGTCAAAAGGTGATAAGTGGACCTTTCGTGAAAATTAGGGTATAAATGCCTAAAATTGAACTCTTTCCATATTTTAAGCCTTTATCTTTTATTGGGTAAATGTAAAAACATTTAAAAACATATATAATCATATTTTAGTTATTTCTATCCATTCCCGCCAGTACAATGGCTACTCGTTAACTAACATTTAAAATAATATTATTTTATTACTTGTGTGCAACGTAAGTTTTCAAAGAAACTCATCGTTGCGTACCGAGTACGCTATCGAACGTAGAAACCCGTTTTAATTAAAATTAATATTTAATTCGTAAATATTAATAAATATGAAAATTCTTTATTCTTTATTTACCTGGGATGTTACAATCTGGTTCTCTTGATAATAAGTTTTTTTGTTTTAAATTGAAATCCAATCCATGAAAAAGACTATAGAAAATTAAACCAAATGAATAATAATACATTTTTCAAACAGGTTATTATTATTTTTCATAATTAAAATTTACTGACAAATCCCTATCCTAATATGGTTTCCACAAGGAGTCTTTGTCGATAAATCCCTTCTTATGGTGTTAGGTAAAAAACTAGTTTTATTAGTAATATAGAAAATATATAAAAGTTTGAATTTTCATAATCTAATATAAATTTGTGGTTATGATATAAGTACATAAGAAAACATGTTTTGGAACTTCTACCTTATATGTAGAAATCACATTAGATTTAACTTCTCTCATTGCCCTCTTCTATAAGAGGATCCTTTGAATCTTATGGAATTTCATCTAATAATTACCTATATCATTAAAGATGAAGCACTGGATAGAAATGGATTAATTTTCTTTCTTGTATTCATGAGCCTTATGACCCCTTTCTCAACACGTGAAACAAAATATTTTTCCTATTAAGAAATTACCAATGTTTTTCTCATAATTACCACATTTTGGAAATACCATATTTTTTTCTTATTGTTTGGAACATTTATTTTTATATTGATAAACTAAACCCTCCATTACATTATTTTATTTGAAGAGATAATACCAAGAAAATTATTTCTATCTCTCTTAAAAGAACATGATACTATATCATAATATAAATAAAATGATCAATAAACCATCTACCATTGAAGAATTTGTTTAATACTGTAAAAAAACAATCATTCTTACTTTATATATTATGTTTTTTTCTTAAAGCATTATTGGATAATCCTATAATGTTATCCTCATACATTGAACCAATTTACTATTCATTCCTAATTCATTTGTACAATATCCTCTCTAGTTCAGCTTTATATTCTCATGGAAATTATTTCACAAAGAATAACACTTTAAAAGTTATTCATTAAATAAATTCTATTTAATGAACATTATTAGCGTTTTGGATAAATTCCACCATTGATAACCATCTCCCTTCAGAAAATAAACTTCTAGAATAAATATTTCTCATTCATTACATCCCAAGGCCATACATATCATTTTTAGAGGTTTAATTCATTAATCATATACAAATGGATTAGTAGTTCCATTAATATGTTGAGAATCATATCATATAATGTGATCCAAAATAGTTGTATTGTACTTTATAAAAAAAGGTTTCTCCATTCAGGTATGTTTTTTCATCACAACATGAGTCAGCTACCCTAATATATACATGATATACTCAGTTCCAACACCACCTATATTGGATTAATTCAAAAGGAAATCCATATATTTAATATGGGTTTTGGTTCCATTTCTTCCACTAGTTTCCGTTTATAAACAATGAAACACACAAGTAAATTATTCTTATAACCATAATGGATATTGGGATAAAAAATAAAATCCATGAAATGGTAAATTTTTTAAATACCTTATGGGATTATCAAAATTATCATGATAGCAATGTTTATTTAAAATTTAGGTATCAAGGTTACATAAAAACATTATCTCATACCAAATATAACACCCCAATCCTAATAACCCAAAAAATGGTGTTTACAATATTAAATTGTTATGAGAAAAAAGGGATCACAATTTTCATGATTTATTATTTTAGAAGTATTGGATAAATAGAAACATAATAAATTAATATATTATACTGAAAATATAAAAACACATAATAACAAACCTTCATACATCATTGAAATCATTCATAATATACCTCTTTATATATTGGGTAATGGTTGGAAATAAAGGGTGATATCAGATACTTATTAAGGGTTACATCAAAATAAAAATATCTTGAGTAAATAAGAAATAATAAATATAGCTAACTAAATAATAAAAACACACATCCTAACATTAACAACTTGTGTTCAAGGAGCATACATTACTAATATCAACATATAAATCACATAGATAATGAAAATTAATTCTTAATAATAGAAAATAATCAAAATGGACATTCATGAACATTACAACAAGACCTCAACTATGTAATCTTGAATTTTACCATAAATTATTATCACCCAAGATATTATTCTTGATCAATGGGTAGTTGTAAAAAAATACAAATCTAATATTTCCTTCCATATTTTTTTTCATGTGACCTGATGATCTATAATGGGTATATTTATAACCAAGCCCTCCAATCAATTTAATGTCCCATTCATTCTTTATATTTTTAATTATTATAAATATTAATTCTCAAAATTTATTATAAGAAAATATTTATCCACATTTAATCATGAATTAGATATATCAATAGTCCCTCATTAACTGAACTAACATACTTAATAAACATGATTCAACTAATATAGTATATTTATTTTTCATATAGTGAAAACATAATAAAATTAATAGAATTATTTTTAATTCATCTATGACAACAAAAATATGTATACGACAGATAACAATAATATCCAATTAATAATGGAGAGTGATAGATAACATGATCTAAATGATGTGAATAATCTCAAAATAAGGTATAATCCTATATATATAGAGGATAAAACAATACCATTGATTCAACAAAAAATAAGGATTTTTAGTAAATAAATCCATTAGAAAATAATACTTTGAAATAAATTAAAAATAACCCCCTTATATCTTTGTGTAATACAAGCGTAATAAATCACTTTTATATTTTTTTCATTTCATTAAAAAAGGAATTCCATTTTATTTTGATAGAATATAAAATAAAAATAAAAATATAGAAAAATATTTTCGTTAAAAATAACTATAGAAACATTAAAATGAATATTTCATGAAATATATAGTGACGATGGATAAAAAATTCATTCATATGGTGTACATTAAAAATGATTTAATTGAAACCTTGGTTAGAAAATACCTCATTCCGTAAAGGAAAAGTTTATTTCTTTTAATCAATTTTATAGTTATTCAAACATGTGTAAAATTATTCGATATATAATTGTATAACAGTAAGAACATTTTTGAAAACCTTTTAATGAAAAAATTTATATTTTGGAAAATTAGTTGGATGGAAAATTTAAAAAGTGATTTTAAAAATAAGGTCCCTTACTAGTGAAATATTTTTATATTATTGATAAAATATGATTATAAAGGCAAAATGAACACATTAAATCCAAAAAAATAGAGGAGAAAAAATATATTGGGTTTTAAATATTTTGTCATATATCATTAGTAATGTTAATCAGAACAAAAACAATCCAATAGTAAAATAAGATTAAAATAGAAATCTATTATAATGGGTCTCTATTAATTATTATGTGTTCGATTATCTTGTATAATAAATTTATATTTATAAGATAAACTGATGGGAAATTTTGTAATATATATTCCATTTTATATCTTTTATTAATTATATTAATTAAATTCTATTTATCTTTCTTTTTTATGTTTACCACATTAAGACTATTTAGCAAATTTCTCGAAAATTACTTTATTATATTATGCATGGTTAATGGTTTCATGAAATTTATTCCATAATATATTGAATTTTAATATTGCCATGAATATAATTTAAATGCATTATATATAATTTTATAATCATCCATTCATGGGGGTATTCAAAGAATAGACGACATTGATTTGTGGAGGTGGTATTATATTAGTTTGGAAATTATACGTTCTCATTTTCCAATAGATGAAAGAGAAATTAGATTAATGATATCTTATATTCCCATAATTATAATATGTGTTAAACATAATATAGATTAAATTAACTATAAATTTATAACTAACCATGTAAATATATTTATGAAAAAGGAATTATACAACTACATGAAGATAATATTTCATATGTATCCACGAGCGATGTTTTTCTATTCTATAGGATAGAAGAAATATAGAAAATGTTTATCCTATAATCATAATAAATTTAAACTATATTGGAGATACTAGATTCATTATCCTTGTATGTAAAAAATGTATTTATTTTATGATTTAGAAGAAATAAATATTTAAAGAGTCAAGTAAGGTGATTGCCTCTTCTTTGAGAAACCTCCCTTGGTATACACATTAATAGTTATCATGATGGTCTTAGGGTAATAAAATAATCTCAACAAGAAAGGTATTGTAGGTAAGAATTTTTTACCTAGGTATTGTATGATATATATTTCTCGGTGTATATGACTAATGGAAGAGAATTTGTTCCATTTATAAGTTATTCAAGGATGACACATATAAATCCTTAATTAATTTTTGATAAGATGAATTAATTTTCATTTTAATGTTGTTAAATTTTTTATATATCTCTTAATTATATGGGTAGAGTCTATATATACCCAAAAACTTAGGTTCAATGATGAGTTTTATTTTGAATCTGTATCCCTTTATTTTTAACCCATTTTAACCATAATAAAGCTGATAAATATCTATAATGGCTACTATTCAGAGTGAATAAATGTTAATTTTACCATATTATATAATATTTTTTATAAATATATAAAAAATAATTTTTTTTAAATTAAGCAAATCCTATAATTGGATGAAATAATTTTTAATATACATTCACAAAACACAACAAAAACTATATTTTGAAAAATAAATTTTATGGGTAAAAATAATTTTACTGTAAAAGAATGTATAATGTTTTTTATAGTTGGATTAATTAAAATATGATAAATAATATAAATATTTTTATCATTTTAAACAAAACAAACAGTTAAAGGCGCTTTATAAATACATGAGTAAGGGGGATGAACTAATTATTATTTTCATTTGACGAAAAACATTGCTTATATTTCCAAAATGTAAAGCATATAGTTTAAAGTTAATATATATATATTTATAAGAATTATATTATTTATAAATTGTATGTTTATTATATTAAAAATATATCATATACATTCAAGTTATTCTTAATGCATGATAATGACATAAATTTTTATAAATCAATATTTTTTACTATTCACCGAAAAATCGACAATTTATAAAAAAATTAAAAAACTCATCCTACGATAATATAAACATGCTTATTTAAAAAATTAAATTCGTATCTTCAAAACCTATTTCATTCTATGAAGTGATGTTTTCAATCCCTTATTCATTAGCATAGCATGGTTCTGGTTTTCAAAATGTCAACAATAGTTTTCTATATTCCATGTTATTTTTTCATACAAACTTTCTTACATCATAATTACAAAATTTATATAGATAATGAACTTTATTAATGTTAGTTTTATTTTTATATCATTGTAATTTCATAAAATATATAGTTTTAAAACCCATATCTGGTGCTTACATGTTACATTAGTACAAGATAGAAGGGATTACACCACCCAAAAATCGATTAGTTTAGTGGTATTGGAAAAATAGATACATACATGACTTACATATTACAATATAAATTACAAAAAAAAAACAAATTAAAAAATTATTATATTTATGAAAATAATTCAAATATTCATTATTAATATCATGGTGAATGGAAGAAAAAGTAATGGGCATCCTTAGATTCTCATTAAGAGTTATGTGTAATGGAAGATATCATGAATAAATAAGTTGTAATGAATATAGAAGAGTGTATGATAAAAACATATTCTATTCTCTAAATTACCTTATTTTTATGAGAATTTATAGATAATATCAATATAGTCATCAAATGGATAACAAAACATGAATTATTAATAAATTAAATGAATCATATGAACATCAATGATATTTCCATCAGGGATATGACCAATATTTCAGGAATATTATCAGAAATGTCTCTGAACTAATAAAAAATTATTAATAAATGTGTTTTTTAAACAAAATACCAACCTAATGTGGGAACTATTTTTTTCTCATATTTCTTGTTAATCCATCAAGTGGCTATATATAATTGGTTCAAACCTATCACCTTTACATCTTATTCATTATTCATATATATACTGATAAATTCAATTCATTATCAAAATTATTTTAAGTTAAACATTTTACTATATTGAAACAATAAAATTGAATATTTCCCTAGTCAATGAAGAAAAAATTATTAATAATATTCCATCAACATCTACTATATATTGAAATGGTATACTATTGTGATTGCATCAATGTAATAGAAATGATACTAAATTCGTCCATCATATTGAAAACATAGTATTGATGAAAAAATAACCTCCAATCAATATTGTAAAGTAATAATGTTCATGATCAAAAGAATGTAAATGATCCTTAAATATGGAATAATCCATTTTTAGTAAAGGATGATAAAAGTCCATTTATTCGTAAAGAATGAAGGTTTTTAGTCAAACTATGACTTTATAAAAAATTTGGAATCAAAATATTGAAAAAACGTGTATATATTTTTTATAATTATGTTATAAATCAATAATTAAAACTATTTTCATTCCTTTACGAAAATGATACCCTTTTCTTCTGATATAATTTTAAATAAATATTTATAAAATATTTATATTAATATTTTATTTGAAAAAATACAATGAAATTTTAATATTATGATTAAAATAATATATTTTTCACCATGGAGGGTAAATATGTTCATGGGGTGTATGTTAAAACAATGATTTTGTTCACACCTTTGGTAAAAAGTAAGATGTTCAGAAAAAAGAAAGAAGATTGCATTAATTGTTTTTTGTATACAAAGTAAATCATGGGAAAATTTAAATTTAGTACATATTTTATTATTATTAAAAATATTCATGGGAAAATTTTAAATATGATATGGACATAGAAGAAACACATTTGATGGAAAACTTCAAAACAATATTAAAAAACATACAACACATGTAACTTAATTGATAATTCTTGATTTAATAATATAATTGATAGAAAATATGAATATAAACCCCAAAATAACCATAAGGGAATAAAATATATTGGTTTTATGATATTAGGATTATAATTGTTTTATGTAAATCTTAACCTAGACATTCCTGACATAAATGAAATTGTAAGATAAATCCCTTATTAATTTAATAATGTTTTAATAAAAACTTCTTAAAAGAGTAATAATGAATTGAATCTTTCACAACCATGAAGAAAATGGAATTTATGATACAATTTGTAAATGTTTAAGTATATACGGCATATAGATGAAATTTTAAGCATAATATAAACATGTCTCATTGAATTTTAAATGAGACCAAATTAGCCTGACCTCAAGTCAATCGTGCTACTTATTCACTATTAAACTTTTGAATAACAAATTTATATTTCTTATAAATATATTAAAGAAACATATTAATATTTATAATATGATATAATATTCACTTAAAAAATTATATCATTCATTTATAAACAACTAATTATTAACATTATTATCTCAGGGGTCAACTATTCTATTTTTCATTCATGTCCCGATTCGGTAGTTTTGGTACATTCATCTTGGTAATTATTTAATAATATTAATAATATTAACAATATTAATAATGAAATAATTATCAATTTTATAGATAAAATATAAATTTTTAGTCATTAATTAATGGAAGTTATTAAAAAAGAATCATATTATTTTATGGAGATGGTAGTCCACACATTCGAACGAGTGATGTTTTTATTTTCCTATAGATAATATAGTAAGAAGGTGGATGACATATTACATTTATTAGATAAAAATTATGTCATAAATAGCATATATATTCATTAATTTTATATTTTTTACCATCTAAAAAAATATTTATGAATGCATAATTATACCACTACATGGTGACGATATGCGATATGTGCACATAGAAATTTTTTTCATTTTTCATAGGATGTTAGGTAGATGGAAAATGATTTTCCCAAAATCATAATAAAATATAAGTATATTAGTGATAATTGAGTAATTGTTTTGGATATATTCAATATATTTATAGTTATTAGAATAACAAAAAGACATTGAGAGAGGCGGGTTAGACGATTACCTATTTTTTGAAAGACCTCCTATGGATTAAACATTAAGCCTTCATAGAATGGTCTTAGGGTAAGTACATGAGATAAATAATGAAGAGAAGGAATTTATGAAGTAATCAAGGTATTAATTTTCCAACATAAAAGTACTAATGTTTTTTGGATAAATGAGAGAATGTTCCACTTTATTAGTGTGGAGAGGACACACTTGAAATTATTTAGAATATTTAGATATAATTATTTTCTTTATAAAGATAAATGATTCAAAATAGACATGTAATCTAATAAAAATATATCATGGTAAAAATATATTCATGCAATTAATTTAAGATATGATTTGGTGTCATTTTAAATAATTTATTTTTTGTTTTTTACCCCTTTTAAACCTCAACCATAGTGACACATTATTTAGCATTTATGGGTTACATGTTTACATATAATGAATATCATATGATATAAGGATGATTTTTAGACCATTTCTAATCTCAATTATGCAATTTTAATAATTTTGTAATTTTTAAATAATTTAATAAAATATTATTTAACAGAAAATATCAATAAAGTCATATATTTGACTATTAATTTAATTTGACTTGAATGTCATCAAGATAAACAAAAATTTATTATACAATATATTTTAAAATTATTTATATAGTATTATTAACACTATTATTCATTTAAAACCAAAATTAAACCAATTTTTTAATATTCCTAAAATCATATACTATATTTTTCATATTCTTTTCCAATTCCCCGAGACAACATTAAATATCTATTTAAAGAAAATATTTCATCTAAAAAATAAAAAATAAATTTTCAACTTGAAAATAATTTATTTATGTTTAAAAATATTGTATATATATATATATAAATCTATATTTTTCATAAATTATTCTTATCATTATGATAACATAAAATAAAAATTAGAACTATGAGAGTGGCATTTTGTATTAATCTAGATATTAAATAAAATAGAAAACAATATTTTTAGAGAAGCATGAAACATGGCTTAAAATATTGAAAAAAGAGTTACAAGATTTTAATGGATGAAATTTTCATTTATCCCTTCAGTGAATATCAATAAGCTCAGAGGGGTACTAAAATAGTTGATGCAAGTGCTTATGGAGACCCCCTTGTTTGCAAGGAAGTCAGCAGGTTGATTATCTTAACAATATATATTTGTGAAGACATTTTTTGATGCATTTGTCCCATTTTGAGGTGAGTTTCCATGCCAAATGATGGTACCCCATTCTATCCGCAATCAAAAATTTTGTTGAGTCACTTTCAAACCAAACATTTTTCTAATTTCTTTAACATTCAATTTCAGCAGCTTTGATGAAACCCTACATTTCACCTTCAAGAACTATGGCCTTACCATAGGGGCCATGAATAACTTCAATAAAATATCAATTGGGGTCTTTTAAGATGATTTCATATCTTGATGGTCTTGGGATACCCTGCGAAACACCATCTTCATTATATTTAATCCATCCCACAAATAAGGGAGTCTAGAATACGTCAAATGTACCACAAGGTTGAAGAAAAAGTTTCTTTAATATGATGATTTCACAGAACAATAAGGTCCTTGACTGAGTTTTCCCAATATTCATTGTGAAGGGTGTTCACATGTTTTACCACAGATAGGATTTCAGAAAGTGGAAGATTAGTTTTGAAGAAAACCCCTTCTTGAACTCATTTGTTCCTACCTCTCCATACAAGATGAAACACATATACATAGACAACCAAAAAGAGGATGCATACCTGTGGATCATGGTTTACTACCAGTAGGTCTAGGAGAAATAACAAATCTCTATCATTTTAAAGTGGTTGAATCCCAAACTAGTCAAAAATTGATTCCCAGAGAGAAGATGTTGTGTTATAGGATAAAAACTTGTGGTTGAAATCATCTCGGTGTTGTTGGCACAAAGAGCAACATGAACATAAGGAGATATCCATCCACTGTATGTTCACCTCAATAAGTAGTTTTTTGAAATAAATCTTCCACATCAATGTGAATCAAGATAAGATTACCCTTTTTTTAAATTCCCCCATCCCTATACTAGTTTCTTAAATCAAGTGATTATATCAGCCCTTGGAGTCCAAAATCCCATTTGGACATGGTTCCCATATATCTAGGTCATCAGTGTCCAAATAATCATAGTTGGATACAGTGAGAGTGATGTTAGATTGAAACACCTCTCTTTGAGCAATCTGGTCTTTAATATAGGAGTTATAGTCAATATTTTGATCAGTTTTTTCAACACTATGTATAAGGTGAGCACTAATCTAATTGTCTCTCCATAATATTAGAAAGAAATAACTTTAAGACCAGGAGAGATAGAAGGTTGAGTATGGTTCATGTTTCCTATAATCAACCTATTAAGAAGCTTGGATCAGAGATAGTCTAGGGAGGGGAACTTATTCATTACCAATTAAAAATATATATAAATTCTAAATTTCATTATTTAATATTTAATTTGTATTAAAGGAATCCTATATATATATATATATAATAATTTTGGTATTCCAATTCATAATAGCTAACCCAACAACTAAGTTACAAAAAATATATCTGAATAATATTATTTCATGGTTTGATTAAGTTCAAAGTTATATTTGGTGAAAGATATCAAACATATTTTGAATTCAAATGAAAATATAAACAAAAATCATGGGTCATTAATTTATCCCATCTTTACAAAAATTAAATCCTTGCAATTTTAATTCTTCTTTTCTAAACTAAATATATAATAACATCTTAATAAAATTGCATACAAATTTTACCAAGATATTTAATTTCAAGGTTTCAAAAATTAATATTATTATGCATGTACCTCAATTATAATCATACTTATAATTGGGTTTTGGAAAAATAACTTGGTTGAATAGAATTACTTTCCCCATTAGACTTTGTAGATTTATATTCTGTTTTATTATATTTTATGAATTCTTTTACTATTAGGATAAAAAATATGCATAAATTTAATTACATTATTTCTCCCAATTCTATAAGAAAAATTTAATCCTCGATTTTTAATAATACTAATCAGGACATATTTTTTAGACCTGAATCACTATAATCAAGTTTTAATCACCGATATGATAAAATGTTATTTCCCCTATCTAAAAAAATATTTAGAAAAAGATAAGGTAATAAAATATTTCAATAAACCTTCATAAAAAATGAATCCAAAAAAATATCACTTATAAAGTAACATAATAAAATATTTATATTCCCAAGTCAAATATGTCAAAAAAATAGTATAATTACCTTACATTCTTACACAACACAGACTCATTTCTTGTGAAAATAGTATATGTAACACCCCAGGTTAATAAATAATATGACATTTTCATATTTAACCATATTTTTGAACAAAATATTAATATTACTTTAAAGTGAATGCTATGCTCGAGGGCGTACCCAATACGCAACAACAAGTTTCTTTGAAATATTACGTTGCACTCGAAAAATAAAATAATATAAATCTAAAAGGTAGATAACGCCTAGATGTTGTAATTGAAGGAATTAACGGAAATAACTACAAAATTATTATATATTTTTGTCAAATTTTTTTACTTTTATCCAATAAATATTGGAGGCTTAAAATGAAAATGAATCCAATTTTAAGCATAAATCATCTAATATTCATTAAAAGGTTGAATAACCGCATTTTATGGAGAACACTTCTTAAATATACTTTTGACAATTTGTATGATGTATTTGTCAAAATAAAATCCTTCTTTAGAATATGGACATCAAAATTTACCTTCTGTAAAATTTTGTTATTTTTCCGATAAAGATATTTTTTTATTGAAAATGCTGAATTTTAATTCAAAACATCCATTTAATCTGATTTATTTATCTGGATAGAATATATTTTTAATTTAGATTAAAGTGTATTTAGAATATATTTTTACCATTTAATCTAATGGTGGTCATTGGAATTAATTTCACTTTGAAATTGGACTTAAACTAGTGTCAATCTTTTAATAGATATTGTTTCTCAAAAACACGCTTTTTGTTTTGACAACGAGAATTAATTATTAAATTAATTAATGCAACATATGTGTTTTGAATTTTTTAAAATAGACATCATTTTTGAATTCGGAATATCAAATATATCTTAGTGTAAATTTTTTGTATTTTTCTGAAAAACTTCAATTTTTGATGAATAGCGATACCACTAAGTGGTAGTTTAAAAACTGATTTTTCATATAAATGAATCTTTACCACTTCTGTGATTTGAATTTCAAAAATCTGACATAAATGGTTGTCATTAGGATGTAAAATGTGGTTCAATGGGATTAAAATAATTTTTTGGTGAATAGTAACTTTTAAGGTTTTAATCGCGATTAGAGGTAATTAGTGTAAATTAAGGTAAAAATAATGTTTTAATAATATGAAATGACCTAGAAACATGTACTACTCTCATTGGATGTGTCATTTCCGACCAAGAAAATCCATGGGTCAACTTGGGAACCCCATGGAGCCACTTTGGTTGGAAAATGACATAAATAACTTTTTATTTAAAGTTAAAATAAAAATGTCACAAGCATGAGTTGTTTTACTAAAACAATTTTTAAATCGGGTTATACAAGTCATATTTTTGTCTATAAATATTCATTAGAAATCTAAAAGTATTTCCTACATCATTATATTTTTTTTTTAATTTTTATACATTAAATAAATTAAATTAATTAAGACATCATGATGATGAAGCGATTACCTAATTAATAAAGGATTTAAATAAAATGAAAAGATAATGTTAAAACAATAACTTACACTTGTCAAAGACCTATTGTATGAGTATATTTAGAACCCTTACCACCATATCCTAGATATTCATCAATTTGGGACATTTAAAATCCGAAACTCATTTGAGAATAATGTAACATTTTGTAACATTCCAAGACTGCCCCTCCTCTCCTCTTTTAAATGGACCCCACATCTACCACATTACCCACACCTCTCAAGCCTTTGGCTCAGCCAACCCCTGCTCAGTTTGTCTCTCCACATCCCAATATTCCTCCTAGAAGCCTCACTTTGGGCAGAAGTCTTCCCAAGGAAACCTTTGAGCTCAAATTAAAGAGAGATACCCGATTTTAAGGTAATGTCTTCACTTGTGTTCTTTTGTTTTATTTTGCTTATCCAACCCCCTAAACTATTTTTATTCATTTATTTTGTAACAACTCTAGTATCTTCAATATAATATGATGTTTTTATAAGAATTTTTATAGCTACACTTACAGACACCTACATCTAATGGTTAAAGAACATACTATTTCTGTGGATGGTGAATTTCTGCCTCACGAAATGAGGATTGTTCAATATTATTTTAACACCCTCAAAAGTGGACATCAAGATGTAACTATATTTATATATGATATATAATATGATTTTGTTTTACATAAGCATCTTTATTTTTCATTTATGGCATACCTTTGTGGTTTCCATTATGGTTAATCGTGATATCTTCATTTTAAGAAGTGCGGACTACCGCCACCTCAAAGTGATTTGATTCGTTAATACCATATGTGGTATGTATAAAGGATAGATTTAATGATATTATATATGATACCATAATTTAATTATAATACTATTATGTATCATTATGTTTTAATTCCATTAAATAAGAAATAGAAATGGAAGTAGCGTTCATGCGTACGTACGGCTTACCGTCCCCATGAACGGTGCATTTCATTTCTTACCTCTAAATGTTATTTAATATTATAAATGCATGTATATAATGGAATTATATGATATATATGATATATAAATAATGAATATAATTCTGTATATAATAAATATTTTACCACATGAAAAACTTGTAATTATAAAAAGTTTATTTTTGACTCAAGTAGCAATGATCTACAAAACGACCATTATTAACTTAAATAATTACACAGTGTTAATAGAATGGTAGTAAGGGATATAAAAGGAATAATGAACATGAAAAAGGTTCTTAATAAATTATAAATTAACTCATGTTTATTATTCAAGAGGTTAAAGAACGATCGAGTCAAGTCGGACCCGAGGTAAGGGATCCAACCTCTCTCGTTCTTTTTAAGTACACTCTTTTATGTCATTTCTTATAAGATAATCATTATTATGTTTGGGGATGTTATTTTATATTCATAATACTGTAATTTTTTTGTTCATATTACGAGAGACCCTATTTGATCTGATAAATCCATTTTTGGAAGATTTAAGTGGCGTCGTTAGGCTACCGAGTTTTCGTATGGGATTTTTTATCTCACTTTTATTCCCATGAAATTTTTTCTATGTTTGCCACTATTTCCTTTGATTGGTGTATGTACTGCCCATTATTATAAAATTTGTGTAGTATGATTTTATTTATGGGTATTTAAATTTTCATTGTATGACCCTTCTTCCATGGGGTGTACGTTTCGAATGTTACCCAACTTGGTAATGAGACCTTTCTCCATCCTTTTTTTAAAAGACTTCTTTTGTTATGTCTTTTAATTTTCATCTTATTATGTGGGGATATGTTCTTATATATCCTTATTGACATAAATTTTATGTCCAAGTAATGAGATACCCTTTATCTCTCTCATCAACTTTTTTTTCTAAAATTTGACGTGACGCGTTTAGGCTATCAAGAGAACTTCTTAACCCAATTTCAATTTCGTTGGGTTCAACATGTAGTTATTGAATATGTCATCCTTTGAATATGTGTGAATGACCTTTGATTATTTTACACTTAATATCCACTTACATTGGGTGTATTTATATTTGTCACACATAATTATGAGATTGATTTATCTTTAATTTAAGGATACCATCTTTATAATGAATTTCATCTCAATTTACATTTCCATTGAGACTTCATTGTTGTTATGCACCAATGAATCCCTTTATTCTCATGATATTATAACGTTTTGATTAAATTTTATTCCTCAACTATTGTATTTAAGTGTCTCTCATTTTGTTAAAAACCCTTTAACTAAAATATCGTTTTAAATGTTTTAATGATTTATTCTTATAAATATTTCTCATTAATATACATGTTTTCAAAATGGTTTTAAGGATTTTTTTATATGGATATTAATGGTTTAAAATTTTAAAAGCTTTAACGTGCTATGGGACACTTTTGATTTAAAAATCACTTTATTAAATGTTTTATATGGTTTTAAAAATGGTTTTTAGAATGGATTCATTATTTTAATATCTTAAAATGTTATATTGTTATTACAATGTGGGAATGTTATCTTTCCTTTATGCTTAAGTTATGTGCTATGATTATGTTATGGTTCTTGGGCATTGATATGAAGATGGGTGGTTTCGTGATAAACTAAGGGTGGGTGAGCCCGATATAGCTCTCCAATGCATTGGGTATCACGAAGGAGTTAAACGTTGAGGTTTCAATGAAGAGATTTAGGGAATATACTGTTATGGGTATTCCAAACATAACCAATAGGGTTACTCCCTATATAAGAATGTTATGAATGCCTCAAGATAATTTTATGTCTTATTATTTCTATTATTTATTCATCATTTTATGAAGTATATTAAAGTGATTATGTTTTATGGGTAAAGTATGATTTCATTCTTATGTATATATGTACTAATTTTTCCTTTCCATAATTTTTATAACCCTTACTGAGATTTTTATGCTCATCCCATGTTTTGGAAATGTTTTTCACAGGTCAAGGGAATGGTACATGATATGATGATAGTGTCAAGGAAGTGTCAGGAAAGAATCCATGTTTTATTTTAAATATGTTTCCGTTGATGGGAAAAATTAATACTATCTTTTATGTAACAAATTTGTATAAATGTGGAATGTAATGCTTTTTTTATGATCTAATTCTATAAAAATATAAACCTGAAAAGATCCTCAATGAGTAATCTTGTAATAACTCAAGATTAAGTAAGGTTTAAGGCTGCGGCCTTATAGTTGGTATCAGAGGTCGGTTTACATAACTTTAGAGGATAGAGTGTTGTTTAAGAAAAAGTGAAAAGTTGTGTATAACAAAAATGGTTAATATATTAGATGGAGTCATCATTTTTTTGAAAGTTAGAATGAGTTTGAGATAACTTGGATAAGTATATCTTGGTGTTTATCTTCATCTTTTTTATTTGATGATTTTACTAATATACTCACACTGACCTTTTTGGTTTTAGTAAATGGCTGGATCTAGCAGGCACCAAAGTAACAGTGGATTTGAAGAAAACTGTGACGATTTTATAAAAGTACAACTAAATGATATGTGAGCTGCAATGAGAACTCTTGTTGTTATCCTCAACCAACTATTTGGAGTCATGATTGACCACCTGATCCTTAGTGATTTTTATAAGGCATCGTATATGCGAGAAACAAATCCCTATGGAAGTTCAGGTAATAATCATAAAGGTAAGTATGTTCAAAAACCTATGTGTCAAATATGTGGAAAGAAACACATAGGAAAATGTTTCAAAGGGACAGAAAGATGATATAGATGTGGAAATGAAGGTTATAAAGAAAGAACCTTGCATTAAAAAAGGATGCATCTAATTGACTCTAGGAAAGGGAAAGAAGTTCTTTCTGAAGGATCAATTGAATGTTTTAAATGTGGTGTGCATGGTCATTATGAAAACACATGTCCTATGAAGATGTTTCGGGAATGGGGTCACCAAGATCGTACAAATATTCATTTACGAATACCTAATGCCATTCCGATTGAGGATGAAGAAACTGACAATGAAGAATGAAAGGTATGGATTATTTCTTAACATATGTTATCCTATTATTAAAATCCTAGTATATGATTCATGAATTTGTTTGTAGGAAAGAAGTATTTCAGAATAAGTTGAAAAGGAATGGCTAATGGATCATGAATAATGTTGAATGAGTAAGAAGTCATCATATAAGGGATTCAAGAGTTATGGTAGATTTTAGGATGGTGAAATTCTTAGATGTTTTAAGTCTCTTTTGATGATGGGGTTACATTAGAAGACTTTTTATAGTAACCCTGATGTTTGATTTACGAAAATTTTATTCAAGGAATAATTATCGTTTCTTTTTTGGATATAGTTATAAGGAACCATTTGGGTTTATATGATCCTTGATATTGAGTCAATTACATGTTAATACATTTTGGGTTTCAAAATGGAAGTTATCAGATAGCCTTTGTGGTTAAAATATGTTATGGTTATTTTTGATGAATTTATCTCTTTTTTAGGAATGTTATAAAATTATACAGTTCTTGAAATGGGACAACACGCAGACTGTGTGACAACCCGTCGCGTCGGACGAAGCTGCAGGAGTCGAACCCACAACCAAAGTGCAACTGGTATTTTTCACCTACCAATGGACTATGTGAAGTCCCTGGTTAGTTTAAATGATTCTTTTTAGTTAGATGATTTTATGAATTAAGAGTAAGTTGATTTTTGGTTGTTAATGGAAATGATTATCCTATCACGGAGGATATGTGATTAGGTTAATTACATTTCAGTATGAGACTGTAAGAGTAACTGATGATATTTTGGAGAAAAATGTTAAAATTTATCTTAGGATACTATGTGATTAAATCCTTCGAGGAATTATGTTTTAATCTTAGTTTGGTTTACTTTGTAGAATTTTATGGATAGATGTTTATTGAATGGTCTTTGTTGAACATTGGGTTTTGTTTGACAAATTTTAGAGATCAAGAATAGATTTTTTTATAATGGATTATCCTTTTTGGGTATTATCTGATCTCATACTAACCTTTTTGGTTTTAGTTTTGGTTAAGGTCTAAAGACAGGGGAAGTATATAGTTCTCTTTTGTGGATTAGGTGATTCTCTAAAAGTTTATTATAGATCTCTTAATGTGAACAAGTCATCCTAAATACTCGTCTTTTGGAGAAAATATGAGTTTGTGTAAGAAATCTAGTAGAAGTTGAAAGTCAACATGACAATTAAGTATGCTTCCTTATGTTTTAGTTATGTTCATAAATAAATTTATCAATGAAAAGTAACTTAAAACAAAAATGTTGTCTGTTAATTTTTCCTAATGGGGAATCAAATACCGTTTAACCCATCATAAGTTTGTGATTTTCTTGTTGTTAACTTTCTCCTAGACATGTTTACTATCACTCTCCATCAGAACAAGAACCTTTATTATTTCCTCCACATCCATATTTTCATACTTGGAATTTAAGTATGGGTTAACTCGGGTGACATTTGTACTTCTCTCTCATTCTTTTAAAGTGATAGTTTTACTGACTCTTGTTCTGATGTGGGATTTTCAATGAAGCTTCCAAGACAAATTTTAAAATTGCAAGGACGCAATTCCCCAAAGGGGGGAAGGATGTAACACCCCAAGTAAATAAATAATATGAAATTTTCATATTTATCCATATTTTTGAATAAAATATAAATATTTCTTTAAATGGAATGCTATGCTCGAGGGCGTACCCAATACGCAACAACGAGTTTCTTTGAAATCTTACGTTGCACTCGAATAATAAAATCATATTATTTTAAAACGTATTTAATGCCTAGCTATTGTAATGGCGGGAATGAACGGAACTGACTACAAAATGATTATATATGTTTGTCAAATTTTTCTACTTTTATCCAATAAATGTTGGAGGCTTAAAATGAAAATGAATCAAATTTTAAGCATAAATATTCTAATATTCTTTAAAAGGTCGATTAACAACATTTTGATGGAGAACCCTTTTTAAATATTCTTTTGACAATTTTATATGTTGTATTTGACAAAATAAAATCCTTCTTTATAATCTAGACATCAAAATTTACTTTGTGAAAAATTTTGTTATTTTTCCGATAAAGATCATTTTTATTGAAAATGTTGCATTTTAATTCAAAACCTTCTTTTAATATGATTTATTTATATGGATTGATTATATTTTTAATTTATATTAAAGTTTATTTAGAATATCTTTTTACCATTTAATCTAATGGTGGTCATTGGAATTAATTTCACTTTGAAATTGGACTTAAACTAGTGTCAATCTATTAATAGATATTGTTTCTTAAAAACATGCTATTTGTTTTGACAGCGGGAATTAATTATTAAATTAATTAATTCAACATATATGTTTTTATTTTTGTAAAATAGATATCATTTTTGAATTCGAAATATCAAATATAGCTTAGGGTGAATTTTTGATATTTTTCTGAAAAACTTCAATTTTTTATGAGTAGTGATACCACTAAGTGGTAGTTTAAAAACTAATTTTTCATTTAAAGGAAACTATACCAATTATTTTATTTGAATTTTAATGTCCAACATACATGGTTGTCATTAGATGTAAAATGTGGTTCAATGGGATTAAAATAATTTTTTTTTGTGAATAGTAACTTTTAAGTTTTAAATCACGGTTAGAGGTAATTAGTGTAATTTAAGATAAAAATAATGTTTTAATAATATGAAATGACCTATACACATGTCATACCCTCACTATATGTGTCCTGGACGACCATGAAAATCCATGGGTCAACGTGGGGACCCCATGGAGCCACTTTGGTTGGAAAGTGACATAAATAACATTTTATTTAAAGTTAAAATTAAAATGTCACAAGCATGAGTTGTTTTAATAAAAAAAATTAAATGAGGTTATATAAGTCATATTTTTGACTATAAATATTCATTAGAAAGATAAAAATATTTCAAACATCATGATATTTTTATTATAATTTTTAGTCATTAAATAAACTAAATTATTTATGACATCATGATGATGCAGCGATTACCTCATTAATAAAGGATTTAAATTAAATGAAAATATAATGTTAAAAATATAACTTTCACTTGTAAAAGACTTATTGTATGAGTATATTTCGAACCCTTACCACCTTAACCTAGAAATACATCAATTTGGGACCTTTAAAATCCGAAACGCATTTGAAAATAAAGTAACATTTTGTAACTTTCCAAGAGTGCCTCTCCTCTCCTCTTATAAAAGGCCCCCACTTCTACCACCTTACCCACACCTCTCAAGCCTTTGGCTCGGCCAACCCCTGCTCCTTTTGTCTCTCCCCATCCATATATTACTCCTATAAGCCTCACATTGGGCAGAAGTCTTCCCAAGGAAGCCTTTGAGCTCAAATCAAAGAGAGATACCCGATTTTAAGGTAATGTCTTCACTTGTGTTATTTTGTTTTATTTTTCTTCTCCAACCCCCTAAACTCTTTTTATTCATTTCTTTTGTAAAAACGCCATTATATTCAATATAATAGGATGTTTTTATAAGAATCATTAGATATACACTTACACACACCTACATCTAATGGTTAAAGATCATACTGTTTCTGTGGATGGTGAATTTCTGCCTCACGAAACGATGATTGTTCAATATTCTTTTAACACCATCAAAGGAGGACATTAAGATGTCACTATATTTATATATGATATATAATATGTTTATGTTTTACTTAAGCTTCTGTATTTTTCATTTATTTCATACCTTTATTGTTTCTATTATGGTTAAACACGATATCTTCATTTTAGGAAGTGCGGACTACCGCCCCCTCAAAGTGATTTGATTCGTCAATACCATATGTGGTACATATAAAAGATATATTTAATGATATTATATATGATACCATACTGTAATTATAATTTTATTATGTATCATTATGTTTTAATTCCATTAAATAAGAAATAGAAATGGAAGTAGCGTTCATGCGTACGTACGGCTTACCGTCTCCATGAACGGTGCATTTCATTTCTTACCTCTAAATGTTATGTAATATTATAAATTCATGTATATAATGGATATATATTATATATATATGATATATAAATAATGAATATAATTCTGGATATAATATATATTTTACCACATGAACTACTTGTAATTATAAAGAGTTTATTTTTGAGTCAAGTAGAAATTATCTACAAAACGACCATTATTAACTTAAATAATTACATAGTGTTCATAGCATGGTAGTAAGGGATATAAAAGGAATAATGAACTTGAAAAAGGTTCTTAAGCAAGTATAAATTAACTCATGTTTATTATTCATGTGGTTAAAGAATGATGGATTCAAGTCGGACCCGAGGTAAGGGATCCAACCTCTCTCGTTCTTTTCAAGTATTCTCTTTTATGTCATTTATTATAATCTCATCATTCTTATGTCTGGGGATGTTCTTTTATATTCATAATACTGTAATTTTTTTGTTCATATTATCATAGACCCTATTTGATATCATAAATCCATTTTTGGAAGATTTAAGTGGCGTCGTTAAGCTATCGAGTTTTCGTAAGGGATTTTTCATCTCACTTTTATTCCCACGACATTTATGCTACGTTTTACACTATTTACTTTGAGTGGTGTATGTACTGCCAATTATTATACACTTTGTGTAGTATAATTTCATTTATGTGTATTTACATCTTCAATTTATGACCCTTATTCCATGGGGTGTACGTTTCGAAAGTTACCCAACTCGGTAAGGGGACCTTTCACCCTCCTTTTTTTAAAAGGCTTCATTTGTTATGTCTTTTAATTTTCATATTATTATGTGGGGATATGTTCTTATATATCCTTATTGCCTTAAATTTTATGTCCAAGTGATGAGATACCCTTTATCTCTCTCATCAATGTTTTTTTCTAAAATTTGATGTGACGCCGTTAGGCTGTCAAGGGAACTTTTTAACCCAATTTCGATTTCTTTGGGTTCAACATGTAGTTATTGAATATGTCATCCTTTGAATATGTGTGAATGACCTTTGATTATTTTACACTTAATATCCACTTATATTGTGTGTATTTATATTTTTCACACATAATTATGAGATTGATTTATCCTTAATTTAAGGATACAATCTTTATAAAGAATTTCATCTCAATTTAAATTTCCATTGAGACTTCACTATTTTTATGCACCAATTCACTCTTATATGGTGTATATACTGTCCTTTGGATTATTATATCATTAATCCCTTTATTCTCATGATATAATAAAGTTTTGATTAAATTTTATTCCTCAACTGTTGTATTCAAGTGTCTCTCTTTTTGTTAAAAACCCTTTAACTAAAATATTGTTTTAAGTGTTTTAATGATTTATTATTATTAATATTTATCATTAATATCCATGTTTTCAAAATGGTTTTAAGGATTTATTTATATGGATATTAATGGTTTAAAATTTTAAATGCTTCAATGTGGTATGTGACACTTTGATTTAAAAATATCTTTATTAAATGTTTTAAATGGTTTTGAAAAGGGTTTTTAGAATGGATTCATTATTTCAATATCTGAAAATATTATTTTGTTTATTGAAATGTGGGGATGTTATCTTTCCTTTATGCTTATATTATGTGATATGATTATGTTATGGTTCTTGGGCATTTTTATGAAGACGGGTGGTTCCATGATAAACTAAGGGTGGGTTCGCCTGATATAGCTCTGCAATGCATTAGGTAATGCGCAGGAGTTAAATGTTGAGGTTTCTCTAAAGGGATTTAGGGAATATACTGTTATGGGTATTCCAAACGTAACTAAGAGGGTTACTCCCTACGTAAGAATGTTTTTAATGCCTCAAGATACCTTTATGTCTTATGATCTCTATGATTTATTCATGATTTTATGAGGTATGTTAAAGTGCTTATGTATTATGGGTAATGTATGATTTCATTCTTATGTATATATGTACTCATGTTTCCTTTCCATACATTTTATAACCCTTACTGAGCTTTTTATGCTCATCCCAAGTTTTTGAAATGTTTTTCACAGGTCAAGGGAATGGTACATGATATGATGATATTGTCAACGAAGTGTCAAGAAAGAATTCATGGTATATTTTAAATATGTTTCTGTTGATGGGAAAAATGAATACTATCTTTTATGTAACCACTTTGTTTAAATGTGGAATGTAATGCACGTTTTATGATATAATTCTCTAAAACTCTAAACCTGAAAAGATCCTCAATGTGTAATCTTGTAATAACTCAAGATAAGTAAGGTTTAAGGATGGGGCCTTATAGTATAAATAATATAGTAAATAATTTTACATACAATAAATGAAATACGTTTTAGATAAATTATGATGTTAAAACAATATTTGTTTTAATATTAATGTATTATTAATGAAAAAAGAGTTTATATTTTAAATCCATTATTATATTGTTCTATTTAAATTCATATTAAAAAAATAATCTAAAAAATGATATTAATTATATTTTATATGAAATAATATTTTATTAAATGATTTAATAAATAATAAAACATTAATGATAAAAAGAGGGAAGTGAAATGGTGTAAAATTTAATCCATAAACCATTTGTGAGGATATTGTCACCTTAGAGGTAAATTTATGACCCTTAAAGGGAAAAAGTGTGTTACCTTGGTTATGGTTAGAAATAGTTAATGATGGGATTAAATTAATAATAAGGTTTAAAATGTTTCATAAACATGCATACATTTTATTGGATGAATGGATTTTGACATTATAATGCACTAACATTGAAATTTTGTCTAATTGGGGCCAATTACCATGATTCTGATATATATTATATTAAAATATTTTTATTAATTCTATGTGTTTACCATACCTCACATAATAAAGGTAACACCTTATCCATTCACATTAAATCCTTTTGGGCCACTTAGCTAATGAAATCCTTATCCATATCCCTTAAAAACATTTCTACCTATTACCAAGAGTCTCTGGTATCATGAAAGGACCAACCATTATAGTGTTTTGTGAAATCCAAAGGATGTTTTCTAATGTATATGATTAATTATTAACTGAGTGTTTTTATTTTATTTTCTTTTCTACCTCCTTAAAACCTTCTACGAGAATGCTCATATAATAATGTGAATATGTTCTATATACTAAAAAGCTATTATGATATAAGAATAATGTCAAATAAGATAATAAACAGAAAAAAGATGTAAACCCCTACATAACCATAATCGAATAAAATAGAGAAGTTTTAAAATAATAAGATCATATTATTTTCCCAAAAGAAATTCGAACATGAAAAATTGTGAAATAAAATGAAATTGTAACAGAAATCCATTACCTTAGGTCTCCACTTATCATATGTCTTTGATCCCATTATATAATGAATTAAAATTTATTAAATAAGTAAAGTTTTTGTCTATATTATATTTATTGGGGTCCATTTATAATGATATGTAATTTCTCATTGGATATTAATGTATATATCAACAACATTGAGGTTCTTGGGGAAATTTACCTTGATTTTTTGTAGTCTATTGAAATTGTTTAAAGGAGTAATAAAATTGTTCAGTCATCTATATAATTTTAATAACTTCATGAATAAAATTTTATTTCATCATATAAAATATTATAATCTCCCTTTCACGGTGGTAATGGATAAATGAATCACATCACATCATGGAGATGGAAGTCCCCATGTACACATGTGTGACATTATAATTTTATAATGGATGCAAGTGTAGGAAGATAAATGATATACTATATTATTGTAATCATAATTATTTCTAAAATATTAAATGTTTTTCATTAATTACAAATTTATAATAATATAATAAAACAATGATGAATGAAAACATTCATCACTATGATGAGATAATAGGATGTACCTACACATGATTGATGTTTTTTATTTCTATAGGATGGAAATGAGGTGAATTTTTTTTCCCATAATAATAATAACATCTCAATATATTAGTGATACTTACAATAGATACAATAGATTTAGATGAAACCATGATATTATAATAAATAATATGAAATGGGTAACTTTTATCTTAGCCATGATTTTACAATATTTCTTTTGATTTTTTTAGTTTTAATGGAAAAAAATATCTTCTTTTTAATATAATCTAGTTAATATTATTAGAATTAACATTAAAGTTGATTTTTATGTAAAATATTTTTATGATTAGAATTTGTTTTCTTAAAAAAGTTTTCATTTTTTATGAACATATACTAGAATTATTCTTTTCCACCTCCAAGATTTTAATAATATAAAATTTAATCCATATTTGGAATCAATATAATAAATATTAGGAAATAATTTCAACATATTTTTTTCATAATTAATAGTAACCACTATACAGATTTATCATACAAATAACATAATTTAATGTCATTATCATGTTTTAGTTGTTTTTTACCCTAAAAAATTCCAAATAAGGTTAATGGTGTAATACAAAGGAGCTATCTCAAGGAATTGGTAAATGTATTACCCTTATAATTGATAGACAATTTATTCTTATAATTCCACTAAATATATTTTTATCTATAATAAAATAATGAATATAGTATCTCGAATGTACTGATATTTCATTATGATTATTTTATAACCATTTTCACCTCTTTTCTATCATATGGAAAATTAAAACGTCGCTCATGCATGCATAAAACCTACAACATCTACTTAGCGATGCAATTCATTTTTTAGAATATTTTTAATTATAATGTTATTAATATGTAATTAATTAAATATATAATATATTGGATAATTGAATATGATTTTTTAATATAAGTCATTTTCGACCTTTTATCCTTTAATACATTGGAAAATGATAGAAACACTCATGCGAACATGTGGACTACCACCTTCGTAATGTATTGTGATTCATTATTATGTTACCATCATGGATGTACGATTGTTAAATTTTATATAATGAATAATAATTATATTCATTACATTAGTATAATTTAGAATATGATTTAACCATTTCATGACACCTTTAACTAGAGACAATATTCCAATTTAATTTTGGATAAGTTGAATGAACAATCTTAAATATGTTTCTTAGTTAAGTATTTAATAAATTTAAATTCATTATATAGAAGGATGGAACACGTATTACTTAGCGGTGACACAAGATAAGGGATTTTTTTTAAAATCTCATTATATATTGAGATTTTTTTATTCATATTTTTATTAAGAATCTAATATGATATTAATATTTAAAAAAACAAATATTTCATTCCCATCTAGTTATATTGATGTTTACATGTTTATTTTCTTCTTATTATATTTTTTGATTATGAATTAACAAGTAATTTTTATTTAATGAATATTATTTTAAAAATCATGTTTTTATTTTTTCTATAAAAATATTTTTCATTCATACCCATATTTTCATTTAAAAAATTTCAATCATGTTTTTATTATTCTATAAATATTTTTGAAATAAATGTTTTTCCATTTTTTAGTTACTATAAATTTGTTATAAGGAATCATCGAATAATTTTTTTAAGGATTTACTTTTTACCATATTTTTGGTTGAAATATTTGTTTCAATATACACCATAAGAGTGTATTTTCCTACTCTAATAATATACTTTACATTTAACATTCCATTAAATGTTTCCCGAGTAATTTTTTATGAAAACTGTTTTTTCAATCATTAAGTATGTTTTATATAAAATTATATAAATATAAAATGTAAAATTTCATAATGGAGTGAAAATAAAATTTAAATTGATTTATCACACCACCATTACATGAAGTCTCAAGGAATTATTTTTAATATAATACTTATATTTTCCTATTTCATTTTTTTGGTTTATCTAATAATGTTTCATTATTATTGTAATTATGGTCTTCTATCATCCTTTTGTATAATGAGTAGTGCCATATTTTGAGAGTATTCTATTTATTGTTATCATTTTCTATATCACTCCCCATTATTGATTTTAATTTTTTTTCTTTTTAATGCCTTTATTTTTAATATCATGGATTATTTTATAATAATTTATATTTTTTTGATGATGTTTCAACTATAAACTGTTTATGTATACAATATTAATTGAAGAAAGCATATTATGTATGATACTTAATTTTTTATAGAAATATTGATGTTTTATACTCTTGATTGAATATAGAATTTTTTAAAAATATGAGGAATTTTAATAATGAATAGTAATGATCATTAAAATATAATGGAATTATTTGTATGGTTGTGGGATGGGTAGGTCTTGGTTATAGATATCTCTTAGATTCAATGATATGTATCATTAAAAAAAATAATTATAAATCCATATTAGATGGGTATTTTTACACCTACCCATTTATTAATAATTATTTCTTAGTTGAGAAAAATCATTTTCAGATATAGAATAACATGGATGAGGACTTGATGGAATGTTTATGTATATCCCGATTTATGTGTTTCATTTATTAAGAATTAGGTTTATATTATCCATGAGTTTTCTGTATTGATATTATCCATATAAATTCATCAAACTCAATTTATTTACTTAACGACATGTGTTTGGATTGTACACTTCTCTATATTAATTATGCCTTACTTACTCATGATACAATCCTTTATATGTAACACATTCTGAGTATCTCAGTTCACCCTTTATTTTATTTACATTCCCCATGATGCGAGGAAAGTTATTTTAAATGACTCCAAAGAAACAATTATGTTTGTGTGGTGTGATATCTTGAATATACTTGACATTTTATAAAAAAAACTCTTTAACCAAGGTGTGAATAAAACCATTTTTTATCAAGGACTACATAGAGGTACTTTTTCACCATTATAAATATTATTTTTATTTGAAACTTCATTTACATGTTTTCATGGTTATTTTAAATAAAAATATTGTTTCTTGATATTTTGGGATTTTTTATTTTAAATAATACTAATTGAAAATTGTAGTATTTTTTTAATAAAATGAAAATAAATTCAAAATTATATTCATAAAACATTTTTAATGGAGTTAAAAGGATGGTATTTTATATTTATTTGGTATATTTTCATTTCTAAAGGCATGGTTTCAATAAAAACCATCATTTTTATATGTTTATGGTCTTTTATGAACCTTTATTGATAATAAAGTTTATATTATTTTTATAACATTCACTTTTTTTGATGATGTTCTCTATCGATACTAATTATTCATTTGACAATATTTTTATTATTCACATCTTTATTTTTAATATCATTCTATAATTATTAATGAATTTTATTAGTTTTATATTTATTCAACCATAAAAAAATTCTATATATGGTATCAGTTGAATGAAATTTATTAATTTCATTATTTCAATTTGTTGGAAAAAACTGACATTCTTTATTCATTATTCAATATAGATAGTTTTTGACTTATAAGAAAATTTTAGAATGAATTGTATTGATCATTAAAAATATGATGAATAAAAAGGAAATGTAAGTGGTGGGTGGGGTTTTGTTATGGGTAGAGCCTTCATTATTCAATAGGTATCATGATTCAAAACAACTTGTATGCCTTATGAGACGGGTATTTAGGTTAAACCTACCAATATAATATGAATGATGTCTTAGTTGAGAGGCCTTGATCGTAAGATTCATGATACCATTTTTGATTACTTGATGTAATGTTAATGAATATCTAGATTTATTCATTAAATTTAGTAAGAGTTCACTTTCCACTATCCATGTGATTACTATGTTTAATTAGCTATGGATGTTAATTGATCTCATGTTTTTTTATTGAATGGAATGTGTTAGGATTATCCACTCTTCAATATTTATTATTACTTATTTAATAATGATAAATTTTTCTGTACGTAACATGTAAAATCCCAACCCAGATCACTATGTCTAAGCAGGAGTTCCATATGACCTCATGTACGGCTCCCTGTACGGAAGAGGATGCAATCTAGTGGTGATTGTTTGATTCTGATGGTGGAGAGACTGAGCATACTCAAGGAATAAAGGAATTCATGTTCTTAATGTTATCTACTATTTGAGAAATACTCGACATTTACTATGCATTGTGAATATACCCCTTGGCATACACTAGGTATTGAGTTCATCACATGACATCTGAGATGCAATGTCGTATCCATACATTATGAATAAGTTCCTTATCATAATCAGCACATATCATGCGTACTCCCCCTCTAAGGTATAAACATGCCCTGATGGTCCACCTTCCTTAGTCTCCAAGAAAAATACCACCGAAGCACAAATATCATGGTGAGATATATAGGAAATCCTAGATCATCATTATATGTAAGGTAACACAACAATACATGTGATAATCATTGAAAATTAATACCAAGATATAAATTACTCATGACTACAACTGTCACATAAGGTTTTCAAGGCTACACACACACCCACATGTGATCGTAATCTTGCATGGTCAAAAAATATGAGTATTCATAAATCATATTAAATAAACATATGTTACAAATCCTAGTAATATATACAACATCCAAGCTTGAAAGTCAACGATGTTAAAGGAAAGGATAAACCACCCCACGTGATTCAATGGATAAACCAGAAAACACAATAGTGATGAACTCCTCTTTTCAGCCTTATTATCATAAACATCGATACATTAATTCATGAGGTTCATTAAGGGTCATTAAAACCAAAACCAACTATTTTATTTCAAAATAAACAACATATATCAAGTGATGATACTTTCTTTATCCAATTTAATTTCTTTATTATGAAGAAAATAACACATGTAATGATATTTTCTCTTATGTCGATAATCCACAATTAATCATTTAGGTCAGCGCATGTGCTCACTATATTATTTTCATGATTATTTTAATTTCATATAAATTATCCTTTTATAAATATCTTTTATTAGTTTCTCATAAATTAACCATTTTTAACTATCTGTTGATAATTCATCATATATTTTCATTTTATAATTATATTTTGTTCATTTCTTATAAATTTCCCTTTTATAATTAATTTTTTATAATTTCTAATAAATTAACCTTTTATAAGGATGTATTGATATTTTTTCATAATTTATTCTTTTATAATTAACTTATGACAATTTAGCTAAAATTAGCATTTTATTATCATGACATGGTAATTTATCAAAAATTATCCATTTATATTTCTTTCTTGATTATTTATTATAAACAATCATTTTATAATTATCTTTTGATAAATTTTTATAAATATCATATTTATAATTATCTCTTGATAGTCTCTTATAAATTATACTCCATATTTATTTTATGTTAATTTATTATAAACTATCTTACAATTATCTTATGATAAATTTAATAAAATAATATTATGATAATCTCTCAATTATTATTAGATTATTTTAATAATTATCTTTTGATAATTCAAAATAATTACCATCTAGAAAATTTAATAATATATCTCCTGATAAATTTATGCAACTATCCTTTGAATTATTTTATTTTATAAATTAAACTTCGAAAATATCAAAATTATCCTTGATAAATCCTTAATAGATTTCCTATAATAATTAAATTATTTATCATTTGATAATTTTGATAAATAATCTTTTGTTATATAATTTCAATTTTCATTTAATAATTTTCCACTATTATCCTTTGATAATTATTCATTATTATTTTAGGTTAATCCCAAGAAAATATTGTTTTATAATCTAACACAATCTCCTTTTTAAAATTTATTAAAATATATCCTTGAAAATCCAAAATAATTATCTATTCATAATTTAATAAATTATCGTTAAACAATCAATGAAATTAATATGTAAAAAAACGTAACTTATCTTTTCATAATTTATGTTAAATTATTCAAATATAATTTACATTTATTTATTTTTATTTAAAGTATATTAATTTTCCATTATTTTATAATTATTTAAATAATGGAATGAAATAAATAAAACAAATAATAGAAAATAAAAATAAAAGGAATCACCTTCTATAGGCACCACACATAAGAGGGTTGCCACCATTCCTGAGATGCAGGTCCAAATGACAGTATTTGGAAGGAGCTTCACCACTAGATGAGATTCAAGACCGATCATATTTAAGGGGACAACCAAAAACCCAGATGGAAACATTCAGTTATTGCAATTCCCATTCCTCAAGTTTTACCTTATTTAAGAACACTGATTCATATCATGTTAAATCCATAACAAAGTGTTTTTAAAAAATTATTATTGTTTTTTCGGATTTAAATAGTTGAAAACAAGTGATAAATGAAAATTTTAAATCACACCACAGCTCAAAAAATGTGGAGACACACGAGAAAAGAAGGAAAAAAATTTAATTATTAATTAATTTAATCAAAATGATATTATAATTAAATATTAAAAGGTTATACCCACATATGATGTTACAAAATAGCCAACTTAGAGAAAAGTTATGTCATTCCTAGGGTACACCCCACATACAAATCCTAATGGTGGTCTCATATTTCATATATCATGCACCTTTGCGAAGGTATTTTTTTTTTGAATAAAATAATAATTTTTGTTTCCCTCAGAATCCGGGGATGACCGCCTTGATGGGAGGTTTAAACATTCCGATCGGTTTCTAACAGGTTTGTTCGTAGAACCGGAATCATCCAATGATTCCACATCCATTCGGACCTACCTTCCAAAGGTAGGTGCTCATTAGTTTATTGACTAATGAGGCTTAGGAATATTCATTGGTCGAGAGGATGGGAGGTCGGACTCATCAAACCTTTTTTAGGGGAATTATTGTCTACTCCGGGACTCTCTTTATAGATTTAAGTTATGTTCATGAATCCTTATTACATTACCAAGTATAAAATGAGCTTTCCTTCATATCTGAAAATCAATGATTAAATGTGTAGTAAATTTAGAGAATCTTTTGTATGTATTCGAGGTTCTTCATCGATAGAGAATCATCTGTATTTATTAGAGATTCTTTGTCAATGGTACCATTCAACACATTTATATAGAAGTCTCTTGGTCATTATGATGACCATGCTAGTTTTAAAGACACTCAGTGAGTCACTTGAAGTTTATTGTCATTCAGAAGGACATGGATTATTTTAAAGATAGGATCGAACCTGTAGAAGGGATACCTACGTATCCTTTGTTTAGAAAAGGAATCAGAACCCACGTAGTCCGAGAAATACCCTCTGTACAAATTTGGTTCGTGCATGTAAAGGGTGAATGGGGACTTTAGTGAAATGAAGGTTTAACCCAAGATAAAAGTTTCGGGCATTTCCATGTATGCACGTAATCTTTGAAATGAAACATGATTCAAAAATCAAAAAAAATAATAATGATTCCCTCTTAGGTGAGGGTATCAAAGAAATTTGTAGTTTATTATCATACTGAACAAAAGTGTTGTATAGTTTAACGTCATATAACAAGGAAGTAAGTGAACCAATGTAATGATATTGATTCTATGGGCGGTTTCACAAATTATCATCGTATGAGATGGAGATGAACCGATGTGAAGAGATTGGTTTTGGGATTGAACCTTGCGAGGTTTCCTACATACCCATCCTAGAAGGCAAGGATCAAAGTCCGTGTAGTTCAATTAAAGAATGAATTAATGATCAAGTTGTTCTTGGGGACAATGATATTAAAAAATGATGTTAGGACTTACACATGGTTAGTGGCCCAGAGAGAGTGTTATGGTTGAGGTTTGCTCTAAGCTCACTTGAGTCATACTCGGTGTGAGAAACAAGAGGTAAGAACAACCTTTACGATTCATAGTTTAATGTCATGTAGGACATATAAAGGGACTATGCTGTTTAAAGTCTTGCAGTTAGGACTATTGGTGCTGCACAGTTTAGTGTCATGTAGGACGAATGGGGGGAAACTATGCAGTTTAATGTCATGCAGTGAGGACAAATGAGTGCACCATTTTAACGTCATGTTGGACGCATTGAGGACTTTTTCACAGTTTAAAGTCATGTTGGACAAAAAAACGATACATTTTAATGTCATGCTGGACGGTGGTGTAGTTTAAGGTCATACAGGACCTTTGATGATTATGTAGTTTAATGTTTTTCCAGACATAAGGGACTTTTATACAGTTTAACGTCATGCAGTTAGGAGGTCAGAGTTTAATGTCTTGCTGGATGTAAGGGATTTGCAAATAGTGTAGGTTCATATGCATGGACCGTAGATGATGCAGTTTAAGATCATACAGGACCTAGTTGCAGTTTAAGGTCATACTAGACCATTTAGGGAACATTTTCACAGTTTAATGTCGTGTGGGATGAAAGTACAAATAGTTTAAGGTCATATGTATGGACCGTTTCTATATAGTTTAACATCATATAGCAAGGGCGAAGTACAGTTTAATGTCACGTAGAACGTATTAAAGGATTTTTGTACAGTTTAGCATCATGTAGCTAGGACGATGAAGGTGATACAGTTTAACGTCATGTTGGACGTATGTGTAAATAGTTTAGGGTCATATTCTTGGACTGTTTCTGTATAGTATAACGTCATATACCAAGGACGAAATAGGAACTTTGCTTTTTATACAAAATACTTCTTCAATAATCTGGCATTGGTTGGAGTAGTGATGAGTTCTCCATCCATTGAGATTAATGAATAAGCTTCCTTGGAGTAGACCCTATGTATTGAATAAGGTCCTTCCCATTTTGGCTCAAGATTGGGAGGTTTCTTTCCTGGCATCATTGGAGTTTTGAGAACTAATACCAATTCTCCGTGAGTTAATGAATGAAGACAAACTTTTTTGTTAAAAGCTCATGCTATTCGATTCTGATAGACTTCCAAGTGGAGCAAAGTGCACAATCTTTTCTCATCAAACCATTCCAATTCATTCAATAGCTTTTGAGATTTTTCATCTGAAGATGATTGGTCACAAATGGCAACTCTGAGCGAGGGTAGTTGAACTTCAATTGGCAAGACAGCTTCCGTTCCATATACCGATGAATATGGAGTTGACCGAGTTGCAGTGTGGGTGGTAGTCCGATAAGGCAATAAAGAATGAAAGAGTTTATCAGGCCATGACCTATTATCTTTATCCACCATCTTTTGTAGTATATTTGAAAGAGACATGTTAAAGGCTTCTATCTAGTCATTGGCTGCTGCATGATACTGAGATGAATGGTTGGATTTGATGTTGTATTCCTGATACAACTTCTTCATCTCAGATGAACAAAAATTGGTGCCATTGTCCATCAATATGGTATGAGGGACACCAAATATGGTAATGATGTTAGACTTGATGTAGCTAACAATGTATTTATAACTGACTTCCTTGAGAGGTATTGCCTCTTCCCATTTGGAATGGAAGTCCATAGTAGTAAGAATATACTTAAACTCCTTATCCGTAGATGAAGGGTAAGGTCCCACCACATCCATTCCCCATGTGGCAAATGTCCATGAGTATTTAGTTGTATAAAGCAACTCTGGAGGCTGATGAATGAATTTGGCATGTACTTGGCATGAATGAAACTTCTTTGTGAAATATACACAATCTCATATTATTGAAGGCCAAAAGTATCTAAGCCTTTGAATCTGATCAGACAGTCTATGACCAGACTAGTGGGCACCGCAGACTCCTGCATGAACTTCTTTCATGACAGCCATTGTATCTTCACCATCAATGCATCTGAAGAGAACTCCATCAAAACCATGTTTGTAGAGAACTTTCTCTAGCTAATCTGGTCTATCATAAAGAGTAAAATTAACCACACATCGCCATATTTGTTCTTTCTCAGCTCTATCAGGTAGAAGTGTTCCATTTTGATGGCACTACCTAATAGGTGAAATCCATCCTGTAGTATGACCATACAGTTCAGGAATGGGATAAATTTCATTAATTTCCTCTGTTCTGATTCAAATATAAGGTGAAATTGCACGACAGTGGGCAATACTGAAGGTTTTCTCATCCCAATTTGGATCTTCCAGAGCTGTGGCTATATTAGCCAATGCATCAGCATGATCATTCTGTGATCGTGGGACCTAAGAAAATGTCGGTTCTAAAGGGAATTCCACCATTAACTCTCTGACGTAATCATACAAAGGGATTAGTTATTCTTTTCTGATTGCATAATCCCCATTGAATTGTTTGATTACCAGGTCTAAATCATCATTCACCTTTAAGTGATTCACTTGTGCTTGAAGGGATAATCCCAAACCTTTGATGAGAGCTTGGTATTATGCTTCATTATTGCTACTACATTCCCACAATAAGAAAGAATAATGTAACACTGCCTTTTCTAGAGAAATGAGCACAATTCCTAATCCATCTTTTTTGAATTTAGGATTTTTCATTTTCCTCCCTGTTGGAATTCTAGAAGAACCATCAAAATAAATTTCCCATGCCTGAGGACTTTCTTGAATAGAGAAGACTTCCTCACCAGGGAGTTCAATATCTGAAGATGTGTCTTCCACTGAAGGGTGTTCAGCTAGGAAATCAGTTAGATCTTGGCACTTTATCGCCTTTTGAGACACATACTGAATGTTGAATTGCTGCAAAATAACTGCCCACCTTTCCAGACGTCCTGTAAGCATTGGACGACTTAGGATAAATTTGAGAGGGTTATTGCGAGACACCAATTGGACCTCATGATATTGCAGGTAGAGTCTCAACTTCGGAAGTGCAAAGATTAATGCCAGGCAGCACTTCTCAATACTTGAATACTGGGTTTCTGCTTCAATCATGGTTCGAATGAGATATTAGAGACTGTTTTCATTCCCAACATCATTCTTTTGAGCAACAAAGGCACCCAATGATCGCTCTAGAGCTGTCACATTGGGGATAAGTGGTCTTCCTTCAATAGGTGGCATGATTACCGGTGGACTGAAGAGGTATTTCTTGAGAATATCGAATTCTTCTTGACATTCTTCAGTCCACTAGTAAGTGACTCCCGACTTCATCAATTGGGTGAAGGGTAAACGTTTTCCTACTAAATTGGCGATGAAATGCCAGATATAGGCTAATTTTCCTTGAAGTCCTCTTAATTCTTTCAAATTTTGAGTAGGTGACATACCAAGGATTGACTTGGTCTACTCAGGATCGACTTCAATACCACGATGGTGTACAATAAAGCTGAGAAATATTCTAGAGGTTACCCCAAAAGCACATTTTAAGGGGTTCATCTTCAAATTATGTTGGCGAAGCTTGCAGAATATGACATCCAAATCAGCCAAGTGATTATAACGTTGTTCGGATTTAACAACCAAATCATCTTCATAGAATTCAACATACTTCCCTAAGAAGGGTTTGATGATACGTTGCATGGAACGCTGATAAGTTGCACCTGCATTCTTTAAGCCAAAGGGCATTTCCCGGTAGCAAAACACACCCTGAGGGGCTCTGAAGGATATAGATTCCTCATCTTCTAGGGCTATTCGGATATGATTATATCCAGAATATCCATCTATGAAGGAAAGTTCTTCATATCTAGATGTTGCATCAATTAGAAGTTCTGTAATCGGATGTAGTAAATCATCCTTAGGACAATGCCGATAAAGATCTCTGAAATTGATGCAAACTCTAATTTGTTTGTTATTTTTCTTTACAGGGAGAATATTAGCCAACCTTTTGGGATATTGAACTTCTCTGACGAAGTTAGCTTTGATAAGCTTATCCATTTTGCATCAATTTTGGAAGCATAAGTAGGGTGTGTTCTTCTCATGGCATGCTTAAATCCTCGATGTTATTCTGGTAAACCCAAATGATGAGTAGCAACATCAGGATCAAGCCCAGGTATTTCTGTATAGTTCCAGGCAAATATATCTTTATTTTTATTTAGAAATAAAATATACATCTCTTTCTCTTTAAGAGTCATGGTCAAACTGATTAAAGTGGGGCGTGGATATCCTTTTGTACCCAGATTTATTTCTCTGAGTTCATCCACAATGGTAGAGATACCATCTTCAAATGCTGGAGGAGATTATCTGAGAAATAAATCTGCGTACAAAAGGAGATCCACGCCCCAAATTAATCAGTGCGGCCATGACTCTTGAAGAGCAAGAGATGTATATTACTTTTCTAAAGAAAAATAAAGATATATTTTCCTGGAACTATACAGAAATGACCGGGATTGATCCTGATGTTTCTTCTCATCATTTGGGTTTACCAGAAGAACATCGAGGATTTAAGCAAGCCACGAGAAGAACACACCCAACTTATGCTTCCAAAATTGAAGCTGAAGGGTATAATCTTATCAGAGCTAACTTCATCAGAGATGTTAAATATCACAAATGGTTAGCTAATATTGTCCCTATAAAGAAAAAGAATGGACAAATTACAGTTTGCATCGATTTCAGAGATCTTAATGGGCATTGTCCTAATTATGATTTCCCAGTTCCGATTACAGAACTTCTAATTGATGAAATAGATTGCGATGAAGCACTTTCCTTCACGGATGGATATTCTGGATATAATCAGATCTAAATGGCCCTAGAAGACGAGGAATCTACAGCCTTCAGAGCCCCTCAGGGTGTGTTTTTCTACTGGTTAATGCCCTTTGGCTTAAAGAATGCAGGTGAAACTTATCATCATGCCATGCATCGTATCTTCAAACCCTTCTTAGGGATGTTTGTTGAATTCTATGTAGACAATTTGGTAGTTAAATCCAATCAACGTTCTAATCACTTGGCTGATTTGGAATTCATATTCTGCAAGCTTCGAAAACATAATTTGAAGATGAACCCCTTAAAATGTGCTTTTGGGGTAACCTCAGGAAAATTTCTCGGCTTTGTTGTACGCCATCGTGGTATTGAAGTCGATCCTGAGAACACCAAGTCAATCCTTGGTATGTCACCTCCTCAAAATTTGAAATAATTAAGAGGACTTGAAGGACACATAGCCTATATTCAGCATTTCATCGCCAATTTAGCAGGAAAACGTTTACCCTTCACCAAATTAATGAAGAAGTGAGTCACTTACCAATCGACTGAAGAATTTCAAGAAGCATTCGATATTCTCGAGAAATACCTCTTGAGTCCAACGGTACTCATTCCACCTGTTGAAGAAAGACCACTTATCCTCTATGTGACAGCTCTAGAGAGATCATTCGGTGCCTTTCTTGCTCAAAAGAATGATGCTAGGAATGAAAACAGTCTCTACTATCTCAGTCAAACCATGATTGAAGCAGAAACCTAGTATTCAAGTATTGAGAAGTGCTGCCTGACATTAATATTTCCAGTTCAGAAGTTGAGACACTACTTGCAACATCACGAGGTCCAATTGGTATCTCAAAATAACCCGCTCAAATTTATCCTATGTCCTCCAATGATTACAGGACTTCTGTCAAGGTGGGAAGTTATTTTGTAGCAATTCGACAATCAGTATATGTCTCAAAAGGTGATAAAGGTCCAATCTCTGGCTGATTTCCTAGCTGAACACCCTTCAGTGGAAGACACATCTCCAAATATTGAACTCCCTGACGAGGAAGTCTTCTCTATTCAAGAAATTCCTCAGGCATGGGAAATGTATTTTTATGGTGCTTCCTGAAGTCCAATAGGGAGGAAAATGGAAAATCCTAAATTCAACAACATTGGCTTAGGAATTGTGCTCATTTCTCCAGAAAAGGCAGTGTAACCTTATTCCTTCTTATTCTGGGAAGGTGGTACCAATAATGAATCCGAATAACTGGCTCTCATCGTAGTTTTGGAATTAGAACTTCAAGCACAAGTGAATCAATTAAAAGTGAAAGATGATTTAGACCTAGTAATCAAACAAGTCAATGGGGATTATTCCATCAGAAAAGAAGAACTAATCCCTTTGTAGGATTACATCAGAGAGTTAATGGCGAGATTCCCTTTGGAACTAACATTTTCTTATGTCCCAAGATCACAAAATTCTCATGCTAATGCATTGGCTAATATAGCCACAACTCTGGGAGATCTAAATCGGGACGAGACAACCATCAGTATTGCCCACTGTCATGAAATTTCACCTTATGTTCGGATTAGAAAAGAGAAAATTAATGAAATTTCTCCCATTCATGAACTGTATGGTCATACTATAGGATGGATGTCACCTATCAGGGAATACATTCAAAATGGAACAATTCCACCTAATAGAGCTGAGAAAGAACAAATCCGACAACGTGGGGTAAATTTTACTCTATATGATAGCCTAGATCACCTAGAGAAAATTCTCTACAAATGTGGTTTTGATGGAGTTCTCTTCAGATGGATTGATGGTGAAGAGACAATGGCTGTCATGATAGAAGTGCATGCAGGAGTCTGTGGTGCCCAAAAGTCTGGACATAGACTGTCTGATCAGATTCGAAGGATTGGATACTTTTGGCCTTCAATAATACGAGATTGTGTCGATTTCACAAAGAAGTTTCATTCGTGCCATGTACATGACAACTTCATTCATCAGCCTCTAGAGTTGCTTCATACAGCTAAATACTCGTGGCCATTTGCCACATGGGGAATGGATGTGGTGGGACCTTACCCTTCGGCTACGGCCAAATAGTTTAATTATATTCTTACTACTACAGACTTATTTTCCAAATGGACAGAGGCAATACCTCTCAAGGAAGTCCGTTCTAAATACATTGTTAGCTTCATCAAGTCTAACATCATTACCAGATTTTGTGTCCCTCATACCATATTGACGGAAAATGACACCAATTTCTGTTCATCCGAGATGAAGAAGTTGTATCAAGAATACAACATCAAATCCAACCATTCATCTCAGTATCATGCAGCGGCCAACAGCCACATATAATCCTTTAACAAGACTCTTTCAAATATACTACAAAAGATGGTGGATAAAGATAAGAGTTCATGGCCTGATAAACTCTTTCATGCTTTATGGGCTTATCGGACAACCACCCGCACTGCAACTCTATCAACTCCATATTCATTGGTATATAGAACAGAAGTCGTCTTTCCCATTGAAGTTCAACTACCCTCACTCAAAGTTGCCATATGTGATCAATCATCTTCAAATGAACAATATCAAAAGAGATTGCATGAATTGGAATGGTTAGATGAGAAAAGATTGTGCACTTTGCACCACTTGGAAGTCTATCAGAATCAAATAGCAGGAGATTTTAACAAAAAGTTCATCTACGTTCATTCACTCATGGAGAATTGGTATTAGTTATCAGAACTCCAATGATACCAGGAATGAAACCTCCCATGCTTGAGCCAAAATGGAAGGACCTTATTCAATACATAGGGTCTACTCCAATGGAGCTTATTCATTAATCTCAATGGATGGAGAACTCATCACTACTCCAACCAATGCCAGATTTTTGAAGAAGTATTTTGTATAAACTGCAAAGTACCTATTTCATCCTTGCTATATGATATTAAACTATACAACAATGGTCCAAGAATATGACCCTAAACTATTTTCACATACGTTCAACATGACGTTAAACTGTGTCACCTTCATCATCCTAGCTACATGACGCTAAACTGTACAAAAGTCCTTTAATACGTCCTACATGGCATTCAACTGTACTTCGTCTTTGCTATATGATGTGAAACTATATAGAAAAGGTCCAAGAATATGACCCTAAACTATTTGCACATACATCCAACATGACGTTGAACTGTGTCACCTTCATCGTGCTAGCTACATGACGCTAACCTATACAAAAGTTCTTTAATACGTCCTACATGACATTAAACTGTACTTCATCCTTGTTATATGGTGTTAAAATATACAGCAACGGTCCATACATATGACCTTAAAATATTTGTACTTTCGTCCCACATGACGTTAAATTTTGAAAAAGTTCCCCAAATGGTCCAGTATGACCTTAAACTGTAACTAGGTCCTGTATGACCTTAAACTACATCATCAACGGTCCATGAATATGACACAAAACTAATTGCAAATCCCTTACGTCTAGAAAGACATTAAACTGTGATGTCATAACAACATGACGCTAAACTTTATAAAAGTCCCTTACGTCCGAAAAGATGTTAAACTACATAATCATCAAAGGTCCTGTATGACCATAAACTACACCACCATCCAGCATGACATTAAACTGTATCGTTTTTTTTCGTCCAAAATGACGTTAAACTGTGAAAAATTCCCCAATGCATCCAACATGATGTTAAAATGGTGCACTCTTTTGTCCTCACTGCATGACATTAAACTGCACAGTTTCCCCCCTTTCGTCCTACATGACATTAAACTGTATTTTTTCCCCTGATACATGACACTAAACTGTGCAGCACCAATAGTCCTAACTAAAAGAATTTAAACTGCATAGTCATTTTGTATGTCCTACATGACATTAAACTATATTTTGTCCCTGCTATATGACACTAAACTGTGCAGCACCAATAGTCCTTACTGCAAGACATTAAACTGCATAGTCCCTATATATGTCCTACATGACATTAAATTATGCATCGTTAAGGTTGTTGTTACCTCTCGTTTGGAGCAAACACGTCACCAAGTGACCGAAGTGTCGAAAATCATCCAACGGTCTTTTGAACTGGGTGATAAAAGCGGATACAGGTTAATGCATCCAACTAATTTCCGGACTAAGGTTCGCAAAATCAGGAGGAAATTCAAGAAAGTCTCAAACATAGCATGTCAAGAACCACCCCAGCTTGCCAGAATGGGGACTCTTTTAAACAAACCCTCGGAATCAACAAAAAGGATTTAGGGAGTTGAGGGGGAATAGCAGGAATATCCCCAGTCCACTGGACTGGGAACTTTTTCAAATCATCAATCCCCTCCTCAGAGAAAGTCGGCCTTTTCTTGATTGGGGAAGAAACCTCAAGAGGAACGAAGAGCCAAATTATCAGGAGATTCCCTCCAAATTACAGTTCGTCAAGATGTTCCTGAGGGATCGAATCAAAAAAAGGAAATGTCTCATCAAAGACATGGAAGAAGACAATATCACAGAAATGCTGATAGAAGGGATGCGATGAGTTATGCATCAATCAATGTCATCAATTCCATTATTGCTGATCCACTAGATGTGGTTCACTCAGGGGACTCAGATGAAGAGGTTCCTGCTCAATAAGATGTACGCACCAATATAAATAAAGAAGGTGTGAGTACACAAAGTCAAAGGATTACTCAGAACATAAGTAATCCTTCGAGTAACCCACTTCCCCCTCTCCGAAAAGCATCCAACAAAGGGAAGGGAAAGAACCAGGTTACATATCCTTCCTTTAGAGAAGGTCAATCGCTCTCACTAGAGCAGAGGTTTGCACAATAAGAGGATGAAATGAAGGAATTAAGAAGGTTGAATGCAGAACTACTTCAGAGTAGTCTTCTTCTTAAGCATGATGGAGTCAGTCAGCCAATGAAATTTAGTGCAACTACTGAGATGGATCAAGAATATCCTCCTCTATCAGTACACCCTCACAGGTCTAATCCTATGGGTCAAGTGAAATAACATTTGGAAGTTATACCATCAGTTGCAGCTCCAATCGACACATATTTCCAAGCATCAGTCATTGCACCTACCCAAGTCCATGGTCAACCGGATGTTTTTAAAAAGTTAATAACTACTATTGAGTCATTAACAGCTCGGTTAGAAACTAGGGAAGGGAAGCATGCACAAGTTAAACCAGAAAAGAATGTTTTCCCTGAATGGGTAGATTCAATTTCTCCTCCATATAGTTTTGGGAACCATGTATTCCCTATTTTCAATGGATCAGGCGATCCAGAACAACATTTGACACATTACGTGTCTTTATGCGATCCTATGATGGGAACTCCGGAGCAGCAAGAAGTATTGAAACTCAGATGCTTCGTGCGAACCTTGCAAGGACCAACTTTTGTTGGGTATAAAAGCTTGCAATCCTGGTCAATTACCAGATGGAAGATCATCGCCAAAAATTCCTCATTCAGTTCAGTTCAACTTTTCCAAAGACAATAGTTTTCGATCTTACAAACTGTAAGAAAAGGGAGAATGAAAGGGTCTCTGATTTCATTGCTCAATGGAAGGGATTAACATATACATAGAGTTTAGCACTCCCTCAAGAAGAATTGTTGCCAATCTGTGTGGAAAATCTACGTGACGAATTACGCATGCCATTAATCCCTGTGAAATACACAGGAGGGTTTAGAGACCTTACTATAATCGCTTAGCAGATTGAAGATTCCCTTATACAGTCTAAGGCTAAATCTCGGGTAATTCCATCAGCTCCAGGAAGGAGAATGGGTAATGTAGAAACTGATACAGTTATTATTAAACAAGCACATGTACCTATTTCTACCTCAAAACCTTCATATTCTCGAAGGGCTCCACCTTCTGAGTGCCAAAAACAAATGCCTTTTCATCAGGATGATCAAAAAGATCAAATACGAAAACAATTTGAGGATTTGAAGAGAAAAACATAATCTTTCTGAAATGAACAAGTTCCTGGTTATTTAATTTCGGCTCTGTAAAACAATTTGGTTCAATTGTCAATACCTAAGAGGCCAAACAAGAAAGGAGATGAAGACCACCCTAATTATTTTCCTTTTCATGAAATGCTGGGGCATCCCATCGAGGAGTGTTTTGTCTTCAAAGACCTCCGGCAAAAGATGGTCGACTCAAGATAGGTCACATTGATAGGCTCCTCATCCCAGGTAGCATGTGTCACTGCTACAGTTCCAGAGGAGGAAGATGAATGGCAGGAAGTCAAAAGGAAAAATGTAAAAAAGTATGATGATTGGATGGTCAGAAAGACAATCAAACGAACTCATGCTATTTTTCGAACATAATTAAGGAAACCAATTGTGTCTTCTACCATGAATGTTGTGGAAAAACCCTATTCATCATAGGGAAAGTCCTCAAAGAAACGACGCGATTCAAAGAAAGAAAAAAGAATCAGAAGAAGATGAGTATGTGTCAAAGCCTAAGTTGTCTTTGACTTTGGCGGACTTCATGCCATCTACTTCAAAGCCACAGGCACCACCCCACCAAATGGAAAAGCCTAAACAGGCTAATCAGGCAGAGTCTTCATCAGATGAAGAGTTAATCTTTGGCTATGTTAATATGATTCAATTAACAGATCTATATGCCAGTTGCAGTTTCAATTTCAATGAGCCTGAATTCCCTGTATCAAACAATGGAATCAGAGGAAGTTCTACGGGATCAAGATACAGGGGAAGACGTGGATCATTCAGAAGCCACTATTCTAATTCTACCCCTGCTAGAACTGTGTACGCAGTAGAAACTCATTGTAGGACTCTTCAGGGAGCTCCGTAAGAACAATCAAGTTCTTCTACCAATAGCAAACTCAGTCCTGGAACAGTTATTTTGGAAGAACTGTTGAAGGTTCCATCTTCTTCCTCTGAGCATGTAAATGGATCTAATCAGTCTAATATTCAAAAACCAGGAATATTGCCAACTCCTATCCCAATACAAGATGCATCAACATCCAAAGAATCTACTTCCAAGGTACCTGCTAAACCACATATTCCTATTGGGAAACGCAGACCTATAGATCAGAAGTATGATATATTGAAACAATTGGTCCTAGTACCAGCCATGTTATCAATTCTGGATGCTCTGATTCTGTCAAAAGATCTTTGGGAAGCACACATCGAGGCTTTGTCAAGTCCTCAGGAGTTTGAAACTGAAATTGCTGCAGCTGAAGTCTATCATATAGAGAATAATCCCGCAGAATTCCATGCAATAATATCCTTCACTGATAAAGATGAAGATGATGTTGTGCATGGACATATTAGACCAATTTACTTGTCTGGAAAGGTCAATGGTATGGATGTTTGAAGAGCTTTCATTGACAATGTTTCAAGAGTCAACCTCATGCCCATTCATACACTTCGTCGATTGGGCCTCAAGGAATCTGATTTATCTCCTTCCACCATGATGCTACAGGGATATGATAAAAATGAGTAAGAACCACTGGGTGAAGTTACACTCAGAACTCCGTTTGGAGATCTTGTATCCAATTCAGATTTCATGGTTGTTGATCAAGACTCAGCCTTCAACATTTTTCTTGGAATACCCTGGCTACATAAACATGAGGCTATCCCTTCATCATACCATCAATGAATCAAATATTGTTTCGATGGTCGAGTTGGGACATTGTATAGTGATAAGGCCCTGTTCAAGACATGTGAGTCTCAATACATTGAGGAAAAATTCTATCACATGAAGAAAGGGGATAAATCAATAACAAATGAGATTACCAAAGTTAATGCTCTATATGGTTTGGAAGAAATCCCAGTAAATCCATTTACACATGTGAGTACATATTATGTGTTTCCTGTCAGTCAAATTGACAAGATAACCCCAAATCAAAATACTCTTATGGAAAGATCCATAATGTCAATTACGAAAATCGAGCCAGACAACATGGGAGAAATTGGTAATCTTCCAAGCAGTGATGAAAGCACAAATGGTGACATCTTCATTTCGTCTACTGAAATCCAAGAAGTCTATGCTTCGCCAATTAGGCCAGAAGAATTTGTAGCAACATCGGATGTGAACAATGATGTCGATTCTCAATCCATCATCTCCTATTTATTACCCAATGAACCCCCTTCATCATCAATTGGGTTGGAAATGGAATCTTTTTCTTCAAAATATGTAAATTTTGAAATCTATTCAGATCATGAGAGTTCTACTTTATCATCTACTATGCAAGTAGAAACGGAAGAAATAACACATGATGAAGAAGAAGAGGAAGATCTCAGAGATGCTCCTCTAGCATTTGAAGAGGGTATCTCTACCACTGTGGATGAACTCAGAGAAATAAATCTGGGAACAAAAGGACATCCACGCCCCACTTCAATCAGTGTGGCCATGACTCTTGAAGAGAAAGAGATGTATATTTCTTTTCTAAAGAAAAATAAGGATATATTTTCTTGGAACAATACCGAAATGCCCGGGCTTGATCTTGATGTTTCTACTCATTATTTGGGTTTACCAAAAGAACATCGAGGATTTAAGTAAGTCGCGAGAAGAACACACCCTACTTATGCTTCCAAAATTGAAGCTGAGGTGGTTAAGATAATCAATGGAAACGTCATTAGAGAAATTCAATATCCCAAATGGTTGGATAATATTGTCCCTTTAATGAAAAAGAACAGACAAATTAGAGTTTTCATCGATTTCAGAGATCTTAATCGGCATTGTCCTAAGGATGATTTCCCAGTTGTGATTACATAACTTCTAATTGATGAAACAGCTAGCTATGAATCACTATCCTTCATGGATGGATATTTTGGATATATTTAAATCCAAATGGCCCTGGAAGACGAAGAATCTACAGCCTTCAGAGCCCCTCAGGGTGTGTTTTGCTACCGGGTAATGCCCTTTGGCTTAAAGAATGCAGGTGCAACTTATCAGCGTGACATACATCGTATCTTCAAACCCTTATTAGGGAAGTTTGTTGAATGCTATGTAGACGATTTGGTAGTTAAATCCAAACAACGTTCTAATCACTTGGCTGATTTGGAAGTCATATTCTGCAATCTTCGACAACAAAATTTGATGATGAACCCCTTAAAATGTGATTTAGGGGAAACCTCAGGAAAATTTATCAGCTTTGTTGTATGCCATCGTGGTATTGAAGTCGATCCGGAGAAGACCGAGTCAATCCTTGGTATGTCACATCCTCATAATTTGAATGAAATAAGAGGACTTCAAGGACACATAGCCTATATTTGGCGTTTCATCGCCAATTTAGCAGGAAAAAGTTTACCCTTCACCAAATTGATGAAGAAGGGAGTCACATACCGGTGGACTAAAGAATGTAAAGAAGCATTCGATATTCTCAAGAAATACCTCTTGAGTCCATCGGTACTCATGCCACCGGTTGAAGGAAGACCACTTATCCACTATGTGACAGCTCTAGAGCGATCATTGTGTGCCTTTCTTGCTCAAAAGAATGATGCTGGGAATGAAAACAGTCTCTACTATCTCAGTCGAACCATGCTTGAAGAAGAAACCCGATATTCAAGTATTGAGAAGTGCTACCTGGCATTAATCTTTGTAGTTTAGAAGTTGCGACACTACCTACAACATCATGAGGTCCAATTGGTATCTCGCAATAACCCGATAAAATTTATCCTAAGTCGTCCAATGCTTACAGGATGTCTGGCAAGGTGGGTAGTTATTTTTCAACAATTTGACAGTCAGTATGTGTCTCAAAAGGTGATAAAGGGCCATGATCTGGATAATTTCCTACTTGAACAACCATTAGTGGAAGACACATCTTCAGATATTGAACTCCCTGATGAAGAAGTATTCTCTATTCAAGAATGTCTGTAGGCATGGGAAATGTATTTTGATGGTGCTTCCAGAAGTCCAATAGGGAGGAAAATGGAAAATCCTAAATTCAATAAAGTTGGCTTATGAATTGTGCTCATTTCTCCAGAAAAGGCAGTGTTACCTTATACCTTCTTTTGTGGGAAGGTGGTACCAATAATGAAGCAGAATACCAAGCTCTCATCGTAGGTTTGGAAATAGCACTTCAATCACAAGTGAATCACTTAAAGGTGAAAGGTGATTCAGACCTGGTAATCAAACAAGTCAATGGGTATTATGCCATTAGAAAAGAAGAACTAATCCCTTTGTATCATTACGTCAGAGAGTTAATGGAGGAATTCCATTTTGGAACTGAAATTTTCTTATGTCCCAAGATCACAAAAGGCTCAAGCTGATGCATTGGATAATATAGCCACAGCTCTGGCAGATCAAAATCCGGACAAGACAACCATCAGTATTGCCCACCGTCGTGAAATTTCACCTTATGTTCGAATCAGAACAGAAGAAATTAATGAAATTTCTCCCATTCCTGAACTGTATGGTCATACTACAGGATAGATGTCACCTATCAAGGAATACCTTCAAAATGGAACATTTCCACCTGATAGAGCTGAGAATGAAAAAATCCAGCGACATGTGGTTAATTTTACTCTTTATGATAGCCCATATCACCTAGAGAAAATTCTCTACAAATGTGGTTTTGATGGATTTCTCTTCAGATGCATTGATGGTGAAGAGACAATGGCTGTCATGAAAGAAGTGCATGCAGGAGTCTATGGTGCTCACCAGTCTGGACATAGACTGTCTGATCAGATTCGAAGGCTTGGATACTTTTGGCCTTCAAGGATAACAGATTGTGTCGATTTCACAAAGAAGTGTCATTCATTCCAAGTACATGCCAACTTCATTAAATACTTAATCCTTGCATGCAATTTTTCCAACACCCAATGCACATAAATGTTACGTCACAACATGGGTAAACCTCTCATATTGTACCTGGTAGTGGTTTCCTATTTCTCTTACGGTGCACCATTTGACTCATATTAAATTATTTTAGTAAATATATAAATAAAAATATTAAATATGTTATTCTCACTTGAGATGTTACAAAACCCCTATCTCACAAATGTCATGCCATGCCTAGGGTAAAGCCCTATTCATTGACCAATCCATAGTCTCAAAAATAATTAAGACACATTGTTTTAGAGATATTCAATTATTTTAGTAAAACTATTGTTTTCGTAATACTATATATTTAATATTTTTGTCATCATATAGTGAGGATCTACGAGCCTTGATATCACATGCTATCATAATTCCCAAAATAATAAACTATTTAAAGAATATTATGGGGTGTTAGATAGGATTGTTTCTTTAAAAAAAGTATATTAACACATATATTATATGATTTTTATTGAAAATATAAATTTTCACATAAAAATATTCCAAAAATATTATCAAAGAGGGTTTTAATTGCCTTTAAAAAATAAAGATATTACAAGTCTCCACCTTTTGGACTAGTCATCCTTAAAAAGTATCACTAGGGGAATTGTTAGAAGAACATAGGCCATTGTGATCAAACATCAGACTCATGCTACCATATCTCCTACTAAATCAACCCATTCTACCACTGAAACTGGACTAGTGGTATCATCTTTCCAAAAAAAAATATTGTTGCTTCAGTCTATGATCCGCACTAAACACTCCTTTTATGACTCATCCATCTCCAACTCAACGTCCTTGCAATGAACATCATGTGTAGGCTAAGGCATGTACCTCCGTAGTTATTAATCAAGCAACATGTTGTACATTCCTTGATAGTGAGAATGGAGTTCCAGATGGTATTCCAATGACCCTATCAATTTTTATATATCTTAGGGTCTAAAAAATGTGGTTATAACTTTATCTTATTCCCTATATGACTATTTCCTAACCGAGAAGTCACACTAAAGAAAACCTAATATCCTACAACGAACTCCATGGGTCTCCTACTACAGTCATCATAATATCACTCTATACTCTAAAAGGTGATCAACCTCTTTTGTAATAGTTTCAATATCACAAAGGTCTCCCAATCCATGATGATCCCAACAACCACTACCTCACTAGCCTCATGACAATAGAGCGGTGAGTGACATGACCTCCAATAATGAGCTTCAAAATGTAACATATACATCAAATCATGGGAACTATTATTTTATGTGTACTCAATCAAGGATAAATGATCCTCACACACTCCACTAAAGTCTAGTATGCAAGATAAAATCATATCCTCCAATATGTATATAGTCTGCTCAGACTATCCTTCAATCTTCGTATAGTACGTCATGATCAATATAAGTTGGTTACCATTGGTTATTTCAAGACCTTCCAAAAGCACAATGTAAAACATCCATATCCATCTAAAAAATTCTCCAGGTAACTCCATCCTTGTGTAAAATCTCTCAGATGCATAGGTTTCTTAGATCCTCCACTGATTGAGTGTCACTTTTTGATAAAAAGGGAGAAAACATCATTAGAAATTTGAAAATCACCTCGAATACATCCGGACTCCATGGGGTTCTGGGTAACCTTTTCACAAAGTCCATCATGAAATTCTTCCACTTTAACATAGGTGTCCTGAGTGGATGTAACGAAATGCTAGTACACTGGCGCTCAACCTTCACCCTATGATAGGTAAGGTTTTAGGATATAAAATAAGCAATTTCTATCTTTACCCTTGGCCACCAGAACTGATTCCTGAAGTCATGATACATTTGGGTCGCACCATGATGTTTCTCCCATCTAGTTGGATGGTAATACTTAATAATATTATCTCTATTGGAAGCATAGACTATTACTCTCTTGTGTATTATGATTATGTCATCATCTTCCATCAACCAACCGAGTATCGAGTCACCCCCAGCTAGTTGTTTTGTCCATACAATGGACTCAGTCTGGAATCCTCTTAGAATTTACCAGGTCATAGTTGAATACGGTACAATGAAGGGATCCTAAGCCATATAACCATGATAAACCAGGGAATCCATCCTATAATCGACCAACAAGCTCATTAAGTCCTACTGCTCCTATGAGGACATCTCATTAATATCCTGCTCAACCCATGTCAAACGATTAAGATGCTACATAAAAACTGGTTATTTGATATTGGCTATTTACAACGGTCCATTATCCCGTCGAAAATAGTCCTTCAGAAAATGTTTTTGCTATGTGAGAACCATCCCATCTCAAAAAAATAAGGTATTTACAATGGGTCAATGGTTCCCGTCGCAAAAGATTTTGCGCGCGTTCCGTGCCAAAACATGGGAAAGGGTATTTACGATGGGCTACTATAGCCCGTGACAAATACCCAAGGACATTTTTAGTATTTGCAACATGATATATATCTCATCAAAAATACTATGTCAGTAGCTTGTCTTTTGCATAGGGGCCAGTCAAAAAAGACATTCTAACCAAAGTGTATTTGCAATGGGACCAATCAAAAATGTTTCTATTTGGGATGGGACTACCATTGCAAATAATCTCGTCGAAATTACTCTAACTTATATATACCCCGTCCATTTTTCCCTCATTCTACTCAATTCTCTTCTATCTCTCTACTTAGTGGAATATTTTCGGTCAAATTTTTTCATAGTTTAAAATTTTAATTCGGGGCATTATTCGCAACTTAGATCCTCCGAAGGCTACAGTTTTAAGGTAGTTGTTGGTTTCTTTAATTTTTACCTTAATTCATTTTATTTTATTTTAGTTATAATTATTATTTATTGGCTATAGTTAAAATAAATTAGAATTAGATCATTTTCTTTATCTTAGTTTACGTTTATTTTAACAAATAATTATGTATAATTAGTTTGAATTAGTATTAACTAATAGTTATTGTATTAATTAGTCATAATCACTAATAAATTGTAATAATTAGTATAAAATTGTAATAATTTGTATTAAATTGTAATAATTAGTATTAAATTGCAATAATTAGTATTAATTTTCAATAAATTACAATAAAATGTAATAAATTGCATTAAATTGGAATAATTAGTAATAAATTGCATTAAATTGATAAAAATTAGTAATAAATTGAATTAAATTACAACAATTTGAAATTAATTGCAATAATTAGTATAAAATTAAAATAATTATTAAAAAATTGCTAAAATTGTGAATAAATTGCAACAATTAGAAATAAATTTGAAAAATTAGTAATAAGTGGAATCAATTAATAATAATTACTAATAAATTAAAACAATTATTAATAATTATTAACAAATTAAAATAAGGAGTAATAAATTATAATATGTTGTGATAAATTATTATATGAGTTTACAAATTATAATAATTAATAATAAATTTTAAGAATTAGTAATAAATTTTACTAATTAGTAATAAATTGTAATAATTAGTAATAATTAGTAATAATTTGTAATAAATTGTAATAATTAGTAATAAATTGTAATAACTCGTAACAAATAGTAATAATTCAGTATAAATTGCATTAATTAGTAATAAATTTTAATAATTAGTAATAAATGGTAATTATTAGTAACAAATTGTAATAATTACTAATAAATTGTAATACATAGTAGTAAATTTAAATAATTAGTAAAATATTGTAATAATTAGTAATAAGTTGTAATAATTAGTAATAAATGGAAATAATTAGTAGTATATTGCAATATTTGGTATTAAATTTTTATAAACTATAATAATTTTAATAAATTATAATAACACTTAAGAAATTGTAATTTATTACTAATTATTGCAATTTATTACTAATAATAAATTTTAATATTTAGTGTTAAATTTAATAACTAGTAATAAATTTTAATAATTAGTAATAAATTTTAATAATTAGTAATATAATGTAACAAATTGAAATAATTAGAAATAAAATGTAATAATTAGTAATAAATTGCAATAATTAGTTATAAATTACAACAAATAAAAATACTTTGCAATAATTAGAAACAAATTAAAATAATTAGTAATACATTGTAATAATTAGTAATAAATTTCAATAATTAGTAATAAATTGAAACAATTAGTAATGTAGAGAAATATCTAGTAATAAATTAAAACAATTAGTAATAAATTGTAATAATTAGTATTAAATTTCAAAAATTAGTAATAATTAGTTATAAATTGTAAAAATTATAAATAAATTGTAATAATTAGTAATAATCATTAATAATTAATGGTAATTTTTAATAAATAGTAATAATTATTAATAAATTGTAATAATTAGTAATAAATTGTAACAACTTGTAATAATTAGTAATGAATTGTAATAATCATTAATAAAGTTGTAATAATTTAGAATAATTAGAAATACTTTTTAATAATTTTTATTAATTTTCTATAATTAGTAATAATTAGAAATAATTGGTAATAATTAGCAATAATTAGAAATAATTTTCAACAATTAGTAATAATTGTCAATAATTAGAAATAATTACTAATAATTAGAAATATATTCTAATAATTATTAATAAATTGCAATTATTAGTAATATATTGTCACAATCTGTAATAATTTGTAATAAATTATAACAATTATTAATAAATAGTAATAAATAGTAATAATTATTAGTAATTTCTAATAATTAGTAATAATTTGAAATAATTAAGAATAATTAGCAATAATTATCAATAAGTGGCAATAACTAGCAATAATTAGTAATAAATTCTAATAATTGGTGCTAAATGGTAATAATTAGCAACAAATTGAAATAATTTGTAATAAATTGTAAAAATTAGTAATAAAATCTAATAATTAAAAATAAATTCAATTAATTAGCAATAAACTGCAACAATTAGTATCAATTAGAAATATATTATAATAATTAGCAATAAATAAAAATAATTAGAAATAATTTAGTAGTAAATTATAAATATTATTAATAAATTAGTAATAAATTATAATAATTTCTAACAAATTGGAATAATTTATCATTAATTGAAATAATTATAATAAATTATAATAATTAGTAATAAATTATAATAATTAGCAATAAATTGCAATAATTATCAATAATTAGAAATAAATTCTATTGAATAGTAATAAATTATAATAATTAGAAATAAAATAATATGAAATTATAAAAATAAGTAATAAATTATTAATAAATTCTAATAATTAGTAATAAATTTTAATAATTATTATTAAATTGTAATAATTAGTATTAAATTGAAATACATAATAATAAATTGAAATGATTGGTATTAAATTGTAATAATTTTTAATAATTTGGAATAATTTGAAATAAATTATAATAAATAGTAGTAAACTGGAATATTTAGTAATACATTGTAATAATTATTAATAAATTGTAATAATTATAAATTAATTATACTAATTAGTAATAAATTGTAATAATTAGTAATAAAATCAATAATTACAAACAAATTTCAATAATTAGTAATAAATTGTAATAATTAGTAATAAATTGTAATAATTAATAATAAATTATAATAAATTATAATAATTATTAATCAATTTTAATAATTACCTTAATTTTTTATCAATTAAAATGAAATTGTAATAAATTGTAATAAATGGGCACAATTTCCAGAGGATCGGAAACTCCCTTTTGCTCGATGCTGTATCTACTTAATATTTTCTCACACAGAAATCATGATGAAAAATATGTCCTCATGTATGGATATCCGTTTTCATATGCACTATAATAGAGAGCATAGTGGCTAGGACTTTCTTATCTCTATTCTCGTGTATACGAAAATGGATATGCATTTGTCGAAGAAGATTTTTCATCCTAATTCTAGTCAGAGAAAGTTGCAATGAGATGATTTGTTGAGAAAAAGATTCTCCTTTTCCAAATGAATCATGACCACTATCTCTGAATGAAGTCGCTAGGAAAAATCAGATCAGATGTACAAATATCTATTTTTGTGTGCATGATGATGATGAGTAGGGAGGCTACACTACAATTCTCTTCATATTCCTATATACAAGAATGGATATCCATATATTTGAGAAGTTTTTCTATAGTGATTTCAGTAAAAGACAGTGGAGATGAGTTATCTGGAAAAATAGCTTCCACCAATCAAAAATAAAATGTGTCCCCAATAATTAACAATTATTTGTAAAAATTAAGTGTATTTAATATTAATTAGTGGTAATTAGTATAAATAATTATATGATAGTGAAGATTAATAATTTTTTAAAAAAAATACTTTAAATAAGTATGAAATAATATAAATTTGTATAATTTGATAGAAAATGAAATTTAATTGTCTTCACTTTTTTGGATAGGGTTTTTTTTGAATAATTTTTTAAAAACTAATTATTTTATATTTTTAGTGAAATATGTAACAAGGAAGTAGAAAATAATAATTATTAGATGATCAAAATTGGATAAATCATCCCATGAATCCAAAGAGTTCTGTTTTAAATCTTGTATATATTGAGGGTGTTGAATCTTTCTTATCATTTGCATCATCAAAACCAGAATTTTTTTTCAGAAGGGAAAATTATTTGTCTTTATAGAAAAAGTGATATAATGATTTTTGACACATTGAATACATTGGGGGTCATTTATTGAATTCTGGTTTTCTTCCAAATTATGTTTTTTGAGATGAACATGATGAATACAGTTCCAGAGAAGATACTAATAATTTCATTTAGAATCTAGAATAGTTTTAAAATTTAGTACATGATGTTGATGTGTAGAGTGCCAAGATTGACGTACATGGAAATTACATTAATTTTTAAGAATACATAATACTTAAGAAAAAAATAAACACCCAAGGACCGTAATAGTTTAGTGTATTTGGAAACTCAGAACATAATATTTTAATCATGGTGAAAGATATTCAATATCTCCCATAAAGATCTCCCCCTTTTGTTTTCTTACCTAAAGCATTTCTTTATATCATGGTAAATAAACATATAAAGGGTAATCTCAAATTCCCAGTAAGGGTAAGCATGGGAAAAATAAAACAAACTATATAAATTTGAACTTAAAAAAATGAACAAAAAGTTTAAACATGAAAATCTTGAGTTTTGAAATAAATCTTGGTAGTACATAAGGCATACATCATAAAGAAATATCAATCATGTTAAAATATCTTGGGTATTAAACAAATAATTGTGGAAAACCATTAAGCACAAGATATTATTTCCATAGTGGCCAAGGCATTCCTGCCAAGACCACTATAGTGGACAAATTCGATTATTGAACCGGGTTTACTCATCGTTCTTGCCCTGTATTACTGATCTGGAAATACTTGTCACCCCATTCATGTTTATCTCAGGAGATATAAATCATTACCCAATGCATTGGAGGGAGATATAGGTCCCAATGATCTCATAATGAAATCATTCTTAAGTGTGCCATAATATGAACATAAATCATTCATCATAACCCAACAAATAAAATGGGTTTCATAAACAACATTCCATCATAACATAATCCATATAAAACAATGGATATCATTTCATCATAAAAAAAAATCAAACCATGTAAATAATAGGAACATTACACTTGCAACATAACCATAATATTTTTGAATAAACACTTGAAATGAATTCTTGAGGAAACTATCCTTTCTTCTTTAGAACCATTTTATTTCCCCAAATGCCATGAATTATAAAATTAAATAATTTTGTTGAAAATAATCATGAAATATTTTAGAATAAGCTTCATATAAATAAGGTGTTATGAAACCGTAAAAATCTGTTCACACCATATAAGTTTTAAAAAAAACAATCTTCCTGTACTTTTGTCAGAAAAGTCAAAATATACCTCTTATGGTAAAAAAAAATATTCCTTCCATACCATGTGGTAAAAGTCAAAAAGGGTTAAAATGAATTTAATCATACATGGAAGAATAGTAAACATTTTTTGAATACATTTTGTAAAACATGGACATGGATGATAAACATAACCCCAGTAAATACTTACGAATAAATAATCTCAGATAAAAATGATATTGGAATAATTATCTCTTACGTTATGTCCAATTTTCTTCGTATGTGTCTGAGAATACAGTATAGTGTGTTGAAACATATTATTGACTTATAATAGAACTAAAATAATATTTATGATATCATATATGATTCACCTATGACTTTATATTATCCATTCATTTGTCAATTCCATGTTAATGCCACATTTTGGGTAAAATCGTTTCATTTATCATACGTGTTTTGACTTGTAATTATTCATATGATTACATAGATCAGGATTTCTTACTTTCATAATGTAAAACATTATTTATATATAATATAAATTCCAAATATATATGTATATATAATAGATCGATAAATGGAATGAAATACAACCTTCATGAAGACGGTATGCCGTTTTTATGCATGAACACTGTTTTTGCTTTCTTATTAAATTGAATAAAACTAAATGAAATATATATATAAATAAATCCAGTAGCATTATTACGTCATATATTTCATGATTACTTATTATATATACTTTATAATCATTCATTAATGGTTAACATTGAGAATGAATCTCATCCCATCCTAGAGACGGTAATACGTACGTACGCACGACCGATGATTTCATTCCCATAATTATTGAATGAAATTTTAGTGGATGATATAATATCTCAGAATCTATATTATTTTATAATAATCATATATAGTTTTTTATTCAATTATTATACCAATCTATGTAGTTTGGTTATGAAAAACAGATTACACCATGGTGTGGAGACGGTAGGACGTACGTACGCACTCGCAGTGATTTCAATTTTCGTAGGATGGATATAAGGTAAAAAGGTTAGTTTAATATTTATAAAAACATATAAGTATATTATTTATACTTATGTTATTAATTTATAATGAAACAATTTAAGAATAGTAATTATAAGTAGAAATAAATTTGAAAGAATCAGTAAAGGATATTACCTCTTCTTTGACGCGGCTCTTCTAAACCTCCTCTTAGGGCACTAACATTGGACATTGAAGAAGACCAGAACCTCTATTATGTTTATAGGGATGTATAGAAGAGAAATATACATGTTTTTGCAGAACATGAAGCTCAAAAGTTTTTCAAATGGAGAGGGAGGAGGTTCCCATTTTTAAGAGGAGATGGTCATTTTTGGAAACCTCTAAAATATTAATTTATAATAAAATCGGACCCCACTTAAAAAGATACAAAATTACTCGAATTTAAATATCAGATGATATAGGGTTTTAATATCATCAGCCAATAAAATTTATACATCTTGAAAATTTATTTTAAACATTATCAACTTGATTTATCCTTATTTAATCAATTTAAGTTTATATGTTGTAATAATATTCAAAATTTTAAATTGTTATAAATAATTACTTATGTGTTCTGAATTGTCAATAATTGATTACATTATGACATATTATACCATATAAATTTTAATTTATAATTTTTAAATATATTTTTTATTTTTAAACAATTTAATAATATGTTATTTTTATAAATTATCAATAGTGTCAATTTCGAGACTATTCAATTATTTGAATTTAAATAAAATCCACACAAGAGATATATTCAAAAAAAATATTTAATAGATCCCTAAAATTTAATATTAATCTTGAAAATTAGTGGATCACATTAAATTGTTCATATTCTATTTATTTTAATATGTTTAAACCATATATTTGATATTTCAATCAATAAAATAATTTCTACATCACTATTATGTCACAATTAATGATAATTAATTAGTCCCTAAAAATAAGAAATAAATTTACATGATGTATATAATGTTATTATATTCATGGTGACTATTTATTTTTTATGTTTTATGATGTTTATCACTAAATTTAAATTATTAAAGTTATAAGATATAAGAGAGTGACAGGTTGTCACTTTCTTTGATTTTAATAATAATTACATCCTTTTCATGGCCAAAAGTCCATGAAATGAATATATTCCGAACCTTAGGTGACATGGGTCGACATTTATTCATACAATAGAATTTTGGTAGGTGTGAGAGTAATTTTATAATCTTATTTTAACCCTTAATTACTTGATTTACCTTTAACTGTAGTAAATAAAATTTACCATAGTTACTATTCATAATGTCTAAAAATAAAAATTAGCCTCCTAATATAATTTAGACCTAACGTTTCTAAATATGGAATCTATATTTCCATATTCAAAACACAAAAGCTTCAGTATTTAATTTAAAATTAATCCGGTTGTTGAAAAAATGTATTTTAAAAGTTCAAACATTGCAAATGATTGAAATGTTTTTATCTATGAATTCAATGAAAAATTAATGATAATGACTTACATTATATTAAATGATAAAAATATATTATATATATACTTTAAAACCATTCAATATTATAATTTGACCATATAAATTATCTTGATGATAAAATTGGATTTAATTAAAATTTACAGTATTTTTACTATTCTTAAAAATATGATAGTCAATAGAAAAATATTAAAAAAATATCCAAAGTAAATTTTTATGTATTTATTAAAATGAATAAGTTTATTTTTTCAAATTGAACTCATAAGCGTGTCAAAAATTAGAACACATGCTATTGAGGAAGGTGGCTCTTACATGCAACAAAAGCCAGGAATAGTGTTTGCATATACTACAAGCTAATACGATGTTTCTTATATTGAAAGATAATATTGGTGTACATACAACAGAAGATATCAATAAAATAAAAATGAATATTTCTCATAAAATTTTGGGGTGTTAAATTCTACCCCCCTTAAAATTAATTTTGCCCTTGAAATTTGTTGGGGTTATAAATGTTTTACTACTTGAATGTTTCATTCATAGAAACCCACATCGTAAAAAGTAATACAAAAACATAATCTTAAAAACAAAAGTATTTAATGTAATGGTTACCCAAATTAAATCATCACTGGGTTTCCACATAAAATAATATAGGTGAAAATATGGATATGGAAGAGAAATATAACCATAATGTTCTGAAGGAGAGTGGTAGATAACATGGCTATGAAAAAACCAATAAACAAAAAACCCAAAATTTGTGATGATCTAAGGTATCATCTGATTTATTGGATATGAGGGTACTAGGAAAATATTTTTTTTTCATGATCTTTTCCCTAAAGGTGATGAATTTTTAATAAGGAGAAATACTTCTTGATTTTAGTATAATATCATCGTTGGTCATTCCATTAAAAAATTCTACTTCATTATTTATTTAAAGAGATGAAGTTGAATTTTTCGTTCTTGAAGTATTAGAAGATCATGCGATAGAATGAAACGATATTCCATCTGTCTCAAAAAGTTAGTAAAAGTTATTAAATATACATAAGTCCATATTTGGTGAGATTAACCATATATGATTCCAAAAATGGAGTTATACATTAACTATAATAGTACATAATTAAATAAAACTAATTTCTATTAACCAGGGACTTCATGTAGGCTAGTGGTAGGTGATAAAGGCATGCCGCACTTCGGTTGTGGGTTCGATACCCACATCCTTGTCCGGCATGATGGGTTTTCACCCATCCTATGAGTTGTCCTTTTTCTTAAACTACACCATTATAACTTTTTAGAAAGAAAATTGGAAAAAAATTTATCCTTAAACAATAATATCTGATGTCCAAATTAATCCATTACAACCTTTAGGCTTATCCAAAATACTTCTATCCAAACTCACAGTATAAAGAGACCAATTACTAGAAAGGTCACATAACAAGCATGTGAATACCATCATTTATCCCCCGTATATCATAACATATATATTCTTGGTCACATTCAAATCATGTGAATACCTTAATCATAGATTATTGGAACATGAATTACCATAGAACCATAATGAAAACACAAATGTTGTCAAAAGATAACTCTTTACACATACCAAAATTCCAAAAATTCTATATTCTCAATCCTTGATATCACTTTGCCCTTATATCACTTATGAGCTCATTAATAATATCCAACATCTCTTATGTAGTATCTCTTCATTATGGGCATATCATGTACTTATCAAAAATATCTAAATAACCTTTCATTGTTTTTGGCACTATTCAACATATACATTCAAATAAATAAGGAAAAATAGTACTGTAAAAATCCTCAGATATTTTATTATTCCATATTACCATTAAATTACTTATACAACATTACCCTTGATAAACATGCAATCATTCAACTTCCTTCTTAAACCATTGACCGAGCTTCATCATATTATTCCTCAAAACTTCTTTCATCTCATATATCATTTGTAGTATCTTCATCATCATCAACCTAAATACTAACCATACAACCATGATAATTGTCTTCATGGAATTTTTCCACAGGGAATTGGTTTTCATAATGCCCGTACATTCCACATTTAAAACATTCAACCATTTTTGATGTCTTAGAAATACCATTATCCTTCTCTATTGGGTTAACTGAACCTTTTCCTTTGTAATTACGGGCTTTGTGTCCCTCTTTTCCACACCAAAAGCATATTCCAGTTCTTTTGAAACATTCTCCTTGATACCTCTTCCCACATGATTTAAATGAGGGATATTGAACTTTCTTTCCTCTATGATCATCATGAAACTCCATATTTTTTTTATTAGATGAGTCCGAAAACATACCAATGTTGAGATTATTGATCATATTATGAGATTGATGATTAGGAATAATAATGATGTTTTTCCTTCCAAATCCAATTTCATTTGGTTGCTCATGAATAATATCATTACATTTTCCATCATATTCTCCATTAACATGAATCTTCCTGTTTCTATACATTTTCTAAAACCAATAAAAGAATAGTGTGAGAGGAAAAATCATATTAGGAATACAACATAATAAAGGGGAGTACATTAAATCTCTAACATCATAGGTTTAATCCAAGGTTATTCATGATCGTTATCATAATTCTAGGATTGTAACCTATACTTTATACATAACCATACAGACATCCCCAAGAATACCTTAGAAATATCTCTAGAGATCTGACTAAAGTTTTTGAATCCTAGTTTCCAAATGTTATCTAAAACATTCCTCTAATACCAACTATAGAGACCCAAGCTTGACGTACATGGACATTACATTAATTTTGTGGAATACTTAATACATAAAAAAAAGACAAACACCTAAGGACCCTAATAGTTTAGTGTCTTTTGAAACTCATAACATAATCTTCTAATCATGGTGAAAGATCATCAACATCTCCCATAAAGATATTCCACTTTTGTTTTCATAACTAAAACTATTCTTTATATCTTGGGGAAATGAAAAAATATAAAGGGCGAGCTCAATTGAATTCTAAGGGTAAGAATTGAGAAAATTAAACAAACCATATACATTTTAACTTAAAAACATGAAAATAAAGTTTAAACATCAAAATCATGAGTTGTGAAATAAATCATGGTAGTACGTAAGACATAGATCATAAAGAAAAATAAATCTTGATAAAATAGCCTTGGAATAAAACATGTAATTGTGGAAAACCATTAATCACATGATATTATTTCCCTAGTGGCCTAGGCATTGCTGCCCAGACCATCATAGTGGACAAAGTCCATTACTGAACCCGGTTTACTTGCTGTTCCAGCCCTGTATTACTGAACCAGATTTACATTCCATTACATCCATGATTATGAAATGAGATATAAATCTTTACCCAATGAATTGGTGGGAGATATAGGTCTCACCCATCTCATAACGAAAAAACTCATAAGCGTGCCACAAAATAAACCGAAATCATTCATCATAACCCAACGAATAAAATGGGTTTCATAAGAATCATCCCATCATAACATAATCCATATACAACAATGGATATCATTTCATAAAAAAAATCCAACCATGTAAATAATAGGAACATTAAACTTGAAACATAACCATAATAGTTTTAAATAAACACTTGAAATGAATTCTGGAGGAAAATATTCTTTCTTTTTCAAAATCATTTTCTTTTCCTCAAATGTCATTCAATTTAAAAATAAAAGAATTTTGCTAAAAATAATCATAATATATTTTAGAATAATCCTCATGTAAATAAGGTGTTGTGAGACTGTAAAAATCTGTTCATGTCGTATAATTTTAGAAAAACATTCTTCTCCTACATTTGTCAGAAAAGACAAAAAGTACCTCGTATGGTAAAAAAAATATTCCTTCCATTCAATGTGGTAAAAGAAAAAAATCGGTAAAAATGACTTTAAACATACATGGATGAATAGTAAACATTTTATGAAAAATTTTTGATACAACATGGACATGGATGATAAACATAACCCCAATAATTACTTAAGAATAAACAATCTCGGATAAAAACGAGATTGGAATAATTATCCCTTAACTTATATCCAATTTCATCCATATGTGTCTCATACTCGTGTATATTGGGTTAAAACATATTATCAACTTATAATAGAACCATAAAAATATTTATGATATCATATATGATTCACTTACGACTTTATATTACCCTTTCATTTGTCAATTCCTTGTTAAAGCATTGTTTTGGGTAAAATCGTTTCATTTATTGTACTTGTTTTGACTTGTAATTGTTAATATAACTACTTATATTATGATTACTCACATTAATAATGTAAAACATAATTTATATATAATATATATTCACAATATATATATAATAGATCGATAAATGAAAAGAAATACATTGTTCATGGAGATGGTAGGCGGTACGTACGCATGAACGCTGTCTTCATTTCCTTATTAAATTGAATGGAAGTAAATGAAATATATATATACATAGATACCATAGCAATATTATGTCATATATTTCATTATTACTTATTATATATACTTTATAATCATTCTTCAATGGTTAACAAGGAGAATGAATCTTATCACGTCGTAGAGACGGTAATCCGTACGTACGCACGAGGGATGATATCATTTCCATAATTATTGAATGAAATTGGACTCGATGATATAATATCTCAGAATATATATGACGTAATAATAATGATATATAGTTATTTATTACATTATTATACCCATCCAATTAGGTTTGTTATGAAAAACAGATTACACCACGGCATGGGGATGGTAGGCCGTACGTACACACGCGTTGTGATTTCATTTTTCATAGGATAGATAGAAGGTGAAATAGGGTTGTTTCATATTTATAATGAAATATCAGTATATTAGTTATAATGATGTTATTAATTTATAATAAAACAACTAAATAAGAAGATGTAGAAGAAGAAATAAATTTGAAATAATCGGTAAAGGATATTACCTCTTCTTTGACGCGCCTCTTCTAAACCTCCTCTTTGGGCACTAAATTTGTTCATTGAAGAAGGAAAGTGCCTCTAGTATGTTTATAGAGAAGTTGAGAAGTGAAATGGACAGGTTTCGGCAAATCTTGAAGATTCAAAATGTTGTGAAGAGGAGAGGTAGGAGATTCCCTTTTATAAGAGCGGATATTGGAACTTTTGGAAACCTCTAAAATATTAATTTATAATAAACCCAATCCCAACATAAAAAAAACCAAAATGACTCGAATAAGAATATGAGATGATATAGGGTTGTAATTTCATCATCCAATAAAATTTAGACATGTTGGAAATTTATTTTAAACCTTATCAACTTTATTTATCTTTATTTAGTTTATTTAATTTTTTGTGTGGTAATAATATTATAAATTTCAAATTGTTATAAATAATTACTTATATGTTGTGAGTTTTCCATAATTGGAAGCTTTAGGACATTTTATATCATATAAATTTAAATTTATAATTTTTAAATATATTTCTGATTTTTAAACAATTTAATAATATGTTATTTTAATAAAATATCAATAGTGTCAATTTTGACACTTTTCAATTATTTGAATTTAAATAAAATCCACACAGAAGATACTTTCGAACCAAAATATTTAATAGATCCATAACATGTAATATTCGTCTTAAAAAATTAGTCAACAATATTAAATATTTCATATAATACTTATTTTAATATTTGTAATAACATTTATTTGATATTTCAATCAATACAAAAATTTCTAAATCAGTATTGTGTCACCATTAATGACAATTATTTAATCCCTAAAATGTATAAATAAATTAAAATGATTTAGTTAATTTTATAAGAATTATGGTTACTATTTATGTTAGAAGTTTCATGAAGTTTATCACTAAGTTAAAATTATTACATTATAAGATATAAGAGACTGACATGCTGTCACTTTCTTTTGTTTTAATAATAATTACATCCTTTTCGTGGTCAAAATTCCATGATATGAATCTATTCCTACCCTTAGGTGATATTGGTACACTTTTGTTCTTCCAATATAATTTTTTCTGGTGTTACGATAATTTTATAATCATATTTTGAACCTTAATTACCCGATTTACCTTTAACAGTAGTAAATAAAATTTACCGTAGTAACTATTCATAATGTCTAAAAATAAAAAGTTTCCTATTAACATAAATTGGACCTACAGTTTGAAAACATGAAATAAATTTTTCCAAATTAAAAATACATAATTTGTAGTATTTACTTTAAAATTAAACCCACTCTTGAGAAAACAGGTTTTAAAAGTTAAAACATTACAAAAGATTGAAATGTTTTTACCTATGAATTTAATGTAAAATTAATGATTATGACTGAAATTATATTAAATGGTAAAAATTTATTACATTTATACTTTAAACCCATTCAATATTATAATTTAACCATATAAATTATCTTGATGAAAAAGGTTGTTTTTAATTAAAATTTAGCATATTTTTACTATTCATCAAAATATGAAAGTTCTCATAAAAAATATTAAAAAATTATTGAAAGTAAATTTTTACATACATATTGAAATTAATATGTTTATTTTGTCAAATTGAACTCATAAATGTGTCAAAAACTAGAATAAAAGTTGGTGAACCATCTAAAAGTGGTAAAATTGCATTTATTTTAAAATACTTGTTTTACCTGAAAAAAAATTATTTTTTTCTCATACCATGTTCTAGATAAAGTGTAAGATGAATGATAATGTTATAAAATTCAAAATTTGGTTAATATTATTCATAACGGCTAGTTCAAAATAATATTATAAGAATATATCGTTTTTTAGTGAAACTCGGGATTGCGTACAACATAGGCTATTGAGGAAGGTCACACATGCATGCAACACAAGCCATGAATAGTGCTTGCGTATACTAAAAGATAATATGGAGATGCATATATATCAAGATAATATTAGTGTAGCATACAACAGAAGACATTAAAAAAATTTAAAAGAATTTTTCTCATAACATTTTGGGGTGTTACATGATGGTTTGCCTTTTCATCTTGTTGGCACTCAGGCTGAAAATATTTTGTGCCCTAAGTTGGAACCATCTTATTTTTATGAGTTTTTAAGGTCCATTGATAATGCCTTATATCATGGTGGAAAGATTAGAAAATTTCATGTAGTTTATAAATTTATGAATATTAAATCAGATAATGGAATGTCAAAAAGTTTTTTGATCAGATATTTTCTTCGGTAAAAACACTACTACCAGAAGGAAATGTGTTGCCTACAAATTTATATGAGAGAAAAAGGTTGTTTCGTAATATGGGTCTTATTTATCAGAAGATTTATACATGCTCAAATGATTGCATCTTACATTATGGTGAAAATTAGTCATTTCATAGTTAATCCCACATATGAACAATAGAGGTACAAAGTAGCTCAAGAAGGGAAGTCTAGATTTATTTATATAAAACAGTTGAGATACTTCCCACTTACCCCCAGATTATAGCATTTTTTATGTCTCGGAACACATCATCATTGATGTCATGGAACTAATCCTATATTTTAATCGGTAATACCTTAAAACATTACTCTCATGGTGATTCATGGAATAAATTTTACCAAGTGCATCCATCATTATCTTCAAAATCTCAAAACATTCAATCGGGTCTTTCTATTGATGTTTATCTGAATCCATCGATTAATGAGTTAAATTTATTGTGGAGTAATGTTATTAGTACATTGGATGTTGTCGTGAAAAAAATGTATTACTAAAAGATTTATTGATGTGTACAACTGGTGACTTCCTAACATATGGATATTATATTGATGGAGTACACATGGTCCAAAATCAGGTCCGTATTGTATGAGATACATCATATAATTTATGCACGTAAATGGAAAAAACCCCTTTTTCGACTATCATGGAAGATTCCTTATAACAGATCATCCTTTTCAGAGGACCAAATATCATTTCAGAAAATCCATAACTGAAAGAGATGGACAACCAATAGTGATCTCAGTTATAGAGATAAATCAATTGCCTCTTCATTAACTCCCACCACATTTCAACCTACAACAAACCAAAATAAAATAGATGGCTTTGGAAAATAACACAATTGAATACTACATAGAATTTTTTAGGATCTTCAATATAGGTCATATTTTTTGGTCCATCACATGTTGGATGTCATTCATGTTGAGAAGAACTATTTTGAAATTTTATTTCATACAAATTTGGATACACCAACTAAGAGCAACAATAATAAAATGACCGAAATATATCATTCACAAATTTTAGGAGACCAGAACATAAACTATTTGAAAATGTCAGATCGTACAAGTTAATGAAACCAAAATTTTATTTTATTATTTCTAAAGTGAATCAATTATTATTTTGTTAGTGGATTTTATATTTAAGGCATCCAGATGGTTATTCTTCAAACTTGGGTAGATGTGTCAGAAATGGCTATATTACAGGAATAAGAAGTCATGACTGCCATGTTATAATGGAAAGGAATATACCAATCAGATTAATAGGTACATTGAATTATATAATTAGTTTTGTGCTTATAGATATATCATATTTTTTCGTGATATTTTTGTGGTGACATGTGACTACGATGCATTAAGAAGATTATAAGAAGATGTTGTTTTAATTTTATGTAAACAGGAAATAATCATCCCTCCAGCTTTCTTTTACCGAATGGAACATTTGATATTTCATTTTCTGAAGGAAGAAAAATGCGGTGATCTAGTACTAGTATTATGGATGTTCCCATTTATGAGATGCATACCTGAATTGATGAAAATAGTATGTAACAAGGAATTAGTTGGATGTTCAATTGAAAAATCTTATTTGCAAGAGGAAATTTCATTTTTCTTCTCTCATTACCTTCAATATGAATATCCATAAACAGACAACCATATGGGATTTGATGAGGGAAATATTGATGATAAAATAGGAAATCAATTATCATTTCTCAATCCGCCTAAACATGGCTTCAGTGAAGCTCATGATAAATGGATTTCAAATAAATAAAATCACAGAGCTCATAGATATATTCTTTTAAACTATGAATAAATGAGACAGTTTTATAGCGAGTTATCCAATGACTTATTCTATTATTTTTTTATAGTAAATTAATCTTATTTTATTTATAGGTCATCTAATAATCATATGAAGAAACAACATCGACAAATTATTGTATATGCTCTTCAAGAATGTTGGAAAAAAAAAATCAAACAGGTAACACAAAATAATTTTGTTTTAAATTATAAAATCAATTTATTATCAGTTATATTGATAATTGATTTAAAATATTCAGGTATCTAAATATTTTGATAAAATAGATAATCGATTGTGTTAATTGAGTAAGCCACCATAAAAATGGATAAATATTATAATGCATATGTGGTGAATGGTTTTGAATTTAATACGCGTACATATAAGGAATAAACAAGTGAATAACTATGTGTTCTTGAGGGGATCTCATCATAGAGAAAATGAAGATGAATTGTACGATATGTGGGAGAAAATTATTGAAATATGTTATCAGAAAAACATTACATAATTATGTTTAAATATCATTGGTTGGATAGTGAGGGAGGCTTTTATGTTGACATAACCATGGATCATTGAAATTAAATATAAAAGTCCTCTTATATTAAATGGACCAATTTTATTTTCTCATCAGGAACATCAAATTTATTAGTCAAAATATTGTGTTACATCAAGATAGTTTACTGACTGGTGGAGCATAATAAAAATTATATCTTGGGAAAACATGTTTACTCAAAGTAAATGTTGGTCTACTGAAGTAGAAAGAATGGAAATTTTTCAAGATACTGCTCCAAATTAATCTTATATTCACGATGAGACATGAATATCGGCAATAAAACCCCACAATTAAGGGTAGATAGTGAAGATGATTTAAATGATGTTACAAATAAATTTGAAATGAAAAGATATAATGAGACTAAAACTCATATGGAAATTGATGATTCTTGAGGAGTAATATGAAGGAATTTAAATTTTTAGATATTTATATGAGGATGAATATGAACATCGACTTAGATAAATTATATTTATAATCATAAATCGTATATATCTATATATAATTGATGTTTTTAAATATTTGATAACAACAATCATTTCATGTTTCAGATGGATGGGGATATGTTTCTTGTGATATAGGGAGCTTATCTAACTTTGGATGAGTAGGATGTTGGGTTGTCTAACCCTTAGACTATTGGTTGTTCTGGGGGGACTCACAGGGGGCATGGTCTTGCACATTTGATGAATCTTGAACTGATCCATGAGCGATGTCCACATAATGTATTGAATCCACATGTGCAGAGGTATGATTACTGTGTATTTTAGTTTGTTATCAATAATTTATTTATATACTAATTGTTTTATTATTTTTTATTTTTTCACAAAATTACACATATAGCTACTGGATAGGGGAGCACTATATTGGAAAAATATTTTTTTTCTGAAGCATGGGTCTCATGGGATCATATTCATGTTTATGTGAAACACCATATGTTCGATCATTGGCTGGTATGTAAATAAAGAATATTTTTTTTAAAATTAATTTAATTAATAAAATATTATAATAATTTATTTTTAGTGTATATGGTATTACATCGATGATAGCATGTGTGGGGATATCTAGAAGGATTGACAGGGGACTATACGTCAGTGTTATACTCAGTTTTTTCAAAATATGAGAAAGAAAGAAATGGTGAAAGTAGAAGTGACAAAGTTTGATGAGTCTTATTGCACTCACTAACCTGATAACATTTCATCATAGGTCTAGGATGGATATTGATCACAATATAGGTGGTCATTTTCAGAGATCATTGGTTGGTCAACAAAATCGGGGGAGATAGGTGGTGACACATCGAGCCTGTAGTCGTACATTCAAAATGAATAGAGATCACATGGTATGTACTATTTTTTAATAGTATATATATAACTTTAAATGTAAATGGTTTATTTTACATTCACATAGGCATTCAAGCAACCCGATATTTTGGAGTTTTATATTTATCGGAGGATATATATTCATCCAACCACTGGATATATTAGAGGTTCTCACCGTCATCATATTATTGTTAGTATATTTTCTTTTTGAATTTGAAATTTAACTGAAAATAATATTTTAACAATTTCACTTTTAAATTACAATTGAAGAATTCATATAAAGCAGCGAAATATCAATTAAAGATTGAGAGTAAGATAGAGACCGATACACAGACCAGTGCCCACCGATTTGATGAGACAACATGGTGTAGGATCGAAATAATGATGTAGATGCTTAATATACAAGAGGGGGGGGGGGGGGGTGAATTGTATACTTTAAAAGTTCCTTTGGAACCTTTAAAGTTAGTTAAGAATAACTATGTTTTCCTCAAGAAAAGAAAAAGGATAAGTTTAACAAAGTTAAACTAAGAAAGTTCACAACACCTATTAACACCGAATGCAAACTTGGAAAGAGATTCCGAATGAGGGTTCCGGAAATATGGTTCCGGAGATTTAAACTTAACAAAAGATTACACTATGAGATTCTACCTTAAAGCGTATAGAATCTAAATGAAACAGAGTACAAGTAAAGAAGTATAAGAAAGTTATACTTTCGTTATATTACAAAATGCAGCGGAATAAAAACAAGTAGTAAAACTACTAGTAATAAGATATAAGTCTTTTAACCCAAAGAGAAGGGTATCCAAAAACCATGGATAAAGGTCCCTTTATTTATACATTCAAGCTAGTCTGTCTTACCCACACGAGGGTAAGCCCTCGATACCAAGATTAGAGTCTCTGTCTTGCTATCCCCGCAAGCCCTCAACTTCAAGGTAGTTGGAAACCTCTGTCTTCCTCATCAAGGAAGCCCTCGAACTTCAAGGTAGTCGGCACCTCTGTCTTCCTATCCTCAGAAGCCCTCGAATGTAATCACCATAATTCGGAGTCGCACAAATCTTTGAGATTTAATAAGAGACTCTCTCTCTAGAAATCACTTCAAGCAGATTAGTCAGCCTTTCAGCACTTGCAACAGCTATCAGCACTGAGCTCTTTCAAATGAGCTCCTATTTATAGGTAAGGTCGGCTCCTTATCCAACGGTCATATTTTCCGTAAAGATCGGAGGGACCTGTACACATGTCACTTAGACAACGGTTAGTTTATAACAAAATAGACGACATCGTTTTATAACAAAACAAGTGTAACAGAATGTACGACATCGTTTTAAACTCTAATATAAAAGTTCGGAATGAAAACTTCGGAGTGAAGGTTCGGAGTGTAAGGAACAATAATAAAGAGTAGACAAATTTTAGAAGTGTAAGCAATATAAAATTTCGGAGTCTAACAAAGATATTTTTCGGAGTCTGAATTAATTCACAGTGTATAAAACAAAAATACTCAAATTCTGTTTAATAGGTGAATTCGGAATGAGAATTCGGAATAGGAATTCGTCATCTGAAATCGTAATGAGAATTCATCATCAGGATTCGTAATGAGAATTCGTCATCAGAATTCGTAATGAGAATTCATCATCAGGATTCGTAATGAGAATTCGTTATCAGAATTCGTAATGAGAATTCATCATCAGAATTCATAATGAGAATTCTTCATCAGAATTCGTAATGAGAATTCTTCATCAGAATTCGTAATGGGATTTCGGAATGGGATTTCTTCATTAGAATTCGTAATGAGAATTATTCTTCAGAATTCGTATTCTGAATCTGGAATAGAACTCAGTCAGAGTTCATATCCAGAATTCGGAATGAAACTTCCTTATAGTTCTTATCCAGAATCTGAATGCTAAAACAGAGTGCTTTATATCAATGTTTCAATGATTCCGAGAAAATAGAAATGAATCCGAATTTCATACTTATGAAAAATATGGATGAAAATAAGATAAGGATAATTTTTCTTATAAAAGCGATTTTGCTTATAAAAGCAATTTTCCTTATAAAATCAATTTTCCTTAAGAAAGCAATTTTCCTTATAAAAGTGATTTTCCTAAAGATAAGGTGTTTGTGATTTTCAAAACAAGAAGGAATGGAAAAGTCATAAGGAAAACCTTATTGACTCAACAATCTCCCCCTTTTTGGAAAGCACAAACATCCTTAGGAAAAATAAATTCTAAGAAGAAAGAAAAACATTAAGGCTTATATCCCTTTGCTTTAAGGATATTGATGAATACGACTAACTCTCCCTTAGGCTTTGAAATTCTAAGGATCGTATTCAGATTTCCGGAGTGATAAATAAGAAGGTCTTATTTAATGAAAAAGCTCCCCCTTAAACAAACTCTTATTAGAGTTTTTCTTTTTCTTAAGGATCTTTTTCTTCTCCCCCTTTGATAAACTCTTATTAGAGTTCTCCTTTTTCTTAAGGATCTTTTCCTTCTCCCCCTTTGTGATTTTCAAAAAGAATTGGAGGGAATGGAAAAAAATAACAATGTACCTGAAATATTAGTAATGACAACAAAATAAACGCAAGGCACAAATTTCATTTGGTTTGAAATCTCGACAATAAAGAAAAAATTACAACAAAAAGACCGGATTTGGTTATTTCAGATCTTTTTCCATTGACATGAGCCCCTTTAGAATAGTCTTGATCTTCTTTAGGTCATTATGATTTTCATCAGCTTGCTTCTATAAGACAACTATTCTTTTGGATTGAGCTTCAATTTTTTCTTCCTGGGCTTTCAGCTTTTCTTCCTGAGCTTTGATCTTTTCTTCCTGAGCCTTCATCCTTTCTTCAAAATCAATCCGATAATCCCTTTCAAACTTCCAGTTTTGAGAAACGGAATTGAGCTTCCCATTCAGATCTCTTACTTCTTGAATCCGGAAGTTCATTTCTTCTGTCAACTTCTTTTCAAATGATGTAGTTAACTCATTTATCTTCTTGTCCTCGGTCTCAAAAGCATCTTTAACATTATCTTGAAACTCATCGAATAACCTCATCTCTTCAACAGTCTTCTTCGACCAGTTTGTCATCCTCTTGCAATATTTTCTATGTGCTTCGTAGCCAACGAAAAAGGTTTTGAACTGCGCCTCTATTTCAACACACTTGTCCATAACCATTGATACGGAGTCAGTTTTCTGATTTAAAGCATGTTGGAGAATCTGACATCTTGAATCAATACTTGAGAAGGTCGGAATGGTTCCCACCAACTTCTTCAAAGACTGAACAACAAAGTTATCCCCACCGAAGATGACTCCAAATATGAAACTTTGCTTGGAGAAATTTCTTCTTCAACAAGGTTAAGCTTTCTCTTTGAAGAGCTACCAACTTCCTTCCTCTTCCTCACTTCTGAGCTTGGAGTATCAGCAAGAATTTGCTTTCCCTTGTCTTTTTCCGGAATTGAATCCTGTTCTAGAGTTCTCTTCTCACTATAAGAAACCTGAACAACATTATCTTCTTCATCAGTGACTTCTTGAACATGAACCCCTACGATTTCTTTCTGAGCAACATCAAGTAAAATATGTTATTCTTGTCCATGATAAGAAACTTCTTCTTCTCCTTTCTATTCTTCTATTGCTGGAGTAATTAGATTCGAAGATTTAGCTTCTGAAGTTCGGAGTGATAAGTGTTCCGAAGGTGTCCCCTTGTAATCATCTACTTGTTTCAGCACATCTCAGGTTTCACCACTTCCTTCAGCAACCTCTTCTACTTGTTCCACTTGCTCATCTTGCTCTACTTCCTCAGTATTCTTAGCAATAGCTTCTTCTGGAGAAACGAGATTTCTTCCTAGAGTCTTAGGTAGAGATTCCAAGGAGAAAGATCTCGGAACAGGAATAGTTACTGAAACCATTCCATTGAATTTTAACAAAGCCTGAGCTACCTCAGCCTCAGACATCTTCTTCTTGAGCTTCTTTTGCTTTGCTTGTTTTTCAAGCTCATCAGCAGTTTTCTACTTCAAGGCCTTAGCCTCCACAGGGTCCAATCCGAATAGCGGATCCCCTTCTTTCCTTTTTTCTTTATCTGCTCTCCACTTCGTAAGACCTCATCAGGATAGGCTTTATTCTTCTTTGGTTTTGGAGGTGCCGAATGGACTTCTTAGACGTAGGATTCTCTGCTTGTACTTCCACTTCTTTCAGCTTTCTCTTCCTTACTGGCTTAGACGATTCGGTTTCAGCAACCTTCGGAGCCGCTTCTTCTGGATTTGGCAAATCGAAGAACTCACCAGTTTCCTTGTTGAAGGCCACATCCATCCTCTTAAGAGTACCATCGCTAACCAACATGATCTTGCAAACTCTTGGCTTAGATTTGCAAGCCTCCTTGAAAGACTCAAGGTACCGAACAATCAACTTGGAGAGGATTTCTGGATACATAATAATCTGAGCTCTCGGATTTCCTTTCTTCAAATTTTCAATAGTAATAATAATGTGCTTCATCAAGTTAAACTTTCTTAGATTTATCAGGAAATCTAAGATATATATCTCACTCTTCTTCCAGCTGTCTTTATCACCTTTCATCGGTACGATAAGACCTTGTACCCATAACTCCAGAATCCGGAAATTTGTAGATAAACTGGCAATCTTCGGAGCCTTGTCATTAGCCAGTCCAAGAGTTTCTAAGGCTTTTTCCTTTTCGAAGCCACCCTTAAAGTCTGGCAACACATGCGAAATAAATTCGGCTTCTCCTTCATAAGACAGTCCTACCAAGCTTGCAGCCTTGGTGTGAGAAAGCTTGTAAGTCTTTCCATAAGACTTAAAAGAGAACTTCTCCCTATTATCTTCCTTAAAGAAGGAAACTGATTCATAAAACTCGACAAGTAAGTCTGAATACACTTCATCTTGGTTCCCGGTTTTTGACACCGCAACATCTTCCCAGCCATTCAACTAAATGTTCTTTGAAATAAGGGAATCATAGTTGTTGAAGAAATCCGGATGGACTAACCTTTCTCTGTAAACTAACCATTGCGAAATAGGCTTAGTGGATTACATTTCTTGAGATGCTAACTCTGCAGACATTCAAATCTGAAGTCCTTTGGGATGTTCGGAACGGAGAAAACTGATGTTTGGAACGACCATAAATCAGAGAGGCAGAGATTCGGGATGCGAGGGCTTGAGATCGATGTGGGACGAGTATTTGGGTCCCCTTTATATAGGCAACGAGATGACAGTTCACCTTCCACAGTTGATCTAACGGTTGGAATAAGCTGAGATCAGATCTGACGGTTGAAAACTTGAATCCGAACTTTTTGAGGTTTTTTTATTAAAACAAGGAATTAAGAAAACTATAATCCTCAATCATAGTACAAGAAAATTCCAGCAAGAAAAATATGACTACGAAAACTTGAGTAAGGTAATCATACCTTTCAGATTGTATTAGGAGGATTATTCGTAATGGGTAATATAACAAAGACAAACAAACATTATTATGAGAAGACAGATTTCACAAAAATTTTACTTTGGAAAATAAACTTAGTACGAAAAACACATTACGGAACATTCATTAAGGAAGAACTCAGTGTGAAAAACAAACTTAGTAAGAAAAAAAATCAGTACGAAAAACTTAGTATGAAAAAGTCAATACGAAAAACACATTATGAAAAAAAAATCGGTACAAAAATCTGGTTATGAAACTGCCAGTACGTAATTTTCCATTCCGGAAATTTTTAATATGAACACTCTTATTCCAGAAGTATTCTGTATGATAATGTTCATTTTGGAAAATTTTAGTTCCGTAAGATCCATTCCGGAAATCTTCGTTCCAAAAAGTTTGAATTTTTTTTTAAAAAACTTTGTTAAACAAACAGTCAAATGTACTCCCCCTATGAAAAGGAGTTTATTACTATAAGGATACTTTTTAAACAAAAAGTTAATTAAGAAAGATTACCTTACGGTTATCATTCCTAACTTCTGTTTAATATATTCAAATCTATAAGAAGGCAAAGATTTTGTGAAAATATGAGCAAGTTGATCTTGCGTTCCGATAAACTAAAGAATAATATCTCCATTAAGTGTGTGATCCCTAAGAAAGTGATGCCTAATATCTATGTGTTTTTCACGGGAGTGATGTGCAGGGTTCTTACTGAGGGCAATGTCACTTGTGTTATCACACAAAATTTGAGGTTTAGAAAAACATAGGCCATAGTCTGTGAGTGTGTGTTGCATCAACAACACTTGTGCGCAACATCTTCCAGCTGCTACATATTCAGCTTCAGTAGTGGAAAGTGCTACAGAATTTTTCTTCTTGAAGGACCAAGACACTAGTGAATCTCCTAAGAAATGACAAGTTTCGGATGTTCTTTTTCTATCCATTCTACATCCACCAAAGTCAGTATCAGAAAATCTTTTTAGAACAAAATCATTTCCAGAAGCATAAAATAATCCTAGATCCATGGTACCCTTAAGGTAGCGAAAAATTATTTCTACTGCCTTTAAGTGAGATTCCTTAGGATTGGATTGATATCTTGCACATAAGCATACTGAAAACATTATGTCTGGTCGACTAGCTGTTAAGTATAGTAGACTTCCTATCATACCTCTAAAAGATGTTTGATCTACTGGTTTCCCAGCTTCATCAAGATCTAAAGAGTTTGAGGTACCAATGGGAGTACTTATACTCTTAGTGTTATCATAACCATACTTTTTAAGAAGATATTTAGTATACTTATGTTGAGATATGTAGGTTCCTTCTGGTTTTTGAGAAATTTTAAAACCAAAGAAAAATGTTAACTCACCCATCATACTCATTTCAAACTCCGATTTCATTAGACTAGAAAAAGAGTCAGTCAAAGATTGCTGAGTTGAACCAAATATAATGTCATCAACATAAATTTGAACAATCAAAACATTTTTCTTATCTTTCTTTATAAAAAGGTTTGGATATGCATTTCCCTTAACATAGTTATTTTGAAGCAAAAATTCAGTGAGTCTATCATACCATGCTCGTGGGGCTTGTTTAAGGCCATACAAAGCTTTGGTAAGTCTAAAAACATGATCAGGATGTTTTGTATCTTTAAAGCTAGGAGGTTGTTCAACAAAAACTTCCACTTGAACATAACCATTAAGAAAAGCACATTTCACATCCATTTGGAAAAGTTTTAAATTAAACAATGCTGCAAAGGAAAGTAGAATACGGATAGATTCAAGTCTAGCTATTGGAGCATAGGTTTCTTCATAGTCTATTCCTTCTTGCTGATTATAGCCTTTAGCAACAAGTTTAGCTTTATTTCTAACAATGACTCCATTTTCATCACATTTATTTCTGAAAACCCATTTTACTCCAATAACAGAAGTTTCCTTAGGTCTTTCAACCATGGTCCAGACTTTATTCCTTTCGAATTCATTTAGTTCATCTTGCATGGTATTAATCCAATCATCATCACCTAAAGCTTCATCAGTGCTTTTAGGTTCTAATTGGAAAAGAAATGCTAGATGTTCTACTTCATTTCTTAAGGAACTTCGAGTCCTTACAGGTTGGTTTACATCACCAATGATACTATCACTGGGATGATTCTTAAGAAATGCCTGATTTGGGTTTTGTAAAACCTATTAATCAACATAGGGTAGAAAGGATTCTGCGGTAAATGTTTCAGAAGTATCTTCTAGAACAATTTCCTTATCAGAAGGTTCGTATATCAAAGGTTGATAATCAGTTTTTGAAAACACATCCGAAGATGTAAGTTGAGATGGTTTAAAAACAAAAGGATCTGACTCATCAAATTTTACATGTACTGTTTCCTCAACAGTGCAAGTATTTTTATTAAAAACTCTATAAGCCTTAGAAGTTGTGGAATAACCTAAGAAAATTCCTTCATCAGATTTTGGTGCGAATTTATGTAAGTTATCTTTAGTATTCAAAATGAATACTTTGAAACCAAACACCTTGAAGTAGGAATGTCTCAGTTTTCTACCATTCCATAACTCATAAAGAGTTTTATTAAGAAAAGGTCTAATCAAAACTCGATTTATAGTATAGCAAGCAGTACTTACAGCTTCAGCCCAGAAATGTCTAGCAATAGAATATTCACTCAACATGGTTCTAGTTATCTCTTGAAGAATTCTATTTTTTCTTTCAACTACACCATTCTGTTGAGGAGTTCTAGGTGCTGAAAAATTGTGGGTAATACCTTTCTTACTTCAAAAAGTTTCAAAATCCGAATTTTGAAATTCTCCTCCATGATCACTATGAATAGTTTTCAATGGAAGGTTTTTCTCATTTTTAACTTGAGCTCTAAAACATTTGAAATAGAAAAAAGCTTCAGATTTCTTTTCTAGAAAATAGGCCCAAGTAAATCTAGGGTAATCATCAACTAGAACAAACACATAGTATTTGCCTCCAATACTTCCAGTTTGTGTTGGACCAAAAAGATCCATGTGCACTAACTGTAATGCATCGGTTGTTGAAACTTCACTGATTGACTTAAAACTATATTTATGTTGCTTGCCATATTGACAAGGATCACAAACTTTAGAAGAATCAAATCTAAGCTCCGATAGATCCTTAACTAGTTTCTTCTTAAAGAGTTTACATAGGTTTCTAATATTACAGTGTCCTAATCTTCTATTCCATAACCAAGAATGATCTTCCATTTCACTTAGGCAAGGTAAATCTTGGCTTCTAAGATCTTCTAAATTTAAGGTGTAAACATTCTCTTGCCTCTTGGCTGAGAGAATAAATTCTTCCTTTGAATTGTGTACTAAACACTTATCATTCCTAAAATTCACAAGGTAACCTTCATCACCTAACTGACTTATGCTAATGAGGTTGTTCTTAAGACCCTTAACAAAAAGAACATTTGAAATCAAGGTTTTACCAAGAAAAACAATATTACCAATACCAACAATCTCTCCCTTAGCATTATCTCCAAAAGTTACCTTTCCTCCTTTCGTTTTGATAATCTTTTCAAAAAATCTTTTGTTACCAGTCATGTGCTGGGAACATCAACTATCCATGTACCATGTATTGTTGATGGTACTTTTTTATTTTTCTGAAATCAAGAAGAAATTTAGACTTTCGGAATCCAAACTTGTTTGGATCCGAGATTTCCAGACAATAAAATTTTAGGAACCCACATCTTGATAGAAAAGTAAGCTTTGTGAAATCCTAGAGATTGGCTTTTGTTTAAGGAACAATTTTTTGCCCAGTGACCACCACATTGACACTTGGTAAAAAATGGGGCACTTTGAGGAAAAAAATAATTGTTACTGAAAATAGGTTTTGCATGGGTATAACCAAATCCGGATTTATTTCTTAAAGGTCGTATTTGGGAATACATATTATCAAAATTTTCTTTACCATGGGTAAAGTTTGATAAACACTTCATTAAGGAAAAAATTTCGGACGTGAGTTTTACAACCAAGTTTTTATCCTCAAAATCATTAGTTTTTGAACTAGAGTTTGGCTCGAAAACATTTTTCTTAGAAATTACTTTTTCTAATTCTTTAGAAAGTTTGTTCTTCTCAGAACATACTTCCTCAAGATTTTTTGAAATACTTTCAAAATCATCATTTTTCCTATCAAGATCTTTAGAAAGATCTGATATCTCTTTTGTAAGTATAGAATTCCTAGAATTTTCCTTATCAAGTTTCTTATTGAGTTTGTAATTCTCAATTTCAAGAAGTTAAGCAAACCTAGAGACTTCTTCATAAGTGGGTAAAGTATTTTCTTCTTCAGAAGATGATTCTTCATCAGAAGAGTTATAATACTTACTATCATTATAATTTAAAGAAACATTGGTCAGTGATTCAGCATTTCATACCGTATCCACAAGACAATGATTATCAATATGTAATCTGGCTATAAGACCAAGATTCTTCTATCCTGAAGATTCATAATCAGAAGATTCATCTGAAGAGTCACCACCACTGGAACTCCAGGTGTCATTAGCTTTCAGAACATTCTTAGATTTGGCTTTATAATACTTTTTTCTATTCCTGTCTGAATTTCTTTCTTTTCTTTCTTTCTTTTTGAGCATAGGGCAATCTGGTCTAATATGTCCAGCTCTTTTACATTCATAACAAGTAACATCTCCAACTTTCTTATCTTTCCTTTCCTTTTTCTTATACATAGATTGAAAATTTCTCTGTCCAGCTATCGTGTTCATCCTTCGAGCAAGATTGGCTAATTCATTTTCAGAGACTTCACTCTCACATGATTCGGATTGGAAAATAGCTTTCTTAGACTTGGATCTGTTTACTCTCTCAGGAGTCTTAACTTTCATCTGATTTGAAGTTGTAGTAAAAGAAACAGTACTATTTCCATTCTTCTTATTGATGTTGTCAGCATCTTTCTTCATTTTTGTTTCATGTTTTAGAAGAGTTCCAAAAAGCTCATCAAGATTAATTTGAGTTACCTTCCTATTCTCATCTATAGCTGTTCTCTTGGATTCCCACTCATTGGGCATGATATCAATTATCTTGTCCACAAGAGCTTCGTCATCTAAACCTTTTTCTCCCATAGATTGTAGACTGTTTACAATGGTCATAAATCTTTGTTGAACTTTACAGATAGGTTCTCTATAAGGAAAATTGAAGCCATGATATTCAGCTCTAATAATAGCTCTTCTAGTCTCAATCAATTTGGAAGTCCCAAAGTGTGTACCTCTAACTTCTTCCATATACAATTAGCTGCTTCACAAGAAGAAATTTGGCTATATATATTTCTGGTCATTGAACATAGTAAAGTATTGTGTACCTTATAGTTGAGTTGATATTCTTGCTTTTCTTGATTAGTAAATGATCTGACTTCCTTGTCAGGAATTTTATAATCACCAGTAAGCATAAGAAAGTTGTCTACTCTAGTATTGATAACAAATTTATTCATACGATCTCTCCAATATTCATTGTGATTACCATCAAAGATAGGTGGTCTTGTAGGATTCAGATAATCAATTGATCCAACATTGATTACTGCCATACTTAAAATAACTTTGCACACAAACTAGTTAGTAGCAAAGAATCGTAATAACAATGTTCGGAATGAGAAATGTTTGGAATGGGAATATTCGTAATAAGATAGTTCGGAATGAGAAAGTGAGCAAGAAAAACTTATTCGTGAGTATAAGTATTTCAGAGACCTGCTCTGATACCAAATGTAATATTGTTATAGAGTAAGAGGTTTCCAACCTCTGATACCAATTGTAGGATCGAAATAATGATGTAGATGATCAATATACAAGAGGGGGGGGGGTGAATTGTATACTTTAAAAATTCCTTTGGAACCTTTAAAGTTAGTTAAGAATAACTATGTTTTCCTTAAGAAAATAAAAAGGCTATGTTTGACAAAGTTAAACTAAGCAAGTTCACAACACCTCTTAACACCGAATGCAAACTAGGAAAGAGATTCCGAATGAGGGTTCCAGAAATATGGTTCCAGAAATTTAAACTTAACAAATGATTACACTATGAGATTCTACCTTAAAGTGTATAGAATCTAAATGAAATCGAGTAAAAGTAAGGAAGTATAATAAAGTTATACTTTCCTTATATTACAAAATGCAGTGGAATAAAAACAAGTAGTAAAACTACTAATAACATGATATAAGTCTTTTGACCCAAAGAGAAGGGTATCCAACAACTTTGGATAAATGTCCCTTGATTTATACTTTCAATCAAGTCTGTCTTACCCACACTAGGGTAAGACCTCGATACCAAGATCAGAGTCTCTGTCTTGCTATCCCCGCAAGCCCTCAACTTCAAGGTAGTTGGCAACCTCTATCTTCCTCAGCAAGGAAGCCCTCGAACTTCAAGGTAGTCGGCACCTCTGTCTTCCTATCCTCGGAAGCCCTCGAATGTAATCACCATCATTCGGAGTCGCACGAAGCATTGAGAGTTAATAAGAGACTCTCTCTCTAGAAATCACTTCAAGCATATTAGTCAGCCTTTCAGCACTTGCAACAGCTATCAGCACCGAGCTCTTTCAAATGAGCTCCTATTTATAGGTAAGGTCGGCTCCTTCTCCAACGGCCATATTTTCCTTAAAGATCGGAGGGACCTGTACACGTGTCACTTAGACAATAGTTAGTTTATAACAAAACAGATGACATCGTTTTATAACAAAACAAGTGTAATAGAATGTACGACATCGTTTTAAACTCTAATATAAAAGTTCGGAATGAAAACTTCGGAGTGAAGGTTCGGAGTGTAAGGAACAATAATAAAGAGTCGACAAATTTTAGAATTGTAAGCAATATAAAAGTTCGGAGTCTAACAAAGATATTTTTCGGAGTCTGAATTAATTCAGAGTGTATAAAACAAAAATACTCAAATTCTGTTTAATAGGTGAATTCGGAATGAGAATTCGGAATAGGAATTCGTCATCAGAAATCTTAATGAGAATTCATCATCAGGATTCGTAATGAGAATTTGTCATCAGAATTCGTAATGAGAATTCATCATCAGGATTCGTAATGAGAATTCGTTATCAGAATTAGTAATGAGAATTCGTCAACAGAATTCGTAATGAGAATTCTTCATCATAATTTGTAATGAGGGTTCTTCATCAGAATTCGTAATGGGATTTCAGAATGGGATTTCTTCATTAGAATTCGTAATGAGAATTCTTCTTCAGAATTCGTATTCTGAATCTGGAATAGAACTTAGTCAGAGTTCATATCCGGAATTCGGAATGAAACTTCCTTATAGTTCTTATCCAGAATCCGAATCCTAAAACAGAATGCTTTATATCAAAGTTTCAATGATTCCAAGAAAATAGAAATGAATCCAAATTTCATACTTAAAAAAAATATGGATGAAAATAAGATAAGGATAATTTTTCTTATAAAAGCGATTTTTCTTATAAATTCACTTTTCCTTATAAAAGCAATTTTCCTTAAGAAAGCAATTTTCTTTATAAAAGCAATTTTCCTAAAGATAAGGTGTTTTTGATTTTCAAAACAAGAAGGAATGGAAAAGTCATAAGGAAAACCTTATTGACTCTACACATGGATCTAGGTGACCCAGTATGCCTTTAAGAAAGGATGAGCTATTGGTATTAACTCTCATTTGATTCATGTGGAATATAGTGGAACCACTATGTTGATGACATCCAGCACGAGAAGGGGCCATGGAGAGTCATCATTGACATGCGTCCTTATCGCGAGGATGGTAAAGTTTACAATTATTAACACCCCAGATATTGCACATGGATAACTTCAGGGTCGCTCTCAAGGAAGAAATGTCGAGAGCATATGGGGTCATTCCAAAAAACATTTTGTATTTTTATATATTTTGAAAACAAAAAAACAAAACTCCTATAAAATCAATAATTAGTGTTAAGGAGCACAGTTTATGTGGAAACAATGATGGAAAATTGAAAAAAAAACATAAAGGCACAAAACAAAACTATGAAAAGAAAGAAGGTACAGAAAAAACACAAGGCACAAAGCAAACAACTGACACCAAGACAAAGACGACAAAAGACAGTGTGAACAAGTCCAGACCAAGGTTAATTCACCCTCTACTCCCTATCCTAGATCTACATAATATTAATCCACAATTCTCAACTTTGATCAGTGTATGACCAATGTCTTAGATCACACATTAATCTCACCAAGATATTATACACTCAAACATAGAATTTTATCCATGCTCAATCATTCCTCATAACTACATGTGATTTACTCATCATGGACATTCCATCCATAGATTTACACAGGGTGAAATGATCTAGTTGAGACAGTCAAATTGCACAGCCAATATTGATTCTTAGTTTGTTAAATCAAGACACCTAGGGGAGAATATATTAAGAAAGATAGTAGTTGATCGTCCTGTGAAATATTGTTGCTTTCGATCAATATAACTTGTAGACACAATTAACCTAGGAGATGAAAGAGAAAAGTTGATTTCCTAATGAATGGATCTCTAGGGTGCATCGACTTTCATAATCAGGATCAAGCCCCTCAAATTAGATCTCTATTTTTGAAGATTTGAGATCACAACATGAATTGAGGATGAATAAACGACACAAGACAAATAAAACAAACATCACAATTCATTTAACTAAACATGAAACAATATGAGAGTATTTACAGACACAATATAAAACACCAAAAATAGAACAGGAAGGATGGATGAAATGGAGGAGCGGGCACCCGTCTCCAGGTTGAAGATGAGTTCCAGTCTGGTGAAGTGGTATGGATTTGTATGTGAATAGTGGTGGAGTCTCCACCCCCAACTCTGAAATGATGCCCTCTCCCAGCCCTCTTCTCCCGGTCTTACCTTCCTCTGAGAGAGAGGAGTCCAGGGGTCTTCTGATTTTGAAAATGAAACACATAAACCATAATTAACAATCCAAAAATCCATGTGGAACTCTTTCTTGTGCATGTCACTATCTTTTATGTGAACTCCCTGTAAGTTCATACAACCCCTGCAATGAACTCATGAATGTTCTCGCATCTATCCTATGAACTGCTTCATTTAACACCGCTTCTGTGAGTAGCTCCCATGGCATGGAACAATATGAATACCAAAACAAGTTAAACAAATAAAATTAAAATAAAATAGACTATATATTTATATTATTACTTAGATAAGTTAATAACAATACATATTGATATATATATATATATAATACCTATTATTATTATTACTATTATATGTAAATATTTATTATTGTTATTTAATAACATTTATTATTATGACATATTAACACTATATATAATCTTTTATACATTTATTAATAAACCTATGATTATTATATTATTATATATGATATGTAATACATAATATATATTATATGATATAATAACATAAAATAAAAAATAATAAAAAAGAATGAAGAAAAAGGAAGAAAAGGGGGGAGTTCTATTCATGTTCATCCAGCGAGGGAGAGGAAAGGGGGTTGGGTGTTCCTGCAGAGGCGAATGGCATAGGTGGGAGAATGCGAGCAGTGGGGTGTGGAGCATGAGGTGGGATCATTTCGAGTGATGCAGACAATGGAGTGAGGTGGGGGGTCACTGATGGACGGGGACAACTAGGGTTTAGGAGTGTTGAGGGGTAGTGTGGGTCTCCTGGTGCAGGTTTGCGGCGCGGAGAGGTATGAACTGGAGTGGTGGTGTGGTCGGCTAGTAGGGTCCAGAGGTGAGGAGGAAGGCGAGTCCCCATGTGGCTTCTGGCGATGCGGGGATGCTTGCATTGGTGAATTAGGAAGCGGTGAGTTCCAGACTAGGCAGCAGCTAGAGGGGAAAGGGTTTGAGTTGTAGATCTGAAAACCAATGGTTTTTCAATTTAAATTTTGAGAAAAATAAATTTGTGGTTGCTTCTTGTTGTGTGATTGATCTACTAGTTTGTGTCTGCTACAATTGTTTCTCTTTATTGAGTTATTATTATCTTTGTTGTGCTGCTTGTGGTTGAAGTGGAGGGGCGACGAGAAGTGGATGGAGGATAAGGGTACAGCTAATGGCAGGGGAAAGTGTTGGTGGCGTTTCTAGCACCACAAGATTCGTGGATGAGACACCGTGAAGAATGCGACGAGATAGTGGCAAAAAATGGTTCCATGAAGATGGAAACAGTGGAATAACAAGTAGAACGGTACGATGTGCCACCATGAGTATTCCTCACGGTTTTTGTGAGACAATAAGGTGTGAATTAGTTTAAGGGGAAACTAGTGACACTATGAAATCGGTGGCACTGTGAGTGGTGCTCACAGTCTCACCATGAATGATACGGTGGTAGCGAGGGGTGAAAATGGTGGGATGTGCCACCGTGAGTACCTACAAAATAAAAAGAACAGATTAAATAAATAAAGTTTTTAATAAAACTAAGAAAATAATTTAATAACTCAATCAATAAAAATACATAAAAAAAGTAGTGTTATATAATAAAATTAATTATACATTATTTAAAAGAATGACTTTTTTTTCATTAAAAATTATAACAAATTTAATTTAAAACTAATTAAAACATTTAAAGTCACTAATTAATCAATTAATTAGTTAATGAATTATAGAATTAATTAATGAATAAAACTATGACTTGAATAAAATAATTCTGTTAAACTAATTAAAATATTTACAGAGTTGAGAATTGAAATGTGTAATTTATTTACAAATGAAAAATAAATAATTGATTAATGAATTAATAAACTAACTAGAATGAAAAATTGTAAAAATAAATGACTAAATGAATAAAAGTCAAATTCACACAGATAATTTAATTTAAGAATTATTTAAAAATAAAAAAAGGAATAATAAAAACACATTATTTAAACTAAAATTGATTATTTTACACATCAATGTAGAGAATCACAACAATTACTGATTATTTAATCAAAAACAACATTTTGGTATAAAAAAGTATGTAAAACCACAAAATGGGATTTCGAAAAGAGCATTAAAATGAGTCACATCGAACTCCCCCACACATAAAACATTGTTTGTCCTCAAACAAGTAGATGCCTTTAACTTTAAAACAGAAAGATGATTTGTGATGTTCAGCTAAAAAAGGGCATGATTAAACATTAATAGTTAGAGGATCAAGACCAAATCGTGGGCCAAACTATCCGAAGGTAATCAGAAATAGTGTCATTCCTAGCTTCAAAAACTCACAAGAACTTAAAAACCTCGCAAATTCATATAGGGTCAAGTATGTCATGCCTCTTATGTGTTCTCCTTAACTCTCCTACTTCACCTTCTAATTCATGTTCTAAATCATGGAGTGTTAACAGGTTAGATGAAGTGGAATTTAAAACATAACCAAGAGCAACGTCCATTCTCACCATCCCCAAATTCCAAAAATTAATGTCCATTAATTTGTCACATTACATATTCAACTCAAATAAAAATTAACCAATTCAATTTCTCCTTTCTTCATCTGGGTTCAAGATTCCCCTCACCTTAGTGAGCTCATTTTTAACAAAAGAACTTTATTTTAATCATTCCCAGCCATATTATTTGTATAGAGCACTATGCATAGCACTTATTAAAAATGAAATTGGATTTATTTATTCAATGAAACACACCCAGGGAACCTTGTCTCAGATACTTTCTGTGGGAACCCAATTTCCAATTTTACTCCACTTACAAAGGACATACTTAATAATCAATCGAGTTGTCTTCTTAATGTGATTGAATATAATTTAATAAAATTGTTGGTCCCCTTGGTTCTAGAGAGAACATATAGTTACTATAAGTCATGATCCTTATTCCACTATACCTATCCTATCACCCTCACATCTTCAGTCCCTAAATAGACAGGTTTATTAATGACAGTGAACAATTCCACTTAGCAATCATTCATGCTTAACCGTTTATGACTAACTGCCACTCTCAATAATTAGCTTGCAGTTATCCACTAACAAAACATAATTGAAAAACCATTTAACCTCAAATTATCATCATATGATGAATGAATTTTAATGTTGGTATGAATTATAACAATTTTGAAAAAAATTTAACCATTTTTTAAACAAACTCATGTTCATGAAGGGGGAATTAGATATAACACTAGAATGACCCCTCTCCCCCCACACATAAAAACCAACATTAACCCCAATGTTGAATCTCAAGGTGGGAGACAGTATATATCAATATTGATGGATAGTTTAGCTTAAATTGGATATGGAAGGGTGGAAATGAGGATCAAAAATTTGATTTTCCACACCAAAAAAAGAAAGAAAGAAAAAATTCAAACAAAGGCCAACCAACGAACTCAACCCCGCAAAACATCACTAGAAAACAAGTGTATTTCATTTTGAAAAGATCATGATTTAAATTTTTAAAAGAGTATAAAAAAGATTTTATCAATTTACTTCAAATAGTATCTTGATTAATAGTGATGTGCAGTAGAAGTATAATGAAATTGAAAGTAGTGGGTGGATGATTTTTTCAAAAAGTCAGCTAGAAATACATTTTCAACTATATAGATACTAGTAGGCTAACATCCATGCAGGAAAAATAGTTCACAAGTTTCAATAACCAATGGGAACTCCCCCACACTTAATTTATAGCAGCATGAAATAAAAATTATAAGAGTAAAACATTGAAACAAAGAACAATAATCCCCTGAATGTGTTGCTTCTTAAATATAAAAATGTCTCACTTTGATTTATTTGTGTATGAACTATGGCTGCTCCAGTTTGCAACCAACATGATCAACAAATTTAACATTAGTGTTGAAGATTTTATGTTTAAATACAAAGAAGCTACAAAGTTAGAGTTAGGTAGTTTTATCAATTAATCCAGTGAGTTGGCCCCCTGATACGTGAATAATAGCCATGTGGAATCTACTTACTGTTTATTTTCCTAAGAAAACAACAATCCAATTAAAAAACATGCAAAAAGAAACTAATGTAGGAAATGAGAAGGGATAATCAAGGGACAACCCCCTAGGGGGTTCTGTATTTTGACATTCCACAGCTGGATAGTCCTCAGATCAACCCCAATTGGATGGGGGAATTAACCTCTTTTTTATGAACCACCATATGTGATTCCTTACAACATCATTGCTTTGGAATCTTTGGAATAACCCTTATACAACTTCAATCATATTATCCTTCTTTGAAGTGAAGTACATTATGTTGAATTATGGAGGGGAATTAAAAATATTGGGGAACTTCCCCTCTTCTTCTGCTAGAGGTTGAGTGTTCACAAGTTGTAATGCTGGAAAAATTGGATGCGAGTTATCTTCAGGTTCATTCTAATAAAACATATCCTCATGGAAAGCAATTAGTGTGTCATCATCCACTTCTATTCTAGTGTACAAATCAAAAAAAATTTCTTCAAAAAGAACTCCCAAACTGGAAGTGTCATCCAGAATTGGAAGTTCCATTAAATCTTCAGCAGATGCAACCGAAACGTCCTCACACTTCAGGAAATCACAAAATTGAGGTGCATCTTCAATACTTTCATAGGGAGAATCACAATTAAAATCATCTTCAATGTAATCCATGTTGAATAATAATAAGTCTTGTTGCATAAATTATCAAATCCCTTTAGCAGTGTTGTTTGTTCCTCCTCGTGATAGAATAGTGATCCAGGGAGAGGGTCCAGGCAAGAGCGATGTAGTCAAACTCCTCCAAACTCTCATTAAAATACACCACCTTACTTGCTGAATCTTCTAAGGAGAGTTATAGTATATCATTTGTTGGATCCACTTGTTAAAGCATTAAGAAATCATAAGAACAATTATTACAAGAAAAATCCCTAAAATGGAAATCATAGAGAATATGATCATAAAATAAATGCCCAACATCACGAATCATTGAACTTTCTATCTCCTGCCAGTGATTGAAAACATCATCGGGAATTGATTTCAGAATTTAAGACATTGTCTCTAGGGACTAATCCATATCAATGTTGGGAAACTCCAACTTTTTCATTCTTTTGTTTCTTTTCTCTCGCCTTCTTAACTGCATTCTAGAATACTGGGGTTCTATGGGAAGTTGTGGTACAACACAATATTCTTGGTAGCCTTTGACCTTATCCATGGCTTGTTGAGTCAACTGCATGACCTCATGATAATATGTTGTCTCCTCATCAGAATAGTCTCGATGCTGTCTTTTATGCATCTAACATTGAAATTTAGCAACAGTCTCCTCATGCTCTTTAACTAGGTCAAACAATGACATTTTAAGAGATTTTTTAGGGTTCATCACTGTTTCATGTGGATTTCTCTTGTTTTTTATATATTATTTATATATGTTTTTTTTGTTTTAAAATAAAATAATAGTTGGAAAAACCAAAGCAACAATAATTTCTTCCATGGAAATGGTGCCAAAATTTGTCGTGTGTCCTTATCCCAAGGATGGTCATGTTTAAATTTATAAAGACCCAATATAGAGAACATTTTGTATCCATGGGGATGCTCTCAAGGATGCAGTGTCGAGATCCTAAGTGCTCGTTCCAAAAATAATTTTTTTATTTTTAAATATTTTCAAAAAAGAAATAACAAAACTCCTAAGAAATCAATAATCAGTGCTGAAGAGAATAATGGATGAGTAAAAATTATAGAAAAGTGAAAAAAACAAAACATAGAGACACATAAAAAACCCAAGAAAATAAATTAGACACATACAAAATACAAGGCACATAACAAACAATTGACACCAAGACATAGAAGACAAAAGACAGTTTGAACATGACAGAACCCAGGATAATTCACCCTCTACTCCCTATCCAAGACCTACTTAAAATTAATCAACAATTTTCAACTACTCTCAGTGTATGATTGATGTCTCAGATCACACACTAATCTCACCTAGTAATTAAACACTCAATCAAAGAATTTATTACCTTCTCAAGAATTCCTCCGAACTACAAGTGATTTACACCGAAAGGAAATTCCAGCAAAGGATTTTCACTAGAAGAAATGATCCTGTTGAGATCATCAAATTGAAAAACAAATATTGATTCTCAGTTCGAGAAATCAAAACATGAAGGGGAGAAGAAATTAAGAAAGAGGGTAGCTAGTCGTTTATTGCAATATTGTTGATCTCGCTCAATATAACTCATAGACGCGATAAACCAAGGAGAAGAAAGAGAAAAGATGATTTCACAATGAACAAATCTCTAGGGTGTGTTGGCTTTCATAATATGGATCAAGACTCACAAATTAGATCTCCATTTCTAGAAATTCAAGATCACAACACGAAGCGAGGATGAATGAAAGACCCCATACATATGAAAAAAATATCACAATTCAACTAACAAAAAACGAAACACTACTAGAGTATTTACTCACTCAACATAAAACACTAAAAATAGAGTAGGGAGGATGGATGAAATGGTGGAGCGATAACCCTTCTCCAGGTTGAAGACAAGTTCTACTATGGTGAAGTTGTATGGAATGGTGTGTGAATGGTGGTGGAGTCTCCTCCCCCCACTCTAGAATGATTCCCTCTCCTGGCCCTCTTCTCCTAGTCTTACCTTCTTCTGGAAGAGAAGAGTCCATGGATCTTCTTGTTTTGAAAATGAAACACAGAAAAACTAAACAAAATATCCAAAAATACATGTGCACACTTCATGTGTACTTCAGTAGATTTTATTTGAACTACCTGTAAGTGCATACAACCACTACAATGAACTTGAGAATATTCTTCCATCTTTCTTGCGAACTACTCATTTATCATCGTGTTTGCGAGTAACTCCGGCTGCACAGAACAACAGAAAAATCAAAACATGTTAATCAAATAAAATGAAACTAAAATGAACTATATATTAATATTATTACTTAGATTAGTTAATACAATAAATTTTGATATATATATTTAACAACTAATATTATTATTACTATTATATGTAAATATTTATTATATTTATTTAATAATATGTATTATTATGACATATTAATACTATTTATAAGATTTTATACTTTTATTAATAAACCTATAATTATTATAGTGTTTTATATGATATGTAATACATAATATATATATATATATATTATATGATATAATAAAAAATATAACAACTAAAAAAATAATAATGGAAAAGGAAGGAGGGGTGTTCTGTTCGTGTTCAGCTGGCGAGGGAGAGGGAAGGGGGGTGTTCTCGTAGAGGAAAATGGCGCAAGGGGGGTGAGGAGAGTAACGAGGTGTGGATAAGGAGGCAGGCTAAGTTCAGGCATTGCTGATAGAGGAGTGCAGAAGGGTGTCGCGGTTGGAAGGTGATGACTACGGTTTTGGAGCAGTGAGGAGTAGTGCAAGTCTCCTGGTGCGGGTTTGCGGCGTGGAGAGGCAGGGGCTGGAGTAGTGGTGTGGTCGGATAGCAGGAGACAGAGGTTAGGAGGAAGGGAAGAGCCTAGGAAGCTTTGGGCGATGCAGGGATGCTTGCATTGGTGAATCGGGGAGTACCGAGGTCTGGACTTGACATTAGGGAGAGGGGTATGGGTTTGAGTTTCAGATATGAAAACAAATAGATTTTCAATTTAAATTTTGGGAAAATTAAATTTGGGGTTTCTTTTTATTTATTGTTCGATCTACGGGTTTGTGTCTGCTTCTATTGATTCACTTGATAGAGTTATTATGCCCTTTTCTCTACTGCTTGTGGTTGAAGTGGAATGCCGACGAGAAGTGGATGGAGGATGAGGGTGAAACCGATGGAAGGGGAAGGTGTTGGTGGTGTTTCTAGAACCAGAATTTTTGAGGCTGCAACACAATGATGAAATCTGTGAGACAGTAGAATAAAACAGATCTAGGAATATGGAAATGGTGGCACAACAAGGAGAACAGTGGGATGTGCCACCATGAGTACCGCTCATGGTTTCTGTGAGACAGCAATGAGTGAAGCAGTGTATGGGGAAACCGGTGGCACCGTGAAACCAGTGGAACCATGTGTGATGCTCACGGTCTCACCGTGAATGATATGATGGAAGAGATGGGTGAAAATGATGGGATGTGCCACCGTGAGTACGTAAAAAATAAAAGTAATAGATTAAAAAAGTCAATAATATAATAAAACTAAAAAAATAAATTAATAACTCAATCAAATAAATAAATAAAATAAACTAGTGTTAAATAATAAAATTAATAATACATTATTTAAATGAATGATATTATTTTTATTAAAAATTACAACAAATTTAATTTAAAAAAAATTAAAACATTTAATGTCACTAATAAATGAATTAATTAGTTACAGAATTAAATAATTAATTAATGAATAAAACTATGACTTGAATAAAATTAAAATTTTCAACAAATTAAAATATTTATAGAATTAATAATTAAAATTTTTCATTTATTTACAAATTAAAAATAATAAATGGATTAATGAATTGACAGACTAACTAGAATGAGAAATTGTAAAAATAAAAGAATAAATAAATAAAAGTCAAATTCACAAAGATAATTTAATTTAATAATTATTTAAAAAGACAAAAAATGAATACTAAAAACACATGATTTAAACTATGATTGATTATTTTAGACAGCAATGTAGAAAATCACAACAATTAATAATTATTTAATCAAAAAGAACATTTTGGTATAAAAAGTCTGAACACTACAAAAGGGATGTGGCAAAGAGCATTAAAAATGAACCACATCAATCATCATCAGCTGCACAGTATCAGGAGTAGCTGCTAACAAAGAGTGAGCTTATAGAGAGTATGTGTAGGAAGCATGAGCATATGCGTCAATTGTAGCAGCAGTTGCACGAAGAGTTCCAAAGATAGCAGCTGTAGCAGTAAGAGATGTAGGAGGAGATTCATCGATGGCGGCAGCAATAGGAGTAGTTGTAGTACATGCGATGTCTCACTTGGGATTTAGGTATGGAGTTACCCCCACTTTCTCATCCAACTCCTCCAGACAACCCTCCCCCTTAGTGATCTATTTTTGTTTCTGATTAAATACTTGAATATAAATTTTGTTTGTAATTTAACTATTTGCATTTCAATATAGTTCAATATTTATATTGTTTCGAATATTACATTTTATTATTATTATTTTTTATTATTTTATTACTTCATTATTTTTATTATTTTATTAATTATTATTTTTTATTTTTTATTATTTATTATTTTTTAGAATATTTAGCATTTAAATAGTTTATAATTTTTTATACTATTAATATTATGAATAAAAATAATATAATTATTTTATCCTTAAATTACTTCATGATTTTGGCTTGAGTAACTCCTTCATAACTAAAATTAGAACATTTTTACTCAACCTCTATTTATATGTTAATCAATGTCTATCCCAATGGATTTTTTAAATGCACTAAAGGTGTTAGATATGGTGATCCCTTATCTTCCATTATTTTTTCTATTATATTGGATTATTTAAGTCGTATGCTCACTCACCTGGTGTAACAAAATAAATATAAGCCCATACATGGTTCAAGGATTGTCAACGTCCCTACAATTATTTTATATACAGATGACAGTATTCTATTCTTACATAGAGATAAAGAAACATCAAAATTCTCAAAAAATCTCTTTATGGCAATGTGGAGGTATCGGGTCAAGTCATTAGTTGGAACAAATCCTATGTCTTCTTTGGAAGAAACATTCCAACTAATAGAAAAAACAATATTTTAAATGATTTAGGTATTAAGAAAGGATCATTTACTTTCACATACCTTTGGATCCCTATATTTGGGGGTAGGTCCAAATCAATCAATTTCACTAGCATTGTTGATCAAATCATTAATAAACTATCCTCTTGGAAGTGGGAGACTCATTTTATTGTACAGAGAATCTTCCTTATGAAGTCATTTATTGTTTCCAAAATGGTTTACTCCATGTTGGTTTCTAAATATATTGATGTTATTTTAAAAAAATGAGTTTTTATATAAAAAACATTGTTTGGTATGATAGTACCTTTGATAGGAAGCTTGTGACTATTCCATGGTCTACTTTTTGCAATCCTCTAGAGAAGAAGGTTCTTAGCATTAAAATTTGGATCCTTTTTAAAAACGCGCTTCAATCCATACTTACATGGAACCAATTCACAATGATCCTCCTTATATTTCCCTAATCAAAAATAGGTTCTTTAATAAGCTTAAAAAAGAAACACTAATTTTTAAAACTACTCAATATGGACTTCCCTGAAAAAAAACATATGCCAAACTTATACAAAATTCTAGATGGATGGTCTTTAGGGACTCCTCCATGAGATTCAGGTTAGAGAATTATACAAGTGCAGATCTAACTACATTAATCTCTGACCAAACCCCTGAAAATATAAATATGACCATCAAAGATGTTATTAATTGACAACATGATATGCTCCTTGAGAATGTCATTTATGTGATTACAAATTACACTTTCTGAAACACAGATGATTTTATTATGTGATATACTACTCATAATGGCATGCTTGATTCAAATAATTTTTACAATAATCAATTTCATAATGATGGAAACAACCTTAGTTGGATCAAAATTGTTGACAAGCCATGGATAAAACCTTCGTGATATACTCACATTTTGTGTGTTTCCTATAATAGGATCCCAACTGATGCTTGTTTACAACCTTTCAGGATTCACATTTTATCCAAATTTAATCTTTGAAATCAATATAGAGTGGACACCAATAATATATTTATTTCATGTGCCATAACCACTGCTCTTTGGAATTATATTTATGAAGAATCTGATTATGGATGGATGATTCTTGACTCTGTTAACACTCAGAGCATGGGTTGTGTGGATATAAATACCTCTCAAGAAATCAAAAATGTTTTCCTTGATTCCATCAATGATATTTTTCATGTGATCTGGTTTGACATAAATGCAATATTTCAAAATAATTTCTCACTCAACATCAATGCAGGTCGGATGCGGATTCTCATTGATATTTGAAAAGATACTTTGATTCCAAACGGAAATTAAAACAACACAGTGAATGATTTGATGATTATTAGAAGGTTTCAGGTTGATGGCATTGTTTTCCAACCGTGTCGCACATTTGATGTTTTTTGGAAACCCCAACCTCCTTCATGGATGAATGTTAATTTTGATGGAACCTCTAATGAAAATATGGGACGAAAAAAATAGAGCCATCTCCAAGAATCATCTTGGTCAGATCCTCGAGTGTCTTTTTAGAGGTTGTGGTACCACCTCTTCTTTAGATGTTGAAATGAAGAGTGTTATTCATGCTATCTCATATTAAAAACACCATGTTTAGGACAACATTTAGATTGAGAGTGAATCTACAACCATTTTCCATGAAATTTGGAATGGGGTGGTTCATTTGGCATGGTCGATTACTACCCGATGGATGGAGTGACTTCATTCACTCCAAGATATCAATCATATTACCACTCATTCCTACTTTTAAGCGAATGCAGTTGTATATGGGCTTGAAAATAAAGCTGTCAGTCTGAGAATTAATTGGATGGAGGATATCCCCGATGAGAAAATCCCCCTTTATGTGAATGATTGTAATATAATCCCATATTTTTGGAACATGTAAACTTGAATTTTAATATTAATAATTCATTGGTTTTTCAAACCATAGAAACACTTTCATCAATTTTTTTTATTTTTTATATCTTTTTTTAAAAAATAATTCAAAAAACAGGAAAGGAGTATTTGTGATGGATCTTTTTACAATTGAAAATATTGTTTTCAGAAACAGACCATCCCTAAAAACAATATTTGGGGCTCCCTTTTCTACAACGAGGCATTTGCGATGGGGGCCCGACACAAAAGGGTATATAAGATTTGATCCTTTCCCAAATTCCTTATTGAAAATATCGTATTTTTCAATAGTGAGAGTATTCACAATGCAATTACCCTTCCCAAGTGAATATTTTATATCAATGTCAAACATATATGAGTACACAACCCAAAACCTCTTTCTAACGTTCAGCTCCCTCTATGTGAATATATAGTGAAAGATCTTTTAGTTCATGTAAATAATATATATCTCACCCAAGATATAGTGTCTCAAATAATTTAGAGAAAGGAACATAAATTCCATCACCAAGTCATTTTTAGAGTAGTTTAACTAATGGGTCCATATATGAAGAGACCAATAAGATACTAACTACTCTATTTTCATCAGCACCGCTTCTAGACCAATTTCTTATGGATTAGATTTCACCACATATCCAATCACAGGGCCAAGGAGTGTCAGCATTAAAGTTGTATTAAACCATATATTTATCTTATGTATGGACTCTCCAAACTATTCTAACTACTAATAAATCACTCTATTCTTTATTAATGTTTTCATGTGTGATGAAAGTCAAGAGAAGTCCAGGATAAACTATTGGTAATATCCCATGAAGCCCAAAAGTCTTTGAATCATAAAAATGTTCTAGGGATGTGTATAGGAAATATCTACATTAGCTTTATATGGGTCTATATATATTCTAGTGTCAAACAAAATAAGCCTTAGTATCTTTACCTCCCATATATAGATGTCACACTTCCATTGTTTGGCGTGAATCCTTTATGCATGAAGCCTAATAAAGGCTATGTCTAGGATCCTAGTATGTTTCCCTGATGTCAACAATTATATAATGATTTCATTGATAAATACTTTGAGGAATGTGTTAAATTGCAGATTTAAGATATTTTTAATGAGGGCCATGAACACTGTCATCACATTCATCATCCCAAACAATATTAAAATGTACTCATACAATGAATAACTACACTAAAATTTTCTCTTTGGAATTCACTTCTCTCTAAAATAAAAATAGCCATATCCAATTCAATGATAAATATTTTAGAACCACCGAGATACATATAGTTGATCGAAAAGTTCATTAATCACGTGAAATGGATACTTGTTCTTCACTGTCACATTGTACAACTTTAGGTAATATATGGATATGTGAATACTACCATCCACTTAATTGAAAAAAACATGTGCACCCCACAATGAAGTACTTAGTCTGATAAATATATTCCTCTCTAAGTCATTTATTTATACATTGAGCTCACTGCTTGGTTGAGTCATTCAACATGGGGCATCAAAATGGATGTTCTCTCGTATTGATCTTAATGTCATATTACCATACTATTCCTTCAAAATCTCTAATAGTTCAAAGATTCTCAAAAAAATTTCAACTCATTAAGAAGCAACCCAAGGGCTTATAGTGTACTATAAATATGTACACTTATTTTGTTCACAATCATAGTATATTTGACCATAGATCAAAAATCCTATTTATAAGAAATAAAACAATTGAAATACATACAGTTAATGCAACCCTTTGCCTAAACCATAGATAAGGTGTTAGAGTAAGCTCAACGAAATTATTTTATTTTTCAACTGGTAATGATAAAACCTCCTCCCTTATAGAATTATTTTGGCATACTTCCCATGAAGTCCCACAAGGAAATGTTGAGGCAAAATATTTTGTAATGTAAAGGAACAAACATATAGAGATAAATATAATAATTAAGATAAAACCTAATGTGTCGATAGGATCACACAGGTAATATTCTAGGAGTCTATGGGATTAGACGAGGTTCTTGTATGAGTATATCCTTAACCCAAGGTATACCTCTCCAATAACTGACCCTTGTTTCATATAAATACGACCACAACAACATGATCAGTTATAATATTTAATTTAAATAAATATATATCAAAACATCATGGAAACCTAGATATATCACACAAAGAGAAAATACCCCGAACAAATAGCACAAATCAAGGCATTTAATTAATGAACAACTATGCAACACAATAAAAGATATATATATGGGATGGGTACCAACATTACTATTCATGATTCATGTGCACACCCAAAATCTCATAAATCAAATATCAACACCATGTTCATCACCAAAGGTGATTTTAGTCTTTATTAATTACAAAACATAAATTCCACACTTTGTGGAAACTTTAAAGGTCCACTATCTAGTGGTGGACAGACACTTTCATGTCTCCCATACCTGAATCCCAATCATCCTATCTCATTGAAATCATATCCCACATAAAGGAAAATAGAAGAACATATTAGTTAATCTGGATGCATTGATATGTTTTAAATATTCCAAATCAATCCACCAAGTTTGAGTGGGAGTGCCAGATGACCTCATGAGTGCCTCTCTATATTTAATAGGCTACTGACAAGGAACAAAGGACAAAGTCCAAGAGTTGGGAGACTCTACTCTCAGTATCATGTCATAGGATAAATAATAAAAAATAAATAACACAATAAAACATTATAGTAACCACGTAGAATAACTGAATAAATAGCATACATGACAAGTAAATAAATGAAACTCCCAAAATTAGAAATCCTATCCATGTAAAATAAATTAGATAAGAAAATAAATGATATGACATAGGTCCATCCAGTACCCATCCCTACACACTACCATATCTACACTCATCATCTCTATTGTATTCCATATGGCCCTTTCCCTTCGCCGAATCCTACATGAAATCCATAGGCACACCAAAATGCATGAGTAGGGTGTGAGTACAAGATTTATTAGAGCTCCAAAAAAGAATCCTTAACTTTTTGTTCTCGAGTATAAATGTTAATGAAATAATAATATTAAATTCATAACAGGAAATGTAAAACACAATCAAAAATTTAATGGTCATGTGATAACCTTGTATCCCCGAACACCCATCCGTGCTTACTTTATATCTATAATGGAAAAATAATTAGGTGTCAGAAGAAGAAAAGACAATCCCCGAGGAACATAAATATTACTACTCTGCATCATGTGATCGTGCATCTCAACATACTAAAGGAATCATGGAAATCTTATTCTCACTATTCTATTGGCATCAAAAGCTACTCTACATTCACTAATAATTGAAAAAATTCCCCTTAGAATCCATTACACTTCGAGCGCATCACATGAAATCTATTAGACATCTTGGTATACCTACCCAATGTACTGGTCTGTCATCACCATCGTTACAATTTCATATAACTCCACTTATAGGGGATAATCATGTCATGATGGTCCGCATTTTTTGGGGTTCAATAGCAAAATAGAAAATTCACACAAAACATGGTGGGATACATGATAGAGCATATCCCATCATGATAAGTAAGGTATCACACCAATACATTTGATCAATATCAAACATGAAAAACAAGCTAAAAATTATTGATGGAAACAAGTGTCACATAGGCTTCTTAGAGATACATAAACACACACATGTCATCATAATCTAGAATGGACATCATATATGTCTACAACGAAATAATATTAACATAAAACATGGAACAAATACAAAAAGGTAAGGAACTTCCAACTTTGATATTCATCGACATCAAAATCAGGGAAAGAATAACCAATATGGTTCGAAAGATAGAATGAAAAACTCAAGAGTCAAGAACACGTATTCATAGATATATTATAATAAAATCAATAGACCAATTCTTAACGATTTTTCAGGGTCCATAAAACCAAAAGTGAAAATTTTAGTACAAAAAAAAAACATATAAAATGGATAATCATTTCTATATACCGAGTGATTTACTATTTATAATTAAAATATCAAATGTGATGAATGCTTCTCCTTCCTGGATAATTTATAAATTATCATTTCGAACAACACCTGCGATCTTTATATCCCCATTTAATGTAATTGTATTTTGAGAATTTCATATAAATTATGATTTTATAATTAAATTTTTAAAATTTATCATAAATTATCCATTTATAATTTTATGTTAATAATTTATCACAAATTATCTTTTGATAATTTCTTAGAAATTATCCTTTTATAGTTATCTACTGATACATTAAAAAAAATTATCAATTAATAATTATTTTTTGATAATTTCTCCTAAATTATCCCTTTATAAATATTTTTTATAATTTTTTATAACTTATCTATATATAATTATCTCTTGATAATTTATTATAAATTATACTTTAAAATTATCTTATGATAATTTATTATAAACTATCATTTTATAATAGTTTCATAATGAAATTTCCTTTGTTAATATCGCAAGTATCATTGAAATTTTTTGATAATTATCCTTTGGAAATTCTAAATAATATTCCTCAGAAAAATTTAATAATTTATCCCTTGATAAATTCATATGAAAATCCTTTGATAATATCTTAATTATTAATGATAATTATTTTATAGATTTACCATGATAATTGAATTTTTTATCCATTGATAACTTTAAAAAATATCTTTCAATAAATCATTACACTTATAATTTATTAATTTTTTATATACTTCCATTAATAACTTAAGATTTCTATTTTCTGAAAATGCCATGAAATTATCATTTAATAATAATCAAATTTATTTATATTTAGAATTTATTTAATACTATCATAAAGTATCTAAAATAATTATCATTTTATAATTTAATAAAGTACCATTGAATAATTGATGTGATTAACATCTCATGAAAGAAAAATAATATTTTGATAATTTATTTTGAATGAATTATAAATAATTTATGATTAATTTTTTATATTTAAATTATTTTTCTTCCATAATATGAGAATTAATGAAGTAACGGGATAAATAAAATAAAAAAATAAAATAAAATAATAATTGAAAGAATCACCTTTTATAGGTGCCACAGACAGGATGGTAGTAGGCATTACTGAGAATATAATCCAAATGCATTTATAATTATGGATGTTCACCGGTAGATGAGATTTAAGACCTCTCAAATTCAATGGGGATAACCAAGAAATAATAAAGAAATTTTTGAGTGTTTCAATACCCATACCACACGTTCTCCCCTCATTTACGAAAATTGATTCATATAGTGTTATAATGATTGTTTAAAACACATCATTAATGCGTTGGTGATTGAATGGTTGAAAATGAGTGAGAAATAAGGATTTTAATGACCCTCCATGCCAAACATTTCAGAAATGTATTGGAGAAGAAGAAAAAATAAAAGAAAATAATATTTAAATTATTTTAATAAATATTTTAGTGTAATTAATTATAAAAAATTTATCCCTATGAATAATGTTAGCAAACCCCTCACAAACATAAAATTTATGTCTCACTTAAGGTAAACCCCACATCTCTGACCATATAGTGGTCTCATTTTTCTCATATGATGCACCATTAGAGATATATTAATGTTTTTTAAAATATAATAAGAACAATAAATATGTTATCATTGCGTGCGATCTTACCAACATCCCAATTCACACAAATATTATGTCATACCTTGGTCAAACCCCTCATCATAGACCTAATGGTGGTCACACATTTCTTATACAACTCACCATTTGTGAGATATTAAATTATTTTAGGAAATACTAAAATAAAATATAAAATATATTTTCCTTGCATGTGATGTTATCAAATGCATGACACACACAAATATTATGTCATGCCTAGGGTGAACCCCTCATAGCAGACCTAATGGTAGCATCATATTTCTCATGAGATGAACTATTTCAATGATATTGAATGTTTTTTGTAAAAATATCATTGGAGTAATATTATATATTTACATTCATTATTATGTATACTACTAAGCTATACGGGATTCAGAATCCAATTCTATATCAATGTATAACTCCGAAAATATTTCATAGAATATTACATTATGTTACCCGTGATTTTTTCCTATCACAGAAAACATTAAATCATAAATTAATATATTTTTATTGAAAATTATATTTTCATATTAAAATAATCATAAATTATTAGAAAAAAGGGGTTTTATTGTCTTTAAAAATTCATGACATTACATAACCCTTTCCAAGAAACTAATCTAATTCATTATTGATTTTCCATTCCCTAAGACAACAATAAAGATATAATGAATAATATAAAAGATGAAAGAATATTTCCTATACATAATTTTTTAAATTTTGTTTGTAATATGGGAATCCAATATGTATATTGTTTTTTAATACTACTAAACTAATTGATCCAACATGGAGTGAACCCTTAAATATTTCAAAAAATTTAATTTTGTAAACATCAGCACATGGTTACTCGATTTGGGTTATATAGTTTATATTAGAGAAATTTTAGTCGGAACCATTGGATGTAGATTTTAAATTAACATAGATATCATGAGAATTATAAAAATCCTATAGGATTATTTAGAAATTTTATAATTTTTGGGAATTTATTTTATGGATTAAAATTTGAGTTGATTATTAGTTCACTCACTGTGTTCAATTATATATAGATGGATCCTTGTTAAATAAATGTAATCAACACCCATGGTCAATATTGGGATTACCCAACTATATAATCCAATACATCCAATATCATAAGTGAGAAGATCATGTGCATGTTAGGGTATCCTAAACAAGTTATAAATGAATAAACAATAGAATACACAGAATCCTATTGTTCCACACCACAATTCTGTTATATTGGATTTCTTCGTGTGATATATTCCTATATCCTTTAACAGAAATACTAATCCATTAGTAGATGAAGAGTAAATGGAGTCCCTTAAAAAAATTATGGACTTTTGAATAAATGAAGGGAATCGTTAATTTTTATTGTGTATTTTTGAATGGAGATATAGAAAACATGATTTCATTAGTCTAGAACACTAAATAGGTAGATGAAATATAAATAATGGAATTAAGAAATTTTAATGTGATATTTATTAAAAAATAAATTCATTATTAATAGTAATATAAAATGTATAGGATACTAATTACATAAAATCATAATGAGACGAAATTTCTTGGAGGAGTATGACACTAACAATACAAGATTATCAAGACATGATTTGGACTACATATGTAATACAAAAATAAATATTGACCATTTATTTGATGGGATAAATTCGAGTCCTATAAGGGAACTATATTTTGAAAAAAAATTATTCAAATGATGATATATTATAAAGTGACATAAATGTAGGGAAATAATTTAACTGGTATTATATTTCAATGGGAAATAAAGAAAAGAAGATTTTGGTTCATCACTATGAAAAAACCAATTTTTTCAATTAAATGGAAAGGGAGTATGATATTTTAAACTTGTGAATATTATAGAAAGATACACCCAGGTAATTTAATAATGTAAACATGAGATTTTTTCAGGTGTTGAGTAAAGAGTGATAATCCACATGAATGTAAGGGAATGAAAAAACACCAACTATCAAATTTATTAGTGTAAAATAGATGATTAATTATTCAAACCAATGTAATAAGAGTCAAGGGAACCTCCCAAAGAATAGGTTAATAGGATAAGGACACAATTATATGATTACTAAAACTAAGGATGAAATTAATAAAGATATGGTGATAGGTACTTTGATCATAACCTCAAATTGAGAAAATGATTTATTTAATTATAATTTTTTACACTTTTTTATATCATGTATGTTTCCCAAGAAAATTATATATTTCAACAGAACATTAAGAGGAGGGTTTTCAATCTATAATCCTAATATAATAATTATCAAACCATTAATTTTTTATTTAATTACCATTATAAAACATAGAAATACCCTATTTAAAATCTTTATAGTTATACCTATGGTTAAATTTTATATAATCTATGGTATGAAATGGATTTCAAATTTTAATGTTAAAATTTATTTCAAAGAGAAAGACATCATTATTTTTTATCGAGAATTGGAATCACTTATCAAATTTGGATAGAAGGAATATCCTAAATCATGTTTGGATCAACATATAGTATCTATTCTTAATGATATTCTCTGAGGAGAGGAGGATACACACCCTATAAATTGGAATTGTTTCTATAGAATAGATGATATCATTATTGCAAAGGAATACATTGATTTGATTCTTATTGAACTAAATAGACATTCACCTTAGAATAAATTTATGATTTTTATTGATCTCATCCTTGATACAAAGCCTATATTTAATTTTTATTTAAAGATGAAAAAACTATAATTAGTGTTATTGAAGAAAAAATGACAATTTTTTTTAAATGGAATTTATACGCCCTTTTGTTTCACTTCGGGGATCCCCAATTATTTTTATTATGAATAATGATGGTTCTATGAGGTTGTTCGTCAACTAAATTGAAATAAAGAAAAATAATATAAAGAAAATGGTATCACATTCCCCACATTATTGACATTATGATAAACTATAATGAGATAATTATTTTTCAAATATTGAGAATTATTCTAGGAAACATGAATTGTGAGTAAAGTAGGAAGATATACCAAATATGATATTTTATATATGCTATTAAAATTTAAAATTTGTATTATGTCCATTTTTATTAAATAATTCACTGATTATTTTTATGGATATGATAAAACAATGTACACAATGATTATAAATATAATATCATATTGGAATTTATTGACGACATCTTAATATACTATAAAAGTTATAATGAGTAAAAGAGTTCAATGTAATTCATTATTAATGATCTTAGGGAAAATAAGTTGTTTGTAAATTTTAGAATATAAGAATTTTTGTTTCAGGAAGATTCTGTTCGATGTAATTTTTTATAAGGATGAAATATCAGTTGATAATTCAAATAAAAAGGAAATAATGTAATGTTCAACGCTAATAAATATACGTGATATATATAGTTTCCTTGGATTAACAGTTCATATCAGTGATTTTTCTAAAAGTTTTATTGATTATCTAACTCATTTACTACATGAACAAATAAAGAGGTATATTTCATATAGTTATAAGAATATAATAATATTTTTAATGAGTTAAAGATGAGATTAGTCAATTAATTGATATTTACTTTACCATGAGGAAGGGATTAAATTGTGATATATATTGTTCAATGAAAGAATAATATTAGATGTATCATTATATAGAATAAAATAGTTGTTCAAAATTCATGAAGGCAGTTAAAGATTCATTAAAATAATTATACAAAACATTATATTTATATAATATTCCTCATATTTTCATTAATTATAGTAGGGAATTAACTTTTTGGTGGAAAATCCGAGGTATAAACATATTAAAAATGATTAAAATACATATTCTCATTGAAAGATAACAACATAAGGCAGAGGTAGTGGATTAGAAAACTAATGAATTATGATTTCTCAATACACTACCTCCATGATAAGGAAAATAAGTTGGATGATATGTTTAATAGAAAAAATGATGGAGTTTTTACTAAAACAAGGATTATAAAATATCATATATTCATGTATTTAATAAATTTGTATGTGGAAATAATTTTGGATTAGGAAGCATAATATCTATACCAAATGATTTCCAGCCCATCTAATTGAAAAAAATAAAATATTCCAATTTGGATGATAAGATATTTCAATAGAAAATGAAAGTTTTGAATGATGAAAATATAGTAGACCTCAATTATGAAGATGTAAAATTGAAATTTGGAATGATTTAATGTGTTTGGTACCTTCCAGAACTAAAAATGGGAATTAATTGATGAATCTAGTAGCTCAAATTTCTCTATACAACTTTGTAGTACCAAAATTTATTAATATTTAAAGGAACATTTTTGTGGTAAAATATGAAATGGGAGATTAATTATTATGTATCATGATTCATGGTTTTTTAATAGGTAAAGACTGTGAGAAAACCTACTAAAGAATTCATAAAACCTATATATATTACTATATGTAAATGAGATGAAATTACTATGGAATGAGTCACTATATTGTGAAATATTTTGACAAAGAATGATCATATGTGGGTTATGTAAACCATTTCACAAATTTCACACATTTAATTTGTATAATGGAAGATATAAATTTTGAGAACCTCTCAATTCTTTAAATTAATGAATTGGGGAGACGTTATGGTAAACCACTTATGAGTGTATATAATAATGACCCATGGATTACATCCAAATATAGGGATAGTATTCAATGGGATCTAAATAGAGAGCTATATTTGGGAAATGATTGTAAACCATGGATAGACAAAAAATTTGAAATTATTAATCTGGTATTATAAAACATGTTGAGTTCATGCTCGTTTGTCTTTCAAGGTATGAAACGTCAATCATTACCATTTTGGGAAATTATATATAATAACATAATTTATTAAATAATTTGAATATAGTACCATAAAGAACATTATAGGTAAAGGATTCAAACACAAAATTTTTAGAATGAAGTTGTAGGGAGTTATCATTTAGGTCTAAAAATTGGTAAAGAGACAATAAAAAAGTGAAAAATATTTTGAGCGATGTCAAGGAAGCTCAAAGAATATAAAAGATTCATGCTTATAAGCAAAGGAAGGGTTTATAATTTCATGTATGGGATTATGTTTTCTAGATAGTATCTATATGGAAGGATGTTATAAGCTTTGTAAATAAAGTGAAACTAACTCCCATGTACATTAGGACTATTAATGATTTTGAAAGCATTAGAGCTTTGGATTGTCGTTTGGAAATTCCACCTAGCCTCTTAAATGTTCATGATTTGTTTCATATCTCTTTTTTGAAGAAGTGAATTAAAAACCCAATATAGGTTCTAACCTATAATTATATTGAAATAGAACATGATATATCTTATTATAAAGATTATGTCTTGATTCATGATAACAATGAATATGTGTTGTGGAATTAGATGACCCGATGGGTGAGGTATATTGGAGAAATCATAAAATTGAAGGGGAAATAGGAAATAGAATAATGTTATGATAAATAACTAATGATATATGTTCACAAGGGTAAATTATTTAAATTACAAGGATAATAGTTTTTAAGGATTTAATAATTTAACCCCTAAGATTAAATTATTGTAATATATTCTTTCTAAAGAAATAATAACACAATACATTTCGATTCATTCAAGAATGTGATTAAAACATAAATTATTATATTTTATAAATTTAATTTGAATAAATTTATTTTAGTTTTTAATTTTCCATTTCTAATGTATCTTATGATATTTTTTTATGTTGTTTAAAAAATAGTAGATTTTTAGCTGAATAGTGAAAATACCAATTTTACAAAATTGTCACATTTATGAAAACACAATGGTGTATGAATAAAAGGAATAATTATGAAAAAAAATTCAATAAAAATGTACATTTTACTAGTAATATAATTCATAAAAAATATAATTTTCAACTTATACATATATACCTAACATTATAGAAATCTATGTAATGTTAGTATTCAAATGTACACTTCTTTTAATCTGTTATTTTAATCAAATATTTACAAGGTTCCTTTATGTTTTGGTTTTATATTAAATAAATATAAAAGTAAGTTTATTTTAAATAATTCAATTTATTACCTTCGATAAACATTATACATTATTTTCTTGTAATATAATTTTTATTGTTAAAAAACACTTTTTAAATACTGTTACGATTTGTCTTATGTGAGATTATAATAAAATTAATTTATAACACTTCTAGGAGATGAATCATGTAAAACAGATTCCACATTTGGAAGAATACATATTTATATTTGGAAATAAATTCATATTAAATTTTTTATACTTAATTTTCACCACTGTAAATATTTATCTCCACTGTAAGGCGTAAAATGTGTTAAAAGGGTTAAAAATAAAGGGATGAGGCTTAATAAAAATATAAAAACACATTATTAATATAAGTTGGATAGATTTATTTATAACATACCCTTTTCTTCATCTAATATATTCCTATTTATAGAGAATTTCTGAAGAGAATGTATTTATATTTTTAACATATTTTATGTAATTCCATGTTGATCCCTCCCATCACATATAAAATGAAACCTAATTTCATCCCTTATTAATACCATCAAGACATATATGTCTCAAAATAAATACCCAAAATATTTTATATATTCCTTCTCTTTTTTCATTATCTTATCGTCTTACCTAAATAACATCCTATGAAGGCTAATTTTGTATGCTAATAAAGGTCTTTCAAAGGATAGAAAGTGTCTAACCCAAATCATTCAATGTTTATTTCTCCTTATAAAAAATTTAAATTTATTGTATCCATAATAAAATAATTACATAATTATAAAAAATATACTTAAATTCTTTTATAGTTATGGGAAACCCATTTTACACAACTTTACAATTTTATTGAAAATGAAATCAATACTTGTGCGTATGTACGACCCACCATCTTCATGTAATAGTGTAATTCCGTTTTGATCAATATTTTACTTAGATGTTTTTATTTTTAATGATAATGATATATTTATTTATTATTTTGTAATTATTTGTGTTTTTTAATTATAACATACCATCTAACTTAGTACCCTTACATGCGTTGAAAAATGATATCATCACCCATGCGTCTGTGTTGATTACCACCCCAAAAAAGTGATGTGATTTTTTATTATATGTCCAAAATTATTGTAAGATTATAAAATTAAAAATAATAAATAAAAATAAAATACCTGAAATTATTGAAATTCATGAGATGATGGAATCATTTTATGACTCCTTTAACCATAGATAATATATTGAAATAATTTTTAAGGTACTGGATAGACATCCTTAAAGTGGTCAAAGTAATAAAAAAGTATTCATTGAATGGATTTAAAATTTAAAATTACAAATATGATATATTTTTAAAAGATAAAATGTATAATAAATATTCTATATTGGATAGTCAAAAAAATTATATTAAATAAAAATACCATAGTTTAATGAACTTCCATGACTAATATCAACAACACAATCACATGGATAATAGAAACAAAAATTTTAATAAAGGAAATGTGTAAATCCTAATTTTTTTTAAAATTTATATCATTTAATTGGACAAGTTATAATTAATATCAACATTATGTACTCTCAAAAAATACATCATTCTTAATAAATGGGTAATGTTTAAACCAAATTCACTTATAATATGGTATGACTGTTGATTTGTCTAATGAGACCTTTCCATGCATCATTGAGATTTCTATAACCTAGCTCCATATGTCCATTCCATTTCTCATGAATTACACATATATTTAATGAATAATAAAATTCATTCCTATTGTTCCTTATAAGTCAACAAAAATACATATGGAATCAAAAATAATGAAATCAACATGTCCCTAGTAAATGAAATAACATATATAATAAGATTCATTCAACTAATATTGTATATAAAAATGGTATAGAGTTGAAACATTATCAATTTAATATAAATGAAACTGGATTCATACCTGATATCAAAAATAAATACATAAAGGATAAAAATAATTGACAATTAATAAGGAAGTGTGATACAGAACTTGTTGAAAAGAAAGTGAATGTTCTAAAAACAAGTTATAATCCATTTTCAATAAAGAATTATATTAGATAACTGATTCAAAAAATGATGGATTTTTCATAAAACCAAGATATTTATATAAGAATATAGAATAAATACACTAAATATAATATCCTTGTAACATTTTGTAAGTATATAGTTATAAATCACTATTCAAAATATTTATTATTCCTTTAAGAAAATAATACCCTTTAGTTTTGATTTTTTTTTAAAAAATTCTAAAGATATTGAGAAATTATATTCATTATAAATATCAATTGATACTTGTAATGTTTGATTCAAACAATAGAGAAGTCACGGTGGTTATTAAAGGAATCTGTGTGGTGTACGTTAAAACAAGGATTCTATTTACACATTTGGTAAATATTACATCATTCAAAAATCAATAAATTTATTCAATTTAAGACTTTTTCACTAAATTAAAAAATTGGGAAAAATGATATTGATAATTAATTTTAGAATAGTAAAATATTTCATGATATGGTTTTAATAAAACCATGCATATGAAAAAATATTTTGAAAAATATTTTCAAAAAATAATTTCAAAAGAAATTATCTTACATGTATCTTCTATGTTTATTCTTGACTCAGAAAGAGAAAATTTAGAAAATAAACATGTAAGGACCAATATAAAAGTTGTACAAGGAGATAGAAGGGGTTTTATGGATTAGGATCATATATATTTCTCTATAGAAATCTTAACATTTGCAATCCACAAATAAAATGAGATTGTAATAGAAATAATTTACCTTTGGCATCCTTGATGTTTTGGGTTCTTTCTCCTCCTCTGTAATTAATTTAAAGTTGTTAATTAATTTAATCAAAAATTTATCAACTATATCACATTTTATTGTTCATTTATAATTATTTTAAATCTAGTCATTGAATAGTATATGCTCATACCGACCCCTTTATTGTTGTTCTATCTATTTCCCCAAAATCACATTAGTGAATTGTCCATGGTAAATTGTGTGATGAAATTATTTAATCATTTCCAAATTTTATAAATTTATTAAATAATAATTTTTTTCATTATATACCATTTTTTGAATAATGCATGCTTCATGGTAATATAAGTACAATTCTCATCGCTTTATAGATGTGGTCGTCTATACGCAAGAGAAATATTACCATTTTACAACATTTTTAAGGGTTGTAAGGTAAATAATATCATATATTTCATGAATAATAATTTTCTCACTAATATAAAATATATATCATTTATTCTATCTTTATAATCATTCAAATAAAAATGTGATGAAAAATGAATTACACCGCTACTTGGAGATGGTAGGTTGTACATATGTGTGAATAATGTTGTTATTTTATATAACAGAAAAAGGATGTAGAAAATGGATACATAATAATTATAATAAAATCATTGCATATTTTTTATTCTTACTCTTTATGTTAGGGTAGATAAATCATATTTATATTAATTATAAAAATAAATATATTTTGAATGATCCGTGCAAGGTGAATTCATCTTCTTTGAGAGGCCTCCTATACATTACATGTGAATCCTCATAGGGTAGTCATAGGGTAATAAAAAGATATAAATAATTATGAAAAGGAATATTGGATGTCTTATGGGTTTGTCTTGTATGAGTTGTAAGGATAAAATTTTTTAAATAATTGATGAGAATAGGTTCCACTTTATAAGAAAGGAGAGGGACACACATGGAATTAAATAAAATATTTTAATAATATAAATAATTTTATTAAAATTTATCATAATTATCATATAATCTATTTTGATAACTGTAAAGTTGAAATATGAATAACCAATGAGGTTCAAGAATAGTTTTTATGTTATGTTAAAGTCTTTTCAATTATATAATCCCCTTAAACCCATTTTACCCTTAGTGGAGGTGATTAATATTTACTCTGGTTACTATTTATTAATAATACAATCATAACCAATTTAAAAAAATTATTAAATTTTATAATTCCAAATATAAAATAAATTTTACATGATTTAACTCATATAATTGGAATAAATTACATTTAATATATGTTTTAAAAATGAAATGAAAAATATTTTTAGAAAAATATTTGATAATGAATAAAAGTGATTTTATAGAAAACAAAATTTTAATGTTTATTCCTATAGTATTAATTGTATTATATTGAATAAAATCAGACTTATCTATCTCTTAAATATAAATGACATAAATTAATCTTTTATATGTTTGATTAATAGAAAAAAACTAAAACTAGTTTTTATTTGAACAAAATCATTAATTAGATTTCCAAAATGATAAAAAAATATTTCAAAGTTCAAAATTAAATTTTTATATAAATTATCTTTAAATATATATATATTTTTGGAATAAATTGTTTTCTAAGACATTTAACTTAATAATACTTTATTATAATGTCGTAAATGTGATTTTTTTAAATCAACATTTTATCACTTTTCACCAAAAAATTAACTATTTGTTAAAATATGAAAAAATGATCCTATGATAATTTTGCACAGATGAAATAAAAAATATGTAAATTTAATCAAATGGAATTTAAAAAAATTCTGACTTTTTTATTAGAATATTCCAGAATAAATCTATATGCATTTTATTATTGATTCATTAGAATAAAATGATTAATTTATATAAAGTAATATTGGGTGTTACATTCATTCATAAATCAAATAAGTCCACCTTGAAATTTATAAAATGTAAAATCATTAATAGTTTTGGGTATTTTTTCCTCATATCTTCTTCAGCTTCCAAGGATGCATATTTTATTTCACGACTTCTACAAATCACGTCATTCAATTCCACAACACTTATTCAATAGTGTCAAAAATATGGATAGCCTCTAAAATAGAATATAAATATGTTTATACTTTTATTTCATTAAATAGACATGGTTTATTCCGTATAATACTTTGTAATATTTTTACATCTATTTCCCGAGCTAAGAGATCAAACAGTTTCTAATTATGTGGCCCGATGTGCCCAGCATAAATTTTACAAAAGTATTAAGTATATATTTATACTACTCATGTGGGGTAAATGAGATATCTCTAAAACAGTAGTTCAGATCAGAAATCTGAGGCCATAGTTGAGTTTAAAGCATGAATTTAGCCTAGGTGGGACAAAACTTTTTTCGGTGCGAGTATTCTGTAGAAAATGTAATTGAGGGAGAAACCATAAATAAAATAATCAGAAAAATATATTTTATCCTGGACGTTAATTCAAATAATTTTTTATGGGGCCACGTATTAGAAACATGAGACCACTATTGAGTTCATAATGGGGTGTTTTACTAAAGAACGACATAATGCGAGAGGGCATGAGAGGTTTGGATAATATGACCATTGGTAGAAAATTTTATAAATAATTATTTAAGAAAATGAGAAAGGGTTTGGATCATTTCCTCCCAATTCTAGTTAAGCACTCTCTTCTAGTTCCAATGGAAAATCTATGATGAATCATTTTTGGATGACGATATAATTTCAAATTTGAGAAGATCATAGTGAATCAAATGCAATGAGGGATCTAAAATCCATGTAGGATTCTTCTTTTAGCTTCTGCATCCCCCGATTGATGATTTGGTTGTGAAATTTCTGTTATGGTCATTTTTACTATTTTAAATCCTATTTCGATTACCATACTAACATATCCATCGACTATTTTTATTCTTTATTGCTCAACCTTCTTGTTATTTGTACGTTCTTTGAATTCTTAATTGATAAAATTTTCGAAACATCAAAATGACATCAAATCATAGAGTGAAGCATATATCTATGTAGTTTGTGATCCATTGATTCTGGATCTATGATAGTTTTGATTTTTAGTCACCGGAGGAGGAAAAATGGATGAATTAATTCACATTAAATTATTAAATAATCCTTGAGCAGAGTGCGTAGAAGTGTCGATCGGGATCCGAGAATCCCAGATCTGGTCTTAGATTCATTTTTTCAATAACCGGGGTGTTCTCAGAGGTTCGTGGTAGATCTTACAATGTGTGGTGGCGGTGGCTGGGAGGCAGCATTAGTGCTATATGGAGGAGGAAAGAGTGAGGCTGGGACAATGGTGGACCACAGAATGGCGGTTCCACGGGGAGGTGTAGTGTCCAAGAGCCAGCAAGGGTGATGGGCCGTAGAGTTGGCATGTCCAGCCAGAGCGGGTCCATCTTCGGGCAGACCATCAAACATCTGTATCTTTCGAACTCGGAATATGTTTTACATTCTATCTATGGTCACATGTTCATTTCATTGGCACAGAAATTCTATGGCTGATTTAGAAATTTTATACTATAGGCTCGTGGCTTAGTCCCCCAAAGGGGTCAAATAATAATAAAATATTATTATTATAGCTTTGACCTATTATAACTTCTACATACAACATTTGATTGACATGCCATCAGTGGCATCACAACCTAGAAATTTTGATAAAAATTTCAAAAATGATATTAGGTACACAAACTAAAATCAAGGTGCAGGTCCCACAAGGCCCAATTTGGGTATTTGCATTGAAATGTCACCTTTTCACCAGGTGTCCATATTGGACAAATGATTAGCCAATTACATGTGCTTTTATGTGAGAATTGTAATGGTGTAATCTCTATAATGTGTTTCCAGATTGAAACATGTTACCATGAGGTAATATTTGTGCACAGTGTATTGGAATGTAATTTCATCAGCGGATATCCGATTCGGGAAAATGAATTGTTGATCCTACTCAATTTTCTACAAGGATCGCAACACTATGATTCGTTTGGGTATACAAATCCATTTTAAGATGTATGTTTTTTAAATAATGTTTTCCCTTCAGACTAGGGATGAGAATCATTCCCTCATCATCCTTTTGGGCCAAATATTCCATATACTCTATGAGTACATGAATAAGCCTTGTAGTAATTGTATATAGTCTTTTACTGGAGTGTGACTAGGTACATGACCAGACGATGAGGTGGGCCTACATGTCGCATGGCCCCGAAACAAATCGTGTTCTATATTGAATATTCTATCTCTCCTATACCCTTCGTTTAGACTCTTATCTTAGCCCATGAGTAACCTATCCTGAGTGTTTTCTGGTGTAGAATACGATTTTCCCCTTCCTAATGGATTTTGAGATGATGGAAGATGTTCCAAGAGAGATGCTTATCCGTGGTGATTCACAATGATGGCAGTAATATAGCACCATAATATCAATGTATCCTGGTATTTCCCTATTGTTGGGCTGGGAAGCGGCGTTCCTCAATGGTGATTTTGGGATTACCCTCCAAATGGGCTAGGAAATGGCATTCCACAATGATATTTCCGAGGTACCCACTAGATGGGATGGACAGTGGAGTTCCTCGATTCTTTTTGAGAGGTACCATTTAGCTGGGATGGAAAGTGGAGTTCTTGGGTTACTATACAGTTGGTCTAGGTAGTGGTGTTCCCTGATGGCAATTTTGAGCATTCTCTCTAGCAAGGCAAGGCTGTGGCATTCCCCAATAGAAGTTATGCACATATCCTCCAGCAAATAACCCTTCATAGGGGCTAGGTAGTATGTCCTCATCGACTTCCGAGTGACTAATCTCCTGTCCCACTAAAGAGTAGGTCCTTAATGTAACGCCCCGACCCCAGCTACCCAGAGTCGGTGCATTAATTACATAACATTGGCATGATCACAAGAAAGATCAATTCTCGAAAGACCGATTGGTTTAGTAGCCTTGGAAACACTAGATATATTCATAAGTTTTACATTACATCATAAAATGAAAAACTAATACAGAAACATAATGTTTCCACAATCCACACTATTAACCCCTCATAAAATCCCTGCAGGTCATTCATAACTTACTTCTTCACATCCTGGGAAAAATAAAACATAAAAAAAAGGGGTGAGCTCAAATGCCCAGTAAGGATAACAATAAAGTGGAAACTTTCATAAATAAGAATAAACATTTAAGGCAATGTATAAATAAAACAAAAGCCTTTTAAATACGAACTTTCAACATGGTATGGCATAAATGAAATAATGCCATTTACTTATTCACATGGATATTCTACTAAATGAATAATCACATGCAAAAATCAATAACCACTTTCATAATGTTGGAATGCATAATGCCAGACTATCATAACCACATAGCCAAGGCCTCGTGCCAAGACTACAAATAAGATTTTGTCAAGGCCTTGTGCCAAGACACTAGTTTGTCTCATGAGACCTACCGATGCATCGAGGAGCTATAGCGGGCTCCACCCGTCACTTATTAAGTCCAATGCATTCCCATATGAAAAGGTTTAAACATAACATAAACATTCGTATTAAAACTAGCATACGAAATGTCAATACTTTCACAATAAACTATGAATGGTATAAAAATAGCACATCCACAGTCAAACATATCACAAAACCTTCAATACAATATAGAAGTTTTGTATCATAATAAATCAACTCCAAATAATCTTAAAATCCATCAAAGGATGTTGACATAGATGAAATCAAAATTCTTTTTAAAGAAATATCTCCTTTTATTTTGAAATCATTTAAGATCCATATAAAATAAAACATTTTCTTTGAAAATATTCTTATAAGCTTGTAAGGAAAGCTTTGAAGATTTTATAACGGCGTAAAATAACCGCACCCGCCGTATAAGTTAAAAAAAACATTCTTACCTCAATTCTGTCGAAAAGGTAAAAAGGACCTTGTTTTGAAAACGACGGAAAGATTCCTTTATAAACCTCTTATAAAAAGTCAAACAAGGGTATAAATGACTTTAACCCATATTCTTGTAAATAGTAAAAATGTTTTGAAATACATTTTTAAGAAACATGGATGTGGATGATAAAGATATCCCAGTAGTTTATTACGTATAAACAACCTCGGATAATGAAGAGATTGTGAAATAACCCTTACCTTGTACTTTTCCTTGGTTGGGGTAGGTTAACCTCCTGTATAATGGTGAAATAGTTGTTATTAAATTATACAAGAATCATATATATTAATATGATATCATATATGATCTTTTAACATTGATTTGTTAATAATATCTTAGAATTATCGTCGTTTTGGGAGTTAACTTACTCATTTTATTTTATATGTTTTGTTACATAATCCATGTTTGTTGTATCTTTTTCATATCCAGAATGATATACAGTCCTTAAAAATCATTTTTAAATCATCAAGTGATAATTATACTTGAATGGATACGATGGAGAATGAATCTCATCGCGTTCGTGGAGACGGTAGTCCGTACGTACGCACGAGCGACAATATCATTCTTTTGATATTAAAATAATATATAAATGAATGGTATATCATATATACAGAATCATTAACATGTTATATTTATTATTTACATGAGTTACACATCATTATTATACCCATCCAAATAATATTATATTGAATAACAATTACACCACGACGTGGAGACGGTAAGCCGTACGTACGCACGTATGGTGACATGTTATTCAAAGGGTGGATAGAATACTGAATATGGTTGTACCATACTTATAATAACATCACAGTATATGTGAGATACTGGAGTTATTATTTTATAATGGTAAGAGCAAAGGAAGAAGAAGTGGAAGAAGAAATGAACTTAGAAAAGGGTGGTGAAATCATTACCTCTTCTTCGGGTTCTTCCTTTTGATTTGATCAAAAGGGCTCCTTAGGTTGGCTTTCTGATCAAACTAAGGCCTCTAGGTTGTAGTGAGGGATGTTGGGAGATTATTTGGGCAGAGTTTGGCCGAACCAAAAGGCTTTGAAGGTGTGAAGAAATGAGAAGGAGGAGTGCCCTTTTATAAGAGGGGTGAGGGGCACCTTTGGAAAAGCTAGAAATATTAATTTATAATAAATTCATATTCGGTTTATAATGGCTCCAAAGCTTATTATTCAAAGGTTAAGGTGGGGATAGGTCGAAAACCACTCAACCAATAGAATTTAGACAGGTTTGGGTACTTATATTTACCTTATCTTTAAGTATTAACTCTAAGTTAATTAGTTTCACTTTTACAATGTCTCTTTGTATTTTTATATAATATGGTTAATAAACTTACTATATACATCCAAGCGACCCCCAAGTGGTCCATTAATGATTAACCTATCCTAATATAAGTCTCTTGGCCGAACATTAGATTTTTAGGAATTTAATATCAATTAATAATATAATATTTGTTTTAAGAACTCTTTTATGTCAATTTTGACACTATTCAATAGTTGATTTTTGTGAAACTCATAACAGATTGATTACTTCGAACAAAGTCCATTAAATCAATCCTAATATATCATATTATCCTAGAAAAGTAGTTTAATTCATTAAAAGTTTCATATTATATTTATTTGGGTATTTATAATATCAATTATTTTAATTTTTCACTATTATAGTAATTACTGCATCATCATTGTGTCATAAATAAAATAAATTATTTAATGTCTAAAAATTATAAATAAAATATCATTATGTAGGAAATCTTTTTATCTTTCTAATGAATATTTATAATCTAAAATCCAACATATATAACCCTATGTAAAAATTGTTGTTCTAAAAGATATATGCTTGTGTCATTTTTGTATTCATTTTAACTAAATTAAAATAAAGTGTCATTATCACATACAAGTGGATCCATGGGGTCCCAAAATTGACACAAAGATGTCCATGGTCGACCATATATCAACCAATAGGGTTGAGACACGTTTTTAGGGTAATTTAGTATTATTATAATATTATTTTTTTAACCCTTATTTACCGGATTTACCCTTAACCATGGTAAATAAAATATTTACCGCAGTAATTATTCAAAATGTCTAAAAATAAAAGTTACCTATTTACACAATTTGAACATCCTGATTACAAATATGGAATCCATTTTCCTAAATTCAAAACACAGAAGTGGCAGAAATTAATTTAAAATTAATTCCCGCTGTCAAAACAAAAAGCGTGTTTTTAAGAGATAATAACTATCAAAAGATTGACACTTGTTTATGTTCGGTTTAATTGTAAAATTATGTCCAATGACCAACATTATATTAAATGGTAAAAATATATTCTAAATATAATTTAAAACCACTCAAATTCACAATTTATCACTATTAATTATTTTGATTAAAAAAGTTGTTTTTAATTAAAATTTAGTAATTTTCACTATTCATCAAAATATGAAAGTTATCCGAAAAGTACCAAAATTTCACCGTAGGCTAATTTTGATATTCCGAATCCAAAAATGAAGTCCATTTTCAAATATAAAATATATATAATTTCAAAAAGTAGGTATTAGTATTCACAACGGCTAGTTTAATTAGTTGTGGTGTGTGTTAGAACTCGAGGTTGCGTACAGCACACGCTACTGTTTTATTCAAAGGAAAGCGTACCGTGGAAGCTTGGGATGTTTCATTTTAAATTTTTTGATGTCTCCATTTAGTCAAAAAGTTTAAAATATTGTATTCAAAAAGGTTTCACTATCAAAAGTTGATAAAAGTGCAATACTGAAAATGAATCTGTTCTTGCATTATGACTAATAAACTCATAATATGGATTCTAAAATTATAAGGATTATATAAAGTTAAAAAATGTAGTTAATGCTATTCATGACCTCTTTTAATGGATTTTTTTTTGGTAAGTCATGGTGCAATTGAACTCGGTGTTGCGTGTAGTGCAAGTTATTGAATTATTTTGAAGAAATAACACACTATGAAATCTTGGGGTGTTACATTCTCCCCTCCTTCAATAAATTGCGTCCTCGCAATTTGAAATTGTTCTTCGAAAATAAAAGGTTGAAAATAGATAATATATTTGTGGGAAAACCCACATCGGAAATTGGGTTACTAAAATTTAGTCTTAATATGAAGAAAAGAGAAATGAAAGGGTCACCACCAAATTATGATCTTGATTAGGAGAACATTGGTGGCAATTAGAGACATATAATCGGAGGAAAAACATAAATATTTATAGGTAGTGATTGAGGTCATCAATCACAAACAAGTGTATAATTGAGGTCCTTAAACTCATCAATCTATGATGATTTGAAGTACCATCAGTTCAACAAAATATAGGGTATTGGGATAACACCTTTTTGACGTTTCAAAATATCTTAGTTGAAATCCCACATCGAAAAATGAATTAACGAGGCCTCTATTTAAAATAAAGAGTCAAAAGTATGAAGATTACCGAAAATAACACATACTAGGGTTCCATGTAGGAAAATATGGATATGGAAGAAAAATCTAACCATCAATTATCTGATGGAGAGTGGTAGATAACATGGCTATGAAAAGGACAACAATCCCAAAGCCATAAATTAGTGATGATTTAAGGTACCATCTAGGAAAACATTTTTGTTCTATGTTGCTTTTCTTAATATTGAGGAATTTATTTATGAGATTGGCTAAGATCATAAGAAGATATACTTACTTTATAATTAGAGTTTTATCCATTAATAAATTTCTACCACAAACTCATCTTTCACTCTAAAAGATAATAGAATGTAAAAAAAAATTCTATTTACACTATTCGTATAGGGTTCCAAAATAAACGAATTTATAATTCATCTACAAGATCTTTTAATAAAAACTACATTATTTAATCCATGACATCTCGTGGGCCAGTGGTAGGTGATACACCCTTGTCGCCCTTCGGTTGCGGGTTCAAGTCTCGCAGCCTTGCCGGACGCGACGGGTTGCCGCCCGACCTCCGGGTTGTCCTTTTATGGCAATCCAAAATAATCCAAACTAGAACTATCCAAAATACTTCTATCCAAACTCACAGTCCAACATTTATAAGTAAGGTAAACATAATGTAGAACCTTTTTACCCCGTAATAGCATATGAATACCTTCATCATGTATTCTTTTAATACACCGAAACATCCTGAATTACCATATTCCTTATTGATTACATTCATGCTCCCTTATTCCATATAGAAAGCTGGATATACTTCATTAATCCAAAAATGTTTTAAACCCCAACAATGATGGAATATACAAATCATTAATCAGTTCCAGGGTAGTCAAGAATATCTAATATAATTTATCCAAAACAATCACATATTATTCCAAAATGACTACCTCAGTATCAGAACTATATTATGATTTATCATTCTCTCAACCATATATTTTCCAAATATTTATCCTTCTATTGAGTCACTTTTCTTTGTTCCACACAATCTCAAGTCCTTAATGAAATAGTACTGCAGTACAATCCTTATATACTCCATGATTATTGTAACAAGTACATTGTTGATACAACACTCAATTGACATAATCAACATAAGAACTCTAATCATTCCTCTTCATCTGTGGTAGTATCATAACTTGATTATTATCCAATAACATCATTTGTGGCATATTCTGATGACTGGGACATAGGTTCGCGTAGTGTCCAAACTCCTTGCAAATGAAGCATTGTACATTTAAAACCATTTTCTTACCCTTGCAGTCACGTACTTTGTGCCCTTTTCCTCCACACTTATAACAAACTCCCATTCCTTTCAGGAAAGTTCCAGGGTGTTTCTTTCCACAGTTACCACATATGGGAAAATTCTTCTTTTCCCTTTTCCCTTTATCCATCTTTCTCTCTTCCATCCTTTTCTTCTCTTGATTCCCTTCAAAGCCATAGGACTCAGTAAACTCTTTACTTATCTTATCAACACATGATATTATTTCTTCATATGATGATAATACATGGGAGACTATTTCTCTTATAAATTCTAGCTTAAGACCATGAATGATATGATCCTTCTTTCTCTTAGAATCATGTGTATTTCTGGAGTTCTCATTCCTTCTACTGGGCGCCATTTCTAAACAATGGCATAAACTAGATCAGTTTATGAATCAAAATACATAATCCCATACTTATAAAACACTTAACATAAATTGAACTATTTATGGATATAATCCATAATCATAAATATGTTTTCTTTGAGGAAGTATATACTCATAAACCCTTCATAATGATTTGTAAAGAAAGTGAGAGTTATCCTAAGCATATCCCCCGGGAGTGTCGTAACCAAGAGTGCAGCAAGGCCCGTTGTCGTGCACCAGTTCCCGTTCGAGTCTAGCTCAAAGCGGTGTTTTCGGGTTTTACCCCTAGGTACAACTGTGCCAGAGCCGCCTCTACCTGCTCGTATCCAGACAGGGATGTATTGCTCGGAAAACTCACAAAGTCTCTACAATACCAAAATTCTAGGAAGTTCTTCTATACTAATCCTCAAAGTTCATCTTAGGTCTATGTGCTCTAATCAGAGTTTATCTAAATCTAGCTTCCAAGGTTTGTACTAAACTTCCTCTGATACCAACTGTAACGCCCCGACCCCAGCTACCCAGAGTCGGTGCATTAATTACATAACATTGGCATGATCACAAGAAAGATCAAATCTCGAAAGACCGATTGGTTTAGTAGCCTTGGAAACACTAGATATATTCATAAGTTTTACATTACATCATAAAATGAAAAACTAATACAGCAACATAATGTTTCCACAATCCACACTATTAACCCCTCATAAAATCCCTGCAGGTCATTCATAACTTACTTCTTCACATCCTGGGAAAAATAAAACATAAAAAAAAGGGGTGAGCTCAAATGCCCAGTAAGGATAACAATAAAGTGGAAACTTTCATAAATAAGAATAAACATTTAAGGCAATGTATAACTAAAACAAAAGCCTTTTAAATACGAACTTTCAACATGGTATGGCATAAATGAAATAATGCCATTTACTTATTCACATAGATATTCTACTAAATGAATAATCACATGCAAAAATCAATAACCACTTTCATAATGTTGGAATGCATAATGCCAGACTATCATAACCACATAGCCAAGGCCTCGTGCCAAGACTACAAATAAGATTTTGTCAAGGCCTTGTGCCAAGACACTAGTTTGTCTCATGAGACCTACCGATGCATCGGGGAGCTATAGTGGGCTCCACCCGTCACTTATTAAGTCCAATGCATTCCCATATGAAAAGGTTTAAACATAACATAAACATTCGTATTAAAACTAGCATACGAAATGTCAATACTTTCACAATAAACTATGAATGGTATAAAAATAGCACATCCACAGTCAAACATATCACAAAACCTTCAATACAATATAGAAGTTTTGTATCATAATAAATCAACTCCAAATAATCTTAAAATCCATCAAAGGATGTTGACATAGATGAAATCAAAATTCTTTTTAAAGAAATATCTCCTTTTATTTTGAAATCATTTAAGATCCATATAAAATAAAACATTTTCTTTGAAAATATTCTTATAAGCTTGTAAGTAAAGCTTTGAAGATTTTATAACGGCGTAAAATAACCGCACCCGCCGTATAAGTTAAAAAAAACATTCTTACCTCAATTCTGTCGAAAAGGTTAAAAAGGACCTTGTTTTGAAAACGACGGAAAGATTCCTTTATAAACCTCTTATAAAAAGTCAAACAAGGGTATAAATGACTTTAACCCATATTCTTGTAAATAGTAAAAATGTTTTGAAATACATTTTTAAGAAACATGGATGTGGATGATAAAGATATCCCAGTAGTTTATTACGTATAAACAACCTCGGATAATGAAGAGATTGTGAAATAACCCTTACCTTGTACTTTTCCTTGGTTGGGGTAGGTTAACCTCCTGTATAATGGTGAAATAGTTGTTATTAAATTATACAAGAATCATATATATTAATATGATATCATATATGATCTTTTAACATTGATTTGTTAATAATATCTTAGAATTATCGTCGTTTCGGGAGTTAACTTACTCATTTTATTTTATATGTTTTGTTACGTGATCCATGGTTGTTGTATCTTATTCATATCCAGAATGATATACAGTCCTTAAACATCATTTTTAAATCATCAAGTGATAATTATACTTGAATGGATACGATGGAGAATGAATCTCATCGCGTTCGTGGAGACGGTAGTCCGTACGTACGCACGAGCGACAATATCATTCTTTTGATATTAAAATAATATATAAATGAATGGTATATCATATATACAGAATCATTAACATGTTATATTTATTATTTACATTAGTTACACATCATTATTATACCCATCCAAATAATATTATATTGAATAACAATTACACCACGACGTGGAGACGGTAAGCCGTACGTACGCACGTATGGTGACATGTTATTAAAAGGGTGGATAGAATACTGAATATGGTTGTACCATACTTATAATAACATCACAGTATATGTGAGATACTGGAGTTATTATTTTAGAATGGTAAGAGCAAAGGAAGAAGAAGTGGAAGAAGAAATGAACTTAGAAAAGGGTGGTGAAATCATTACATCTTCTTCGGGTTCTTCCTTTTGATTTGATCAAAAGGGCTCCTTAGGTTGGCTTTCTGATCAAACTAAGGCCTCTAGGTTGTAGTGAGGGATGTTGGGAGATTATTTGGGCAGAGTTTGGCCGATCCAAAAGGCTTTGAAGGTGTGAAGAAATGAGAAGGAGGAGTGCCCTTTTATAAGAGGGGTGAGGGGCACCTTTGGAAAAGCTAGAAATATTAATTTATAATAAATTCATATTCGGTTTATAATGGCTCCAAAGCTTATTATTCAAAGGTTAAGGTGGGGATAGGTCGAAAACCACTCAACCAATAGAATTTAGACAGGTTTGGGTACTTATATTTACCTTATCTTTAAGTATTAACTCTAAGTTAATTAGTTTCACTTTTACAATGTCTCTTTGTATTTTTATATAATATGGTTAATAAACTTACTATATACATCCAAGCGACCCCCAAGTGGTCCATTAATGATTAACCTATCATAATATAAGTCTCTTGGCCGAACCTTAGATTTTTAAGAATTTAATATCAATTAATAATATAATATTTGTTTTAAGAACTCTTTTATGTCAATTTTGACACTATTCAATAGTTGATTTTTGTGAAACTCATAACAGATTGATTACTTCGAACAAAGTCCATTAAATTAATCCTAATATATCATATTAGCCTAGAAAATTAGTTTAATTCATTAAAAGTTTCATATTATATTTATTTGGGTATTTATAATATCAATTATTTTAATTTTTCACTATTATAGTAATTACTGCATCATCATTGTGTCATAAATAAAATAAATTATTTAATGTCTAAAAATTATAAATAAAATATCATTATGTAGTAAATCTTTTTATCTTTCTAATGAATATTTATAATCTAAAATCCAACATATATAACCCTATGTAAAAATTGTTGTTCTAAAAGATATATGCTTGTGTCATTTTTGTATTCATTTTAACTAAATTAAAATAAAGTGTCATTATCACTTACAAGTGGATCCATGGGGTCCCAAAATTGACACAAAGATGTCCATGGTCGACCATCTATCAACCAATAGGGTTGAGACACGTTTTTAGGATAATTTAGTATTATTATAATATTATTTTTTTAACCCTTATTTACCGGATTTACCCTTAACCATGGTAAATAAAATATTTACCGCAGTAATTATTCAAAATGTCTAAAAATAAAAGTTACCTATTTACACAATTTGAACATCCTGATTACAAATATGGAATCCATTTTCCTAAATTCAAAACACAGAAGTGGCAGAAATTAATTTAAAATTAATTCCCGCTGTCAAAACAAAAAGCGTGTTTTTAAGAGATAATAACTATCAAAAGATTGACACTTGTTTATGTTCGGTTTAATTGTAAAATTATGTCCAATGACCAACATTATATTAAATGGTAAAAATATATTCTAAATATACTTTAAAACCACTCAAATTCACAATTTATCACTATTAATTATTTTGATTAAAAAAGTTGTTTTTAATTAAAATTTAGTAATTTTCACTATTCATCAAAATATGAAAGTTATCCGAAAAGTACCAAAATTTCACCCTAGGCTAATTTTGATATTCCGAATCCAAAAATGAAGTCCATTTTCAAATATAAAATATATATAATTTCAAAAAGTAGGTATTAGTATTCACAACAGCTAGTTTAATTAGTTGTGGTGTGTGTTAGAACTCGAGGTTGCGTACAGCACACGCTACTGTTTTATTCAAAGGAAAGCGTACCGTGGAAGCTTGGGATGTTTCATTTTAAATTTTTTGATGTCTCCATTTAGTCAAAAAGTTTAAAATATTGTATTCAAAAATGTTTCACTATCAAAAGTTGATAAAAGTGCAATACTGAAAATGAATCTGTTCTTGCATTATGACTAATAAACTCATAATATGGATTCTAAAATTATAAGGATTATATAAAGTTAAAAAATGTAGTTAATTCTATTCATGACCTCTTTTAATGGATTTTGTTTTGGTAAGTCATGGTGCAATTGAACTCGGTGTTGCGTGTAGTGCAAGTTATTGAATTATTTTGAAGAAATAACACACTATGAAATCTTGGGGTGTTACACTTAACTTCAATTTTCCACCGTCCGACTTTGTGGAATAGTGATGTGACATGGTTTGATTTACCTATGGAAACACCATAAAGGGGGTCACTTTCTCCACCAAGACACATCCTTTTGGAGGGAACTATACCTGTTTTGGCTTGACAGAACCACCCAATGTGGATAATGTCAAAGTTTGGTGATTGATTCTATATGACTTGCGTGTTCAAGGTAGATGTGAGTGATTCTAGGCATCGAAGGTGGTTACTTCTAGAACTATTGGTGACTCTATTACTTAGTTGAGTTTTGAGATAGATATTGAATTACACTATCTAATTTGGTTTTCTTCAAAAATGAATATATATATATATATATATATCCAATTTCAATACCCACTCCATGGGTCTTGGTTGCAATTATTCCAGAAGAGACGAAGCTGTGTGGGGCATTACACACGCTTTGCATGTCTAACTTCTCGCATATGGGCAAGTCTATTCTTCAGCTTGATGTAGAGAATAGTAGATGGTAAGTTCATTATCTCACTACGTCGAGATCCTTGCCTTTGGATGAGTTTACATTCACTCTATTTTTTGGGTTGAGTTGTACTATCTTTCACTATACCTTTTTATATCTACAATATTCCTCTTCAGTGTATCTCTTATTGCTCCCCATTTCCTTTTCGGGGAATCCTACTGTGTATTTTTATACTTACCCCTACCTTTCCCACATGTATCATGTCTTATGAATATGTTAGAGATGTTGATCATGACTTCAATGAAGCATTTAAATACATGTTCTTGGACAACGTTTGGTGGTTGCAAATAGGGATCCCGGAGCATGAATCTCTTAGAAGTTTAACTTCTTTAGTTAAATTAATATTGTGACACTTTAATGGTTGGACATGCATTTTTACCCCTTTTCCCTTTCCGTTTACTAATATGTAATTTTATTTTTTAGAGTTTGATTCATGTTTGTGGTCTATATATAGTAGTTTTCTATATTGTTTTCCTTTCCCTATGCACTTTTTTTTATTGATTTGGATGTGTTTGTATAGGTTCTTAAGAAAAGGCCTCCCTGTGTTTTTTTTCCTTCATCAATTGTAGCCACCCCTTGGCCTATAGAGTCAATCTAGAGGTAGTCGCAGCGCGATCCCTTTCATGGGTCTGGTAATGAAAAGTGGTATAGAACTAGTTCGACCCCTAAGAATTTTTTCAATCATTTCACTAAAAAGACATTGGTTTGGTTTAGGTAAATAGTTTCAATGTTTCTTGAGTGTGGATCTCAATACACAGAGTCTAGTGATGGTGTGGAGGCCAACATATCAATTCACCAGGACCATTATCAACCACTGGATGACTCAAATCCCTATGAAATATGTTACAGGGAACTTTGGTACATGGATTATATAGGTTTGAGTATTTTATGATCCATCATGAGACAACTTCACATTATTGTTGATATATATATGCTCATATGACCGCTGTAAACCTTGATGATCTTCAGGATGCCTCTCTGATGAAATTGAACCCTGATACTAGCTCCAAGATCATGATAATGATTCTTTGCATGGTGAGGCCTTAGTTTAGGGTCCATCATGTGATCCCATTCCTTTAGGTGGGTATTTAGCACCTCCACCACCTATTAAGAATCAGTTATCCCCAGCAGAGTGGGATGATTACATACATAGGTGGATCACACTTTGTGAGATCCAATTTCAATGACCATTGAGGGTTCACGGTGATCGAGATCCCCAAGCTACTGAGGTTTTCCTTGATCTGGTGTTCCACCTCTTTATGCATGGTTGGGCACCAACATATCAGATGGTATCCTTGGAAGCTAGTATTTTCCATGCAGAAACCAATCATTGGTGTAGTCTGGTTACTCAAATTCACAATGAGTCAATACTCTAGTGTGATGGATTCTATTATCTATTCTATGCCGAGTATTACCCCTCATGCTTAATCCCTATCTGGAATCAGAAGCTTTTAGATATTCAATAATGATGGATGATAGTGTCTAAGCATTTGACCAGGTTCATAAACCATAAATTCTACTCCTTAGACATGATACACGATGGCTAATTATGAAAACTATTGTTTGAGAAAGGACTCCTTGGGGAGATCCTTGATGACATAATACCCCATTGCATCCCCACCTTTATTGAGGTTTTGGAGAAGGAACTAGAGGGCATAAAAAAGATGACACATCAGCTACAACTATAATACATCAGGTGGGAGGGCCTCGATGCAAGTGGCCTCCCCATGATCAGGCTCAGCCACATGGTCTAGGATATAACAAAGCACCGAGGAGGAAAAGGGATGACTGGTGTTATTCTTGTTATGAGTGTAGTCTCATGGAATATGACTACCCAACTAGACATGCTGAGTTTTCCGAGAATATGGTAGATGGATCACCATGACAGATATGGCACCAGGATCAGGGATCTCTCAGGTGTGGATAGTGCGGTTCTCAATGAGGTGGTTCTATAATTAGAGAATAAAGAACTATGGTTTCTAGATGAGACTATGAGGTCCTTCCACCACCACTTAGTGGCCCACATAAGACTCAGGGAGCTGGAGGCCAGGGCCACATGCACCCGCATTTATTAGAGGTATGTGATCCTACAACATGCGAGATGATAAGAGGTATTCTCTGTGTCTCTTCTACCTTTTGTGGTAGAGCTTATTAGACACTGTCTGTGGTAATCATTCTTCTATGCATCTTGTTCATTGTTTTACTAGGGTGACATAGGGAATCCGTGTAACCATGTGTTAGTATTGTTTGACATATCTTTGAATGCATGAGGATTAGGGGTCCTTCCCCCATCAGGGATGTTTTTGTGACATAATAAAATATATTAGGGAGTGTCATTACTGCCCAAATAATATTTTGTCTAGGTATGGTGGATGATTCCCTCAAACATGTGTTCTCATGGAAGGGTTGTGTAGTGGAGTATTAGGGAAAGTCCTAGAATTCCCAGTATAGTTTTTCTGTGTGAACTCCATTCACATGGGATGCAACTAATGGGTGTGGTGGAGTGTCTGGTTTGAGGTTACTCTATTTCTAGGGGAGGAAAAGGCAGGGAGGGGTATGCCATATGATTTCTATGTCTATCCTCTTTTGTAAGGATGAATTTACTCACCTTACCTTTTTTGGTACCTTTTAATTGTCAACGTCAACCTTGATATGACCGTAATCAAGTACATGTCTAGATGATGGAGACCCCATGAATAGAACAACGAGACTCGCTACCTAGTGATGGTAGTGGTAGTCTTCTCTTTGACTATGGGGAGACACTACCTTCATGTAGATCACTTTTTGGTTTTCCCAAACCACTAGAGTATTAGGTACGTCATCACTCAGAGATACTTAAACTAGAGGCAACGATGTTGGTTAAAAATCATGCATGAATATGACTTTGAGATAGTCTATTCTCTTGGATAGGAAAACGTTTTAGTATATTCAATAAATAGGATGTCCCAGACTCACCTAGTTCATGATGTTTCATAGAAATTAAATTCCATACAACTTACCCTAGTAGAGTATAAGAGTAAATTTTTTCTTCAATCAATGGGGTCGAATCATTCGCTTCTCGGGAGTGCGAGAGAGTCCTGATTGTGAGAAAATTACTGTGAGATAATATTTGACTCAGATATACACAAGTGATACACCGAATTGAAATTATGACGGATGGAATAACGAGATCTCATTAAAAGTGAAATAAGTAGTTTCAGTTATAATATAGTAGGAGGTAATGTGGGAGTTCCACACTTCTCCCATAACTATACAACCTAGTGTGGGAATGATGTGTAGGGAACTTCAGTGGAAATCTGGGCGGCATAACATGAGATTAATTGTAGCTGGGTTTATCAATTGATTCCTTACTTATCAATATGTGAAGGCTAAGCACCAGGTTTTGGTGGGTTTTGTTGCCTCTTGGTATCTTATAATGGAAATGGGATGAAATATCCATAGACATCATCATAGGGCTTCCATGCTCAACAAAGGTACATGACACTATATGGGTAATTATATAATGACTCACAATTTTGGAGAACTTCCTTGAAATCATGGAATATATTTCACTAGAGATTTTGGGGTAGTTGTATATATGGGGGACCATCTACCTTCATGTGGTTCCCTCGTTATTTCTATCTAACAATGATGTGGGGTTTATATCATGATTATGGAGAGGCTTGTAAGAGGAATTTGGAACCCATGTCTGTATTATTACATCCTTCCTACCCCCTAGAACAGTGGTCGGACCGAGTGCACTAGCAAGATATTAGATGATATACTAAGGGCTTGCATGTTAGTTTCCAGCTGGGATGGAAATACACCCCTAATGTTCAATGGTACATTAGAGATCATGAACAAGGTAGTAGAGGTTTCCTACCACCTTGACATCCCACTACAACTAGAGCGGGTATACGACATTTTCTATAAATCTTATCTGAGGATATATCTTCATAATCCTACACAATTCATCTACTAGAGAGGACCATACGAGGACAGAACATCCCCTTGACTCGAGTGCTGTTGAAGCACAAAAATGTGCAGGAGGGTTCCATAGAGAAAGAGATATAGGTGTTAGCTTAGTATCCTGAGTTTTTTCCAAAGGGATCTTTTTCTTGAATAAAAATATTGAATGAGGGAATGATTTAGAGATCCATTTTCTATTTTAAGTCTTTGGAATCATTATACATATATTTCCAAAGCTACGTGCAGAGATGGAGTGAAATTACAAGGAACAGTGTGGAAGGGAAAAATTATAAAAAATATTAAATATATATTATACTATACACATATAGGAAACACGATATCTCAAAAAAAATAACTTAGATAAAAAATTGGAGGCCATGGCTTAGTCTAGAGCATGGTATTTACACTAGGCAGGGTATAAATTTTATCGACATCGATCTTCTATAGAAAAATTCTCAAAGGGAGAAAGCATTAAATTAATAATTAAATTAAATTATTTCTATATCAAATGATAATTAAAATTACTTTTGAACAAGGACTCAGATTGGAAATCTGAGATCGACGTAGAGTTCATAATGGGATATTTTACCTATGCACGACATAAAGTGAGAGGGATGGGATGTTCAGATTTTGCGATCGTTAAAGGAAAATTATACAAATAGGTGTTTAAGGAAATGAGAAATGGTTTGGATCATTTCCTCCCAATGTCGAAGAAGCTCTCTCCTCTATTTCTGAGGGAAATAGAGGCTGAATCCTTTATAGATCATGAAGAGATTGCAGATCTAATCATATTAGAGTGCAGCAAATGCAATGAAAGATCCAAAATCGAGGAAGGATTCTTCTTTCGGATCTTGCATCCCTCGATTGATGTTTTGGTTGTCCAATTTTATTTTTGGTCATTTTCTACATTTTGAAATAATTTATGGCCATACTAACATGACCATTGATCATTTCAATTTCAGATTACTTGTTCTTCATGTTCGTCATCTGTTATTCATGTTCTTTATCAATGTACTTTTTGACACGTCAAAATGACCTTAAATCATCCAAAGAATCATTGATTTTTTAAGGTTGTGATCCAATGATTCCATATCTAAAACAGTATTGAGTTTCTAGTGCTGATGGAGGTGCTACGACAAGAGAAAGCGAAATTTTTTTTTTTTTACATCGAAACATCGATAAAACTTTGAGCTGAGCATGTAAAAATGTAGATAGGGATTTAAGGATCAATTATCTAGTATTAGATTGATTTTTTAATAACTATGGTGTTCTTGGTGGTCTGTTGAACAGCCACCGGCATGCGGTGGTCCGCAGCAGATAATGGTGGCCAACGGTAGTGGTAGTGGTGCCGTATGGAGGTGGTGCCGCATTGAGGTGGTGCAACACCCCAAACTTCCATGGTACATTTCCCTTTGAATAATGAAACAGCTTGCATTGTACACATCTTTGGGATTTTAACACACTGTGACCAATCAAACTAGCTGTTATGAATAGTAATACCCACTTTTTTATATTTTATAAATATTATTTTTCAAAATGGAATTCATTTTTGAATTTAGAATATCAAAATTAGCTTAGGGTGAAGTCTTTTTTTCTGGAAACTTTAAAATTTTGATGAATATTGAAAAACACTACGTTATTGGTTAAAACAGAAATTTTATTTAAATAATTATTTATTTTATTTTAATTTATTTTAGGTCAAAATGAATACATAATATCTATATAATTTCAATGTAATTCATTGGAGTCATTTTGGAATAAGTTTAGATATATAAATATTTTATTGAATATTTTACCGCATTTTACCCACCTTTTTGGAGCATTTGCAAATTTTTATGAAACATAATTTTATCTCTTCTATGAGTTAAATTTTAAAAATCCAATAGAAACGATTAATATCAGTATGTGAAATTTGGTTCAATAAGAATAAAATATTTTTGGGTGAAATGTAACTGTTGACTTTTATTTACCATGGTAAAAAGTAAATAGGGTAATTAAGTGTAAAAATGATATCATAATTACCCTAACACAAGTCCTAATTCTATTGGATATGTATAATGAGACCCAAAAAATCCTTAGTAATAAAATATGATCCTCTTTGGTCAACTTGGATTATATTAGGACATTTATTATTATTTTATTTAAAGAAGAGTTAAAAGAGTTAACTTCAATGTTTAATAACTAAACCATTTTTAATATAGGGTTACACACAATATAAATTATAATATAAATATTCATTAGAAATATTAAATTACTTCTTACATAATTTTATTTTATTTATAATTTTTAGACAATAAATAATTTAATTTATTTATGACACAGTGATGATGCAGTAATTACCTTATTAATGAAATATTAAAATAATTTATATTATAAATATCCAAATAAATGTAAATTTAGACATCTGACAAATTCCAATAATTTTTTAGTTTCATATGACATGTAATTTTTGGTTAAATAAATTTTATTCTATGTGATAAATTTTTATGGATTTCAAAAAAATTAAATTTTAAATAGTGTCAAATTCGACATAATTGATTTTTTAAAATAAATAGTATATTACTAATTGATATAATATTCCAAAAATATAAGGTTTGGCCAAAATAATTATATAAGGTTATATATATTAATAATTAACCAAATGGGGTTCTCTTGACTTATTATGGTAAGATTATTAACCTTGTAATATAAAAATACAAAGAGACATGGTAAATGTCAAACTATTTAACTAAGAGTTAAATATAAAAGATAAGGTTAATAGGATGACCTAAACAAGTATAAAACATATTTTTTAGAGGTTTTATACCCATCCCCACAATAGCCTATAAATAATTCTTTTTTTGAGCCATTAAAACCCAAAAATTATTTTATTATAAAGTAATATTTCAAGCTTTTCCTAATGTTACCCTCACTTCTCTTATAAAAGGGAACTTCCCCTTCTCTTAATGTCACACCTCCAAATACTTTTTTCTCAGCCAAAACCTTCCCATATATCCTATCAACTTCCCTCACATCAACCTATATTCCTTACTTTTGTCTTAAAGCTGCCCTAAGGATCACTTTTGATCAAATAAAAAAAAAGAACCTGAAGAAGAGGTAAATATTTCATCACCTCTTTCAAGTTATTTTCTGTTTCCACTTCCTTTTTATTTGATATCTCCATTATAGAATAATTAATCTAGTATATTTTATATATTGTTATGTTTTTATAAAAAATTTACAACCATATTTATTATTATATCCATCATATGAATGACAAAGTCACCATACATGCGTACATTAGGCTTACCGTCTCCAGGTCATGGTGTAGTTTCTTATTCAAACACATCATTAGTTGGATGAGTATAATAATGAGTATAACTGATATAAATAATTAATAAAAAAATTTAGTGATTATATATATATTTTATACAATCCAATTACATACGATTTTACAATCAATATAACGATATTGTCGCTTGTGCGTATGTTCGAATTACCGTCTCCCCGAACGTGATGAGATTTATTTCACATCGTAATCAACCAATAAAAATTTACATTTTATTATTAAAAAAATATTTATGAACATAATATAATTTTTTAAATGTATAAAGCATATCATATTCATAACAGTCATGGCTTACGTAACCAAGAATATAAATGAAAACGAATCAGTTAACACCAGAAACGATGATACTATAAAAATATTATTAACAATGTGATACTAAAAGATCATATATGATATCATATTTATGTATATGGTTCTTTTATAATTTAATAACTATGATTTAACTATTATACATAAGGTTAACATAACTTTGACCAAGGAAAAGTAAATGGTAAGGGTTAATTTCACAATCTCTTTATTATTTAAGGTTGTTTCTACGTAAGTATCTATTGAGACCACATTATCATCCACATCCTTGTTTTATAAAAATGTATTTCAAAAAAATTCTACTATTTGCTATATTATGGGATAAATTCATTTATAACTTTATTTTAATTTTTATAATGTTATTTGAATGGAATCATTCCATCATTTTCCAAACAAGGTACATTATGACCTTTTCGACAAAATTAAGGTAAGAATGTATTTTTTTAACTTATACGATGAGTGTGGCTATTTTCCACTATTATATCATCAACAATGTTTCCCATATAAGATTAGAAAAATATTTTCAAAATAATTTTTTTTATAATAATATGACTTTTAGATGATTTCAAAATAAAGATGTATTTATTTCAAATAGTTTTCATTTCATCTATGTCAACATCATTTGTTGGATTTTAAACTTCTTTAAAGATGATTTATTATGATACAAATATTCCATATAGTTTTGAAGGTTTTGTGAGATGTTTGACTGTGGATGTGTTATTATTACAACATTCATGGTTTATAGATAAATTATTGACATTTCTTATTCTAGTTTTAATATGAATGTTTATGTTATGTTTAAACCTTTTCATATGAGGAATAAATGTGACTTAATATGTGACAGGTGGGGCCCGTTATAGCTCTTCGATGCATCAATAGATCTCATGAGTCAAACTAGTATCTTACCAAAAGGTCTTGAAAAAATATTATTTGTATTCTTGACTCATGGCCTTGAAAATGTGGTTATGAAGTCTGGAATTATGCATTCCACACTTATAAAATTGCCTATTGATATTGCATGTGATTATTCAACTAGTAGAATATCCATGTGAATATGTAAATGGAATTATTTGTTTTATATTGGCCATATTATGCATATGTTTATGTTTAGAAGGATTCTATTTTATATTTATACATTTCCTTAAATGCTTATAATTATTTATGAATGTTTCTGATATATTGTTATCCTTACTGAGAATCTGATCTCACCTCTTTATATGTTTTATTTTATCTAGGATGGGAAGAAGTATGTTACGACTGACTTGGAGGGATAATCTAAGAGATATGAATGTGGTCAATGGATACAATGTTGTTGTTGTTTTCAATTTTTAATATAATGTGAAACTTATGACTGTATCTTGTACTTCCAAGGCTACAAAACGAATCGGTCCTCTGGGATTTGATTCCTTGTGATCATGCCAAAGTTATGTAACAATGCACTGACTCTGGGTAATTCAGGTCTTGGAATTACAGTTGGTATCAGAAAAAGTTTCGTACAATACTTGGAAGCTAGATTTCGAAAAACTATGATTAGATAAATTACCCTAAGATGGAATTTGAGGATTAGTATATAATAATTTCCTTGAATTTTGGTACAGTAGAGTTTTTTTGATTTTTCATAGAAATGCATCCCTATCGAAATATGAGTAGGTTTAGGTGGCTATGGCACAAATGTACCTAGGGGTAAATCCCAAATTCACCACTTTGAGCTAGACTCGAATGGGAACTGGTGCATGACAATGGGCCTTGCTGGACTCTTTGTTACAACACTCCTCAGGGATATGCTTAGGATAATTCTAATTTTCTTTAAAAACCAATATGAAGGGTTTATGAGTATATACTTTCTCAATGAAATCATTTTCATGATTATGGATTATATCCAAAAAATATTCAATTTATGTTAACTATTTTACAAGTTTGGAATAATGTATTGTGATTCATAAACTAATCTAGTGTATGAAATTGTTTAGAAATTGCACCTAGTGGAAAGAATGGAAACCATATCAATTCATGTAATCCATGAAGGGATTTCCATCATACTCAAGATAATAATAGTGGTGTTGGGTAAGCAACTGGTGTTGATCAGCTTATCACCATACTAGGACTACTCACTCAGGTTTTGAATAAAAACCTTACCCATGTAGACCACCCAGATCCACAACGTGAATGATAAATGTTAGACCGCTTCATGATAAAAAAATCACCAGCATTCAATGGGAGTACAAATTATTTTGAATCTGAGCAGTGGATAAAATCCTTAGAAAAAATATTTCATGCTTTGTGGAGTAGCAAAAGGGGAAAAGTTTTCATGGCAGTTTATCACCTCACAGAAGATGCAGATCAATGGTGGTCATTAATCCAAAACACAATAGAATCTAAAGAAGTACCGAACATGGAACAAAGGGATTTTAAAGAATTTTTCATAGAAAAATAATTTCCTCATAACCATCATGTGGATATGGGAAGACAATTTCTAAGTCTAAGGGAAAAGGAAGATGAGAATGTTGAAAAGTATGAGGCTAACTTTATAAGGTTAGCATGGAAAACAATAGATTATATAAAAAACCCAATATGGGTTAAAACCATTTCTCTATCGAGAATTAGTCTCACAATCCTTCTCATTATATGGATATATTGTCTCATGAGCTATCAAGATAGAAAATTAATTCTCTATGTCTTACGACTTTAAAGAAAATCAAGAGAAAAAGAGATCTTATGAACACTCTGTAAATGGAAATAATGGATGAAGGGAAAATTTGAATATATATCTTTTTGTAAATGTGGGAAGAAACACCCAAGTACTTGTTCGAATAGAATGAGAGTCTGTTAAAATTGTGGTGAAAACCTCCACCAAGATCGCGATTGAAAGGGTAAGAAATAGGCTTTTAATGTTGAATGATACAATTATATAGAAATGAGGAATTATGTAAATGAATGTCCTAAGCACCAAGGGAACATTACTCAGAAATGTACAAGGGAGAAAGGCCAATCTTATGCGATCAATACTACTGAGGTTGAAGCTCCAAAAGGCATGGTGTAAGGTAATTGAATGGTTTTGTCAAGTTTAGCCTATGATTTATTTGATTCTTGATCATTGAATTGTTTCATATCTTCCCAGTTTTACAATAAAATTAGATATTTTCAATTTCACTTAAAAATGGTGTTTTCATTCAAAACACCTAAGGGAAGTATCATTGCAATAATGTTTTGTGAATTAGTTCTTATTAGGGACATAAATGTTCTTTATCTATTGATCTCAACATCATACCCATGATTGAATTTGATATAATCTTGGGTATGGATAGGATTTCGGGACATGATGTGAAAATTTATTTTTAAAAGAAAGAGGTTACAATTTTCCATGATGATAAAGAGTACATTTCTTTAGAGATAAAATGTCACCACCTAATTCTTATATATATCCACCCCCAATATCTATACTAAATTCAATTATTGGGGAGGAATAGAATAAAATAGTTATGGGTGTGGAAAATTATGTTCTAATAGAGGACGTACCTATTGTGCAAGAATATTTTTTTTTGTGTTTCCAAAGGATTTACCTTGACATCCTCCTGAACGAAAAATTGAGTTTTACATTGATTTAATTCCTAATTCAAGGCCCATATCTAAGAACCCTTATAGAATTTTCACTATTGAATTATTGGATCTAAAGAAACAACTAGAATAATTTAGTAATAAGGGATTTATTCCCCCTAGTGTTTCTCCATGGACAGCCCCTATTATTTTTGTTAAGAAAAATGATTGATCTATGACTTTGTGCATTGACTACCAGGAGATCAATGCTATAACAATAAAAAGCAAGTATCCCCTACATCGCATTGATGATTTCTTAGACCAACTTCATAGAGCTCAATATTTTTCAAAGATTTCCCTTTGATCTGGATATCATCAGTTGTTTGTGAAGATGGAAGACAATCTGAAAACAACCATTCGAACTTGGTACGAGCATTATGATTTTATAGTAATTACTTTTGGATTGACTAATTCACCCTATGTTTTCATGTATATAATGAATAGTGTTTTCATGGAATATCATGAAGACTTTGTATTGGTATTTATTGATGATATCTTGGTATACTCCAAAATCTAAGAAAATCATGAAAATAACTTTCACATTATTCTAAGGACTCCTAGAAGAAATGAATAATATGGGAAGTTTAGCAAATAAGAATTCAGGTTTCAAGAGATTTATTTTCATGGTGATATTATATCTAAGGATGGAATCTCTTATGATCCTTCCAAGACCAAGGAAATATGAGAATGGCCAACACCAACAAGTATAAATGAGGTACACATTTTTATTGATTTATAAGGTTATTATCGGTGTTTTGTCCCGAATTTTGCATGATTGGAAAACCCATCAACCAAGCTCACATGTAAATGGGTTAAGTTTGTTTGGAAAAAAGAGTTTGATGAAATTTTTGAAGAACTAAACAGAAGATTAGTCGATGCTCATATATTTACTCTACCATCGGGAAATGATAGGTTTGTTATTTATGGTGATTCTTCAATGAAAGGACTTGGTTATGTCCTTATGAAAAATGATAGAGTTATTTCCTATGCATCATGACAGCTAAAAAATAATTAACCAAACTATCCCACTCATGATCTTGTGTTAGAATCTGTAATCATTTCTTTAAAGATATAAAGACATTGTCTCTATGTTGAAAAATTTGAGATATATACTGATCACAAGAGATTGAAGTATAGTTTCTCACAAAATGAACTCATCGTGAGGCAAAGACGATGGATTTAAGTAGTCAAATATTATTATTTCACTATACACTACCACCCGGGGAAGGAAAATAAGGTGGCAGATGCCCTGAGTAGAAAAGATCATGGAGTTTTGAACAATAAGAGAGTTGAAAGGGATCCTATTTTTTTAGATCTAGTAAAGGTGGATATGGGAATATCCATGGAAGGTGAAACATCAATACTTTATCAAATGGTTTCCAAACCACATTTACTTGAACGGATAAATAATTCTCAAACTAATGAATCAGAGTTTCAAAAGAGGATTAATGTTGTGAATGATGAGAGAATGTGTGACTTCACATATGAAGAATGAATTTTGAAATTTGGGAAAATAATTTGTGTTTCTAACATACCTGATCGAAAAAAGGAATTGTTGGATGATGATCATAGCTGCAATTTCTCTACACACCCTTGTAGCACTAAGATGCATAAATATTTGAATGAACATTTATGGTGAGACAACATGAAGAGGGAGATTACTAATTTTGTGTTATGATTTATGGTTTATCAGGAAGTGAAAGCTAGAAGGAAATATCCTAGAGGAGTCATGAAACATCTTCCCATACCGAAGTGAAAATGTGATAATATTATGATGGACTTTATTATGGGTATAGCAAAGACTCCTAGAAGAAATGATGCAATATGGGTCATTATTAATCGTCTTACCAATGCAGCACATTGTCTTGTTATAAGAGACGATTTACCACTTGATTGTTTGAAAAGACTATATATTAATGATTTTTTAAGACATTATGGTATACCCCAATCGATTTTTTCTGATCATGATCCACATTTTACATTAAGATTCTATAAAAGTATTCAGAAGGATATGGATACTGAACTTTGTTTGAGCACTGCCTACCACCCTCAAACTGATGGACAATTAGAAAGGACTATTCAAACCTTAGAATACAAGTTGAGATCATACTCACCTGAATTTCAAGGTATGTGGGATAAATATTTACCTCTGGTTGAATTTTAATATAACAATATCTTCCATTCATGTATTTAGATGGAACCATATTAAGCGTTATACAGAAATAGATGCCGCACACCGACATGTTAGGTTGATGTTGGGGAAAGAAAACTCGTTGGCCCAAAATTTGTTAAGAAAACAATGTAAATGGTTAAGGTTATCCAAACCCACATCAATCCATCCCAAAGTAGTCAAAAGATCTATGTTGATAACCGAAGGAAGGATTTGTAATTTTAGGTAGGAGATCATGTTTTCTTGAAGGTATATCCATGGAAGGGATTTATATGATTCGTTAAAAAGGGTGAACTAAGTCCATGGTACATCAGAACTTTCGATGTTCATGAACGAATTGGGGCTATAGCTTACCGTTTGACAATGCAGCTAAGTCCTTCCAAAGTTCACAATGTGTTACACCTTTCACTGTTGAGAAAATACATCCCTGACCCAATGCATATAATCATCTATGAGGAAATTGAACTGCACATGATCTGTCTTATTGTGAAGTGCCTGTCAAGATTCTAGATACAAGGGAACAAGTGTTGAGAAACCATATGACTCATCTTGTAAAAGTTCTATGGAGAAAAAATAAGACGGAAGAGGCAATATGGGAACCTGAGGAACTTATGATGAAGAACCACCCGAATCATTTTGTGTGGTAGTATTCTAGAAATTTTGAGGATGAAATTATTTTAAGGAGGGAATAATGTAACACCCCAAGCTTTCATGGTTCATTTCCCTTTGAATAATGCAATAACTTTCATTATAAGCAACTTTGAGATTCTAACACACTACAACCAATCAAACTAGCCATTATGAATAGTAATAACATCTTTTTGAAATTTTATAAATTTTATTTTTCTAAATGGACTTCATTTTTGAATTTGAAATCTTGAAATTATCTTAAGGTGAATTATTGGTGTTAATCTGAAAACATTGAATTTTTGATTAATAGTGAAAACACTACGTTATTGGTTAAAACCAACTTTTTATTTAAATAATTATTTATTTTATTTAAATATATTTTAGGTCAAAATAGATACATAATACATATATAAGTTCAATGTAATTCATTTGAGTCATTTTATAAAAAGTTTAGATATATAAAAATTGTATTAATCTTTTTACCGTCTTCTACCCACCTCGAAGGAGCATTTAAAAATTTGCATAAAACATAATTTTAACTATTCTGTGAGTTGAATTTCAAAAATCACCTAAACACAGTTAATATATGTAAGAAAAATGTGGTTCAGTAGGATGAAAATAGTTTTTGGTTAAAAGTTACTTTTGACTTTTATTATCTCGGTTAGATGTAAATAGAGAAATTAAGGGTAAAAATAATATCATAATTACCCAAACACATGTCCTACTTCTATTGTATAAGTATAATTAGACCAAAAAAACCTTAGGAATAAAATATCATCCTCTTTGGTCCAATAGGATTTGATTAATACATTTATTTATATTTTATTTTAAGAAGAGTAAAAACAGTTAAATTCAAAGTTTAATAACTAAACCATTTTTAATATAAGGGTTACACACAATATAAATTATACTAATAATATTCAGTAGAAATTCAAAACAACTTCCTAAATAATGGTATTTTATTTATAAATTTTCGAAATTAAATAATTTATTTTATTTATGACATAATGATGATGGGGTAATTACCTTATTAATGAAATATTAAAATAATTGATATTATAAATATCTAAATAAATGTAAATTGAGACTTATGATAAATTCCACTAATTTTATAGGTTAATAATTCATGTTAGAGTTGATTTAATAAATTTTATACGAAGTGATAATGTTTTTATGGCTTTCAACAAAATCAAATACGAAATAGTGTTAAAATCGATATAATTGTGTTTTTAAAGAAAATTCTATATTATTAATTGATATAATATTTTTAAAAAACTAAGGACTAGAATAAAGACATATATAAGGATATATATATTATTAATTAACTACATGGGGTTCTCATGACTTGTTAGATAATGTTTATTAACAATTTAATAGAAAAATACAAAGAGACATGGTAAATGTCAAACTATTTAACTAAGAGAAAAATCTAAAAGATAAGGTTAATTTGATGGCCTAAACCTGTCTGAAATGTAGTGGTTGAGAGATTTTATACCCATAACCACCATATCCTCGAAATAATAATTTTAGAGATATTAGAAACCGAAAATTATTTTATTATAAAATAATATTTCAAGCTTTTCCTAAAGTGACCCTCATCTCTCTTATAAAATGCCACATCCCCTTCACATTATTTCAAACTTCAATAGACTTTTGGCTCGGCCAAACCCTTCCCAAATATCCTCCCAATTTCCCTCACTTCAATTTAGAGGCATTACATTGGTTATAAATCCAACCAAAGGAGCCATTTTGATCAAATCAAAATGAAGAACCCGAAGAAGAGGTAAATATTTCATCACCCCTTTCAATTTATTGTCTTCTTACTCTACCCCTTTCTTTTTTGTATCCAATATAAAATAATAACTCCATTATCTTATAAATACTGTGATTTTATTATAAAAGTTTTGCAACCATATTCATTTTTCTATCCATCATAAGAGTGACAAAGTCACCATACGTGCGTATGTACGACTTACTGTCTCCATGTCGTGGTGTAGTTTGTTATTCAAGCACATCATTATTTGGATGGGTATAATAATGAGTATTACTAATGTAAATAATAAATATAACATGTTAATTATTATGTATATATGATATACCATCCAATTAAATATGATTTTACCATCAGTATAATGATATTTTTCCCCGTGTGTACGTACAGATTTCCGTCTCCACGAACATGATGAGATTTATTCCCCATCGTAATCATTCAAGAATAATATTAATTTTATGATAAAACATAAGTTTTATCAACATAATATAATTCTGTATATGAATAAAATACATCCTATTCATAACAAGCATGACATATGTAATAAACCATATAATGTAAAAGGATTCTGTTAACACTCGAAACGATGATATTAATAAAATATTATTAACAAATAAATATTAGAATATCATATACGAAACCATATTTAGGTATATGGTACTTTTATAATTTAATAAATATGATCTAACTATTATACTAGAGTTTAACGTACCCTCGACCAAGGAAAGTACAATGTAAGGGTTAATTTCGTAATCTCTTTATTATCTGATGTTGTTTTTACGTAAGTATATACTGAGACCTCTTTATCATCCACATCCATGTTTCATAAAAATGTATTTGAAAACATTTTTACTATTTACTAGACTATGAGTTAATTTCATTTATACCCTTGTTTAAATTTTTAAAAACTGGTTTGAAAGGAATATATCCGTCATTTTCCAAATAAGGCACTTTATGACCTTTTCGACAAAATTAAGGTAAGAATGTATTTTTTAACTTATACAGTGAGTGTGGCGATTTTCCTCTATTATATCATCGGTTAAGCTTCTTATAATATCTTATAATAATATTTACAAAATAAATGTATTCATTTATAATTATGTTACTTTTAGGTGATTTCAAAATAGAAAGAGGTATTTTTTTCAAATAGTACTCATTTCATATATGTCAACATCCATCGAGGGATATTAAACTTTTTTGAATTTTTATTATTATGATACAAATCATCCATATTTTATTAATGGTTTTTCTATATGTTTGACTATGGATGTGTTATTATTACACCATTCATGGTTTATGGACAAAGTATTGAAATTTTTTATGCTAGTTTTAATACGCATGTCTATGTTATGTTTAATCATTTTCATATGAAGAATGCATCAGACTTAGTAAGTGACGTGTGGAGCCCTCTATAGCTCCTTGAGGAATCAGTGGGTATGATGAGACAAACTAGTGTCTTGGAACAAGTCTTTCACCAAATCATATTCACAGTCTTTCCACAAGGCCTTGACATTGTGGTTATGAAGTCTTGTATTATGTAATCCATCATTATAAAATTGGCTATTGATATTACATTTGATTTTTCGACTAGTAGAATATCCATGTTTATAAGTAAATGTCATTATTTTATTTATATTAACCATATTATATATAATTTTAGGTTTAAAAGGATTATGTTTTAGTTTTATTCATTTCCTTATATGTTTTTTCTTATTTATAAATGTCTCCACTATATTGTTATCCTTACTGAGCATCTGAGATCACCCCATTATTTGTTTTATTTTTCCTATGATGCGAAGAAGTATGTTTTGAATTAACTATTGGTATATTTTAATGGAGATGTATGTGGTCAATGGAGATAATGTTGTTGTTGTTTTTCATTTTTAATGTAATGTAAAACTTATGAATGTATATTGTACTTCCAAAGCTACTAACCTGATATGTCTTCTGGGATTTGATCTATTGTGATCATGCCAATGTTATGTAATAATGAACTGACACTATATAACTGGGGTCAGGGAGTTACAGTTGGTCGAGAAAGTAGTTGGGATTGTGGTGAAAAATGGGGAGGTAGATCCGAGGGTAGGTCCGATGGTCAGGAGTCATCAAGATGGATGAACTGCAGAACAATAGGCCAGTCAGAGTGGGCCAATCCAGCCAGAGCAGGCTAGTATTCGAGTGTACCTTCAAAAATTTGTATCATTCAAACTAGGAAAAAAATGAATAAATCATATACGAACACACATTCCTACCATCAAGGAAAACATTTTGATGATGGTTTTGGAGTTTTATAATTTGGGATTGTGGATCAGGCCCCCAAAACAGTCAAATAATATTAATATATTTTTATTATTCCACCTTTGACCCACCTTAACTTCAACATATGATGTCTTATTGATGCGCTATCAGTGACATCCTGACTAGGAAATTTAGGCGGATTTTTGATGAAAAATATCAAGCACTTAAAACGAAATCAATGTTTGGGCCCAATGAGGCATGGTTTGGGAGATAATAGTGAAATGTCACCTTTTCACAAGGTGTGTCATTTGAAAAAATGAATATCCAATCCCATTTTTTTCCATGAGGATCATAATGGTAAAGTCCATATGATGTATTTTATAATCGATATGTGGCCCGAAGAGGCACTACTTGGGTACAACAAGGTGGAATGTAGTTTCTTCATCAGATTTCTGATTTAAGAAAATGAATAGTCAGTCTTTTGCAGTTTTTTATGAGGATCGCAATGGTGTGATCTATTTGGCTATTTAGTGCCATTCTGGGAGGCATGTTAGCAAGATGATGTTTTTTCATTTGGAATATTGATGAGCATAGTGCACTCATCATTCTTGTTGGCCAATGTTCCACGTGCTCTGGAAGTACATTAGAATGGCTAAGGGTAGTCATATGTAGTCCAATACCCGAGTGTGTCTAGGTACACACCTAGTATACAAGTCAGGGCCACACATCGTGTGGGCCCCACCGGAAATGTGTTCAACACTGATTCTTCTATCTCTTATATGTATTTCATTTGGACTCAAATATTGGCCCACTAGTTGCCAATCATTAGTGTTTTACCATGTATAACATGAGCATGTTGTCATATCATGTCAAATTGAATGTGATTTAAAGGATATATTGTATTTTAGAGTAGACCCTATGTCATTTATCAAGGAGCATTGATAGGTTTTTACTTTTTATTTTTAATAAAATTTACTAAAAGAGAGGGTGGTTTTAAAAACAGTTTCAAGAAAGTAACATAATTTAAAGAGTTATAAATTTAAAAAACCATATGTATTTTGAAAAATACGTGATAAATAAGTGATCATTACTTACATAATACAAAAAATGAAGAGTTCCTCATTCTTAATTGATTATTAGGTTTTAGTGTAATCCTTTGCTTGAGAGTTAACCAAGATCTTAGGTACCCACACGCCTCTTAAAAGGATGCTATTAGAACTAAAAATTGAAATAAAAATAATGTAGTCAAGTTCCATCCCATTATCATGCTTTAGAGTTTACAAAGGAACATTTAAATCTCAAATATTTGGGAAAGAAAAGGATTCTTCTGTTGTCCAATTGAAACAACAGATGGAGCACACATAAAATCAGACACAAATCTGTTATGAAATAAAACATATTTTAGTTAAATGAATAAAAACAAGTTATCATACATATTGAAGTCAAATTAAAACCAAAATATATAGAAAAAAATTATATAATTATGTATTGTAACTCCTTCTTCAAGTGTGTAGCTCTCTCGCAATGATCACCCACCACTTAGCTCGACATCGGGAGGATGAAGAAGCTCGGGTGGAACTCCTTCTTCATTCTGGACCCCTATAAGGATATGGGAATACAGAACATATAAGACAAGGAGGAGACACCTCTAGGGATCCAAAGTTGAAGATCATTGCTCTTGATTCAAACATGAAAATGAGGTTCACTTGGTTTCCTTTTGCAGCCAAAATGGTATGTGGTTTTGAGCACCCAGTTTTTGTGAAACCAATTGATTCTCGGTTTTGGGTTAGTTTATGTAATTGAATCGACTTGAAAAAAAAGAAAACTTTTTTTCATCTATCTTGAATATAACAATTTAAATTATGGTGTCCATGGAATATCTAAAAATGAACATATAGTTAGAATATCGAACCAATCTCCTGACATCGTGAAGATTTTTTCCCCTTGACATAATGGTTAAGATGGGACCCTTAATGGACGAATGGGGATTAGGTTCCTTTAGATGAGTTGTAGACGATCAGGTTTTGGATCAGGCCAGATTATTTTATCCAATTTTGAAACATGAATTTCGTGAAATGTTTGAACTAGTGGACAGATGTCGTTGGGATCCTATACAGTTTGGTTTATTTTCATTCTGGATCACCTCTAGGGACTCAAAATCACCGCCACCTAAAATTCTATTACCAAATCAAGTATGACTGATCTTTTTTATTATGATATACATAAAATAATATAATAAAACTAAAATTGAAATTTTTTATTGTTTTTATAATATTCAATATAAAACTAGTTTGGAACAATGATTTAAGGGTGAATATGAAACAATGAATCACTACACGATCACACCCTCACACATAAACATTTTCACTACTAGGAAAAGTAACATTTCTAAAATGTATGCATGGAGATATTCCAAACATCATTAATATTTAACATTGACTGAAAATTTATTCCAGTATTGAAATGTGTTCAAAGAAAAAATCACACCAAACAGTTATTCTCAATGGTCCTTGAAAAAGATGTCACAAAAATTTTATCAAAATGAAATTCCAAGAGATTCATGATACCCATCAAAAGAAATATAAAATATAATTATGTCACTAATTTTCCACATGGGTGTGTAAAAAGCATTTAATTCAATTATTTACACTTTTTATTGGGAAATTATAAGTTATTTTATAAATTGTCTACTTACATGATCCTTTAAACCAAACCTTCCCTACATCCATTGCAATCAAATATCAAGACCCACTCACATAAGAGTTACAATAAGTCAATCAATAATCTTCTGACCTAGATATCCCCATATGTGGTACATTTCCTCACTCCCCTCATTTATTGTTTTTTTCAAAATTTTTACTTGGAACCTATCTCACACTCTTCTCTCAACCCTTTTTTGGTCTCCTCACGACACTAATTGTAATAGATATAACACGAAAAAATGTTGGGGAAGGGAGGCTTTTGACCCACCAATATAAAACCCTTTTTAGGGCATACAAGAGTCAGATAATAGGTACACACATATGTCAATTTAGTGAAGTAATGAAATAGATCAGATAAGGAACGAACATATGGTAATATGAATTTGTAAAGTATGGAAAAATCAACCTCACTTATATTTACCTTATATTAAGTAGATATTTTCACACTTTATGGTTGGGTACAATGTTTTTTGGAGAAATTAAGTGACATAATTTTCCCTTAAACTATTCAACCAAAGTGTACCATTCTTCTCAATATTTTTCAAATGATACAAGCCTTAATATCATCAACAAACGAAAAAATTTCCAGAGAATATCACACCAAAATATTGAATTCTTACTAAAATTCACATTTTATCAGAATTTTTTTGAATGTTAAAAAATATGTAATGATTAAATTCCTAATTCATGTTCAATAAGTCCCATGATTAAGAATGAATAAATTTTCATGATAATGTAGGCATCATAAATCAACAATCTAATATAAATGATAGTGGGGTAGGGCAGGTGAGAATCCAATCCAGCAAAACAAAAAATTAAATAGAAGAAAGATGATAAAAAGTCATAACTAACCCATGAATATACCCTTTCACACACCTAGAGTGTGAAATTTACTCACTGTAATAAAGAAGATTGTGGAATGAAATGATAAAACCTGGTGAGTGTCATTCATATATTGTCTCTTGAACATGGACTTCCTCCATTGGGTCTGGAATAGATTCAGGGATTTTCTTCAACCGTTGCCCATTGACTGTTAAGGTTTTCTTGGTATCTTCATTTTCAACATGGATAACACCAAATGGAGATACATTAGTATGAGTTTATGGTACAAAATACCAGTAACAAAGCTTATATGGATGAAACTTCATCCTTGAATTATAAAAAAGGACCTTTTTTCCAATGTGGAATTTACGATGAAGGATGAGACGATCGTGGGTAGCCTTGGTTTTCTCTTTATAAATCATGGAGTTTTTATATCCATTTATTATCATTTCTTCCAGCTCCTAAACCTATAACATACTTTGAGTACCTACACCAGAAAGATAAGAATTGCATTGTTTGATGTCCCAGTAGGCCTAGTGATCAATCTAAAGAGGGTGGGGAAAACTATTTCCAAACACAAGCCAATAGAGTAAAAGTACAATGAGAGTTTTAAAGAGCGTACGACAATCCCATAATGAATCATCAATTCTAATACTCCATTATTTTATGTTGGTTTAGACCATTTTCTTAGGAATTTATTTTACTTATAAACTATACACCTAAACATGACCATTGGTTTGTGGGTGATAGGCAGTATACACTTGATACTCGACCCCATACTAGCACATAATAGATTTCATTTTTAGTTTCTAGAAAAGTGAAACCTTGACACTAATGATAATGATATGTAATCCAAACCACCAAAAAAATGGGTTCTAAAAAATTCCACAACAGTCTTGGAATCATCATTTAGTCTGGCACATGCTTCTACCCATTTTGAAACATAATATTCTAATAGAAGAATGTAAGGGTTACCAAATGAATTGAGGAATGGTCCAACAAAGTTAGTTCCACAAATATAAAAAATGTCATGGAAGATAAATGGATATTTTATAATTTCACATCTTTTAAATAAATTCCCCCATTTTTTAGACAGAGGAAAAGATTCAAAAAAATCATGGGCATCACAAAAAGGTGTCATCCAAAAGATTCAAGAATCAAGGACCTTGCAAGCAGTCCATTGGGGACCAAAGTGTCCCACACTAGCCAGAGTGTGTTAGAACCTATGTAAAGACTAAAACTCGTTATCGGGAACAAAAATCCTGAGGAGTTGATCAATACATGTGTGCCCAAGGTTGGGGTCATCCCATATGTACTAATGGGACACATGTTTTAGATGAATATATTTAGTTTGGTTGAAATCAGTAGGAATGAAAGATGCTACCTAAAAATTGACAATTTCAGCTTACTAAGGAATAGAATCTTGCACTCAGTACAATTGGTTATCAGCAAACATGTCATTTATGGGAATATAGGGTGATTAGTCAATATCTTAGGATTAGTGGATTCTACTGATATGGTCAACCAGAATATTCTTTTCTCCTTTTTTATCCATGATTTCTAAATTGAATTCCTAAAGGAGAAGCAACCATTGAATGAGACATGGTTTAACATATGGTATCTTAATGAGACACTAGAGGACTGTCTGGTCTGAGAAGAGAATGAATTTTACCCCAAAAGGTAAGACCAAAATTTTTCCAAGAAAAAATAATTGAAAGGAATTAATTTTTTTATTGTGGTGTAGTTTTCGTGGCCCTTGTCCAAATTACGTGAGGCATAAGAAATGACATGTTGAGCTCAATCGACCATTTTTGATAAGATTTACACAAATGCATTGTAAGAGGCATCACACATGATCTCAAATGGTAAATACCACTGAGGTGGTTGGATTACTATGGGTGATGTGGGAATCCATTTTAATTTTTTAAAAGATTCCTCAAATTCATTATTAAAAAAAATCCTGTTATTTTTTGAGAAATTGAGAGAGGGGGAGTACAGTTTTACTAAATTCACGAATGAATCGACGGTATAATATAGCATGATATAGGAAAGACCACACATCCCATATATTTTTGGGGAATGGTAAGGAAGAAATGTCATCCTTTTTGGATTTCTCTATTAGGATACCATCCCAAGAAATTAAATGGCCCAAATCTATACCTTGGCGCACCAGGAAATTGAATTTCAAAAAATTTAATACAAGATTTTTTCCAATACATAGATGTAGGAATAAACCAAGAATACTGAAAAATTTATCAAAATAGGATCCATAAACATTAAAATAATCCATGAATACTTCCATGAAATTCAATATGTAATCTGAAAAATTATTAATCATGCATTGCTGGAAAGTACTCGGAGAATTGAACACAACAAAAGACATCCTCTTATATGAAAATGTGACAAAGGGGAATGTAAAGGTTTCCATTTCATGATCCTCCTTTGAAATATGAATATGAAATTATCTAGAATACCCATCAATAAAAAAGTAACAATAGTTACCTACCATCCTCACTGGAATTTGGTTAATTAATGGCAATGGGAAATGGTCATTCCTAGTGTGTTGGTTTTATTGGTGACAGTCTATACCGACAGATCAACTATTCCCGATATGTCTATTCAGAGGTAAAATGCATTAACCATTTATTAAATATAAATAAAAATACTTGTAAACAACGAATAGGGAACTTGAGGACACATGTACCATATCCAAACTATAGGTCCAATTGAAAGGAGTAAAATATAGTTCATAATAATCATCACCCTAACCATACCCATAAAAAGGTTATTCCTCCACATTAGATGATTCTCGCTTTGAAGTCATATTATATTGCTTCTAGAATTTGAAATACTTCATTCTGAGCTTTAATTACTCCAAAGAGATCTTCTATTTATATAATTTTCTATAAACATGGCCCTTATTAAGATCATGGGAAACCCTTATCCCTCTTGGAAAAGGACCTAGTGGAAACCAGTTTTAGCTGATAGGAATAATCATTCTTTGTTCTTAGCTTTGGTGGAGAAGTCATAGACCATTCACTCGCATACATCATATTCCTTATACCTTTGATGATGTCACTATAAGATGTTTTGACATTGGCATCATTTTCTTTATCACTTCCATAGATATATCCACATTTACTGGTTGTTCTCACAAATACCGTATTTTTGCAACCATCATCTTTCCTCCCTAAAGCACTGTCTAAAGAAGCCAGAGCCCCTCCACCCATCATTTGAGGTTGAATGTTTTGGTCAATTTGGGTGATACATTGAGAGTTTCTAATACCAAAAGAAGAATCCTTCTATATTGAATCTTCCACACATCCTTTTATATTAGTGAAAGAAGCCTGAGAAATGACATTGTCGATCACTTAGTGACCTTCCAATAGAATTTGTATCTCCTCATGCTCCAGACTTACAAACCGATTACAAGTCATAACTCCACCAGATCTATGAGAACCCATGTTCATAGTCTCATCTTCACAACATGAATTGGAAAAAGGATATATATATATATATAAAGGAACCAAATATATATGGCACACAATAACAATACCCTCCACCACAGACTGGGTCCAAGCTCTAGGGGCACCCTTCAGTCTGTCAAAAACCAATATCATTGTTGGATTCATAGGCGCCTACACCGCCTTCATACCACATGAAAGACGCAATGCAATAGTGAGAAGAGACTTCCTCATATCCTTCTCCCTATTTCTATCATGTTTCTCTCCACCCATTGCAAATGAATTGCGTGATGATTCCAAATAGGGTATTTGTCTAGATGATACTTTAAAATTGGTACCCATAGTGGATTCCAAAGGGGTACTCGTACCCCCATTCATGCTTTCACATTCATACAGAACTACCCAAAGGCCATAATGCACTAATTTATGAGCTAACATCTTGGCATCATGACCATCAAAACCATCACCAATATGCCTTTCCACAACCAGCGATGTGACACTCTTCACTCCGCTATGGAAAACGACCTCAAGATTTCCAAACCGGCAACAGTTAACACAGAATTTCATCCACAATTAGAAGACTACCTCTTGCATCTAGTGGAACATATTTCATGATTAATCCAAACAAAATGCACCAGAGGGCTTGAAATGATGACCTGGACATTGATCTGTGAAACAATCGGGTGTGACATAGTCTCATTTTGGTGATCAGAGCATAGATATCGCCCAATCAGATTGCTAGTGGTGCACGAAATTGAAGGATTTTGAAAAGAAAGAGGAAGGCTATGGAGACATAACCATGTTGAGGTTTAAGAAGGGTCACTCCAAATATGGAAGTCGAAACTCATTTGAATTATGTAAAAGGAAGGACCATTGCACCTTTGAGAATCCCTGGACCAAGAGGTAATAATATCTTCCTCCGATCAAAAATGAACCATGATGTGTCTCCAGTCATGCAACCCGACACCCACACACTCATGAAGCTCCCAGGATTCAAAGACGAATGAGGAAAATTCTTCCATCAAAGGTCAATGAGGACAAAAAGAAGCCACCAAGGGTTACTTTCAATGATCCATATCACTATTGAGTTTGTCCAGGAGCAGAGATAATCGGGGTGCCTCCCGGAAGTGATTTGAAGCAATCAAGGAAATAAACATGCAAGACATTTTTTTGAGAACACCAAAACAATAAATGAATGATTCATTTCATAGAATTTTAATGAATTATAAAAAATCAGAAAATGGATCAGGGAAAATAAAAGATTTTTTATGGGAAGGGAGTATATCAATTGAAATAACAGAGAGAGAGGAATGTTCTTTTGAAGGGTAATTTGTATCATCAAGGATGTTGAATTGGAGATTTTCACCACCAAAATCCATAGATAACATGCCATTTTGGATATTAATTATGTTTGTTAGGTTCTCATGTTGGGTACCCCCAATATAATCAGGGAATTTCCATTCATAATATCATTTTCCATTTTAATCAGATAAACATTTGTAGGAAAAAATTAAAATTGTTAGCCTCAAAATCACATCCTCTAACACACCTGAGGGGTGTGTAGTACTCCAGTTTTCAAGTTGAAAAAAATTACAGTGGCCTTCAGTTACCCAACATGAAATGTATATTAAATGGAGTGAGACATCAAATTTATAGAAGCACCTAATTCAAGGATAATATTATAAAATGAATACTCCACTATTATGCATGGATTCGAGAATTTCCCAGAATCTTTGCACTATGTGGCTAGTGATGGATATATATATGATGATATATTCCTCCCCAAAATCACATTTTCATCTCTGTGAAATCACATTCAGTGTGTATAAATCTCATTTAGAATCACTTTGTATCCTGTAATTTTCATCACATCATCAATCAAGGGGATTTTGAACTTCACTTTTTTGAAAATTTCTAAAATTTATATATCATATTATGTTTTTTTGATTTATTGGTTGGGTGGTCCATTGGTCAAATGAAATAAGAATGGCTTGGTTAGTGGACTCATCAATAGAAACACTCTTTCCTTTGAAGGGATTATCTCAGGACAATTGGAGAATTTCCAATGGTTGAGATGATGGTTTCTTTAAGAGGGGATGACTCCATTAGAGGGGTCATTTTTATTTTATGTTTTCTTCTAATTCTAAGGGTGATGCAACTAACATTTCACTTATCCCTTGGGTTAAATACTGGTTTAAAAGGTAATTTATACAACCCATGGATATGTATTTCCCCCATAGAGTTGGTATGTTGACATAATTTGGTTTTTGGGTCCTTTATGGAAGATTGGGTGGTATGATGGAATTGGAGATTGTTGGAAGCTATTTGTTTCACCATGTCTTCTTGTCTTGGATCAGGTTTATATGTATTTTTAGAAAAAACTTTATTGTGGTTGAGGATTTCTGGGTGGTGGTGGATGAATACTCTACCCCAGTTAGTTCCATTGTTGGAGATTTTGGTTTGAATACCACTTAGCCTATATGTTTGGGTTTCTTTCCACCTTGGGATGGATGGATAGTACGATTCTTGCATAAAGGGTTGGTTATAGGGGAGGCCTGACAATATTTCCTGACAACTCTTAGATGTTTATCTCAATTGGGGACATTAGTATGAGTAGTGGGTGTCAGATGAACACATACCACAATGGATGGGAGGAGGAGATAAGGATTTACCTTGGGAAAGTGCATGTAGTTGATGAATGGTAATTACCGCATCGAACATTGTGTCTACCTAGTTCTCAATTTGGTACTTTCCCCCTCATTGACACACTGAATGGATACACTAGATCAGGTAAAAAAAATTTGAGTCTTTTGTTCCTAGTTCCCAATCATAGTTCTTATAAATTTATTGATCTTATCCATGAGTGAACCACCTACAACAATATCATTCATATTTTGATCAATAGGGATTACGAATTCATAAAAACATTGAATTAAATGTTGATTACTTATTTGGTGTTGAAGGAAACATGAACAAAACCATTTAAAGAATTCCCAATATTCATGTAATGCTTCCCCTTGTGATTTTATTATATGACATATTTCTTTCATTATAGTTGTAGTTTTAGAGGCTGGGAAATATTTTTTTCGAAAAAGACATTCCATGTCTGCCCAGCCTCTAATTGGTATGTTTAAATAGTAAATCAAATCTTCTGCAGTATCTTCTAATGAAAAAGGAAATTCCTGAAGCTATTTTTTCTTCATCCTCATTTATAGGATTTAATTTAGACCAAATAGTATGAAATTATTTTAATTTATTTTGTGGATATTATATATAGATTCCATTAAATATTATTAATAAGTGAATTATACTGGATTCTAGTTCAAAAATAGGTACCTCGCCTTGTATTTGAATATTGGTGGGTTGGATTTCAACATCAGGTGCAGTTAGTTATTTTAATGTATGGTTATTATCATCCATGTTATGTAAATTTATTTCAGTTTTAATAAGAGTTCAAGTGGAAGATGTAGAAGGATCCAGAAGAGTGTATATGTATTGTGTATCCTCTTTCAAAGGGTTCTCTTGTGTGTCTCGGTGTCGCTAACATAGGATCCTCTCTATTTTGGGTTCGAAAGGTGGTAAGTCCCCTAAGTGGAATATTTCATGCACCAAACCTATAAAATATATAAATCAGAACACAAAATTTTTGGTAAAGGTATAAGTTAAAATAAATAAATATTCAAAAAAAATTCAAAATTATTATAAAAAACACGCACTACAAACTAAAGCACTCCCTAAAAATAGTGCCAAAATTTGAACACACTTTCATGAAATGTAAAATTAAAAATGATTTAAATAATTATTTTTAGTCTATAGAAGACCCTAGGTCATCTCTCAATGAGCTTTGATAGGTTTTGACAATGTATTTTTATTAAAAATTACTAAAAACTGGGGTAGTTTTGAAATAAGTATCCAAAATGTAACTTAATATAAAGAGTTATGAAGTTGAAAGACCATGTGGATTTTGAAAGATATAAGATAAATAAGTGATCATTTCTATATTACTACAACACTTGAATTTTTCCTCATTCTTAATTGATTATTATGTTTTAGTGTAATCCTTTTGTTGAAGGTTAACAAATATATTGGCTACCCACAAGCCTCTTAAAAAATGGGATTGGAACTAAACCTTGAAATAACAATGGATTAGTCAATTTAAAGCCCCTTATCATGGTTTAAGATTTGTAAAGTAAAACATAAATATCAATTTTTTTTGAAAGAAATGGATTCTTATGTTTTCCAATCAGAACAACACAAGACACACACATAAAATTACACACCAATCAGTTATGAAATAAAATTTGTTTCAATTAAATGCATCAAAACTAGTTAAGAAACATATTAAAGAACAATTAAAACAACAATATACACCAAAACAATAGATAATTATGTTCCATTACTACATCTTCATGTGTGTATCTCCCTCACAATGATCACCCACCACTTAACTCGACATTGGGTGGAGGAGGAAGCTTAGGTGTAACACCTTCTTCATTCATGACACCACATTTGAAGATAGGGGCATCCAAAACTTCTAGTATGAGAAGGAGACTCATCTAGGACTCCAAAGTAGAAGATATTTTCATCTGATTTGAACATACAAGTGAGGTACACTAGGAAACCTTTTATAGATGAAATAGTATGTGGTTTTGAGCACCCAATTTTGGTCAAACCTCTTGAGTCTCAGGTTTGGGTTGGTATATGGAATTAAATCGACTTGAGGAAAATGAAAACATTTTTTCATTTTCTTGACTATCAAAATGTAAAATATAGAGGCCATTCAATATCTAAAAATGTAGATATAGTTATAATACTGAACCAAACTTCTAACTTCATGTAGATTCTATCCCCAAGACATAATGGTTTGGATGGGCCCCTTAATGGACAAATGGGGCGTGGGTTCCTAGAGATGAGTTGTATCAGATGAACTTTTTGATCGGGTCTCAAAATTTCAGACCATTCAAAGATAAGGATGTCACAAAATGTTTAAAACAATCGATAAATGTGGTTGGGATCCCATGCAGTTTGGCCCATTTTCCATCTCGATCATCTCTAGAGCCTCCAAATCACCTCCACCCACAATGAAATTACCAAAAAAAAGTAAAATTCTACTTTTTAACAGTGATAAACACAAAATAGTTGAATCAAACTTCAAGGTTAATTTTTTATTATTTTTATAATTTCAATATAAATATATTTTAGCACGGTGGTGTAAGGGTGAAAATGAAATAGTGAATCGCTACATGATCAGAACATGATGGTGCCCTATGTTGTGGATTTCAAGAAGATGTGTGATGTTTCGAGTGAGATTCCTATCTGAGGCAAGTTCGGAAATAGAAATGATATAGAACATGCACATTAGAGTATCCTGAGATTACCCTCCAGATGGGCTGGGATGTGGAATTCCTTGATAACAGTAACTAGCTTACAATCTAAAAGGGATGGGAAGTGACATTACCTAAGGATCTTTCCAAGTTACCATTCATCTTGGTTTGGAAGGGTAGGTCCTAGATGATTTTTGAGAGGAAACATATAGCAGGGATAGCCAGTGTAGTTTCGAGATTACCCTCCAGCTGGGATAAGTAGTGGCCTTCCCCGATGGCAGTTCATGGCTTACCCTCCAACGGATTACCCATCAGTCGGGCTAGGCAGTGAGTCCCCATTGACATCCGGGTTATGATCCCCCCTTTGAAACTTGTTCATAAGACCTCCAATTCAAGTTTGAACCATCTGGAGAGCAAGATCAGTGATGATATGTTGTTTGATGTACCGTTGGACTCCGGAGAAAGGGAAACACTTACCCATTGAGGCATGACCTTATGATGTGACCTAAAACTATATAATTGAGATTTATCTTCCAAAAGTGGATAGTATCAAGGAGTGGTGATTGATTATCTTGGTCTTTCATTATGAGGTAAGGCGTTACGGATAGTGGGCATCATTGGTGGTTACATCAAGAACTTTTGGTGACTATTTTCCTGGGCTAAGCTGTGAGATGGAGATCCCCTTACTCTCTCTCATTTGGGATTCTTTGACCGAGTATATATATATATATACACACAACTTATTTTAGTACCCACTCCATGGGTTTTCATTACACTCCTTATAGGAGAGGATAAGATACCGGAGGTATGCCACATGCTTTTTGTGTCTATCTTCTCAAGGTTGGATGAGTCTACTCCCATACTATAGGCAATGAAAATTCAACGAGATGTTCATATTCCCACTATTTGTCCTCCTAGTGTTTGGGAGAACCTACATTAATTATATTATTGTGTTGAGTTTGTTCTTATTTAATTTAACTTTTTTATATCTAATGTTTTCCTCTTTAGTGTATCTTATACTCCTCCCCCATAGCCTTTTCGAGGTGTCCAACTATGTATTTTTATACTCCCCCCTACGTGGGATTTTCTTGCACGTATTGTGCATTACTTAGATGACGAAAAAGTTTATCATGAATTGAGAGGAGCTTTGGGATATGTGTTCACAAAGTGCGTATAGAGGCCATAACATGGGATCTTGGAGAATGGCTTTTTTAGCTATTTTACTTTTTTAGTTACTACCATGCTTTGACACTTTTCTAGTTGGCTGATTATTTTTCTCCTTTTTTACATTTATTTTACTTATATGTACTTTTACTAATTATATGTCATTGAATGTTTGTAGTTTGTATACATAATGTTTGTATCTTTTTTCCATTCCCTCTGCAAATTTTCATTGAGTAGGTTACATTTGTTTTTACAAGTACTTAGGAACATGCCACTCTAAGTTTTTGGTTCCGTCGGCACTTGTTTCCACCCACTGGCCAATGGGGACAGACTTGGGAAACTTGTGGCTCTATCCTCGATAGGGTTCGGGTGATGAAATTAATCATATGTGATCACATGATATTGTCCTCGATTGTACATACTCAATATAGGGATATAAAACACATCATGAACATTATAGATGCATAGTTGCATTGATAAATGGTAAAACACAACTCTAACTATTTAATTTTTTTTAGAATATCTGATTTACTTAAAACATTGGTTCCCTTTTATGTACATAACAAATTATAACCTTCTATGAATATAAATTCAAGAAAATATTATTCCCTACATTAAATTCAAAAATTTTCCATCATTTATTTGTATAGGCCTTTTCCTTATATGAGAATCCTTAATATGCCTACGAATATTTATCACAATCATCATTGACTTTCTAACATGTTTTGTCCCTAAAAATTTCCATTCACTAACGTCATCCCAATAATTTAATGTATAATATAGTTTCTTATACAATTCCTTATACAAACAATTCTATTTTAATGCTTGGATAAGATATATTATTATTTAAAAATTATACCGATGGTAAATATTTATTATATGTTCCTTGAATGTCAAGGGAAAATGTCTTAAACATGGATTATAAGGCCAGAATAATCCATTTTCTAAGTGTATCTATTTTAGGATGACAAGAAGTTATCAAACATAGCTCAATGATTAGATCATTTTGATTAATTTTATTAAATTTTGATATAATACTTGTGTATTAATCAGATAAATTCAAAATAGGTACACCATGAAGCCACAAAAATTTATTAATATAGATATACATGAGGTGTTTAAGAGTTATATATTCAGTTATAGTGAGTAAATTTTCAGACATGGCTAGGTGGAAAATAATTAACCATATAGAATCTTTATTTCTTGGAGTATTTGGAAACCAAGTGACAAATTATAAATTAATATCATCCCATTTCCACCCCAGAATTGGAAAAGTTTACATGAATCCTTTAGTATATTTTCCCTCACCCTATTCCTTTTAACGTATGAAGCATCTTGATACACAGTCATAAATTTTCCACTTCATATTGTCCCACTAAAAAAATTCTAGAAATATCAAATCATTTTTATGTTATAAGTGTGTATAATAAAACATGAACTTGAGTTTAATTTAAGGAATATATTTTTATGTCAATAATGGATGGAACTCAAAAATTAATTACAAATTTTTATATACCATCTTTATAGTTTATGTACACCAACTTCCGAACATTCACAGCTTTGATTTTTTGTTTCTGAAAATTCATGTCATCATGATGGGAACATATTTTTCTCTCTAAAAAATGTGGCTTAATAATAATTTGGAATAGAAGTAATGTTTCCCCTAAATTATGGATTCTAATATCAAAAAATATCTAATCCAGGAATATAGGATCTTTTTCAATCATCAATTTAGTAAAAAAATCCCTGATTTTCCTATAGAATACATCATCCAATTTATTTTTCTTATCATGATGGCAGTATTCTGAGAAATCAAAATCCATGGGAAGTTATAGCCATTTCCTCTACCTTAAGATAAGTTCATTTTTTGTAAAGAAGTATTTAAATCATTTATTATCCATATATATTACTTATTTTCACTATAAAGGTAATTCATATATATCGTCGATGAAAATATTATGACTGTAAACTCAAGATATTGGGTTCGATAATTTTGATCATGTGTCCTTAAATTATTTTATATATATGAAACAAATCTATAATCATAAATAACGACACATTCAAGTCTGTTTTTATGTGACAATATATATAAAAAATCTATCACTTCCCAATCATAAGTCAATATCATTGTACTAAACAATATTATATATAACTCTTTGATATTTTCATTATATTATCATGACCAAAAGAACATAACCCCTTTATATGTCAATTTGGTTAGCGAGATATACAATAAAGATAATTTTTGAACAATTCATCAATAGTAACAATGTAATCTTGGAAAACTATGTACCATATTATTCATTAGAATTGGACATTCCACGAATAAATTTTTCATTGAACGATCGACTTAAATTCCATTATTATAAATAATATTGAATTGAAAAGAAAATTCTTGATGCCATCATTAACATTTTATATATTCAAAAGATAACTCATTTTACCTAATGGTCTTAGAAATTATTTGTAAATTACTCCTATGATAATTATTGGTTTAATAATATATTATGATATCATCAATAAATACCTAAAATAAATTATTAAGATAATATTTGAATACATAGTTCATTTGATTAATAAAAATAGAGGGTTAATTAGGCCATACAAATAGAATTACATTAAATTTAAAATTTATATACCTGATATGAAATTCCATCTTTAGAATATCTACTTTATTTACTTGTAGTTGATGGTCCAAAATATTAAGTTGAATCTATGAAAAATATTGGTGTCCTTGTAACTGATTTAACAATCCATCAATGCAGGGAAATAGATACTTGTTATTTACATCAATGTCATTGATTTTGAAGTAATCTTTACAGAACCCTATTGAAACATCTTTCTTTCTAATAAAAAGAATTGGGGATCCCCATAGTAAAACTCTATCATGTATAAATCATTTATCACAGAATATTCTTTGTTGAGTAATTAGTTTCACTTCTTCCACTCTTCCCATCTTTTTGGGTGTCTTACCTATAGGTTTTCCATCATTTATGATATTAATAAAAAATAAAACATCATGGTCAATTGGATGTCAATGTAGTTCTTCTAAAATTATAGAACTATATTCGTTCAAAATAGGAACATTATATATTATTAGGATACTTTTTCCAACCATTTGTTTTACATGACCATCCACATAAATATTTCATTAATAAGAGTTGTTGGAGGAGGATAAAGAATAAAATAAATCAATTTATAAATTTTTTATAATAAAATTAATATCCACCACATCCTTAAAAACTTCATACATTGCTATACTTATCATATATGCTTGGCCTTCTCCCCTAATCCCCTTCTTTGGAAGGTTCTATTGAGGATTTGGACATTGTTTTGAACAATTACATATATATTAATAGTTGTAAAATAAGATAATAATTGTACCATTCCATCCCTAGAATCCATGATCTCTATGAACCTTTTTTACCCACCGATGAAATAAACTCATGTTCCATTTAAGAATGTAACCAGGTGTTTCTTTTTTCAATTATTTAACGTTGGAAATAATAATAATTTTTTATTTTCATTTTTTTTTTCACGGTGCTCATCCATACACTTGTTTTCTTTATTTCTCTCAAAGACATAATACAGAGATAATTATTTATATATCGTGATGGAACTAGATACTCTATCAACTTATGATGAAAATGCTTGAAAAACCAGTGTGCTTAAGAGACCCATGTTAATCCCATCAAAAAAACAATCATACATACATTTTGGATAATTTATATAGTCTACAATATTCCTAGATGATCATGTAAAGTTAGAGTCATACTCCCTAACCATGTTTTCTTATTTTTTCCTTAAATTTAGGAACATCCTATCTTTTTTATCTCTCTATTGTAGAAGGAATTATTTTTCAAATTATATAAATTAAAAGTTCTCCATTCCATTAATTTTATTTCATCAACATCTCCATTGTTTTAGATCAATGAACACCATTGATTAGTATCTCTTATTAAAAAATTCCCTACTAGAATAAAATTTCAATATCATTACTTCATAATGATTTAAGTATCAGTATTATGGAAATAATCCATTTTTCAACTTCTTCTCATGACCCGTCCTCGGGGCTCGTGCTGTGACTACCCCAAGCCCGCCTTCCATAGGGCAGGGGCTGGCGACTAGCACCAAATGCATAAATCCTGATAACTGGGAAGGCATTGCCTTTATAAAAGAAAACAAGCACCACAGAGTATGAAAGCGGAAAAATTAAACACTAAGTACAAAAGAAGTGATGAAAAGTAAATGGGCCAGAATACAAACCCAAAAGAAAGTACAACTACAACAGAACAAGTACAACAGAAAAGATAACAACTGGAAGGATGGAAGTGGCTCCTGGGTCGTCCTCCTCGGATACTACCTTAAGGGTAGGTAAATATGGCGCAGCCCCTGGTCGTCCACCACGGATCCTACCTGAAGGGTAGATACAGATAGCCTCCTACATGCTCTCGCCCGTCAACCTCCTCTTTGTGTCGTCTCGTCGTGTAGTCCACCTCTGGGTACTGAATCGTCGTGTAGTCCACCTCCGGGTACCGCCCAGTCCTCAAACACTCGACCTCCGTCAGCACTGCCCGTCGTCTGCAACCAACACAATGAGGTGCGGGCATAGCCTGTGCTGGGTTGAGTATAACGATACTCAGTAGGGACCCCGAGACCCTCAAGGTCTCACTAAACCAACAAGGATAACCACAAAGAAGATCTCAATAGATAACCTATACTTAGGTATATGCCCATACATATACCTAAGTTATCAAGTAACCTATCTCAATCATGAGGAAACACAAGGATTGTGAAATCAATGGATAACCACTACCCAGGTATATGCCCATACATATACCTAAGGTAGCAAGTGACCCATCTCAATCAAGAGGGAAACACATGGTCAAAAGTCTCAGCTCAAACCAAGATTTTCATTATCGAAATCGAAACTGCTGAAGAGCTCCGTCTCTGGACTGTACAGTGGTCCTGTCACGACTCTGAGGTACTGCTCACTAACCTAAGACTGCGGAGGTACTCCTCGTTTCGAGTACCGCGGGTCTACGACCAACTACCGGGCTCTCTATCCGCTGAGGGTTTGTCGCCAAATTTCGGGCGCTCTCCCTAATAGCCTACAGAGGTACTCCACCAGTCGAGTACCACGGGTCTGCGGCCAACTACCAGGCGCTCCGTCCGCCGTTGGTCTGCCGCCAAATACCGGGCGCTCCGTCCACTGGGCTAGTCGACTCACTCCAAGTCGAGTCGGTCAAGTAGTTGTCAGGTCTCAGTCATCTACACGGTCTCCGTACTCCACTCGCTCACCTCTAGGAGGGTCCGCTCCACGAGCTACAGGTCGATAATCCAAGTATCTCAAAGTCCCACGAAGAAGTATCTCAAAGGACCGCATCGTCATAGGAGTCTCCACGCAATAGACGGCGTGTCAAACGGACACCCGGTCTGTGAGTTATTATCCTTTTAGTCCTAGGGGTCCGGTTGGTTTCGTAAGCGAACCAACCTGGCCGTATCTCAATTGTACCCAGATCTCTCATAGGGTATACTCAAAGGGACCGTTTCTCAACGTGATCACCAAAACCACTGACGGTTCGTCAAACGGACGCCTGGTCTGAAAGATATCATCTTTTTTTCCATTTCAGGGGCCTGGTTGGATTTCGGGTACATTCCAACCAGGCTATAACCCAACTGCATCCAAAACTCGGGCAGAGGATGCCAAAAGTTCCGTATCGTCAACAAGAACGCAACGTAACAGACGACACGTCAATCGGACGCCCGGTCTCGAAGTTATTGGCTTTTTCGTCCCGGGGGCCCGGTTGGATTTAAGTCAAAACCAACCCGACCATACTCCAACTACGTCCAAATCTCGAGCGGAGTAAGCCAAAAGATCCGTCTCACTTAGAGAAATCCACCAAAGTCGACAGCACGTCAATCGGACGTCCGAAGCTCAAGATATGAGTGTTTCCGCTCCAAGGGCCCGGTTGGTTTCGTGTACATACCAACCTGGCTGAACCCATAGTTTTTCGAAACCTTGAGTGCGATATACCAAAACGACCATCTCGATCCAAGGATCGCATCGCCACTGATGGCGCATCGTTTGGAGGCCCGTAGCTCACGTTACGGCCAAAAGACCAAAAATGGTTCGAAGAAGGGGGGTCTGGGCCCGGGCCGACCCGGCTCGACCCCCTTGGGTAGGTCGAACCGGGTCAACCCAACCCGGTCTGACTCGGCTGGACCCAGTCCGGTTCGGCCAGGGCGCGACCCGGTCCGGTCTGGCCAGGGCGCGGCCCGGCCGGTCGGACCGGCCTGGCACAGCTCGGCCGAGCGGCCGAGCGCCGCAGCCGCGGGGCGCCGCCCCCGCGAGTTGAGGAAGCCGTGGCCCTTGAGGGGCCGCGCTGCACCAGCAGACGTGGCATTTCACCGTGTCAAGTGCGTGCGAGCCGGACCCATGTGGCTGCGGGTCCGTTGGCCGCCTCCGGCCGCCGGCGACCCGCGCCGCCGGTAGCTTCCGCGGGCCACTGGAGTTTCTCCAGTGGTCCGTTTTCCTTCCCGTTTGCGCCGTTGTTCCTCCCGAGATCCTTTCTTCACTGCGGAATCATCAAATCGCCCTTGCGTCACGTTTTGCTGTCGCCCGCCAAATCCGCACAACCACGAAGAACGACGGAGGGTTGTCGGTCCGTGTTCGTTTGGCCCGCACCCTCCACGTTAGACAAAACAACGGGAGAATTATTCAACACATGAATACATAACCGAAAGCAATTTTATTGAATTAAAATTGTCATTATGAACCGGGTTCTTCATTTTGAACGGAAACAAACACGGGAACGTAAAACATCCAAATAAAATACCGACCTCGTCAAGTCGTCGCACGCGGGTTCTTCGCGGATTTGATCGCCGCGGAAGGAGGCAATCGTCGCGTCACGGAAGGCGTCGCGTCATCATGGAAGGCGTCACGTCGTCGCGGAAGGGCGTCGCGTCGTCGCGGAATACGGTGCGCATCGACAAACTCCAAGGTTCAAGAACAACAGATTTAATTTTAATAATTAAATCTGTGCGTTGTTAAAAACCACAATGGAGTTTTAAAAGAAACCCGAAAACTCTTACCTCAAACATAAGATCGAAGATTTCTTTGCGGATGAAGGAACGTCGTAGAAGAACGTCGCGGAGGAGGAAATGTCATCGTCGCGGCACACAGTGTCGCGTCGTCGATTTCCACGGTTTCAGCGTTCTTCATCGGAGGCCGGCATTCATCGCGTTCTTCGCGTTCTTCGCGAAGAAGGGTGAAGGCACAAGAATTCTGTCAAAAGCCTCCCAACGTGTAATCCTCAAGATGTGGCGTTGGTCTTATTTTATTACTACGCCAACGGATTTCAAACAGGTAAAGAAACAAAAAAGAGATAAGTAAAGACCCATTAATTCGTAGAATTAATTCAACGAAATAAACCTCCCAATTAATTGGTGCATTAAGAAATTAATAAAACGTGTCAGTTGACTTTCATAATGACGGGTTTTCGCGGGTGCGTTACTTAGCAGAAAATAAACGGCGGGGATCGTGCGGGCCCCACCCCACAAATATCTTACCAAGAGGGTAGGATAATTTTGGATAGCACCCTATCTCGATCAACTCAGCTTAAGCTGCTTTAAGTGGCTTCATGTGGCTTCCAAGTAGCTTAAGTGAAATAAAATAAAGTTTGTCGTACAATTATTTTATTTCATAACCTTAAGGCCGAAAATTAAAAACCACACCCGACCAAACACAACTCCGGAAGAGGCGTTTCTAAGCAAGTACCGGCACTGCAATTCCATCGGTGCCCTCAGAATTCGATTCCGAGCACCGGTTCAAAAGTTAGAAAAACCCGCTTGTCCGTTCACTAAACGTACCAGAGCCAAACTTCGGAAAATGATTCTGGGCACACCGGGCCTCGGAATCAGGTGCCGTCAGAAACCGCGTTCTTGTAAAATTACAAATAAAATTAAGAAAAAAATTTCCATGGAATTTACGGGTCTTTACATTACTCCCACCACATGGCTTTACATCCCCGTAAAGCTTCACCACAAACATAGGGACAAAAAGGCGGCACTGAGCACGCATCTGAGCATTTCGCTCCCATGTGCTCACCTGGAGGTTCCCGTGCTGCCAAAGAAAGTGAACAAGAGGAATCGACCGTCCTACTAGGATCCGCTCCTGTCGATCCTCGATCTCCCCTGGGATCTCCGCAAAAGTTGACCCATCATCAACGTCCAGCTCCCCATAGTCAACGGTATGCGGAGGGTCAAGAACGTATCTCCTTAGTTGAGATACGTGGAAAACGTCGTGAACCTAGTGCAACTGAAGTGGATGGGTCAAGCCATAAACCACCTCACCTACCCAACTGAGGACCTAGAAAGGTCCATTGAACCTCAGAGATGGCTTGCCTCCCTGGCCACATCTCCATAAACCTTGTCGAGGTGAGACTCGTATAAGGACGTGATGGTCATCCTCGAACTCTAGAGGCCTATAAGTCCTGTCAGCATAAGGCTTCTGTCGGCCCTGTGCCATCCTCATCCGCTCTTGGATGACCTGGGCCTTCTCTAGTCTCACAAGAGCTGCTATGATTTCTTCTTTGCTGATAAGAGAAATCTGATCTCATCCCCTGGATGAACCACATTCGTTGCCTAATACAGTCAATCATGAAATGAATGATACATTCATGCCATGGATGACGTCGTAAGGCCTCGACGTAACTATAAAGAGATCCAACTGTCACTCTCATCTCTAAGGGTCGAGTCACACTGTCAGCATCAGTGTGTGGTCACTAGGTCTCCTTCATTAGAAAACTCGAAAGTGAGGGTCAAGTCAATAGTCTTAACCGAGACCACTCAGTATCAACCAAACAAAAAGGACAGGAAAGAAAACATTACAAAGATAAGTGTCTTTTCATTATTGCAGCTCATAGTACAAAGACAGAAAGAAACTACAGACAAAAATCAACAAAACTAGAAGCAATAGGATTAATAGCCTCCAGGTTGGAAGCTAGTCCCGCTCCTATCCATATACTTCCATAGCTCTATGATCGTTGGCCTCAGCTGTCTGAAGCTGAGCTCTCCCATGTCATCCTGTCCCCTGCGGTCGGAGTGGGCCTCCTGGTGGTGGTGGTGGCAACATCCCGAAGCGTCATCCACCTCCAGCTGCACGACCAGCTCCTCTTACATGGCCGCCTGCTCCTTGCAGTCCGCCCTGAGCGAACCTCTGCCTCTACCTCAGAGGTTCTTCATTTAACTACTGGTTATATGCATGGCGGATCAGACAGTCACATGCCATGTGACCAATTCCGCCGCAGGAGTAACACAGTCCACTCTCGGCACGTCTGGCTCTGACTCCACCCCGGTTTCCCCGCACAACTGAACCTGAGTCGTGCAGTCGGCCATCGGAAGGTCTGGTCCTCTTGGACCTCTGCGTCATCTGTCTACTGCCTGCTGCAGAAGACTCTTCCGCAAGCCGACTAGTGGTGGGTCCTACTGCTGGAGACTGCTCAGCAAGGAAACTCTCCACTAAGAGGGCTCTCTCCACCCCCCTGTCTGTGTCAGAATGCTGTGAGAAACAACAGAAGCTCTAATATCTCGCCTGAGCCCTTCCTCGATGGTTCAGGCCCTGAAGAATGGGTCCCGTACCATATCTGTGGAGTAGCGCGAGAGGTCTGTGAATCTCGCTGAGTACTGTGCCACAGACATGCTGCCCTGCCAGAGCCGAAGTAGCTTCTGTATACGCACTGCTCGAAGGGTGGCTGGTACAAACTCTGCACGGAACAGGCTCTCAAAGTCTGCCCATAGAAGTGTCGCCTCGTCGAGCATCTGAATCATTAGGCTCCACCATCTGCCTGCTGCTGCCTGAAGAAGGCTGGCATCAAGAATCACCATGAAATCTCTCAGCGTCCCAACTAGCCAGAAGACTCTCACCACAGCCTCCAGCCAATCCTGAGCTTCCTGTGGGTCCGTCCCTTCCTGGAACCTGGGTGGCCTCTGGAGTTGGAACTCATGCAGTGTGCTCAAGCAACGTGCATCCTCTGCTGCTGGGGCTGGTGGCATCGGTGGCCCAACGAGTAGTAGTACCGCTGGTGCCTCTTCTAGTGCCTCAACTGGGATAGGGCCCTGTATTGAGGCCTTTTCGCTCGGCGGGCTGTCAGTACGTACCAATCTCGGGGATCTAGCTGGTCGTCCATGGGGAGGCATCCTGAAAGAAACAACGTGACACGGTCAAAAGAATATCCCTGGTGAGCTGACCTGGTTTGAGTTGACATTTAAATAAAACTTCTGGAAAACAGCCACGCAATCAGTGTTTTCGTGCACAAAGTCGGAAATCAGTTGTCAGGGTCCTGGTGTATGGATACGTCGGCCGCCCGCACCAACACTGGACTCTCAGAACTAAAAACCACACTCGGTACTCTTAACACTATTGCTTCACAGAAAGAAACATCAGAGTTATAAGTTCTGCGGTAGAACCAAACTCCTTTGATACCAATTTGTCACGACCTATCCTCGGGGCCCATGCCATGACTACCCCAAGCCTGCCTTCCATAGGCCAGGGGTTGGCGACTAGCACCAAAGGCATAAATCCCGATAACTGGGAAGACATTTCCTTTATAAAAGAAAACAAGCACCACAGAGTAAGGAAGAAGAAAAAGTAAACACTAAGTACAAAAGAAGTGATGAAAAGTAAATGGTCCAGAATACAAACCCAAAAGAAAGTACAAATACAACTGAACAAGTACAACAGAAAAGATAACAGCTGGAAGGACGGAAGTGGATCCTAGGTCATCCTCCTTGGATCCTACCATAAGGGTAGGTATAGATAGTGCAGCTCCTGGTCGTCCACCAGGGATCCTACCTGAAGGGTAGGTTTAGATAGCCTCCTCCACGCTCTCACCCGTCAACCTCCTCTGTGTGTCGTCTCGTCGTGTAGTCCACCTCTGTGTACTGACTCGTCGTGTAGTCCACCACCGGGTACTGGCTCGTCATGTAGTCCACCTCTGGGTACCGTCTAGTCCTCGAACACTCGGCCTCTGTCAGCACTGCCCATCGTCTGCAACCAACACAACGAGGTGCGGGCATAGCCCGTGCAGGGGTGAGTATAACGATACTCAGTAGGGACCCCGAGACCCTCAAGGTCTCACTAAACCAACAAGGATTACCAAAAAGAATATCTCAACAGATAACCTCTACTTAGGTATATGCCCATACATATACCTAAGTTATCAAGTAACCAATCTCAATCTTGAGGAAACACAGGGATTAGAAATCAATGGATAACCACTACCAAGGTATATTATCATACATATACCTAAATTATCAAGTGAACCATCTCAATCATGAGGTAAACAAAAGGTCAAAAGTCTCAGCTCAAACCAGGATTTTTATTATTGAAACCGTAACTGCTGAAGAGATCCATCTCTGGAGTGTACAGTGGTTCTGTCACGACTTCGAGGTACTGCTCACTGACCTAAGACTGCTGAGGTACTCCTCCTGTCGAGTACAGCGGGTCTGCGGCCAACTACCGGGTGCTCCGTCCGCTGAGGGTCTGTCACCAAATATCGGGCACTCTACCTAAAAGCCTGCAGAGGTACTCCTCCGGTCGAGTACCGCGGGTCTGTGGCCATCTACCAGGCGCTCCGTCCACTGTGGGTCTGCCGCCAAATACTGGGCGCTCCGTCCACTGGGCTAGTCGACACACTCCAAGTTGAGTCGGTCAAGCAGTCGTCAGGTCTCTGTCGTCGACACGGTCTCCGTACTCCGCTCGCTCGTCTCTGGGAGGGTCCACTCCACGAGCTACAAGTCGATACTCCAAGTATCTCAAAGTCCCACAAAGAAGTATTTCAAAGGACCGACTCGTCATAGGGGTCTCAATGCAACAGACGGCGCGTCAAACGGACACCTGATCTGTGAGTTATTATCCTTTTCGTCCCAGGGGCCCGGTTGGTTTCGTAAGCGAAGCAACCCGGCCGTATTTCAACTGTACCCCAAACTCTCATAGGGTATACTCATTGGGACCGTTTCTCAACGTGATCACCAACACCACGGACGGTTCATCAAACAGATGCCTGGTCTGAAAGATATCATCTTTTTTTCCGTTCTAGGGGCCTGGTTGGATTTCGGTTACAATCCAACCCAGCTATAACCCAACCGCATCCAAAACTCAGGCGGAGGATGCCAAAAGTTCCGTATCGTCAATAGGAACGCAACTCAACAGACGGCGCGTCAATCGGACGCCCGGTCTGGAAGTTATTGGCTTTTTCGTCCCGGGGGCCCGGTTGGTTTTTAAGTCAAAACCAATCCGACCGTATTCCAACTATGTCCAAATCTTGAGCAGAGTATGCCAAAAGATCCGTCTCACTTAGAGGAATCCACCAAAGTCAACGGCATGTCAATCGTACCTCAGGAGCTAAAGATATGAGCGTTTCCGCTCCGAGGGCCTAGTTGGTTTTGTGTACGAACCAACCCGGCCGATCACAAAGTTTTACGAAACCTTGAGTGTGATATACCGAAACGACCGTCTCGATCCAAGGATCGCATCGCCACTGACAGCGCGCCGTTCAGATGCATTTATCTCATGTTACGACCAAAAGACCGAAAACGGTCCGAAGACGGGGGGTCTGGGCCCGGGCCGACCCAGCTGGACCCGGTTCGGTCCGGCCAGGGCGCGGCCCGGCCGGTCGGACCGGCCTGGCTCGGCTCGGCCGAACGGCCGAGTGCCGCAGCCGTGGGGCGCCGCCCCCGCGGGTTGAGGAAGCCGCGGCGCTCGAGGGGCCGGCTGGACCAGCGGACGCGGCATGTCGCCACGTCTCGTGCGTGCGAGCCTGACCCGCGCGGCCGCGGGTTCGTTGGCCACCGCCGCCGAGGCTTCATCCGCGATGGCCCTGTCTGGAAGCGCGCCGGGGCTCCGCCACCTCCGGCCGCCGGCGCCGCCTCATCGACGACCCTCGCCGCTGGTAGCTTCCGCGGGCCACCAGAGTTTCTCTGGTGGTCCGTTTTCCTTCCCGTCTGCGCCGCTGTTCCTCCCGGGATCCTTTCATCACTGCAGAATCATCAAATCGCCCTTGCATCTCATTTTGCCGTCGCCCTCCAAATCCGCAAAACCACGAAGAACGGCGGAGGGTTTTCAGGCCGTGTCCGTTTGGCCCCCACCCTCCACGTTAGATAAAAACAACGAGAGAATTATTCAACACATGAATACATAACCGAAAACAATTTTAATGAATTAATATTGTTTTTATGAACCGGGTTCTTCATTTTGAAAGGAAACAAACAGGGGAACATAAAACATCCAAATAAAATCCCTACCTCGTCATGTCGTCGCACGCGGGTTATTCGCGGATTTGATCACCGCGGAAGGAGGTGATCGTCGCGTCGCGGAAGGCGTCACATCATCGCGGAAGGGCGTCGCGTCGTCGCGGAATACGGTGCGCGTCGACAAACTTCGAGGTTCAAGAACAACAAATTTAATTTTAATAATTAAATCAGTGTGTTGTTAAAAACCACAAAGGTGTTTTAAAAGAAACCTGAAAACTCTTACCTCAAACAGAAGATTGAAGATTTCATTGCGGATGAAGGAACATCACAGAAGAACGTCGCGGAAGAGGAAACGTCGTCGTCGCGGCACATAGCGTCGCGTCGTCGATTTCGCGGTTTCGTTATTCTTCGTCGAAGGCCAGCGTTCTTCGAGTACTTCGTGTTCCTCCCGTTCTTCGCGAAGAAGGGTGAAGGCACAAGAATTATGTCAAAAGCCTCCCAACGTGTAATCCTCAAGATGTGGCGTTGGTCTTATTTTATTACTATGCCAATGGATTTCAAACCGGTTAAGAAACAAAAAAGAGATAAGTAACGACCCATTAATTCGTAGAATTAATTAAACAAAATAAACCGCCAAATTAATTGGTGCGTTAAGAAATTAAGAAAACACGTCAGTTGCCATTCATAATGACGGGTTTTCGCGGGTGCGTTACTTAGCGGAAAAGAAACGGCTGGGCTCGTGCGGGCCCCACCCCACAAATATCCTACCAAGAGGGTAGGATAATTTTGGATAACACCTTATCTGGATCAACTCATTTTAAGCCTCTTTAGGTGGCTTCAAGTGGCTTCCAAGTGGCTTAAGTGAAATAAAATAAAGTTTGTCGTACAATTATTTTATTTCATAACCTTAAGCCCAAAAATTAAAAACCACACCCGAGAAAACGCAACTCCGGAAGAGGCGTTTCTAAGCAAGTACCGGCGCTGCGATTCCATCGGCGCCCTCAGAATTCGATTCCGAGAACCAGTTCAAAAGTTAGAAAAACCTGTTCGTCCGTTCACTGAACGTACCCGGGCCAAACTTTGGAAAATGATTCCAGGCACACCGGGCCTCGGAATCAGGTGCCATCAAAAACCGCGGTCTTGTAAAATTCGAAAAGAAAATTTTAAAAAAATTTCCTCGGAATTTATAGGTCTTTAAACTTCTAGTGGATTAGTATTTCTATTAAATTTTTGTGGTTTCATGGCTTGATTTGATGGAACATAGGTGAATTATGACATAGAACAACACGTTTCCCATTATGATAATGTTTATGAATAAATAAACATATATTTTTCTTTAATATTCCCCTGATCTTCTCAATTCCAAAAAATTTTATATTGGATTATTCATAAATGAAATCCTTACATTATACTATCGGTATTGATTACCTTTTTCTTACTAGGGTCCATCTCTAGAAAATGACGTACATTGAGTGAGATCCTAATAACCATGAATATTGAGCCCTTAAATAAAAATCATTTAAATGTTAAATGCTATAAAATACCAAATGGTATTATCATAATCCTCATGATAGCTATGTTAATTTTAAAGCACATTCCCAAATATCAAACTAAACTTTCTCAAATACCAATTGTAAAATACTATGTCTAGTAAGCTAGTGACAATGTTTAATTCATTAAATTGCTACAATATACATGGTATTCATCCATGGAAGAGGAATCAGTAAAATAGTCATGGAAAACAAGATACATACTTGATTCCCATAATATATTGTAAATATAAAAACGGATAATTAGAAACCTTCTTCCAACTAGGAAAAAATTCATAATAGCTTTTTTTATATCATGAGTAATGGAAAAAATTGTGATCCTTGATTCTCAAAAAGTGGTATGAAATTAAAATATATTACAAGTAAATAAGGAATAATAAACACTATATAGTAGATAATAAAAAACAACCCATTCAATCAATAACATGGGTTGGATGAACATATACGGATAATATCACCATAATAATCAGTTGTATAATGAACATTGAATTTTAAATTGTGGAATTGAATAAATATGAACATTCATGAAGTTTTTATCAATGAATCATCCATGTTAATATAATAATTATTATAAATACCTCTTAATTATGAAATCATTCTTAACAAATGGTATAGTTTAAACATAATACCAATCTGATATGGCTTGCATACTATTTTTTTCTCTAGATAATAGTCAATGAATTGAGGGGATATCTATAACCGGGACCCACCATTCAAATTCACATCATATAAATTTTTCATATTTTTAGTGTTCAATATAATTCATTATCTAAATTCCTTATAATTTAAAAATTACCCAAATGAAATCATGAACATGAGGGATAAGTATTTCCATAGTTAATTAAATAACATACTTATTATATATACATCAATTGATACTGAATATAAAAATGTTATGGTTAAAACATCATCAAAGTACTAACAATTTTTATGAATTCATCCATGAAATTAAAAATATGGACATGACTAAGAAAAATAATGTTTACTGAATAATAGAGTGTGATATATAACTTTATCAAAATAAAGTAATTGGCCTAAAAATAATTTATAATACATTATCTATAAAGGATAATAGAAGATGATAAATTAATTATAAAAGAAGGTTTTTAGTAAAACCAATCATGTAAAAATAATATAGAAGAAACATATTAAAAATAAATTCCATTTAAATTTATCTCTGAATAGATTAATAAATCAATTATCAAAATACTTTTAATTACATTATGAAAATAATACAAAATTATTTGTGTTTAATTTAAAATAACAATAAAAAAATAATTTTTTGAATACTTTAGTTGAAAATAACTATTGAAACATGTAATGTATAATTCAATGAAAATATTAGCCAAGAAAAATGTAATTTGTTTTTCATGTGATGTATGTTGAAACAAATATTTCATTCAAACTGTTGGTAAATATCACCACCTTCAAAAAACAACAAGAATGCTATTAAAACTTTTTAGGGAATGTAAAATAAGGGTATAAATGATTTCAATAAATATTTAGAGAATAATAAGAAATATATTTATAACATTTTAAAGAAAATTCTATATGGAAGAAAAAGTATTTGATGAAGAACATCAAAACAAAAATTTTAATAGAAACCCATTACATGTAACTTAACTGATTATTCATTATCCAACTAAAGAATAAAGAGAGAATAAACATGTAAAAACCAACATAAAATGACGAAAAAAAACATATGGGTTTTAAAATATTAGGATCATAGAATTTTCACACAGGAAAAATTAACATAAACAATATTTAATAGATTGAGATTATATGAGAAACACCTTAACATGGGTACACACATAGTAATGTGTAATTGATCCTCCTATAAAAAAAACTTAAATTTATTAAATGAAATATTAATAAAATTTTTCATATATATTAAATTTTTAAGGTTTATATTATAATGATTTTAGAACCATTTAATGAATAGTTATCACATACATCAACAACTTCAAGGTTATTTAGTCAATTACACTAAAATTACATTTTAATATTTTTATTATTAATGATTTCAAGGAATAGTTAAATTATCTATAGAATTTTAATAATGTAATGAATATATTTTTTATTTACTATATACTATTTTAGAAAAATATATTCCAGATTTTAATAGAATAAAGAATCCCATCTCTAGTTGGAGGTGGTAGTCCACACGTACACAGAAGCAGTATTTTTATTTTCAAATATATGGAAGGATAAGAATGTAAATGATATATTATATTAGAATAATAATAAATATTTCATAAATATCACATATATTTTATTATTAATATCTTAATAACCATAAAATTAAAACAACTAGGATAAACAAATTACACCACTACATAGAGACGAAATGTCATACAAATCCATGAGCAATGTTTTTTTCCACAGGAGAGAATTGTGGTGGAAATTTTTTTCCCAGAGCAATAACAACTTATTGTTAACTTGGTAATACTAGAGTCATTATGTTATGATAGTTAAAATAAATTTTGTTTATGTAGATGAAAAAATAAACATTTAAACTGTCGGGGTAAGGATATTACCACTTCTTAGAGAGACCCAAGTTAGCTTACAACATAAGCCTTAATATGATGTAGTTAGGGTAATACCAGGAGATGAATAATCAAGGGAATTAATCTAGGACATTTATTGGTAAGATATTGGATTATATATAAGTAGAAATGTTTTTGAATAAGGGATGATAATAGGTTCCCTTTAATTAGTTAGGGGAGTAACACACAAAAAATTACACAGTATATTTTAATAATATAAAATCACATAATTATAAAAGTGTTATCCAAATTTTAATATAATCGATGATGATATTGTTTAGGTTGAAATTAACCTAAAAAACTATGTTTAAGAAATTGTATTTTTGTTTTCTTGAAACATTATCTCATTCTTTTTATTCCTTGAAACCCATTTTACCCTTAACCAAGGTCATAGATATTATCCCTTAACAATTATTGCAAAACTGTCTTTTATTGTCCTGATGTTATGTAATTTAAAGGGGTAATTATGTTATGAATATGATTTAAATGTAATATAGGTATCATATAATTATAGATAAACTTATTATTTATTGATTAATCATTATAACTCATGATTTTGGGGTAATTAATTTTTTGGGCTTCGAAATGCATTTATTAGAAAAATGATTTTGTTTAATTTTACACATTTATTATAAAATTAATGTATAAAAATTATTGAAATGTAATAAAGAAAAATGGATCCCATATATTTAATAAAAAGATTTAAAACTTTCAAATAGATCAATTTTTAGAAAAAATTAATAGTAACAATTGTAATGGTTTATCAGCATAGTTAAGGGTAAAACATGTTAATTATGGTTAGAAATGTGTGATAAGTGCTCAAAATAAACCCAAAAATATCCTTTTTTAATATTATAAGATTAATTATACAAAATCAGTATTAATCCTAATATATGGCATTTTGGTGCCATTTTACCTTGATTGTAATATTTATTTTATTTTATTTAAAAAATTAATACATAATGCCACTCTCATTCATTTAATACCAGTGATATATTATATTTATGATAAAAAGCTGTAAATATTAATTATAAATTTTTATTTTTAATATAAAAAATTAATATTTTATATTTTTGTTTTTTTTTGTTTTTTGGTGATTCTATAATTGCCTTATGTGCTTACGCAACACTGATGCAATGCTTGTGCCTGTAGAAAAAAAACAAGGAAAAAGAATTTAAAAATAATAACAGTAATATGTTTTGAATAAATTAATGTATTCCCAAAAAAAATTACATGTATAAATTATAATTATTGTTAAATTTTCTTAGATCCACTTTCTATTTATGTCCTCATGTATTTGTGTTTAAATTGAATGAATATTCCCAAAAATGAGTTAATTTTGTTAAATATTATTATTTCGAATGATTTAAAATTCACTAAATCTTAAAACTATAAAATTTTGTTGGTAAATGGTATAAAATATCATCCATGGACCCTTTGATATCCACAAGTCATATTAATGTTAAATTTATGACCCTTAATGGAAAAAAGTGTTAATATGATAATTTTTAAAAGAGTAAATTAGGGGTCTAAACCAAAAGATAAAGTTCAAAATGAAACATAAACATGTATAAATTATATGTTTTGAATATATTTTCAATATTTCATGCCACATATATTATTTTATTGACTTTTTTTCCACTTGTCATGATTATGAAAAATAATATATTTAAATATTCTAAATAGTCTAGGTGTTTTCTATCCACAAATTTTAAATAGGCACCACTTATCCTCTCTTATTAGCACCAATTGGACCACTTATATATAAACGAACTAGGAAATTAACTTCTTAAATACCATACTTATAACTTAGATGATCGTATCTCATCAAAGATCTAACCTTGAAAGATTATGGTTTAATCCAGATTTTGGGTTTTGAAGGGGAGATATAACTCTTAACCAATTTCTTTCATTTTATTTCATTTTTTACATCATTAAAATATTAAATAAATTTTTTTAATATGTTAATAATAAATTTCATTAATATAAATAAATTTTATTATAATAGTTTGAAAACTATCATTAAACTCCTTTCCATCCAATGGAAAATGAAAACATTGCTCGTGCATACAAGGAGACTAGCATCTCCACATATCTGTCTAATTTGTTTTTCATAACTATTTTACATGGATGGTTATAATGGTGTAAGTAATAAATATATATAATATTTATAAAGTTCATATTATTATTTAAATATAACAATTCTTCTATTTCACAAACTTCCATTTTTTGAAAAATTATTATGTTGCTTGTGTGTACATGTGGGTTACCACTTTTACAAAACGATCTGATTTATTTTCCCATTACCAAAATTCATGGATGATTATAGAATAGTATATAATTAATGAAAAATATATTTATGAAATTATTTTTATAGATTATTAAACTATTCCAAAATTCCATTAACCATTAACAATATACAAATGTAATTTTGGTGATATTTATATAACCACCCAATGTGATCAACCAAAGAATGAAATATTCACTGAATGAACATCAAATAATTATAAAAAGAACATAAAATTAAATACGAAATTATTTTCTAAGAAATATTTTAATTTTTTAAAATTCATTATACAATACTGCCAGACAAGTATGACTATGTAGAGGCCCAAGGAAGGGTATTTTTGTAACTAAGTAATTTTATTTCATGATTGTTTAAGTAAAAATTTCATTTAAGTAAATAATAATATACTAATATTTTAATCCATACATATTTTATTGTCCTCTACTTAAAATAGTTTTATATATATAAATTTTTCATTTATTCTATTTCTAGTTCATAAATCCAATATTATGTTATAAGTAAGAATATTAATATTAAAAATATTATGATTGATTTTTCTTCCAAAAAATTTTATTACATTTCAATATATTCAATAAAATCATTTACATTTTTTAGTATTCTATAATGACTTTTAAAATAATTTTAACCCATTTTTAATTTATATATATATTTGAAAATGAATCTTTTTGTTATTTCCAGAATGAGGTACTTTTTTTATAATTTTGTGAATTTAATATTTTTTTAACATACACCATAAGAATTTTTTTTCATAACATCAGAAATAATCATTTATTTGACTCTTACATTACATGTTTTAATTATTAATTTCAGATAATATTTTTCTAATATTATATATGTTTTTATATTTTAAATATTTTATTTAAAAATGAAAAGGGAATTTTCCGCAAAATTTTTTTTAGTGAATTTTTTTAATTGTTTTCATATATATCAACATCCGTTAATGAATCCTATTCATTATAGGGGATATAATCTATGGAAACCATTCATAATATTATTCTGGATGGATTATTTAGATTTTTATCTAGTTATTGACTATTGAAAAATTTTAACATTTAATATTCTGGTTTTTCAATATGAATATTTATGTTGATTATGAATTATATTGTTATTAATTTACATCATATGATGAATGTATAGACCTAAAAAGTGGGTGGAAAAGACCAGTGTATCTCATTCATTAATCATCATGTTTTATGAGAAATAAATAATATTCATTCTATATTTGATCTATATTTGGATTACACATACCAATTTTTATGAATTAAGTCTTGTTTTAGAGAAAATGAGTGTAAGATTCATAATAACATGTCAAAGGTCTTGTTAGAATGTAAATGAATATCATAATTTATTCATTTACTTTATTAAGAAAATTTAGTTTCCATTATTTATGTGATATATATATATATATATATTATGCATGAATATTCATTTAACTCATGATATTTATTGAATGGAATGTGTTTTGATTATCCACTCTGCCATATTGAATATGAATTATTTACTCATGATAGGTTCGATTTTACAAAATCTTTTCCAAGAATCCGAACTCAATATTTTTTCCCCTTCTATAGGATTTGATGAAGGATATTATGAATGAATTTAAGTATACGAGAATGTTTCTTATGATATTGTTTTATATTCCCAATTTAATATGGGAACTAACTGTGTATTTACTTTTCCAAGATTGCTAAACAGTTCGATGCTGCATTGTGAAATCCCCGTTATCTTGTACCAATTTAATAATGTAAAAAAGTATATATGGGTTATGGGAGAAATTAACTTATATTTTATATCAGATCATGATTATTGGGACCCCTGGGATCAAGATTTTATATTTACATAGCAAACATGATCACTATGATAATCCTATAGACTATTCAAGAACATCTTTGGAATTTTCTTTCCATAGATGAATTTTCATGATGAATTTTTCTAAAAAATTGTGCTACATTATATATATAAGTTTACTAGAATAATGATTTTAATTTTCACCTATGTATAATTTAAGTATTACTTTGTGGATCATACTAAAAAAATGATTTTTTGAGATGAGAAAATCATTGATATATTTGGACAACTATTTCATGTAATGATTGATATCTATAACCATATAGATACACCAAATTGTATAGAATATAGAGTGAATTATCTTATTCATATTCCTAAATAAATTTATGGATCTATTTTAAACAATGTAATCCCAATGAATTTTATTAACGATAAGATATAAGTGTTGTTTCATGAATTTTCCCGTGATCACGGTTTTTCAAGGAAAAAGATTCAACAAAACACATATCATGAATGTTTGAGGAAACAAATGAGTAAATTATTAAAGGGAACCAGTCTTTGTTTCATGTTTAGAGAAAAAATAAATCCTTATCACAATTTTAATGTAATGAACGGATCTATTAATGTCATGTTCCTTAACTATGTGGTTATATTGAGTTATGGAATCCAAAACCCCAAGCATAAAGGATGGCTGGTTTAATTTTTTTATTGATGATATATTGAAAACAATACAATGGTTATGAAGATAATGGAAATAAATTGAGAATAATTACTACTATATTTAATGAAAATGATTAAAATTAGAAATATAGTAGGGTGAATGTTGATTTTGGGAATGTTCTTTTTAATAAAATATTTCCGTTGGGATTTAATATATAATGATATTTCTAGAATAAAGGTCATTGAAAGAATTTCCATAATGGATGAATGTATCATTTATGAAATTATATTTTTTGTAATTATTGTTAAATTGTTGAATATATAATTTTAATGTAGTCGTATTTATCAATGATATGTTAGTACATGGATTAAGATAAAACATCTAAATATTTTTCATATAATATCTAGTTATATGGAATATTTTAAAAATGGGAATTTTTGAAACTTGTGTTGAATTTTATTAATATCATTGAAAATATATTTTTATATCAATGAAATATTTTTTGAAGAATTCATTGAATAATTTATAGATGAGTTTTAATGTTATTGGGTGATTTGAAAAGGTGATCCTTAGTGATGTTTAATTGATTTTTTATAGTTTACCTAGGAAAAATTATGTTTTGGAATATGTGATTAGTGAATATACATATTTGATTATATGATCATATAAGTGATAAAGGTTGTTAAGGGAATAATTTTTATGAAATTTTATTCATAATGGTTATTATTTTATCTTATCTTATCCATTTATATTTTAGAAATGTGAAATTATTTTATTTCTTTTGGTTGATTAAAAGATAATATTAGTAATTCAAACATGAAAAATTCATGATTATCATTATAATTCATAGGACAATAGGAAATTATTCTCATAGATGTGAAGAAATCATGTAATTAAATTTTACTATATTTTATATCCTAGTTGTAAAGGAATATATCAAACTCATGAAAATTGAAGATAAATATATCATATCTTATGTGTAATGTGAAACTAAAATGATGTGGTATTTTTAAAAAATATCATTTCAAAGTATAATTATCATATAGATAAATGCATAATAAGTTACCACGTTATAAAAATGAAATTAATGTTCATGATAAAATATAGATCTCATTTTGTAAATATTTTATATTCAGTTTAAAAAATATGAATTAAAATTTAGAGGATATAATTTTTATAAAGAGGGGATAATGTTATACCCAATTATTTTTTATTATATTTTCTTTAAAAAACACTAAAATTTATAGCATATAGCACACACAACCCTGATACCAAAAAAATCATGAAAAAATATTATCTAAATATGTTAGTTATAACAAAGCCATTGATTTAGTGGGTATAAAAAAGAATATCTATGATATAAAATATCTGTAGAATGTTTTTCCATAACTAAGTTATTTATCAATCATAAACTGAATATTAATCGGTAAGAAATTTAGATAAAGTATTTTGTATGTAAAAGAGATATTTTCGATAAAACTATTTTTACATGTCATTGTTTTTAGATAACTATTGATTAAATATTTTATTGAAACAAGTATATTATATATCCAATTTAAAAAATTTAAATTCATTTAATTATAGTCTTTCAGAACATAATGATAATAATTTCGTTTAATGATTCAAAAATATATTTAAATCAAAATTGTGTTTTATATAATTTCTACATGGATATTATAGTTTATTTATGAAAATATTATAAATTGTATTTTAAAATATTGATATTATTTTTGGAATCACTATGTCATAATTGGTTTAGGTTGATTTTTTATAATTTATATGAAAATAATTATTCTTAAGTCAATTTGTAAAATACCCATATTTGTAAAACTACCAACTCTTTTCATTCAATTAAATAATTTAAAAGACCCATAATGTTTTGAGTATGAAATTAAATTAAAATTGGTATCATTTATTTTGATGTAGTCTAACCAATTACAAAGTTTTCATCATTATACATGATTTTGGTATAGGTCCATTTTTGGTTAAAAAAAGGATTTGTATGAAAATAGATTTTCATTACATTTTAGGCATTTATATTAAAATTTTATTCATCTACTTCTAGTAATTGAATAATTAAAAATGGATTCCATATTTGGAATACAGATTTTTAAAATTAGTTAATAGACCCCTTTTATTTTTAATCACAATGAATAGTGACCATGGTAAAAGTTTATAACTATGGTAATAGGTAAAAATAGAAATTAATTGTAAAAATATGGGATAAGGTATCATAATCCAAAAACAACATGATGTTTTTTATAGTGAGAATAATATTACCATATCCTTGATAAATTGAAATATATTTCAATTTTTTCCATTTCACTTTGATATTTCACATATAATATTTTATGTAATGAGTAAATAAAAAATATATCATTTTTAATATCTCTAATATATTTTCATTATAAAAAAAATATGTTATGATATGTTATAATTTTTTTAATATGATACATTAATTTTATGATTTTATATAAAATCAAGGTAAATGATTTTAAAAATAATAAAATTGATTTTTTTGATTAATTTTTCTATGAAAAAAATTAATAAGTAATTATATTATTTAATTAATTTTAAATGAGTTTATATTTGAATTTTAAATGTTTGATTTTTTATTTTAGATAAAATTATATAATTATTCCTAAAAATGAATTTAATGATATTTTATGATAAATAACATTTTATTAAATGACTTCAAAATAATAAAATCTTGAAAGACTACAAATGAGTTGGTAAATGGTTTGAAATATTATTCATGGTCCATTTTGACACATTTTTCACGTTATAAGTAAATTTATTCCCCTTAAATTCTAAAAACATATCCCCATGATGAAGGTTAAAAATGGTTAATATAAGTGGTTAAACTAAAACATAAGGTTTAAAATTAAATATTAACATATATAAATTTTATTAGTTGGTGTAATTTTGACTTAATAATGTCCTACCTTCTAAAATATGGACATTGTTTTGTCACATTACAAGATTATGCTATATATTATATTTAAAACTTTTATGTAATTCCAACGGTTTCCTTTCCATCACATATTAATGAAAGTCAATTTAACTCTCTTATTCAAACCTATAAAGAAAATTTTATGTAAAAATACAAACCTAAATCCATTACAATCCATCCTCCCCATGAAATAGAGGATCTGGTCTCATCAGAGGACAGACCTATAGGGATTTTTGTGTAATTCAAAATATGATTTTCTACGAAGATATAAAAATCTAAAGCGAGTGGTTTAATTTTATTTCCCCATCTACCTCATTCAAATATTCTATAACCACAATAATTTAATATCATAAATATCTATCATTGAATAATATTTTTCTATTATGTGTAAAAAACAACAATCAGTTCTTTCCTATATAATATAATATGAAAACACCGCTCGTGCATATATACAGTATACCATCTCTGCGTATTGGTGCAATGTTTTCATCACTATTTTAATTGGATGGGTTTAAAGGTGAAATTAATGAATATATATGAAATTAATGATATAATTATTATAATATTAAAAAAAATATCCTAAAATTTATTATCATTCCATCTGTTATGAAATGATAACGTCGCCCGTTCAAAAGCATGGACAACCGTCTTTATGAAGTGATGTGATTTGTTTATCTATTACTAATATGCATAGACTCATCTAAAAGTGTGTATAATTAATAAAAAATATATTCATTACATTATTAACGTTTTTAAATGATAAATATGTAATGGATCATATTTTCCAGGTTCAATTTTATTATAATTATTGGGAAAATTTTGAGATCAGGCACTGAGATGGCGTGCAATTCTGAGGCCCAGTGTGCCCGGAATGGTAAATCATTTTTTTTTGTTTTAACTATCGAGAATTAGTAGTTTCCTGGAACAAGTGGAATAAATCTTAAATGGATGGCATGATTGGAAATCTAAGGGCACTTTTGAGTTCAGGATGGCGGGTTTACCCTAGGCATGACTTAACATCTGTCGACATGGGCCTCCAGTGAGAAAACCCAAAAATGTTCTAACTGTAAAATAAATGATTTTGTTATTTTCAAACACATATAACATACGAAAGTTTACATGGATTGAAAATATGAGACCATCGTTGAGCTCATGAGGGCATTTTTCCCTCAGACGGAGCCCATTATTGGCCGATGCGGTCCAACTGTTGAAAGTATTTTTAAGGACGTGAATGTAAATAAAATAATTAAATTATTTGATTTTAAAATCCTATAAGTCATAAATGATAACTTATATTGAAAATATGAGAGTGTCATTGAGCTCGTGAGGGTGTTCTTTCCTTAGTTAGGGCCCAACACCGACTGACATAGGTTTAATGTGAAAGTTAGTTTTTGGATGTGAACATCATTAAAATATTCAACAAAAATATATTCTTTTATATTTCACAATAACGCAACAGTGTTGAAATTACATGATGAGGCACCATGTTTCATTTAATAAATAAAACAATATGGAAATGCTGCAACAAATATGACACAATAACACTGAAATGCATTTATCCATTTAATGGCTTGGAAGAGGTACAAGATTAGATTGAAAATCCTGTAAAGATTCCCAGGAGCATGAGAGAATTAAAGAGTTGGAAAAAAATTCCATTGGAAAAACAATAAAGAACGGCGGTGAAAAATAACGAAACTTCAGATCCATTAAGATCAAAGCGTAATAAACACAATGGATCTTTCCAAGAACATTCTTTACCATCAATGATTGATCTAAACTAGGTAGGACTTGTTATATGTGGTTTTCCACCATTATAATTGAATTGAGTTAGTAGAATGTTGTGCATTATTCGATCTATACCCTATTGTAGCCTTTCCACATGCCTATTTATATGAATCTCATTTATTTAAATTGTTTTCTAACCATGGGATCCCCATTCTTGATCAACTGGCCAAAAAATATTTCCCTCGATCCATAAAAACATTTGTATTGTTTATTTCCCCACCTTTATTAACATTCTTCATTGTTTGAACAAGGGGTCATGATTCAACTTTTTCAAGGTGGGTTCGAGTGTGATCGAACCCCTAGATTCGTTGCAGTGGCAGGAATGACACGTGAATCAACGATTAGAGTGTAGATTGATAAATGGGTGGAGGTCGTGCATGGGATCTCATGGTTGAGGATATTTGGCGTGGACCTAACAATGAACAAACTCATATCTCTGATGAGGTTTTTGGATGTGGTCAATGTGATGTGTGCTAATAATTATTCATAATAATAATTACAATGTTGATGAGTTGATGGGAATTTATTATTATTGTTTTAATAATAATAATATAGCGGGGCCAAAAATTTGGTAGAGGGGTTCAATAAATTAAATGGATTTAATTTAATGGGGGTTATTAATATTATTTATAATATAAGTTTTTTTCATAATTGATGAAATGTTTAATTAAATGAATCATATAATGAATTAAAGATAGAGGCTCCATAATCGGCCATGAGATGGGATCCCTAGGCTTTGAATGTTGGGCATTCTTTTATGGTGTTTGAAAAACCCAAAAGATATTATCATTTATGATAAAAATAATTTATTTGAAAAAAAATGAGTATATACAAAGGATGAGAGAAAATGAGAGTGGTTCATAACAAATGTGATGAGTATGTTGAGTGTGGCCCCCCATGGATATTTGGTTTAAGAAAATAAAAATAATAATAAAATATTATTATTATTTGTTTGGTTATAAATCAATCCAATAAAAACTTCTTCATATGGTGTCCCATTGATAAACTATAATTGACAACATGATACTAGAATCGAGATAGTCATTTTATGACCGATGTTGGATACTTTTTTTTGAACTCATGCCTCAAGTCAACGAAACACCTAACAATAATAAAATTATTATTATTGTGGGATATATTATCTCACATATCTCCCAAATACGGTATCATAATGATGAACCATATTTGCAGTTGTAATCCAAAAATAAAGATGTAAATTTCAAGACCAATTTCAATTATTTAAATTGAGATTCAAGCATAGGACCCATGAATCCCAGCTTGGGTGTGTTGTTGTGAAATGAATCTTTTTTAGTAGGTGTACGTTTTGGATGAATGAGTAGTGAAGATCGTGAATTTTTTTCATAAGTATCTCATTAGCGATGATGGTTGAGTAGGTAGAACCCTATCGGATATAGTTACAAGGATCAATGCCTATACTCATGGAGTTGGTTCTCCCTTATCAGACTAGGGAGCATGTTCTATATAATTAATGCATAAAAAGGGTAAGTGCTCCCGAACCAGGTAGGGTGCATGTCCTATATTATTGGAGTCAGTACTGTCATATCTTTCCAGGGTGCGGGTCTTCTATACGTGTTGTTAAGACAGAGTCGGTACTCCCCTACTATGCTAGGGAGTGGTTCCTCTAGCTTGGGGTTGGTAATCCCCTGATGTACTAGGGTGTGGGTCCCCCTTATTAAATTAACAGATAGATTCTGTATTCCCCTGTCATACCAGGGTTCATGTCTTCTATTCACATAGTGTTTCTCCCCTACCAGGTGGTGATCATGTACTCACTTACGAAGTTATAGTCCTCCTTCACCGAGTATCAGTGGGTACTGGTTCTTCCATTGGAGTTGGTGATCCCTCAGATGTCGAGAAAAAATTCAAGGAGTGGGCCCATTCACATGATGAGAACCTTACATAGATAAGAGCGAGTACTCCCTTGATGTACTAATGTACGTGCCACTCTATATCATGTCGACAAATGTTTTGCAGGATGGTTTGGAGTTGGGCTCTATCATATGTGTATAGTGTTGAGAGAGGGATTCTCCACTTGTGTTTCTTTAGTCATGAGTTGGGTTAAGGACATTAATGACTAAACCACCGATGATGGGCACTTTATCTTGTCCTAGTTGGATGTCCCTGATGGAGTACGTTCTCTCGGACATACCATTATGAATGGTAGAGTCATTCTCGATGGAGTGTACCTCATGAACAAGTACCATCATCGATGGATGATATTATTTAGCATGTTTCTCTTGCTTTTATTTTTATCATTTAGAACATATGATGAGAATCCTATCAGTGGTTATGATATTGGAACATTATGATTGTTAGATCTTGAATTGAGTATATTAATATGTTCTTGGTATAAGTATGGGAATATACTAGTGTGGAGGTGACTACAAATTTCTCTGTGTTTTTCTATTGTGATTTACCTTTGTGGTTTTGAGGTTGTTCAAATGAGTGCGGTTTTTCTCAGCCTTGTATAGGCTTTTCCTGCACGTGTTATGTCTTTTAAAGACATTCAATTCTTTCACAAAGTCCAGGGAGGTCCAGGACTAGGTGTTGCTCAGTGAGATCATATAGAAGAGGCATACTCTTATGACTTCAGGCAACTGCCCTTCACCTACCCTTCAGGTACGGTTATGGCGCTGATGGTAAAGTAGGTACAACTCAATTAGATATAGTTACAAGGATCAATTACTATTCTCAGGGAGTCGGTTCTCCCTTATCAGAACCGGGAGCAGGTCCTCTATAATTAATGTGTAAATAGAGTAAGTTATCCCCTACCATGTAGGGTGTGAGTCCTATATGATAAGAGTCAGTACTCCTATATCGTTCTAGGGTGCAGGTCTTTTATACGCATTGTTCAGGAAGAGTCGGTACTCCCCTACCGTGCTATGGAGCGGGTCCTCTAGCCTGGGGTTAGTAATCCCCTGATACACTAGGGTGTGGGTAACCCTTATCAAATGAACTAATAGATTCGTTACTCCCTTATCGTACCAGGGTTCAGGTATTTAAGTCCAATAGTGTTTCTCCCGTACCAGGTAGGGACCATGTCCTCCCTTATGAAGTTGTACTCCTCTATCATCGAGTAGTAGTGGGTACCAGTTCATCCATGGGAGTTGGAGATCCCTCAGCTGTCGAACAAAAATTCAAGGAGTGGGCCCATCCACTTGAATATAATGTTACCTAGATAAGGGGGAGTACTCCCTTGATGTACTAATATACGTGCCACACTATTTCATATCGAAAAATGTTTCGCCGGATGGTTGGAAGTTGTGCCCCATAATATGTGTATAGTGGTGAGGGAGGGCCTCTCCACTTGGGTTTCTTTAGTCATGAGTTTGGTTAAGGAAATTAATGAATGGACCTCCAGTGATGGGCACTGTATCAAGACCTAGTTGGATGTTCCCAATGGAGTATATTCTCTTGGACATACCATTATGAATGGTAAAGTTGTTCCTGATGGAGTGTACCTCTTGATCAAATACCATCTTGGATGGATGAGCTTATAGAGCATGTTTCTATTGGTTTTATTTGTATCATTTTGAACCTATGATGAGAATCCTATCACTGGTTATGATATTGGATCCTTATGACTCTTAGTTATTTAAATGAGTATATTGAAATGTCCATGGTATAATTATGGGAATATACCATTGTGGATATGACTAGACATTTCTTTGTGTTTTTTCTCCTGTGATTTACCATTGTGGTTTTGAGGTTGTTCAAATGAGTTCGGTTTTTATCACCCCTGTACATGCATTGGATACACGTGTCATGTCTTGTGATGACATTCGATGCTCTCACAGAGACCAGGGAGGTCCAGGACTAGGTGTTTCTCTGTGAGATCAGACAGACGAGTCATGCTCTTAGAACTTCAGGTAACTACCCTTCACCTACCCTTCAGGTAGGGTTATTGGCAGACAAGCTATAATGACTTAGAGTTTTACTTGTTTTCTGTCTTTCATCTGATGGGATTGTATAATAGCATTATTTTCCACCATTTACATTACTTTTTTTTAAACTTTTGCGTGTTATACTTAGTATCTTTCATGCATATCTTCCTTGACTTTTTTTACATCCCAGCTTCATTGGTTTGGAGTCGTGTGCGTGTGCGCGGGTACTTTGGGTAATGCCTCAAATTTATGGGATATTAGTACTCAGTGCTAGTCGCTATCCCTTGTCCTATTGGATGTAGGATTGGAATAGTAACTACATGGGCTCCGAGGATGGGTCGTGACAGAGTGGTATCAATGGTGGTTGGTTCTACCTTAGGACCACTGTGTAGTGAGATTGGTTTGGGTTTGTATAGAGATAATGTTAAGGTGTTATGAGTTCAAATATCAGTCCATAGGTTCTAGTATTGGTGCAGCGGCCGACATATCCATTCACTGGGTCTCTAATAACCTGAATTTTGACTCAGTGAATTAGGACACTGGCTGTTGGGAAATAAATGGTACATGAATCATATAGTACTTGGATGTGTTATCAATTTCCTTCTTGAGTGAGGTCTCCATATATACTCTATTAATCATGCTTTAATATGATCCATTTCAATATTCCACCATGATAACAGAAATATATGATTCTATATCGTTATCATGATGATGATATGCTCCACGATGAGGATTCAGTGCTAGAATTGAGTTTGAGCCATTTTATCAGAGTGTTTTACTGGTGGTTCTACCTCTTGTAGAGATGTATGTTTTGCTGGAAATTCAGAATGAGGATGTGTGTTTGCTGAGGGCACAAACCATGTTCCATAGGTAGAAACCTTTGAGATACTAGGTGGTCCAGACCCCCAGATAGCAGATGATAGGCTCAAGGCAGTCACATGAGTTTTTCTATTAGCGAGAACACCTCCCGATCAGATGGTGGTTCTAACAGCGTGCCTTTTTTAGGGATTAGTAGGATGTTTGTGGAGGTTGGAAATACAATAAGATGACGAGGATACACTTACATGGTATGATTTTGAATGAATCTTTACGGAAGATTTTTACCTAGCCATACTGAGGTAAATACATATCCAAGAGCTTTTGTAGCTTCGACAGGGCAATATGACAATGGAGGAGTCTTCGGTGAGGTTCACCACCTTATCACATTACTCCCTATACACGGTGTGAGACCATGTTTTTTCAGATCTCAAATAATCAATAAGGTATTATGCCAAGAGATTAGGGATTCAGTGGTTTAAATCAATATTCCCACCTATTATGGGGTGCTGGAGCGAGCCCTGGTGGTCGAGAGTTTTTTGGCTGAGGAACAGATGGATGTGATCTATAATAGCAGTCATGAGACGAAGGCATCTGCAAGAGTTAGTAGACGACTAGTCATGGGATCACTACATAAGAGGCATAGCCATTCTAGAACTCAAATTCATTTTACTATGGTGCATGAGTAGTGCCAAGGAATAGATCAGCAGCATGAGAGGTGGTTTTATGCTTATAATGGATAGCAGAATCTCACTAGAGTTTTTCCGACTTGTTGTGCCGTTGATAGGGATATGGATAATGATCCACCTTGGTAGTGAAGAAATTCAAACGAGGAGTTCCACATGATGGTATCAAAGTTAGAAGAGCTATAATAATATTAGGTGGTCCACACTCGGCTCAGGGACCCGGGGGATGTGGGTGAGGAAAATTGCATGCGGTCATGTCTTATGACCAAGATACTCCATGGGAGATATGAGGTACAACCTATGTATTTTATTTTGTTTTCGTATTAATGGATAGAAGTACTAGTTGTTCCCCTTCAGCCACAAGCATAGTTTGAGACTTATAGGTTCTAGTCAAACCAAGGACTTGACCCTCATGATCATAGACTCTTATAGGAGGAGACTCGGTGATCACACACTAGCGATGATAGTTTGACCCAACTCTTGGAGGTGAGAGTCGCAGTTGAGATATCTTAGTCATGGCGTTGAGGACATACGAAGTCATTCATGGTACGATCTACTATCATTTATGTGCAGATTGATTGTTTTAGGCAAAAAGGGTATGATGTATTTGATGTAATGGAATGAGGTTTCCTTGGTCAGTGAAATGGAATCCTGGACAGTGTCGGGTAGACTCTCACATAGGACATTAAAAAAGTGGATCCTTCATTAACAATATTTTCCCTCGGTTCATGTCTATAGGCAATAAAGGGATCATAAGAGGAGAACATCGAAGCGGGAGTCTAAGATTCTTGATCGGTTCTCTCACTCATTTTTTATGTAAACCTTGTTTGGATTTTTGGGGACATAATGCCTTAAGGTGGGGGTAATGTAATGACTCTTATTTTCCATGTTCTATTTATTAGAAAATTCTTGGGAATGTTATGAGACCAGGTCTAAGGATGACATGTGATTCTGAGGACCTGTTTTCTCAGAATGGTCTGTCAATATTTTTTATGTTTTATCTAGTGCATGAGATATTTTCCTTAAAATGTAGAATAACACGTAAATGGATTACTGGATTATAAATATGAGGGAATAATTGTGTTTGGGATATAGGGTTTACCCGAGGAGTGACTTAAATTTATTTGGTTTGGGCCTCTAGAGAGAAAACACAAAAATGGTATAACGGTAAATAAAATTATTTTATTTTTTTCAATTCTGTATAACTCATGAAAGATGACTCGAATTGAAAATATGAGACCACTATTGAGCTTGTGAGGTAATTATTTCATTAGGCCGAGCATAAAATTCTCTGGCGCAGGCCAACTATGGAATGTAGTTTTTTGGGACGTGCCTGTAAATTAAATAATAATATTTATTTATTTTAAAATCCTATAAATCACAAATTGTAGCTCATATTGAATTCCCAAGAGTACCATTGATCTCATGAGGGTGTTATTTTCTTATGGGGGCCTAACATTGACTATCATAGGTAGAGTGGAAAATTTATGTTTTGGATGTGAATTTCATTAAAATATTTAATAAAAATATATCTATTTGATGTTTTGCAACGAAGCAGTGAGCTGAAATGCCACAATGGGGCATCCCATTTCTATTAATAAATGAAACAACATGTAAAGGCTACAAAAATAGTGATTTGATGATGATGAGACATGTTTCTCAATTTAATGGCTTAGTAGAGGTACGATATTACATTGAAAATCCGGCAGAAATTCCCCAGGAGATCTGGAGAAGAAAAACATTGGTGAAACATTATGTTGGGAAAACGACAATGACCGATGGAGAACAACGATGAAACTTCGGATCCAGGCAGATCAAAACCTGATGAACACAATGGTTCTAAGAAATCCCATTCTTCTTCATCAATGATATTTCTAATCTAGGTAGGACTCATTATATGCGGTTTTCCACCCATATAATTAAATTGATTTAGTATATCATTCTACATTATTAAATCTATACCATGTTGCAGCCTATTCATGTGTCGTGGTTTTGAAATATCATTTATTTAAATTAATTTAGATCTATGGGATCCATGTTCTTTATGTACTGGCCAAAAATACTTGGTCTCGATCACTAAAACAACGTTATTGGTTATTTTCCCCACAGTTCTTCATGTTTTTTATCATTGGACCACGAAGTCACGATTCAAAATTGTTGGTGCGGGTTTGAGTGTGATCAAACCCCCATATTCATTGAGGTGGCCAAAACGACATATGAACTGATGAATTGTGGTTGGATTTATAAAAAACAGAGGTTGTGTGTTGGATATCATATCGGATGAAGTTTTGAGTGGATGTGACAATGGACGAACTCATAAATCTGATGATGATGTATGATGTGGTCAACACGACATGTGTTAATAATTAATGAGAATAATAATAATAATTGTAATGAGTTAATGAATTTTTTTATTATTATTGTAAGGTCTTGACCCTAGTTACCCAGAGTCGGTGCATTATTACATAACAATGGCATGATCACAAGGGAAAAAATCCTGAAAGACCGATCTGTTTAGTAACCTTGGATGTACTAGATAATAACATAAGATTCACATTACATTATGAATTGAAAAACAACAACATTGTGTCTCCTTTTAAAACATCCATATCCCTAACACTATCCCTACATGTCTGTCATAATATACTTCTTTCCATTATGGAAAAAATAAAACATATAAAGGTGTGAGCTCAGGTGCTCAGTAATTATAATACTATAGTAGAATCTTTCATAAATAAGCATAAACATTTAAGGTGATGTATAAGACTAAAACACAAGCCTTTTAAACATAAACTTCAACAGAATATGGAAAAGATAAATCAAATAATTCCCTTTACTTCTTGACATTGATATTCTACTAGTCAAATAATCACATGTAATATCGATATCCAATTTCACAATGATGAAATTCATAATGTCGGACATCATAACCACATAGTCAAGGCCTAATGACGAGACTAAAAATATGATTTTGTCAAGGCCATGTGCCAAGACACTGGTTTGTCTCATGAGACTGATCAATGCATCGAGGAGTTATAGCGGGATCCACCTGTCACTTACTAAGTCCAATGCATTCCTCACATGAAAAGGTTGAAACATAGCATAAACATTCATATTAAAACTAGCTTATGAATTTTAAATACATTAACCATAAAGCATGAATGGTATAAAAATAACACATCCATTGTCAAACATATCACAAAATTATCAATATAATATCAAATTATTTTATAATAATGAATCATCTTAAAACAAGTGTAAAATCCATCAAAGAATGTTGACGTAGATGAAATAAAACTATTTGGGAGAAATATCTCTTTATATTTTGAAATCATTGAAAAGTCATATAATTATAAAAGAAAAAATTTATTTTGAAAATACTATTAAAATATTGTAAGGGATCCTTCGAAGGTGTTATAATGGTGGAAAATAGCAGCACATGTCGTATAAGTTAAAAAACATTTCTTACCTCAATTTGTCGAAAATATCATAATGTAGCTTGTTTGGAAAGTGACTGAAAGATTCCATTCAAAAAAATTTATTAAAATTAAAACAAGGGTATAAATGAATTTATCCCATAATATAGGAAATAGTAAAAAGGTTTTGAAATAAATTTTTAAGAAACATGGATGCAGATGATAAATAGGTCCTGCATATACTCACATATAGACAACCTCGAATAATGATGATATTGTAGAATTAACCCTTACCGTGTACTTTTCCTTAGTTTATAGTATGTTCACCACCTGTATAATGGTTAAAACATTTTTATTAAATTATACAGGAACCTCATACAAAAATATGATATCATATATGATCATCTAATATTTCATTGTTAAAAATATTTTTTTAGTATCATTGTTTTAGGTGTTTTCTAATTCATTTTACTTTATATATTTTGTTATGAAAGTAATGTTTGTTATTGATAGGATATTCTTTATTCATATCCATAATGATATTATGTTCTTGAAAATTATTTTTAGTAATCAAATAAAAATTATTCTGGAATGACAATGTTGGGAAATGAATCTCATCGCGTTCATGGAGACAGTAATCTGTATGTAAGCATGAGTGACAATATCATTATATACATAGTGATATAATATGTAATTGGATAGAATATTATATATACAGATTCATTAAAAAAATTATTTATTATTTACATCAATTATTCTCTTTATTTTACCCATCCAAATAATTAAGTGTTGAATAACAAACTACACCACAATGTGGAGATGGTAAGCCATACGTACGCATGTATGGTGAATTTGTTATTCATAGGATTTATAGAATAATTAATATGGTGGTACAATATTTATAATGAAATCACGTTATGTAGAAGGTACTGGAGTTATTATTTTGGCATGGAAAAAACAATGTATGATGATGTGGAAGTAGAAGATAACTTTGAAAGAGGTGATGAAATTATTACCTCTTCTTCAAGTGATTCTTTTGGATTTGATCAAAATGGATCCTTAGGATGGATTTATGATCAGATGAAGGCCACTAGGATGAATTTAGAGTATTTTTGAGGATATTTGGGTAGGTTTTGGTTGAGACCAATGGCTTTGGAGGTGTGATTATGAGAGAAGGGGACATACCATTTTACAAGAGAGGTGAGAGACACTTCAGGAAATGCATGAAATGTTATTTAATTATACAATCATATTCAATTTATAATAGATCCAAAGGGATTTATTTTAAGGAAAAGTTGAATCTGGGTGGGAAACTTCTAAACCAATAGGTTTTAGATAGGTTATGTCACCATAATAACCTTGTCTTATTGATTTAACTCTTAGTTTAATAGTTTATCTTTTACCATGTATTCTGGTATTATTATAATAAATGGTTAATAAATGTACTATAAAGATCCAAAAGAACCCCAAGAGTTTCATTATTGATATATTTAACTTTATCTATGTACTTTTGTCAATACTTAGATTTTTAGAAATATTATATCAATTAATAATATAGTATTTGTTTTAAAAACTCTATTATGTCAATTTTGACAGGATTTGGTGTTTTGTTTTTTGAAAACACCCAAAAACATTATCATTTAAAAACATTTATTTCAGAATTCTTAAATTGTAATATTAATATAAAAATTAGTTCAATTCATCAAAAGTCTCAATTTTCATTTATTTGGATATTTATAATATAAATTTTTGAATCTTTTAATAATAAGGTAATTAATACATCATCATTGTATCATAAATAAATTTTATTATTTAATGTCTAAAAATTATAAATAAAATGCCATTATTTAGGAAATTATTTTATATTTCTAATTAATATTTGTAGTATAATTTCTCTAATTTATAACCCCATATTAAAAATTGTTTAACTATTAATCTTTGAATTTAACACTTCTAACATTTCTTTAATTAAAATAATAATAAATGTACTAATTAACTAAAAGTGTACCAAAAGTATCATATTTTATTCCTAAGGTTGATTTAGGATGAAATACACTTATAAAATAGAATTAGGAAATGTTTTAGGGTATTTACAATATAATTTCTACCATTAATTACCCTGTTTACTTTTAACCATGGTAATTAAAATTCAAAAGTTACTATTCAAAAAAATTATTTTCAATATATTGAACCACATTATACTTATTTAAGTCAACAATGACTCTAGGATTTTTTAAATTCAATTAAAAATGTGTTAATATTATGTTTTATGCACATTTTCAAATATGCCTAGAAGGTGGGTAAAAGACGTTAAAAAGTTCAATAAAATTTTATACATCTAATATTTTTATAAAATGAATCAAATGAATTATATTGAACATATATAGGTATTATTAATCTATTTTGGATTAAAATGAATTTAAAATAAATAAATAATTATTTAAATAAATATTAGGTTTCAAACAATAACAAAATGTTTTCACTATTTATCAAAAATTGAATGTTTTTAGAAAAATTCCAAAAATTCACCTAAACCTAATATTGATATTAAAAATAAAAAAATTTGAAGTCCATTTCGAAAAATAAAATATACAAATTTACAAAAAGTGGGTATAAATATTCAAAACGGCTAGTTTGATTGGTCTTGGTGAGATAATACTCCATGTTGCATACATCACAAGCTATTGTGTTATTCAAAGAGAAACATACTGGGGAAGTTTAGGGTGTTACATTAATCCCTACTTTAATTAATTTTGACCTAAAAATTTCAAGAATACTACTGCATAAAAATATTCAGGTGTTTTTTTATCTTAAGTTCCTCAGGTTCCCACGTTGCCTCTTACATCTTATGATTTCTCCATTGAATATTTACTAGATAAGTCATCCAGTTTCTCAACACTATTTCTCAGGTTTCAATAATCTTTGCATGATCTTCAAAATAAGACAGATCACGTTCCAGTTCTATTTCTTAATAGGCTAGTTCATGCGTTGGGTCGGGCATGTATTTTCTCAACAGTGATACCTGGAACACATCATTAACTTTTTAGAGACTAGGAGGCATTTCCAAATGTAAGCTACAACTTCACTTCATTCTAAAATTTTGAAAGGCCAGATGTAGGACTTAATTTAGCCGTCTTACCAAATTATAAAACACCCGTCCATGGAGATACATTTATGAAAACATGATCTCATACTTGAAATCCCAAATCCTTTCTTCAGTTATCGGAATATGTATTTTTCCTAATTTGAGCTGTTTTGATATGGGTTTGGATATTATTAACCATTTCTATTGTTTTCTCAACACATTCTGGGCATAAGAGTTTTATGTTACAAACATCATCCCAAAAAGTTGTTGTACGACATATCTTTCCATATAAAATGGAAGCTATAATTATAAGAAAATTTTACCAGAGGTAAATATTGATCTTACATACCTTGAAAGATAGGTGGGAAAGTTCTCAACATATCTTCTAAGGATTGAATAGTCCATTCTGATTGTCTATTAGTTTGAGTGTGGTAGGAATTTCTCAAATTAAGTTCAGTATCTAGGGCATTAAGATGATTTTTCTATAATATTGTCATAAAATGCGAATCATGATCAGAAACAATCAATAGGGGTACTCCATAAACTCTTACATCTTCATTAATATAAAGTCTTGATAAATGTTCAACTGGTAAATTTTATCTTAGAGAAATAAAATGTGATGACTTGTTAAGACGATCAATAATGACCCATATTGCATCTTTCCTTCTAGGAGTCTTTGGTACTCCCATGACAAATTCCATCACAATATCATCCCATTTACACTCAGGTATGGGAATATGTTTCATGAATCCCCTATGATGTTGTCTTCTATATTTATATTAGTGACAAACCATACATCATAACACATAATTAGCAATATGTATCTTCATGTTGTCCCCCAAAAATGCTCTTTCAAATCTCTATATATCATAGTCCTACCAGTGTCTATAAATAAATTTGAGCTATGAGCATCATCCAAAAATTCCCTTTTTAGATTAGGTATATCGGGAAAACAATTTTTTTCCCAAATTTCAAAATTCCATCTTTATATAAGAATTCAATCAATCTCCCATAATTCACTTCTACATTTTTCTTTTGAAACTATTCACCATTAGTATGATAAATTTTTATCCTTTCAAAAAAAGTTGGCTTGGAAACCATTTTAAAAAGTATTTATGTCTCACCTTCCATTATTATTCCCATATTCATTTTTACTAGATCCATGAATATAGGATCCATTTCAACTCTCATATTTTTCAAAAATCTATGATCATTTCTTCACAAAGCATCTACCACCTTATTTCCCTTACCCAGGTTGTAGTGTATAGTGTTATCATAATCCTTGAGTAGTACTATCTATATTCTTTTCCTCATGTTAAAGTCTTTTAGGGAGAATATATAATTAAAACTCTTGTGATATGTATATATCTCACATTTTTTACCATATATATAGTGTCCCCATATCATCAAATAATATATTATATCTACTATCTCAATATCAGGAGTCGGATAGTTTTTTTTCATGAATTTTTAGCTATCACGATATATAGATAATAACTCTATCATTCAGAATAATGACACAACCAAGACATTTCATTGAAGCATCACTGTAAATAACAAACACAGCATTCCCCAGTGGTAGATTCATGATAGGAGCATTGACTAAACTTCTCTTCATTTCTTCATAACATTATTTACACTATTTTTCCCAAAAAAATGTAGCCCCTTTACGTTTGATCTTGGTTAATGGGTTTTCCAATTGAGAAAAATTCTGTATGAAATACCGATAATAACATACTAAACCAATAAAATTTTATACCTCAGTTATACTTGTCGGTGCTGTACATTTTTGGATTTCTTTGGTCTTTGAAAGATCAACAGAGATTCAATATTTAGAGCAAATATGTCTAAGAAATGAAATTTCCTAAATACATAATTCATACTTTCCCAACTTCCCATATAATTCATTTCTTCTGAGGGTTTTTAGAATAGTGTGCAAATGATTTTCATGATATTAAAAGATTTTTGAGTATACGAAGATATAAAAAATAAATAACACTATAATGTCATAATGATATCCGTTGAAAACTATATTCATTAGATCCATGAAAATAAAGTGTGCATTAGTCAGTCCAAAAGGAATTACTGTAAACACGTAATGCTCATATCTGGTTCGAAATGTTGTTTTCGGAATGTTTTCCTTCTTCACACAAAACTGATGATATCCAGATCGAAGTTCAATCATTGAATAATATTGATATCCATGAAGTTGTTCGAATAAGTCATCAATGGGAGGTTGGGTATATATATTCATTATTTTTATAGCATTGATCCCCCTGTAGTCAATGCACAACCTCATCAATCCATATTTCTTCTTAATGAAATGAACAGGGGATACTCATGGGAAAGCTCTAGGGAAAATAAATCCTTTATTACTCAATTACTCTAGTTGTTTATTTATTTCTTCTAATTCCACAGTGGCCATTTTATAAGGGGTCTTCAATATGGGGATGAACTGGAAATTAAATCAATGGAAAACTCAATTTCCCATTCTGGAGGATGTCCAGGTAAATCCTCTAGAAATCCATCAACATATTCTTGCATAATAGGTACATCCTCTATTTTAACATTCTTCTACCACCCATAGTTATTTCACTCTCATCCTCCCAAATAATTGAATTTATTATAGCTAATGGTGTTAGATCTAGATAAGAAACAAGTGGTGACGTTTTTTCTTTGATGATAAGGTACTGATTATCATCATCGGAATTTGTAACCTCATTCTTCATATAATAAATTTTCACATCATGGTCCGAATTCCAATCCATAATGAGTATTATATCAAATAAAATCATGGGTATAACTATGATATTAGAAGATAATGATCATCAATATACCCTAATGGAGACTGATTTATGAAACATTGTTTCAATGATACTTCCCTTATGAGTTTTGACTAACAACTTCTTTGTTAAATCCAATTGGAAATATCTAATTTTGAGGAAACCATTAAATTAACTTCCACCACATCATTAAGAGATTCCACATCAGCATTAGTGATCACATATGCATGGCCTTGCTCTCTTGGCCTTTTTGGAGGTATTCTTCCTTGGTTCTTATGACATTCATTTGAATAATGCCCCATTTCTTCACTATTGTTGCATTCAATATTGACAACCCATTTCTTTCCCTTGCAATCACAATCTTGATGGAATTTTCACCACACTTGTAAAAGACTCTCATTCCCTTCAAGAATGTATCAGGGTGTTTCTTCCCAAATTTACTGTAGGATGGAAATTCAAATTTGCCCTGGTTCCCCTTATTTCCTTTTCCACAGTGTTCAGCAGATCTCTTCATCTCTTTATTTGCTTTAACGTTGCAATCCATTGAGAATTACATTCCTATCATGATAGCAGATGAGAAAATATCTTCATATGATGAGAAGGATTGTGAAACTAATGCTCGATAGATAAATGGTTTTAACCCATTGAATAATCGATCAATCTTACTCTTTGGGTTACATATATAATTTGTTGCATGCCTTTCTAACTTTGTAATGTTAGCCTCATACTTTGTGACATTCTCATTCTTCTTTTGCATCAGATATAGAAATTGTCTTTCCATATCTGCTAGATGGTCACAAGGAAAGTATTTTTCTATGAAAATCTATTTTAATCTCCCTCCATTCCATATTTGATAATTCTTCATCTTCTGTTGTGTTTTGTATCGATGAACACCATTGATATACATCTCTTGTGAGGCGATAAATTTCCTAGAAAACATATTACCTTTCTCTATTCCCCAAATCAAGAAATATTTTCTCTATGGAACTTATCCATTGCTCAGTTAGAAATGGATTTTTAGTCCCATTGAATGTTGGTGGTTGTTTCCACATGAAGTAGTCTAACATTTATCCTTTGCATTGTGGATTTGGGTGCTCTATACGGGTAAGGTTATTATTTATTATATGAGTGTGTTTTATTTGTGTGGTAAAATGGTGTTCATCACTAGTTTCATCACTGGATTCACTATAATTATCTTGAGTAGGAGGGAAATCCCTACATGGATTACGCACGTTTATACAGTTTCCATTCCATCCACTAGGTGCCATTTCTAAACAATGACATAAACTAGATTATATTATGAATCATAATACATAATTCCAAACTAGTAAAATACCTAACACAAATTGATTAGTTTATTCATAAAATCCATAACAATAAAAAAATATTTTATTTGAGAAATAATTTACCCATAAATACTTCATAATGGTTGGTAAATAAAATGTTAATTATCCTAAGAATATCACCCAAATATTGTCATAACCAAATGTTCATCAAGGTCGGTTGTTGTGTTCTAGGATACCCTAGGTCATGGCTGAAACTCCTTGATAGAGTTTTCAATCCTTGGTACTTCTGTTCCTGAGCTTCCTCTACCTGATCATATCCCTGAAAGGATGTATTTCTTGGAAAATACACAAAATATCTACATTACCAATATTCTAGGATGTTCTTCTACACTAATCATCAAAGTCTATCTTAGGGTACTATTCTATAATAAGTGTTTTTCTAAATCTATATTCCAGGGTTTGTACTAAACATTCTCTGATTCCAACTGTAGTGCCTAGACCCTAGTTACCCAGAGTCGGTGTATTATGAAATAACATTGGAATGATCTTAAGGGATCCAATATAAAAATACCGATCAATTTAGTAGACTTGGAAGTAATAGATACAAAAATATGTTTAACATTACATTATGAATTTAAAAAGAATAACATTGTGTATTTTTTTAACACATTCATCTCCCATAAAATATCCCTGTAGTTCGGTCATAATATACTTCTTCACAAACTAGGAAAAATAAAACAATGAAAGGTTTGAGCTTAGGTGCTCAGTAAGCATAACATTATAGCAGAAACTTTCATAAATAAGCATAAATATTTAACGTGGTGTATAAGACTAAAACACAAGCCTTTTAATCATAAAATTTGGAATATTATTGAAAAGATGATAAAATAATTCCATTTAATTATTTAAATAGATATTATACTAGTCCAATAATCACATGTAATATCAATTTCCAATTTCATAATGATAGAATGCATAATGTTCAACATCATAACCAAATATTCCAGGCCTCATTCCAAGAATACAAATAAAATTTTATCAAGGCCTTGTTACAAGACACTATTTTTCTAATAATACATACTGATGAATCGAGGAGCTATAGCAGGCTACACCAGACACATACTAAGTCCACTGCATTCTTCTTATGAAAATGATGAATCATAACATAAACATTCGTATTAAAACTAGCATACGAAATGTTAACAGTTTAACCATAAACCAATAATTGTATAAAAATTACACATCCATAGTCAAACATATCAAAAAACCTTCAATACAATATGGAATATTGTATTATAAAAAAAACATCAAACAAGTGTAAAATCCATCAAAGGATGTTGACATAGATGAAATCAAAACTATTTGAGAGAAAAGTCGATTTGTTTTTGAAATCATTAAAAAGTCACATAATTATATAAAACTTTTATTTTGGAAATACTCTTATAAGCTTATAAGGGAATCCTAGAAGGTGTTTTAATGGCAGAAAATAGCTGCAACATCCATATAAGTTAAAAAACATTCTTACCTTAATTTATCGGAAAGGTCACAATGTTCCAATTTTGTAAAGCGATAGAATGATTCATTTCAAAAAATTTCATAAAAGGTCAAAAAAGGTTATAAATTAATTTAACCCATAATCTAAAAAATAGTAAACATGTTTTGAAATACATTTTTAAGATATAAGGATGTGAATGACAATGATGTCCCAATAGATACTCACGTATAAAAAAATCTCAGATAATGAAGAGTTGTAGAATAAACCATTACCATATACTTTTCCTTAGTCAATGATATGTTAAACTCATGTATAGTGGTTAAAACATTGTTATTATATTATAAAAAACCACATACATAAATATGATATCATATATTATATTCAAATATGATATTGTTAAATATATTTCAATAGTATTATTGTTTCAGGTATTAACTGATTCATATCCATTTATATGTTTTGTTACTTAAGTAATGACTATTCTAGATATGATGTAATTTATTCATTTATATTACGAAATTACATTCATAAAAATTATTTTTATTCATCAAAATAAAATTATTCTTTAATGGTTACAATGGGGAATGAATCTGATCGTGTTCGTGGATACGATAATTTGTACGTATGCATGAGTGACAATATCCTTATATTGATGATGAAATAATATTTAATTGGATGTTATATCATATATAAATAATAATTGAAATTTAATATTTAATATTTACATATATTATACTCTTTATTATACCCATCCAATTAATGAAGTGTGGAATAACAAACTACACCATGAGGTGGAGATGGTGAGTCATACATACACACGTATGGTGACATTTTTATTCCTAGGATGGATAGAAAAATGAATATGGTTGTACCATATTTATATTAAAATCACATTATTTGGAAGGTACAATAGTTATTATTTTGGTATGAAAAAAACAAAGAAATAGGAAGTGGAAATAGATGATAATGTGGAAAGAGGTGATGAAATTATTACCTCTACTTCGAGTGCTCCATTTTGATTTGATCAAAAGGGATATTTAGATTGGATTACTGGTCAAATTAATGCCTCTAGTATTAATTTAGGGTATTTGGGAGGATATTTGGGCAGGGTTTGGCTGAGCATAATGGCATTGGAGGTGTGATTTTGAGATAAAGGAAGTGCCCTTTTATAAGAGATGTGAGGGTCACTTTAGGAAAAGCGTGAAATATTATTTATTATTCAATCTTATTCGGTTTATAATGGCTAAAAATGAATTATTTATGGGATATGGTGGGTATGTGTCAAAAAACCATAAAAATTAGGTTTTTTATAGGTTTAGGTCACCACAATAACTTTATCTTCTATATTCAACACTTAGATATATAGTTTAACTTTTAACATGTATTCTTGTATTATTATAAAATATGGTTAATAAACTTACTAAAAAAGAAAATAGAACAAAAATTGGTTCATTATTGACATATATAATTTTATCTATGTCTTTTGGTCAAACAATAGATTTTCAGAAAAATTAAATCAATTAATAATATAGTATTTTTTTTAAAACTCAATTATATGAATGTTTACATTATTTGGTATTTTGTTTTTGTGAAAGTAATAAATACTTTATCACTTCGAAAAAAATTTACTTAGTCAACCATAACATGACATATTAACCTATAAAATCAGTGTAATTAATCAAAAGTCTCAATTTACATTTATTTGGGTATTTATAATATTAATTTGTTTAATTTTTCAAAAATAATGTAATTAATTCATCATCAATGTGCCATAAATAAATTTAGTTATTTAATGTCTAAAAATTATATATAAAATATCATTATGTAGGAAATATTTTTATATTTATAATTAATATTTATAGTCAAATTAATCATATGTAAAACCCTATATTAAAAATTTTGTAGTTTTTAAACATTGAATTCAACACTTTTAACTATTCTTTAAATAAAATAATAATAAATATCCTAATCTAATCCAAGTGGACCAAAATGATCATATTTTATTCCTATGGTTGATTTGGTTGAAATAAACTTATCCAATAGTATTAGGACACATGTTAGGGTATTTATAAAATCATTTATACCTTCAATTACCCTATTTTACTTTTAACCATGGTAAATAAAATTCAAAAGTTACTATACACCAAAAATAAATTTTTTCTAATTAAACAACATTTTAATTACTGTTTTCCACCATGTCTCTAAAATTTTAAAAATTAAATTCACAGAAGTGGTAAAATCATATTTTATGAAAATTTGAAAATGTGCCTAGAATGTGCGTAAAAGACGGTAAAATGTTCAATAAAATTGTATACCTCTAATATTATTATAAGATGACTCTAATGAATTTTATTGAACTTATATAGGTATTTTGTATCTATTTAGACTTAAAATATATTCAACTAAAATAAATAAATGTTTAAATAAAAAGTTGGTTTTAAACAATATCATAGTGTTTTTCAGTATTCATAAAAAATTTAATGCTTTCTGAAAAATACCAAAATTCCACCCTAAGCTAATTTTGATATTTTTAATCCAAAAAAGAAGTCAATTTTGAAAAATAAAATATAAAAAATTTCAAATAATGGATATTACAATTCATAATGGCTGGTTTGATTTGTTGTGGTGTGCCAAATCTCCATTTTCGTACAACGAAATTAATTGCGTTATTCAAAGAGAAATGTATTGTAGAAGAATGGGGTGTAACAATTATTTTAATAATAATTATAATGGTGGAACAAATATGTGTCATAGGGGTTAATTAAATTAAATCGATTTAATTTGAACAAGTGATATTAATATAATTTATTATGTTAATAATTTTATGAATTGAGGAAATGTGGAATTAAATGAATCAAATAATTAATTAAAGAGAGAGGCTCCATAAACATCCATGAGATGGGCTCCCTAGGGGCTGAAGGTTTGGTGTTCTTTTAAAGTTTTTGAAAAAACCCATGTGATATTATCATTTTTAACAATAATAATTGTTAATAGGAAATAAGATAAATTAAAAAATAGGAGAGGCAATGAGAGGGGAACACAATAAATTTGATGAGTAAGTTGAGTGTGGATCGCCATAAATATTTTGTTTAAAATAATAATAATAAAATAAAATATTATTATTATTATTTTGGTTGTCAAACATTAATCTGATCACAAATTTTTCAAATGGTGTACAATTGATAAACCATCAGTGTCATTGTTATTCTAGAATCAAGATTGTCATTTTAAGACTGATGTTGGATATTTGTTTTCAAACTCACGCCTCAGGTCAACAAAACACCTAATAATAATAAAATTATTTTTATTGTGGGAACATGATCTGACATATCACCCTCATATGATATTAGAACTATGAAACGTTTGTGACACCACAACCCAGAAATAAAGATGCAAATTTTAAGTCTAATTTCAGTTATTTTAATCAAGATCCAAGAACAGGTCCCACAAATCCATGTTTGGGCTTGTTGTGGTAAAATGCATCTTTTTCACTAGGTGTATGTTTTGAATGATTGATTAGTCCATTTCATGTGTTTTTTTCATGGGGATCACAATGGTTCTGACTGTATTGGAGGTACACCCATTTCGTATATAGTTTTATGGAGTAGGTCATCTACCCGTGGAGTTGGTACTCCATTGTTGTACTGGGGAATGGGTTATCCAAAATTAACGAATAAATATTTTACGTACTCCCCTACCAATTAGGTTGGGGTTCCTCTAATATTTAATTTGGTAATCCCTTTTCGTCATAGGGTGCCGGTCCTCCATACACATTATTTCGACAGAGTTGGTACTCCCCTTTCATGCCCGGGAGTGGGTCTGCTAGCATGAGGTCGGTACTCCCATGACATACTATGGTTCAGGTCTCCCATAACAAATGAATTGATAGATTTGGAACTTCCTTGTTGTAATAGGGTGTAGGTCCTATAGTCATTGAGTGGTACTCCCCTACCAGGTAGGGTGTGGGTCCTCACATATAGAGTTGTACACCCCTGTCTCCGTGTAGCAATGGGGAGTGGTCCTCCATTTTATTTGGATCTCCCTCTGCTGTTTAACATAGATACGAAGAGTGGGCCCAATCACTTCATGAGAATGTTACCTAGATAGGAGATAGTTCTCCCCCGATGGACTGAGGTGAAGGCCACCCCATATAATAGAAATAGAGGTTTCAAGAGTTGGTTAGGAGAATGGCTCCCTCATATGTGTACATTGCTGAGGTGAGGACTATCCACTTAGGGTTCTTTAGTCTTTCGTTGGGTGCAGGACATCGTTGACTGAACCTCCAATGATGGACACTAGTTTTAGACTTATTAGGATGTTCCAAATGGATCAAGTTCTCTTAGACGTACTATTAAGAATTGTATATTTGTTCCCAATGAGGTGTACCTCTTGGAAGAGTACCATGAGGGATGGATGTGCTCGTAGAGCGTGTTTCTCCTGGTTTTATGTGTTTCCTTTTGAACCTCTGATGAGAATACCGTTTATGGCTTTGAGATTGTAACCATATGATTTGTAGTGTATGGAATGATTATATCTATATTTTATATGGTATATTTATGGGAATATTCCTTGGTGGAGCTGACTATGAAGTTATTTTTGGTTTTACCTTGTGCTTTTCATTTGTGGTTTCAAGGTGTCTGACTAAGTATTGTTTTACACACCCCTGCACAGTCATTTCCTGCACATGTTGTGTCTTGTGAAGAAATTTGATGTTTTGATAGTTTATATGGAGGGACAACACTATGGAGGCTCTAAGTGAGATCAAACTGATGAGGCATACTCTTATGTCTTTATAAATCTACCCATCACCTGTATTTCAGGTTGGGTTGTCAGCGGACCAGCTTTAGGGACTTGGAGTTTTACATGTGTTCCATATTTCTATTAGTGGGCTTGTATACTTTCCATGTTTACCAACCTATAATATACTCATGTTTCACTATTTTTGTTTTATACTTAATGGTTTTTATGCATAGCTTCCTTGGGTTTTTACTTCCTAGTATATTTGGTTTGGAGTTGTTTGTGTGTGTAGGTACATATGCTAATTTCTCATATTTGTTTGATATGCCATCTCAATGCTAGTCAACAGCCCCTAGCCTATCAAAGGAGGGCTTGGGGTAGTCACGAAATGGGCCTCAAAGGAGGGTTCATAAAAAAAATCCCTTCATGACTTCCTTAACCCTATAAAATATATGAAATTAATTTTATATAAATTGACTAAATAACCTTAATTGGTCGATGTAAGAAAGAACTAGTCAATGAATTGATTTAATATTAATATAAAATATATTTAACAAGTGGAATAATTATTAAAAATGTTCTTAATAAATTATTTAATAATTTTAATTTCATTATATATGTGGAACAAATATGTATGACTAAGCAGAGACCCAAGGGAATGTAATTTTTCATCTCATTTCCACATCAGGGGGACAAGTTTACATTATGTACATAATTTAATTTACACTGTGTATTTATTACCCCTTTGAATCTCTATACCATCAATTACTATTTATGTAAATTATTAAAAAAAATTCTTCATTTTTTCTCTATTCTGGTTTTTGATTCAATAGTTATCAATGCAGTTAGGGATTTTTGTTACAATTTAATTTTATTTCATGATATTTTTAATTCAGATATTCTTTTTGAATATTATACAATCCTAATATTTAAAAAACCATCAATATTAATCTCCTCTTATTATATGGAGGTTTTCATGTTTAATTTAATTTTTTTCTCTCGATGGGTCTAATAAATAACGAGTAAGATACATATAAGGGGCTTTCTTATAAAAACATGATTTAATGTTTTTCATCAAAAAAATTTTATTACATATTGAAGTTCTTTTAACATTTCAATAAAGTTATTATTTAAACTAAAATGAATATTCAAATTCATTTTAAACCATATTTTGATATAAATAATTTCTTAAAGGATTCTAAGAATCGTTTTCAAAAAGAATAAATTTTTTTAATTATTACCAAATATGTGAAAGGAATATTTGTTTTTATTATTACCATTTGAAATGTATTTCCCAACATCAAAACCATTAATTACATATAATATTCATGTATAAATTATTATTTATAATTTCAATGAAAATATTATTTCTTATATTTTGGGAATTTTTTATTTTTTAAAGATACCGAATGAAAAGGGAAATATTTTCTTAAATAAATTAAAACATCAGTGAAAGTGATTTATAACATATTTTTAACAAAAACATAAAAGTTATTTTTAATTTTTTTATTCCAAATTCATTATAATTATAAAAATTATTTATTTACTACAAAACAATCATTTTTTTTCAATTTATGGTCTTCATTAATATTTTACTGTTTTATAGTGTTGTGGTAACTAATTATCTCATTATCAAATTTCTATTTACATTATTTTTAGATAAATATTAAAATTGTATATATCATGGATCATTTCTAATAATATTATTATTTATTAGCTATATAATATCTCAATATATGATATGAGTTCAAGGAAGCTGATTAAGAAGGTTATTTAATTTAAAAGGGAAATATTGATGCTTTGTATTTTTGATTCAAAATAGATAATTTATAACTAATAATTCATTTTAATAATGTATTGTATTGATAATTAAATATATCAAGAATGCATATTATATGAAATCTATAGGTGGGTCTTGGTTATATATATCCCATCAATACATTGACAGGTCTAATGAGAAAAATAGGTGACCACATTAGATGTGTATTTGGTTTACTCCTACCAATTTATAATGAATTTCATCTTGGTAGAGACGATTTGATGGTAACATATATATTAACTTAGTTGAGGACATGATGGAAAGTTAATGGATGTCCATAACTATGAAATTATTTATTCTATTACCTTTATTGATAATTTAGTTATTATTATCCATGTGATTGCTATGTGTATATTTTAAAATGATTTTAATTGAACTAAATTTATTGGTTTAAGGGAACATGGATTTATTATCCACTGATCCATATTGATATGGATTATTTTTTTCATATTATATTTTAGTGTATGTAACCCTTAATGAGAATCTAATAAGTCCCTTTACTTTTTCGATTTACCTATGAAATGAAGAAGGAATCTTTAAAATATTTGTGAAGTTTGTAAGAATTTTTTCCATTATATGTAATTAATTTATAATGTAATATAAAATTTACACATATATATATATATATATTTCCCAATCAAATCAACTAATTTATCTAACGTGGTCATATTCCTTATATATTGTAACACTATAATAAGTAAGCATCGACTCTAGGTTACTAAATTTGTGGTGGTATAGTTGGTATGAGATTTAATAAGTGAATATAATCCTCAAATACTGTCACATATGAACATTGGGGGAATCATAACTCTCTATCCAATGGATTCATGAGAAATGGAGAAAACAATGTAGTAACTAAAGTGTTTATTTTATTTGATCTTAAAAAATCTACATTTGATAGCATGCCACATACACAACAACATGAATAAACAAACCACAAAATAATATAATTTAAATATTTATATTACAAAAAAGCTGTGGGGTTTGAGGAAATTAAAAATAAAAAGTATTGAAATTTTTTAATAATTTTTTTATAAAATAAAACTTTATTTATTAATTCATATTAAATTAGTACATAAATTTTATTTTAGTAATTTTATGTCTTAAAAATAAATTTTCATTTATAATTTTTTTGGTGTATTTTATACATGTATCGTATAATTAATTAATAAATATATTTGAATTTTAAATAAAAAATTTGTATTAATTTTTAAATCAATATTTCAATATTATATTATGATTATATTTTGAGATTTTTTTGAAAATATTTATTTTAGAGTGAATAGTTAAAAAGGGAATTTTATAAAAAATGGTATTTATTTTGTTTAAATAAATTATTTCAAATTCCCTATAATAATTTTCATTTTGTTTTAAATTATAATATGCTCCATTTCATTATACATAATTAAAATAATAACATTTTTATTAAAATTACATTTTATTTTGGTATAAGTAATTTTTTTTCTTAAGAATCCAATTTTCAAAAAACATTTTTTCATTTATTTTTACATATTTATATTTATATTTATTTATATCAGTCAAAAAAATTGAATAATAAACAAATTAATCCATATTTTGAGTCTAAAGGTTCTAATTTGTTAAATAGATCACATTCATTTTTTTTTCATCATGAATAATAACCATAGTAAATGTTTATCACCATGATAATGGAAAAAATTGTTAAATAATGTTAAAAATAGGTGATAAGTAATACAAATAAACCCATATATTTAATATATTTCCTTTTAGGAGATTAATTTGATCATAGTGATACCAACCTTAAATATGTGGCATTTTGTTTTTATGAATCCTTGAAAAGGGAAATTATAATATTTTAAGTAAATATAAAATACCAAAGGTAACTCCATTTCTATTAATATCTCTAATGAATGTACATGAGGGAAAAATAATATGATATTGGTTATAATTTTTTATATAATAAAAAAAATTATTATAGTTATTTGTTTTTTACTTTTATGGATTATATAATTACCCCAAATACTTATGCAACACCGATATAGTTCTTCTCTAATTAGTAGAAAAGTAAATATAGATGATTAGACAAACATAAAATTATTATTATTTGAATAATTGTTGAATGAAATTAAATTTAATTTTTAATTATAATTTATAAATTATACTATTTTTTTATATTCAAATTCCAATGCTGTATTAATGTATTTCAGGTCAAAAAAATGAATAGTCCCAAAAATGACTTAAATATTATCTTTTTCTTAAAAATATTTTATTAAATGACTAGAAAAAAAATTATAATGAAAAATAAGATAGGAAATATTATATGATTTCATCTATGGACAATTTTTGAGATATTTTCCACCTTATAAGAAAATTTATGACCTTTAAATGATAAAAAATGTGTTTCAATGTAGAAGCTTTGAATACAAAAATGAGGGATTAAACCAAATGTAATGTTTTAAAATGAAACTGTAACATGTTTAAATTTCATTATTTGGAGTGATTTAGACCTTATCATTTCCTAAATTCAGAATCATTTTCATTATTTTCACATTATTTTATTATGATATATATTATATTTAAATCTCTTAATCAATTCAAAGTGTGTGCTTTCACTCACATATATAAGCGTACCAGTGAATACGTCTTCATTAAACATCCTAAAACACTTAGTTAATAAATTATTGCCATCCCACTTCCCAACCTTCATCCATGTGATCTATAGTCTTTGGTCTCATAAAAGGACAAACCTAGATAGCTTAATGTGTAGGTTAATGGTGCGTTTTTATTGAATAGTTATAAATCTAAACTAATAGTTTTCATTTTATTTCATCTTATACCTCCATTAAAATTTAAATAACCATGATCATATAATTAAATTAGTATATCGAATATAAATAAACATCAATATAATTTATTACAACTCTTATTAACCAAATTTTTATCTTATGGAAAATGAAAACACCACTCGGGCATACATATAAACAACCATCTCTATATATTACTGTAATTCTTTCTCAACATTTTACACACATTGTAAAAAATATGGGATTAATAATTATATATTATATTTATGATATATTTATGATTCAAAAAAAATTATCATCCAATTTATCAACTTTATATCACTGGGAAAATCATAACGTCTCTCTTCTCATTGTGTGGAAAACCACCATCAAGTAGCGATGTGGTTCATTTTTCTATTGACACTTTGAATGGATGATTTTAAAACAATATATAATTTATAAAAATTCTATTTATGAAATAATTAAATCATTTATATAGGGGAAATTTCTCTTAAGTCGTCTATCTATGGTAAATATAAATAAGTAATTTTTATAAATTGACCAAACAAACATTATTGGTCGACGTAAGAAAGAACTATTCGATAAATTAATTTCAAATGAATATAATTTACACCAATAAATGTAATAACATTGATTTTTTTAAGAAATTATTATAAAAATAAATTCATTATATAGGGGGAAAACATGTATAAGGAACCAGATACCAAATGTAAGAGATTTCTGTTACAATCTCATTTTATTTCATGACTGTTTATACACATATTTCCATTGAATAAAATATAGAATCCTAATAATTAAGACAAAATATATATTCCCATCTCCTATTTATGTTTGGGTTTGTATGTTTATTTTCAATTTATTTTCGTTTGGATCACGTATCAACAAGTAATTTACTTATAAATAAATTTTTTAAGAAAAATATTATTTTGATGTTTTTCATCCAATGATTGTAGTTTAATTTATATATTATATTTAAAATTTTTTCAAGATTTTTTATATAATTATAAATAGGTTTGTAAAATTAATTAAATCTAATTCTTTAATTTAGATAACTTTTTAATATGAAGGTTCTCACCATTTTTTGAATGAGGTATATTTTTTCCAATGTGTGAGTGATTTTTTTAATATAGACTACAAAATTACTTTTCATACCTCTATGAATAATCATTACCATGAATCTCAATTTATATAATTTCAAATTCCTTTTGAAATAAATTAAGTTTCTTCAATTATTTTCACATTTTAATTTAATATTATTTATATTGAAATTATTATAATTTTTTAAACATAATAAAAAGAATTTGGAAAAGTGATCTAAAACTCCATATTTGGATAATTACAATGATGGAATCATATTATGTATGGTTACAACATTGGGAAATATATTTTATGTGACCATAGCTTACATTAGGATTGTGATATTACAATAGGGTATTTTATATCTCTTACCATTATATGTATTTTTATGGCTTAATATTCATGATGATTATGAGCTATGTTAGTATGAACCATTTTTTAGAGATAAATACTAGAGGAAGAAATGGAATAAATACCCATAATAATCAAAAGGATTTACTAGTGGGGAAATCCAATACAGGTTATGTGGGAACTAATTAATTCATATCAATATTAGAATAGCTCACTTGGGACATGAAAAATAACCACTCATGTATAGACACACATAGTTTTCTTTATCATAATTAAGCAATTTTAGATTACATCATAAAAATTAACCTCTATATATTTTGGGAACTAATAATTCATTGGTAGTTGAACAATGGGTTAGGTACCTTGATATGGTATTTATAGACTTGGTAAGTAATTAAAAGTACATTATAATTATATAATTTTATTGTCTAATGGGTGGTAAAGATCAATGGTGGTAGTTGATCAAGAACACTAAAGAGTATTATAAAATATGAACTATGTAATTTTAAATTTTGATGATGATATTCTATAATAAATATATTCCTAAATAATGGTGATATGAAATGAATATGTAGTTCCTCCCTAAAATATATAAGTAAGGATAATGTGTTGCAATATTTGAGGAAAACATTACATGATTATTCATGTGTGATGATGACTAAATATGTAATTCAAAATGATAGATTGGCCATTTAATTAATGGGATTAAGATTTGTCTGTTAAAGGAAGTTTTTTTAACCATTTTCATCATACGATGATATTGTATCAAGTACCGTCGAGGAAATGAAATTATTTTATATGTCTTATATAATTCGTGGAAATAATGGAATGAAGTGTTTTGGATAGATTCAAGAAAAATGAAAGAGGTGAAAGATGAAAAAATGGAAGTTGTGATATCAAAAATGAGAAAATTGTGGATGGAAGGACCTATCCATTTTCATAAAGGGAACACAAGTTTTTTTCATTTTTAATGAAAGGGGTCATAAGGCTTGTGAATATAAGGGAAAGAAATAAGTCACTAGTATCTACTGATTTAATTCTAATTATATGATTATTTTTTCAAACCAATTTCCTCAGAATCAATGGAACCACTCATGGAAGAGGCTATTAGGGGATGTCAATGATTATTATCATTCTATAGATTAGGATGATGTTCCTAGAGAAGTGAGGGTGAGTATATTGATCATAAACTCAAATTTAACTAATTAATTATTTTGTCATGGATCTTTATAATCATTAATATCTTCCATGTTTTCTATGAAAGTTAGATATTTCTCTTCCACTATAATAAAGATGTTGTCAATAAAGGATCATAGATGAAATATTATTTCCACATGGATGTGTCATTTGGTTCCTATTTTCACACATATAAATTACATATTTGGAAAGTAACAATTATTCCTATGGTTGAACTTGATATTATCCTTGCAATGAATTTACAATTAAATTAAATTTATTTATTTGAGTTTTCATTGAGAACTAGGAAATAAATAACATTACTATAAATAAAAATTATCCTATACCCTAAATGTAACACCACAAGCTTCTACGGTACGCTTCTCTTTGAATAATGTGATAGCGTGTGTTGTACGCAACACCGAGTTCTAACACACCATAACTAATCAAACTAGCCGTTATGAATAGTAATACCTAATTTTTGAAATTATATATATTTTATATTTGAAAATGGACTTCATTTTTGGATTCGGAATATCGAATTTAGCCTAAGGTGAAATTTTGGTACATTTCGGATAACTTTCATATTTTGATGAATAGTGAAAATTAATAATTTTAATTAAAAACAACTTTTTTAATCAAAATAATTAATAGTGATAAATTATGAATTTTAGTGGTTTTAAAGTATATTTAGAATATATTTTTACCATTTAATATAATGTTGGTCATTGGACATAATTTTACAATTAAACCGAACATAAACAAGTGTCAATCTTTTGATAGTTATTATCTCTTAAAAACACGCTTTTTGTTTTGACAGTGGGAATTAATTTTAAATTAATTTCTGCCACTTCTGTGTTTTGAATTTAGGAAAATGGATTCCATATTTGGAATCAGGATGTTCAAATTTTGTAAATAGGTAACTTTTATTTTTAGACATTTTGAATAATTACTGCGGTAAATATTTTATTTACCATGGTTAAGGGTAAATCCGGTAAATAAGGGTTAAAAAATAATATTATAATAATACTAAATTACCCTAAAACGTGTCTTAACCCTATTGGTTGATACATGGTCGACCATGGGAATCTTTGGGTTTATTTTGGGACCCCATGGATCCACTTGTAAGTGATAATGACACTTTATTTTAATTTAGTTAAAATGAATACAAAAATGACACAAGCATATATCTTTTAGAACAACAATTTTTACATAGGGTTATATATGTTTGATTTTAGATTATAAATATTTATTAGAAATCTAAAAAGATTTCCTACATAATGCTATTTTATTTATAATTTTTAGACATTAAATAATTTATTTTATTTATGACACAATGATGATGTAGTAATTACTATAATAGTGAAAAATTAAAATAATTGATATTATAAATACACAAATAAATATAATATGAAACTTTTAATGAATTAAACTAATTTTCTAGGATAATATGATATATTAGGAGTGATTTAATTGACTTTTTTCGAAGTAATCAATCTGTTATGAGTTTCACAAAAATCAACTATTGAATAGTGTCAAAATTGACATAAAAGAGTTCTTAAAACAAATATTATATTATTAATTTATATTAAATTCCTAAAAATCTAAGGTTCGGCCAAGAGACTTATATTATGATAGGTTAATAATTAATGGACCACTTGGGGGTCTCTTGGATGTATATAGTAAGTTTATTAACCATATTATATAAAAATACAAAGAGACATTGTAAAAATGAAACTAATTAACTTAGAGTTAATACTTAAAGATAAGGTTAATATAAGTACCCAAACCTGTCTAAATTCTATTGGTTGAGTGGTTTTCGACCTATACCCACCTTAAATCTTGAATAATCAACTTTGGAGCCTTTAGAAACCGAATATGAATTTATTATAAATTAATATTTCTAGCTTTTCCAAAGGTGCCCCTCACCCCTCTTATAAAAGGGCACTCCTCCTTCTCTTTTCTTCACACCTTCAAAGCCTTTTGGTTCGGCCAAACTCTGCCCAAATACTCTCCCAACATCCCTCACTACAACCTAGAGGCCTTAGTTTGATCAGAAAGCCAACCTAAGGAGCCCTTTTGATCAAATCAAAAGGAAGAACCCGAAGAAGAGGTAATGATTTCACCACCCTTTTCTAAGTTCATTTCTTCTTCCACTTCTTCTTCCTTTGTTCTTACCATTCTAAAATAATAACTCCAGTATCTCACATATACTGTGATGTTATTATAAGTATGGTACAACCATATTCAGTATTATATCCACCCTTTGAATAACATGTCACCATACGTGCGTACGTACGGCTTACCGTCTCCACGTCGTGGTGTAATTGTTATTCAATATAATATTATTTGGATGGGTATAATAATGATGTGTAACTCATGTAAATAATAAATATAACATGTTAATGATTCTGTATATATGATATACCATTCATTTATATATTATTTTAATATCAAAAGAATGATATTGTCGCTCGTGCGTACGTACGGACTACGGTCTCCACGAACGCGATGAGATTCATTCTCCATCGTATCCATTCAAGTATAATTATCATTTTATGATTTAAAAATGATGTTTAAGGACTTGATATCATTCTGGATATGAATAAGATACAACAAACATGGCTTATGTAACAAAACATATAAAAGAAAATGAGTAAGTTAACACCCGAAACGATGATAATTCTAAGATATTATTAATAAATCAATGTTAAAAGATCATATATGATATCATATTAATATATATGATTCTTGTATAATTTAATAACAATTATTTCACCATTATACAGGAGGTTAACCTACCCCAACCAAGGAAAAGTACAAGGTAAGGGTTATTTCACAATCTCTTCATTATCCGAGGTTGTTTATATGTAATAATCTACTGGGATCTCTTTATCATCCACATCCATGTTTCTTAAAAATGTATTTCAAAACATTTTTACTATTTACAAGAATATGGGTTAAAGTCATTTATACCCTTTTTTGACTTTTTATAAGATGTTTATAAAGGAATCTTTCCGTCGTTTTCAAAACAAGGTCCTTTTTAACCTTTTCGACAGAATTGAGGTAAGAATGTTTTTTTTAACTTATACGGCGGGTGCGGTTATTTTACGCCGTTATAAAATCTTCAAAGCTTTCTTTACAAGCTTATAAGAATATTTTCAAAGAAAATGTTTTATTTTATATGGATCTTAAATGATTTCAAAATAAAAGGAGATATTTCTTCAAAAAGAATTTTGATTTCATCTATGTCAACATCCTTTGATGGATTTTAAGATTATTTGAAGTTGATTTATTATTATACAAAACTTCTATATTGTATTGAAGGTTTTGTGATATGTTTGACTATGGATGTGCTATTTTTATACCATTCATAGTTTATTGTGAAAGTATTGACATTTCGTATGCTTGTTTTAATACGAATGTTTATGTTATGTTTAAACCTTTTCATATGGGAATGCATTGGACTTAATAAGTGACGGGTGGAGCCCGCTATAGATCCTCGATGCATCAGTAGGTCTCATGAGACAAACTAGTGTCTTGGCACAAGGCCTTGACAAAATCTTATTTGTAGTCTTGGCACGAGGCCTTGGCTATGTGGTTATGAAAGTCTGGCATTATGCATTCCAACATTATGAAAGTGGTTATTGATTTTTGCATGTGATTATTCGATTAGTAGAATATCCATGTGAATAAGTAAATGGCATTATTTCATTTTATTTATGCCATACCATGTTAAAAGTTCATGTTTGAAAGGCTTTTGTTTTAGTTATACATTGCCTTAAAAGTATATTCTTATTTATGAAAGTTTCCGCTATATTGTTATCCTTACTGGGCATTTGAGCTCACCCCTTTTCTATGTTTTCTTTTTCCCAGGAAGTGAAGAAGTAATTTATGAATGACCTGCAGGGATATTATGTGGGGATATGAGTGTGGATTATGGATACAATATGTTGTTGTAGTAGTTTTTCGTTTAATGATGTAATGTAAAACTTATGAATATATCTAGTGTTTCCAAGGCTACTAAACCAATCGGTCTTTCGAGATTTGATCTTTCTTGTGATCATGCCAATGTTATGTAATAATGCACCGAATCTGGGTAGCTGGGGTCGGGGCGTTACAGATGGTATCAGAGGAAGTTTAGTACAAACCTTGGAAGCTAGATTTAGATAAACTCTGATTAGAGCACATAGACTTAAGATGAACTTTGAGGATTAGTATAGAAGAACTTCCTAGAATTTTGGTATTGTAGAGACTTTGTGAGTTTTCCGAGCAATACATCCCTGTCTGGATATGAGCAGGTAGAGGCGGCTCTGGAACAGATGTACCTAGGGGTAAAACCCGAAAACACCGCTTTGAGCTAGACTCGAACGGGAACTGGTGCACGACAACGGGCCTTGCTGCACTCTTGGTTACGACACTCCCGGGGGATATGCTTAGGATAACTCTCACTTTCTTTACAAATCATTATGAAGGGTTTATGAGTATATACTTCCTCAAAGAAAACATATTTATGATTATGGATTATAGCCATAGATAGTTCAATTTATGTTTAGTGTTTTAAAAGTATGGGATTATGTATTTTGATGCATAAACTGATCTAGTTTATGCCATTTTTTAGAAATGGCGCCTAGTGGAAAAAATGGAAACCGTATCAATGCACGCACTCCATGTAGGGATTGCCCTCCTGCTCAAGATAATTATAGTGGGGCTGGTGATGCAACTGGTGCTGATCAGCCAATCACCGTACTTGGACAACTTACTCAGGTTATGAATAATAACCTTACCCGTATGGAGCACCCTGATCCGCAGCGTGGAGGATCAATGTTAGATCGATTCATGAGACAACAACCACCAACGTTCAATGGGAGTACAAATCCCTTAGTAGCTGAGCAATGGATATTTTCCCTAGAGAAAATATTTCAGGCTTTGGGGAGTAGTGAAAGGGAAAAAGTTACCATGGCAGTTTACCGCCTCACTGGAGATGCTGATCAATGGTGGTCATTGATCCAGAACATGAAGGAAGATGATGAAGTATCAAATATGGAATGGAGGGAGTTCAAAGATCTGTTTTTAGAAAAATACTTTCCTCGCGACCATCGAGCAGATATGGAAAGACAATTTCTGAGTCTGAGACAAAAGGAGGATGAGAATGTCACAAAGTATGAGGCTAACTTTACAAGGTTAGCAAGGTACGCTGGTGATTATATTCGCAACCCAAGAAGTAAGATTGATCGTTTCTTTGATGGGTTAAAACCATTTCTCCGTTGAGCATTAGTCTCACAATCCTTTTCATCGTACGAAGACATTGTCTCATGTGCTATCAAAACCGAAAAGGAATTCTCTATGTCTTATGACTTTAAAGAAAAGCAAGAGAAGAAGAGACCTGCTGATCAATCTGGGAATGGAAATAAGGGGAAGAAGGGAAAGGTTGAATATCCATCTTGTGGTAAATGCGGGAAGAAACACCCCGGTGCTTGCCTGAAGGGAATGGGAGTCTGTTACAAGTGTGGTGAAAAAGACCACCAAGCTCATGATTGCAAGGGGAAGAAGGAAGCTACCAACGTTCAGTGCTACAATTGCAGGGAGATGGGGCATTATGCAAATGCATGTCCTAAGCATCAGGAGAACATACCTCAGAAAAGGCCAAGGGACCAAGGCAATCCAAGAATGGCCAGCACCTACGAGTATAACTGAGGTACGTAGTTTTATTGGTTTGGCAGGTTATTATCGACATTTCGTCCAGAATTTTGCCCGATTGGCTAACCCATTAACGAAGCTCACACGTAAAGGGGTTAAATTTGTTTGGACAAAAGAGTGTGAAGAATGTTTCGAAGAACTGAAGAGAAGATTAGTCAATGCTCCTATATTGACTCTACCATCGGGGAATGATGGGTTCGTTATTTATAGTGATGCATCAAAGAAAGGACTTGGCTGTGTCCTTATGCAGAATGATAGAGTTATTTCCTATGCATCACGACAGTTGAAAATTCATGAACAAAACTATCCTACTCATGATCTCGAGTTAGCAGCAGTGATCTTTGCTTTGAAAATATGGAGGCACTACCTCTATGGTGAAAAATGTGAGATTTATACTGATCACAAGAGTTTGAAGTATATTTTCTCACAAAAAGAACTCAACATGAGGCAAAGGATATGGCTTGAATTACTCAAGGATTATGATTGTACGATACACTACCACCCAGGGAAGGCAAACAAGGTGGCAGATGCTTTGAGTAGAAAAGACCATGGAGTTTTGAACAATATGAGAATTGAAAGGGATCCAATTTTCATGGAGCTAGTGAAGATGGACATGGGAATAACCAGGGAAGGTGAAACATCAATGCTTTTTCAAATGGTTGCCAAACCATCTTTACTATAAAGGATTAAGAGTTCTCAGACTGATGATGAAGAATTCCAAAAGAAGATTAAAGCTGTGAATGAGGGGAGATTGAGAGACTTTGCGTATGAAGGTGGAATTTTGAAATTCGGGAAGAGACTTGGTGTTCCCAATATACCTGATCTAAAAAGGGAATTGCTGGATGTTGCTCATAGTTCCAATTTCTCTATACACCCTGGGAGCACCAAAATGTATAGAGATTTGAAGGAACATTTTTGGTGGGACAACATGAAGAGGGAGATTGCTGATTTTGTGTCAAGATGTATGGTTTGTCAACAAGTGAAAGCTGGAAGGCAACAGCCTGGAGGAGTCATGCAACCTCTTCCCATACCGGAGTGGAAATGGGAAAATATTACGATGGACTTTGTCATGGGGCTACCAAAGACTCCTAGAAGGAATGATGCAATATGGGTGATTGTTGATCGTCTTACCAAGTCAGCACATTTTCTTGCTATAAGAGAAGATCTACCCCTGGAACGTCTAGCAAGACTATATATTAATGAAGTTGTGAGACTTCATGGAGTACCCCTATCGATTGTTTCTGATCGTGATCCCCGTTTTACTTCAAGATTTTGGAAAAGTCTTCAGAAATCCCTGGATACTGAACTTCATTTGAGCACTACTTACCACCCTCAGACAGACGGACAATCAGAACGGACTATTCAGACCTTAGAAGACATGTTGAGATCTTGCTCACTTGATTTTCAGGGTATGTGGGATCAATATTTACCACTAGTAGAATTTTCCTATAACAATAGCTTCCATTCGAGTATTCAGATGGCACCATATGAAGCGTTATACGGAATGAGATGTCGTACACCAACCTGTTGGGATGACGTTGGTGAAAGAAAACTTGTAGGCCCAGAACTGGTGGAGGAAACGGTGGAAAAGGTGAAGGTAATCCAAAATCACATTAAAGCAGCTCAAAGTAGGCAGAAGAGCTATGCCGATAATCGAAGGAAGGATTTGGAATTTCAAGTCGGTGATCATGTTTTCTTGAAGGTATCTCCGTGGAAGGGAGTCATACGTTTTGGTAAGAAAGGTAAATTGAGTCCCAGGTACATCGGACCTTTCGAAATTCTAGAACGAATTGGGGCTGTAGCTTACCGATTGGCAACGCCGCCAAGTCTCTCCAAAGTTCACGATGTGTTCCACGTATCCTTGTTGAGGAAATACATGCCTGACCCAACGCATGTACTCACCTATGAAGATTTAGAACTGGAACCCGATCTGTCTTATTGCGAAGAGCCCATCAAGATTCTTGATACGAGAGAACAAGTGCTGAGAAACCGGACGACGCGTCTGGTAAAAGTTTTGTGGAGAAATCATAAGATGGAAGAGGCAACGTGGGAACCCGAGGAACTTATGATGAAGAACCACCCGAGTCTTTTTATGCAGTAATACCCTAGAAATTGCGAGGACGCAATTATTTGAAGGAGGGGAGAATGTAACACCCCAAGCTTCTACGGTACGCTTCTCTTTGAATAATGTGATAGCGTGTGTTGTACGCAACACCGAGTTCTAACACACCATAACTAATCAAACTAGCCGTTATGAATAGTAATACCTAATTTTTGAAATTATATATATTTTATATTTGAAAATGGACTTCATTTTTGGATTCGGAATATCGAATTTAGCCTAAGGTGAAATTTTGGTACATTTCGGATAACTTTCATATTTTGATGAATAGTGAAAATTATTAAATTTTAATTAAAAACAACTTTTTTAATCAAAATAATTAATAGTGATAAATTATGAATTATAGTGGTTTTAAAGTATATTTAGAATATATTTTTACCATTTAATATAATGTTGGTCATTGGACATAATTTTACAATTAAACCGAACATAAACAAGTGTCAATCTTTTGATAGTTATTATCTCTTAAAAACACGCTTTTTGTTTTGACAGCGGGAATTAATTTTAAATTAATTTCTGCCACTTCTGTGTTTTGAATTTAGGAAAATGGATTCCATATTTGGAATCTGGATGTTCAAATTGTGTAAATAGGTAACTTTTATTTTTAGACATTTTGAATAATTACTGCGGTAAATATTTTATTTACCATGGTTAAGGGTAAATCCGGTAAATAAGGGTTAAAAAACTAATATTATAATAATACTAAATTACCCTAAAACGTGTCTTAACCCTATTGGTTGATACATGGTCGACCATGGGAATCTTTGGGTCTATTTTGTGACCCCATGGATCCACTTGTAAGTGATAATGACACTTTATTTTAATTTAGTTAAAATGAATACAAAAATGACACAAGCATATATCTTTTAGAACAACAATTTTTACATAGGGTTATATATGTTGGATTTTAGATTATAAATATTCATTAGAAAGTTAAAACGATTTCCTACATAATGATATTTTATTTATAATTTTTAGACATTAAATAATTTATTTTATTTATGACACAATGATGATGCAGTAATTACTATAATAGTGAAAAATTAAAATAATTGATATTATAAATACCCAAATAAATATAATATGAATCTTTTAATGAATTAAACTAATTTTATAGGATAATATGATATATTAGGAGTGATTTAAGTGACTTTGTTCGAAGTAATCAATCTGTTATGAGTTTCACAAAAATCAACTATTGAATAGTGTCAAAATTGACAAAAAAGAGTTCTTAAAACAAATATTATATTATTAATTGATATTAAATTCCTAAAAATCTAAGGTTCGGCCAAGAGACTTATATTATGATAGGTTAATCATTAATGGACCACTTGGGGGTCTCTTGGATGTATATAGTAAGTTTATTAACCATATTATATAAAAATACAAAGAGACATTGTAAAAATGAAACTAATTAACTTAGAGTTAATACTTAAAGATAAGGTTAATATAAGTACCCAAACCTGTCTAAATTCTATTGGTTGAGTGGTTTTCGACCTATCCCCACCTTAACGCTTGAATAATCAACTTTGGAGCCTTTAGAAACCGAATATGAATTTATTATAAATTAATATTTCTAGCTTTTCCAAAGGTGCCCCTCACCCCTCTTATAAAAGGGCACTCCTCCTTCTCTTTTCTTCACACCTTCAAAGCCTTTTGGTTCGGCCAAACTCTGCCAAAATACTCTCCCAACATCCCTCACTACAACCTAGAGGGCTTAGTTTGATCAGAAAGCCAACCTAAGGAGCCCTTTTGATCAAATCAAAAGGAAGAACCCGAAGAAGAGGTAATGATTTCACCACCCTTTTCTAAGTTCATTTCTTCTTCCACTTCTTCTTCCTTTGTTCTTACCATTCTAAAATAATAACTCCAGTATCTCACATATACTGTGATGTTATTATAAGTATGGTACAACCATATTCAGTATTCTATCCACCCTTTGAATAACATGTCACCATACGTGCGTACGTACGGCTTACCGTCTCCACGTCGTGGTGTAATTGTTATTCAATATAATATTATTTGGATGGGTATAATAATGATGTGTAACTCATGTAAATAATAAATATAACATGTTAATGATTCTGTATATATGATATACCATTCATTTATATATTATTTTAATATCAAAAGAATGATATTGTCGCTCGTGCGTACGTACGGACTACCGTCTCCACGAACGCGATGAGATTCATTCTCCATCGTATCCATTCAAGTATAATTATCATTTTATGATTTAAAAATGATGTTTAAGGACTTGATATCATTCTGGATATGAATAAGATACAACAAACATGGCTTATGTAACAAAACATATAAAAGAAAATGAGTAAGTTAACACCCGAAACGATGATAATTCTATGATATTATTAATAAATCAATGTTAAAAGATCATATATGATATCATATTAATATATATGATTATTGTATAATTTAATAACAATTATTTCACCATTATACAGGAGCTTAACCTACCCCAACCAAGGAAAATTACAAGGTAAGGGTTATTTCACAATCTCTTCATTATCCGAGGTTGTTTATATGTAATAATCTACTGGGATCTCTTTATCATCCACATCCATGTTTCTTAAAAATGTATTTCAAAACATTTTTACTATTTACAAGAATATGGGTTAAAGTCATTTATACCCTTTTTTGACTTTTTATAAGAGGTTTATAAAGGAATCTTTCCGTCGTTTTCAAAACAAGGTCCTTTTTAACCTTTTCGACAGAATTGAGGTAAGAATGTTTTTTTTAACTTATACGGCGGGTGCGGTTATTTTACGCCGTTATAAAATCTTCAAAGCTTTCCTTACAAGCTTATAAGAATATTTTGAAAGAAAATGTTTTATTTTATATGGATCTTAAATGATTTCAAAATAAAATGAGATATTTCTTTAATAAGAATTTTGATTTCATCTATGTCAACATCCTTTGATGGATTTTAAGATTATTTGAAGTTGATTTATTATGATACAAAACTTCTATATTGTATTGAAGGTTTTGTGATATGTTTGACTGTGGATGTGATATTTTTATACCATTCATAGTTTATTGTGAAAGTATTGACATTTCGTATGCTAGTTTTAATATGAATGTTTATGTTATGTTTAAACCTTTTCATATGGGAATGCATTGGACTTAATAAGTGACGGGTGGAGCCCGCTATAGCTCCTCGATGCATCGGTAGGTCTCATGAGACAAACTAGTGTCTTGGCACAAGGCCTTGACAAAATCTTATTTGTAGTCTTGGCACGAGGCCTTGGCTATGTGGTTATGATAGTCTGGCATTATGCATTCCAACATTATGAAAGTGGTTATTGATTTTTGCATGTGATTATTCGATTAGTAGAATATCCATGTGAATAAGTAAATGGCATTATTTCATTTTATTTATGCCATACCATGTTGAAAGTTCATGTTTGAAAGGCTTTTGTTTTAGTTATACATTGCCTTAAAAGTTTATTCTTATTTATGAAAGTTTCCGCTATATTGTTATCCTTACTAGGCATTTGAGCTCACCCCTTTTCTATGTTTTATTTTTCCCTGGAAGTGAAGAAGTAAGTTATGAATGACCTGCAGGGATATTATGTGGGGATATGAGTGTGGATTATGGAGACAATATGTTGTTGTAGTAGTTTTTCGTTTAATGATGTAATGTAAAACTTATGAATATATCTAGTGTTTCCAAGGCTACTAAACCAATCGGTCTTTCGAGATTTGATCTTTCTTGTGATCATGCCAATGTTATGTAATAATGCACCGACTCTGGGTAGCTGGGGTCGGGGCGTTACACTAAATTAAAAATTCTTTTGATCAACAACATGAACATACATTTTTTTAAAAGGACGATCTTCATTCTGGTCATCATAAAATATGATTAATGAAAGATGACTGTCTGAATATGACATTTCATATGAGGTACATAGATTATTATTTTATAATAATTCCCTTTTGTATTGAGTAATTCACCATATTTTATTATAGATATGAGAAACAATGTATTCTTGAATTTAAGAAGTAATTCAATTTTGGTATTTATTAATGATATATTAATATAATATATTATGTCCATTGGTCATAAATTTCATTTATGAATCATTATTTTGATGTTTAGAGAAAATGAGTTATATTGAAAATTTTGCAAATGAGAATTATGGTTTCAAAAAGTATCATTTAAATAAAATATTAACTCTAGGGATAGAATATGCTAGGTCCAAAGGGGGCCTAGTTATCGTGAGTGCGGGGGTGAATCAGGGTATGGATATTCAGTTCCAACTTATTTTTGCTCTTAAAATAGAACTTGAAATCTTTGTTATAAGGGCCACTTTGTTTGCACTTATGTGTTTATAAAGACCATATTCAGTCCTTCTATATCGAATGATGATGCTTTGAATGGAATTCCGGGAAGAAAAAAGGAAGAAAAACTTATTTTTACGAGGTTCACCTTCACTGGGTTATGTCCAAGGAGCATACAATGGTGATATGCTCATGTACCAAATCCACTAAAGCTCACTACCAGTTACAAGGTTTGAGATAGATCCCTTCTATGCCGATGCTCACTGTAACGACCCAAAAATTTGAATAAATATTGTTTCCTAATATTCAGTGTTATTTTATTTTATTTTTATACTCAACAAAAATGTTTCATTTGATAACATGAGTTTAACTAAAATGAGACCATTGGGCTTTGACTGTTATATGACCATTGGTCAATATGACCACTATAAACTAGAAGTTTTGATTATTGCCTCTAAATACAAGTAATCGTGGTTAATTATTATATAAAGAAGATTCTATGGCCTCACCTAGTAGTCTTGGACCGATCAAAGCCCATCTAACAGAACCTGGGAAGGAGGTAGCACCACTGGGCTTTGCTCTGGACCAAACCCAAGCCGAACTTCATTGTGTGAAGCTAGAACGAAATCTCCTTTGCGAGAAGTTCAAACTAATAGAAATTACTACTCGTGCGATGTTAGCCGATCCTCCCTCAGATTCTCTCACCTTAGCACACCTTACACTTAGGTCCTATGCTGGTGTGATAAGGGGCTATGTAAGGAGACCGTAATTGCCTTGTGTAATCCATTGTTTTAAATAAAAATTTGGATATCTTCTTATGATGAAGTTAATGAATTTTCAAATGACCGGATAAATATAGTACGCATATTTTTGATGAATTTTAGAAAAAAATGATATTTTAAAAATGGTTATGTAAACCTTAAATAATTAAAAATGTGTAATGATTTTCAAAAAATGGTCTTCTACAATTATATTCAGTACGACATTTAGAGTCTAATAAGATCAACTTAATTTTTTATGAATAGTAAATTATGAATAGTGATTTTATGATTAGGATTTCTAATGTGTCCAAATGGATTACTAATCTCACTTAAAGAAAGTATTAATATAATCTAGGCACCTTGATTAAGTTAGGTGATTCAATAAAATGGTTAAATAACGGTTTCATAAATTAATATTCAAGTATTAGTTTTTTCGGGTGAATAGCGTTTTTTAATTAGAAATTTAATTAAAAATATTTAGAAAATTATTTTTATAAAACACATTTCATTTTTGAACTTAGAGCACTGATATTTTTTTATGGTAATTTTTGGGGTTTTTTCTGAAAAAATGAATTTTCGGTGAATAGTGTTTTTATTTAAAAATTAAATTAAAAATATTTAGAAAATTATTTTTATAAAATGGAGTTTATATTTGTAATCAGAGCGTTGATATTTGGTTCAGGTGAAATTTTTGGGATTATTCTGAGAAAGTTGAATTTTCGATGAATAGTGAAAATACAGTTTTTAAGTTACGGGTGTCTAATGACATCATTAAATGATGTATTAAGTATGTAATAAGTATGATCGACTTATTAATAGTAAGATAAGGTATGAGGTGTCCCAAGTAGACAATTATATGGGAGAATACCATGGGCAAGCCCATGGTTTTTCCAAAACCACTAATGAGGTGTCCCTTGGCCATTAATGCCTTATCTCCTCAGTTTCCCTATAAATACCAAGCCATCCTCTCATACATTCGACTCCCCACTCTCCCCCAATGAAGTTCCGGTCTCATTACCTCCCAAAGAGTCCTCCCATTGTGCCCACACACCCTCAAGGTCCCAACATTTGAGTTTTAAGAGTTATGTTTTAAGGTAAGGGATCCGATCACTCTCTTTCTTTTCAAAAAATATCTTTTATGTAATTTCTTTTATGCTCCATGTTATTATGTTAAAGGGTGTTATTCTATACTCCTCTTACTTCCCTTTTCATTTTCAAATAATTATAGATCCCCTATTACTCTCATTATTTAGTTTTATGATGTTTTAAGTGGCGCTGTTAGGCTGCCGATATTTTTGTGACTGATTCTTTCTCCCTTCTCATTTTTCAGGATCTATTTTCATGTAAAGTATTTCATTTTCCTTTTTATTATGTTGGGGTATGATCTATAAATTTATCATACTGATATTTTATGATCATATTATGAGAGACCCTATTTTATCCCTTCAATTCAGTATTTTGATGTTTTAAGTAACGCCGTTAGGCTGCCAAATTTTTAAGTGGTTCTTCACCCTTCTCGTTTTGAAGTTCTATTTTCATGTCAATTATTTAAAGTTCCTTTTTGTTATGTTGGGGTATCATCTCTATATCTATCATACTGATATTTTATGACCATGTGATGAGAGACCCCATTTTATCTCTTTAATTCATTATTTTGAAGTTTAAGTGGCATCGTTAGGCTGCTGAATTTTTAAGTGGTCCTTGCAGATTTCTCCCTTTTCAAAGTTCTAATTTTGTGTCAAGTATTGAAAGTTCCTTTTTATTATGTTGGGGTATGATATCTATATCTACCATAATAATATTTTATGTTCATATGACGAGAGACCCTATTTGATCTCATCAATTCATTTTTGGTTGAAGTTTATGTGACGCCGTTAGGCTGCCAAATTTTCATAAGAGAAATCTAATTTTTGACTTCCTATAATTTTCATCATTTTATATGGAATATTTTCAAATTTCATAACCATATTCTTAAATCTCTTATATTCTGTCCCTCTACTGTTTTATGGGTCATTTATGAATGTTTGACCCATTTTCCCTCTCTGTTCAATGTTTTCTAAAACCCTGTAACATAACCGTTATGCTGTAGAATTTTCATCTCAAAATGTCTCTCTCTTTTTCTAAAGTTCATTGATTTTATTAAGTAAATACTCAAAGCTCTCTATTCTATATGGGTATTCACATATATAACAAAATTTTCTATTTTAAATTCTGGGATTTACATTCATGAAACCCGCTCTCCCCTTTCGTGGGTTTAAAGTGACGTAAAGATCATGTCCTTAAAGCAGTTTTAAAACGTTTTGATTATGAAATGAAACCCATTTATTTTATTCTATATGGGTTATTTATGAAATTTTTGTTGATGATATATGTGGATCACATGATAATAATGGAAAATTTAAGGGTGCGCCCTGATATCGCCCCAATGTATTGGGTAATGATATAACCACTATAGATTACAATTTTCACGATACCTTGGTGGATAACCTTGGTAATTTTCAAATGACACCTTGGGGATGGACCTTGGTGATATGTTCATGATTTTCTACGTTAAATGATGCAGCCACATCTTCAAGTTATGAAAAATGTTATTTTTATTATGATATGGCTCATGAATTTTTCTCATGCCTTAATGTTCTTTTCATGACCTTATTGAAGTATCTCAAGTTCACATGTAAAATGTTTCTCTTGTTTCCCTTACTGGGCCTTCTGCTCACCCTTTCTTTTGAAGTTTGTCCCCAGGTTATGAGATGCAGTAATGAACCTAGGATTAACATGAGGAGAAGCCTTTCAAGTGTTTAAGAAGAATATTTTATGTTTTCATGTTTAAAGTTACTGGTTTCCAAGACACTAAACCTTAAAGATCCTCGGTTTTGTAAAATGTAATGAAAGATTATGTGATAAAAAGGCGGGATGCAATACTCACATCCTTTACAATGTTTAGGTTCATCTCACTACTTTCCCAAGGGTCAATACCTATGTCTCTCTCTAGATCACTACATGTAGAGGGGATCACCTTTTTCCTCTTCCTTTCCTAACTCCTCTGTAAAGGATCAACTCACAGTTTATGGAATTCTAGGTCCCTTAATTGTCTCTAATGAATGAATACTCCATTGTATTTAGATTATTTATTGAAGTCTGATTTTTATCCATATAGTAATACCCCCTTACCGCATTGGTACTGGACCACTTCAAACATTCATGCAACCCTAGGGTGACATCTATGCCATATTAACTAGTGCTCATCCTCTTCCTTTTTTGAGGGAAAACCAAATTGTTTGATACTTTATACTTGACCTCCATGGCATGTGCACCCCAACAAACTTGCACGCCACAATATAATTATGTCCACTGCCTGCAGGCCACTAATTTCACACAACTCCTTGCACACCACTACTAGTGCACCACTTACTTCTTATGTGCAACTCATTGATTTCATGCCACTGTTGCATTCCACTTAGTTATTACATGCAACTTTATACTCACACACCACTCATAAATTTCATGCCACTTACTATTTCATGATCATTGATATTATATTCTATAATTGTTGAGATTATTTAAAATGATGAGTATAACCATCTATTCAGAGGCATTCTGGTGACCCTATTTGCAAGGAATGTAGTTAACCTTGCGTTCTACTTTATCACTTATGTGCCACTCAATAACATGCGCGCCACTTCATGACTTTTGCTCACCATAATGACTTCCGTGTCACCTCTTAACATTCACTTTAATTTCATTCCTTTTTCATATTTTTATCTGCTAAAATTAAACTTGCATACTACTTCTTCACTTGTGAACTACAAAATGAATTACATGCCACTTATTATCTTTGACACCACTTTATTCACGTTATCATATTTTGATGTGATGATCTTGAAATAAGACTTGCGCACCACTTCTTCAATTGAATGCCACTTATTATTCCAATAATAATTTTTTTCAACAATCATGCAAAACAAAAATTGATTCAATGTTACCTAGAGAGATTTTTTCCCAAAAATATCCCCCTTTGGGATTGTTGAAAGATCTGTAATAATTTTATACCTCATTAAAGCTTCATCCATCTTATAAAACCATTCGCCTTTTGAGATTCAGATAATGATGCAAGATTTTCTCAATATATACTCTAAGTCCATATAAGCAATTATCGACATGATAAAACAGAATATAATGAAAATTTCATTAATTAATCACTTCATTCGTGACACCAATTCTTAATACCAATCAACTTATTTCACCACAAAATTAATTTTTCATGATATATCATTATTGATAGATCACTACTGGAAACATTAGATTAAAAAATCATACCCCCTATCTTGTTTCTCCCCCTATCTCACTAATCCACCTTTCAGCTTCTCCCCGTGTCATTGACTAAGATATTTTATCCCAAAAAAGCCTCACATTCTCCCCCTTAAACTGTCACATTTTCTCCCCCTTTTTCAAATAACCCAAAGGTCACTCTTTTTCAGTCTTCATTAGGGAGGAAACATAAATCAGTACGTCCGGGAAAAACAGATCCTATCTTGGGGACAAGAGGTTCTATATCCACATATTTTCAAGTGTGGGTATTCGACTAAACTCTTAGATCCAAGCAATGCTTCTCAAATTATTCTTTGGGTAAAGAATTTTTTGAATATCTGCAACCTATAGCTCTGTGGATATATACAGTATCTTCATAATACATTGATCCACCTTCTCCTTGATAAAGTGATATTTGACTTCATTTCTCTTTGTCTTGAGTGATGAGATATATTTTTTATAAGATTGATTTCACTTGAATTATCATAGTAGATTATGATTTGAGACTTCACTTCAAATTCCATGTCATGAAACTGCTACTTCATCCACAGTAACGGTGTGCTTGATTTAATGGAGACAATATGCTCAGCTTCAGTAGTTCTCAATGAAATGCAATCTTTCTTATTTATTATCCACGAAATGAAAAATATTCCAATGTTGAAAGATCCTCCCAATGTATACCTCATGTCATATATTGAACCATACCTATATGAATCTGTATATCCCAATATCTCTAGCTATAGTTATTCATTATAATTCAAACCAAAATCCAATGTTCCTCTGATATAAAAAAATATCATTTTCACTGAAAGCTGTTAAATTCCCATGGGATATCTTTTTTATCACCCTTCTTGGCATGGGGCAAAGACAATACCATTCCTCGTTGTTGTCAAGTATGATAATCTTCCAATTATTTTCAAATACTCTGTGATATTAGCTTCACTGACTTCATAAACCCATAAAATCTTTATTAGAGTATCTACTAGAGTCTTTATCTCCTTGGAATTTCCATTCCAAACATTCTCAACACCTCCATTGCAAATTTGGATTTAGAAATTAATGTTCAATTCTATCCTTGTGTGACCAGCACAATCATCCTTTAATTACTATAATTGTTCACATATAAATTGTAGTCAACTTCACCACACTAGATATCGATCTTAAATAGAAACAAATATATCCTTGAATACCATGTTATTGGTTCTTTATTCAACCCATATAAAACCATCTTCCTCCAAAAAACCCTATCATCATCATCTCGTCTCCACTAGCATGTTCTGATTAATAATCATATATTTCATGTCAATTTTTGTTTGACTCATCGACATTCATGCTGATATATATTTGACTTCTTCACAATAATTATCAATATCTACATATGAATTATCATTTTCCACTTCTACTCTTCCTGAGTCTCTTACAACATCATCACATTCAATAGAAATCATGTAACTATGTCATTGTTTAGTGACATCATTTTTATCAACTACTTATCTCAGCTTCTTATTGAAACATTGTTGATAATCTATGACATCTTATTGGTATCCTAAGAATAGTCATCTAATACCATATTATTAGAACATAATATATAATCATGAAAAATCTGAGTGATTCTGCTTCTCCCCCAATCATTCTTCTTGAACATAAACGTTCATCCTTTATATACCATTGATATATTTCATTGGATTAGAAGATAGAGATCACCCCTATGATGTAAAACTCTTCATTTTTTTGAGACCAATGTTTTTACCCAAAATCATTATCCTTCTCATGCATCATTTATTCTCATGAGGCCCTTTGATATGAGAAATAATAAAACCTCTAATCCTACTATGTTATATTCGGTGTAGGAAGAAAGATAAAAAGTTAATAACATAATCATTTTCTAATGCAGTAAAATAATTCCACCTATCTCATATATCTATATAACACTGTCTCTTTTCATGAAATTATTCTAGATTCCTTCTTCATATATGGTAACTGATTTGAATCAGTTGACATTATATATCACATCAGATCACTACTTTTCATCTTTTGATACAACTCCCCCTTGGGTCATATCTCCCCTTGAATCTAAAAAACACTTGAACATTAGTTAATAGAATTTATACACATATGGAGAGGAGATCTTATGGAATCATAATGTTGAGGATTGTGGTTGATCCTAATAGTTAAACCCTTTGATTCATTCATGAAATAAATCACACTCTTCCATTTCCTGCTCCAACTACCTATCCAACTTAAACAGTTCTGGAAATATGACTAGGCATTATTTACCCCCATTTTGAGTCTTCTTCAGATATCCATTTTCTGAATTCTTGTCCTTTTTCAAAATTTCGTAATTATTCCCATTAGTATAAATTTCCTTCTTTGATTCTCCACTAATATTACATTTTTCATGATTATTTCTACATGTAGGAATCTATCCACTTATCATCTTCTCTTGCTTCTTCCTCTATTGAAGATCCCTTTCGGTTGCCTTCACATCCCACTGTGTGACATGACATGAAAATTTTCGAAGAAATTTATTAGTATTTTCTCTATTATTATTTGTTCGAGTCGATCCTATGTTTCTTATTGGGGTTGAGTCTTCCACTAGTATTACATTCTTCTTGATTAAACAAATGGAATCTCTTTCATTTTTCTTTTAGGATTGTCTACATACATTCCAGGGAAGTTTTTTTAGAATAAAAGAGGAGGTTATTGATAAACCATTCATTGATATCATTGAGATTCCCATAAAACTATAAACCTATTTTTTAGCTTACCATGTTGGCTTCCAGTATAGGCTTCTTCGTTGTACATTTTATGTTCTAGGGATCTTTTTCCGGGTTCCTTTTCCTTCCCCGATATCTTCATTCTTCAATTTTTTCAAAATAAACATGATTAGAACAAATAAAATATCTTCCATCAATGAAATACCTCATCTCATCATTTCTCAGTGAAGATGTTGATGTATATTGTTTTCATCTTCTGACATTGATCTCTTGAGCTTCCTGACACATACTCATGTTGTGCCCCATTCTTCCACAGTAGAAGAACATTATGGATAAATTCTTCTTAGAGACTTTTCTTTTATATTTATCATGAATCTTATTATTATTATTTGATTTAGAGAAATTTCTATCTTTAAAGCATGAAATGTATTTCTAATCCTCTAAACGAAATCATGATGTATTGCCTTAAATCCTATAGATATAGCACATGATATCAATACATCATATAATATACTTTTTAGGTTTGTATTTAGAAACTACAAAAAATTTTCTATTTCTAAAATTGTTCATGTATCTCGTCCTATCATTAATGGGAGGGGATAAAAAAATCCAATTATGGGTTTTTCTAGACTTTATGACCATTAAAATGAAAAAGAATGTTTTTTCTATTTAGAAATAGAATAGTTTCTCTTCATTTCATCATCACCAGATGAAGGATTATAAAATAGTAAGTTCAAGACATCCTTTAACATGCGATTTCCATTAACACTATATTTCTCCAATTAATTATTTGCTTATTCAACATCTTATCTTAGTTGTTCAGTCTTCATATTCCACTTGTCAATTTCATCATTTATTTATCTCGTGATCTTCCTTAAAATACTCATCTCATCTTCTAATTCTTGTGTTATCTTAACCACCATGTCACTTTGTAGTATTAACTTAGAGTTAATCTGAGTAATATAATTACTATGGAATAATTTTTCCAGATGTAGTCCTTTATATTCTGAAGAAAGTTCATATAATTATTTTTAAAGATCAATACATCTGAATTTTAGATTCAAAATTTCTTCTGAGTTTAGATCTATTCCCCTATCATCATCTTTGAATTTTTCAATCATTGTAAAACATCTTTTTTAGTTATTCCACTTTAGAATAATTATTCTCCATTATATTAGTTTCCACATCAATAATCCTTTTATGTAAGCCTTTTAGTCTGTTAACCACAATTTCAAATTCTTCGATCTAGATACTTTTGAATTTAATTTCTTCATCCAACACCTTTATTTCATGGATAACATCCACTTTTTGACTTCTTGTTGTTTCGTCATCATCAATAGTTCTAACATAACACGGAATGTCTGGTTCTTCATTCATTCCTACTGTTTCATTTAATGAATAAATAGTCTCACTTTATAATACATTACATGATTCATTCAGCTAAATAACACTATTTCTGTTGAAACTTCCACACTGAGGAATTTTAGTAGGATTCTTAATAGATGTTCTCCCATTTTCCATGACACACCATGATAAGAGAAGATTGAATCCTTAGCATCAATTATCAACTGAACCAAGTCAGAGAAAAAAATATGATTAAAGAAACCAATGATCAGATACATATTGTTAGGTCCAAAAGGGGCCAAGATACCTTGAGAACCGGGGGCAAATTAGTGTATGTATAATCTTTTCCGACGTATTCTTCCTACCCCAATAGATCATGAACTATTTGTTATAAGGTTCACTCTGTTTGCATTAATGTGTTTATACAGACCATATTCGTTCTTTCTTTATATAGTGATGACACTTTGAATGCAATATAGGGAATAGAGAAGGAAGATACATAGATTTTTACTTATTTCACCCACACTGGGCATTGTCCAAGGAGCATACAATGAAGATTTGCTATTATGCCAGATCACTTAGATGACCTTGATCATTTATTTTTCCAATTTTAGGGTTATCTCACTACATTACAAAGGGTCACTCCCAGTGTTTCTCTTTCACGATCACTACTGGTGGAGAGGATCATCTACTAAATATTCTTTTTCTCAATTCTTTAGAAAGGATTTAGTCACAGTTCATGGACTTCTTGGTATATTCATTATCACTAATTAATGTATACATAACATTATGTAGAGGCTATGTTGATGTATAATTTTCATCCACTAATGAATACCCCTTTACCACATGTGTACTGGGAAACTTTCAACTTTCACGAAAATGTAGGGTGACTTATCTTCTATGTTAAGTATTGTGCAACCTCTACCTTTTTTGTGTAAAAACAAACTTATACGCTAGTTTATAATTGAGAACCACTACTTGCATGCCACATCCATCATACATTCCACTTTATACTTGTACGCCACATCTTGCCTTCCACTCCTTGCAGACCATTACTTGTCTTCCACTTACTATTTTTATACAAATCATTTCATTCATGACACTACTTGTGCTCCACTTACTTATTGTATCCAACTCGCTACATGTTCACCACTAACAACTTGCACACCCCCTCCACTTTCACAATAATAGTTTGGATTTTCTCTAAGTGTTGAGATTCATCAAAATGATTAGGGTCGATGCCTATTTATAGGAATTTTGGTGACCCTGTATGTGAGGCATGCATCCCACCTTACAAACCAAATTATCACTTGTGCACTAATCCATAACTTGTGTGCCACATCATGACTTGTGTTCCCCTTAATGTCTTGTGAAACACTTCTTCGTGACTTGTGTGTGCCACTTCATGACTTGCATGCCCCTTAATTACTTGCACACCACTTTATACTCCTTCACATGCACACAAATTATTATGCCAAGAACACTCTTATAAACAAACAGAAAACATACCCAAAATGATTCATTTTTACCTAGATGGATTTTTTCCCAATTGAATATTAGTTGATCATTCAAAGAAAAGGATGAGGAGGAATATAAAACCCTAATGAATATAATTGAGGTATAATGTTTCCTTGGATTATCTTGTTACTGTTAATGATTTTTTCAAAAAAATTCTTGATTAGTTAACCCATTAATAAGTTTACACATAATGTGGTTAAGTTCATATGTTTAGAATATTATAAATAATTTTTTTGAGTATTTAAATAATAGATTAGTCAATGCACCTATATTTACATTACCATCATGATGTTATGGATTTGTGATACATAGTGATGCATCAATGAATGGTAAATGATTTGTTTTTATACAGAATGATAGTTCTTTTTCCAATGCATCAAGGTAGTTCAGGATTTATGAAATGAATTAGAAACAAATTATCTTGAGTTGGAAATTGTGATATTTTCATAGAATATATGGAGGTATTACATTTATGGTTATTCAATGTAAAATATATAAGGTTTGTATAATATTGGAATATATCTTCTTTGAGGAAACACATTTATTTCATATATAAATATTACATCATTTTACATGAATATTAAAAAAATCATAATAATAAATTATTGAGGACTATTAAGGATTAATATATTTGGAAACATTGATTCCTAAAAAATAGATACATAAATATATATCATCTCCCACCATGGTCATTACAACAAAAAAAATTTCTTATGAATATCATACATAAAATTATTATTCATATCCCAAGGAAAAGGAAACATAATAAAGGTTGTGATTAGTTGCTTATATGTTCAATAAGGATAAACAAGAGAGATATCAATCAAAAATAATTTTTATGCATAACAAGAGAATATTATTATAATAACATAAGATGAATATTGAAAATCGTACCCATGAAAGAATATATCATAATCATAAAATATATATTGGAATTATCTTAAGATATGAATAATATTAGAATAAAAGATAATGATCCATCAGATCATATCATACGAATAAGAACATTTCACAAAAGAGTGGAATAGAGTGTGTGGAAAAATCATAATCATAGCAATATTGTGATAATTAATAAAACGAAGATGGTCATCGCATGTTAGGCTTTGGATAACACCGTGTAAACCTTCTTCAGGAATGGGATGACCTCCCATGTACCCTCATTTAGGATATGGATAACGTCCCATGCATGGTTGGAGCTTATAGACATCAATCTTTGGCCAATTCTTTAGAGGGCTATAATTGACTGACCAATCACATAATCATAATCCATTCATATATATTTCACAATATCCGAAAAACATTTAACATTTTATCCTGACATAAATTATTGAAAATAAAATCAGTATCATTAGTATCTTATCATCATTATCATAATCCATCTGGAGAAATAATATACATGGTATCATTGGATCATATAACCAATGAAACATAATTAATTTCAATGGAAATTGTTATTGGTGAAAATAATTTTTAGAGATTATTAGGAAATTTCTTAAGTAAAATAACCTTGTTAGTTATAAATCACCTATTTGAAATCTATATATTTCATAAAAATCATGGAAATAATTTCATGAAATACAACCATGTACTATTGTAATGGGGTCTTAAAAATAAATAGTAGATGGTTTGGTGGAAAAAGTTGTTCTTGCGGTATATGTTAAAACAACGAATCGGTTATCATATTTTCTTAAAAGTGAAGGAAATATTCCCCAAATACTGATATATTTATGTGATACATATATTAGAAATATCATATCATCTATTCCCATGAAATTTAATATTGTGAAAATATGATTAATAATTATACTTTATTGATTCTCCCATAAATAATATCATTAATGGTACTGTTACAAATGATTTAAGGTATATATGTTTATTTATGGAAGTGTATCATGTGGTGGAGAAACCATTTAGTCCTGAATTACAACACCTAAGTAGACGTGAATTCTTTAGAAGTGTCCTTGTGGCTTATATAAATACTAAATTGTGATAGTTCTGGGTATATATAGCTTTATTCATGTATGATACTCCCAAAAACCCATATAAGTATTATACGTTCATCTGTTTCATATAGAGGTACTAGAATACCATGGAGATTAGTGGATAATAGTCCAACAACAAGTTATTCATGAAAAACCCATGGATACACAATATATATGTGACATTTTTTCACTAATTTCATCTTTATCATGGACATTCAAAGATAAATGTACATAAAGGATATGATCTTCTGTCTCTTTTATATATGGTATATATATTTACAGAAATTATTCATCTCAATTTTACATAGTTTCATATTATCTTATGGATTTCCTCAGACATGGGTGTAAACTACATTCACTGCATCTGAAAATATCATATTAGAATCTAACAAAAACCATCACTTGTATAAGAGGGATCCTTGATTTAGTTTTATGAAACTTGTGATGAAATAGTGAAGTGAATTATAAAATAGAGTAATTTATTGTTTCTAGAAATTAGTTTTCATAAAGGGTTATACACATATGTATCTAGGCTATATAAAGGTAAATAGATACAGTACACTTACACATAAGATATTCATAAGGTTATCCATGGGATTACCCGTATGTAGACTGGTCTACATAAGGGTCCCATCACCATAACCTTATGTAGATTAGTTTATGCAATGGTATTTTCAACATACCTTTACATGAAGTAAGGGTTGTATAATGGTAGTTGAGTTCTTAAAAGGGTTATGTAAAGTTAACTATCTGCATACCTTTATAAATTAATGTGTCGTATAATTGTAATTAGGAACTTTACCATTTTGTGATGTGATACATAATGGTATCACATAAAGGTAATCAAGCACTATACCCTTACGCGAGCCACAAAATTACGGTGATTTATAACGGTATTTAAAATAAATTTTATATAGTTTAAGGGTTGTTTCATCCTTACCCTTGCACAATTGGCCCTACAGAAAGGTATTACCATTCCATGAGAAATGTGAAAATGTATTAACTTTAAAAAAATAACTATGTTCAGATTATTTCTCCATTATATTTATACAACTGGCATTACATAAGTTTAGTAACCATATGGGAGGAGATGCATAAAGGAAACCAATGAACACCGATATTTGTCGTGTCTACATAATGGTAGAATGATGTTACCATTACGCAAAATTGTGTTTCTATGTAAGGTTAAATATTACCGAATTTAGAAATAGATTTTAATCTCTTTAACAATTTTAATGTGACAATTTTTTTAAATAATTCTAAGAGGTATTTTGAAAATATTTAATTTTTGTTGGGATAATTAAATAATTAATTAATTAATTTTATTCTAAATTAAAAACATATTTATAAATCGTTATATTCCATATCATTAAATTTTAATATTTCAATTCCTTTTAACAAAATTATATGGAATGAATTGTAGAATATAAATATTAATTTTTATTTATAAATCATGTGTTATAATTTATAAGAGGGTATAAGTAATGAAATAAGGCTATAATATAAAATGTTAATAATTAAATTATGATTTTTTTCTTAATTAAATAATTTAATTTATTAAAATTAAATTGGAATTTTTTGGATTATATTTAATCCTAATGATAATGTGTTTTGATAATTAATATGATAATGGGTATGATAATAATTATGTATATGATTTGAAATTATGTAAAATGATTACATGATTAAAACTGAATTATAAATTATTTATAGAACATAAAAATCATTTATTTAATATGTGAATTCTATAAAATTATTTATATAATATATTTCACTTTATAATTAATATAAAATTTTTACATTCATATTTATGGGACGTCTCAAATGTTAAAGATGAAATTATAAAATGGTTTATAATTTGCATTTATATTTATGAATTGATCATAAATGATTATATCATTTTTAAATATTTGAATATTTTATTAATTAAAAGATTATTCCTTATTACAATAATGTTTCATGAATATTTATGAAATCTGATGTGTAAAGACACTGATTCCAGTACCACAGAATTGTTGGTTACTTTATTATATTGGAACTGGATATAGGGAATTGCATTTAAAAGGACATAATTGTTTAGAAGTTTTTATAAAAAATATTTTTACTTCAATTTATCATTACAACTGAGAACATAAAATACAATATTGTATTTTAATTGATTACACCAATATTTCCCTTAGTGTATCCCTGTATATCAATCAAAAAATACTTCCCTTTATCCAAATGAAAATAACCCATTAGAAATGGTTGAATTCCAATACCCAGTAAGGGTATGTTTATAGTGAAAGACATGAATATGTAAGGAATAGTAAATATATAAATGTAAAAAAATTAACAAATACCATTTAATCAATAACATGACCATAATATGGCATGTATAAATGAGAATGAAATAATTATTTATAAATAATTAAATGAACATTAAACGTAACCATTGATATTCTAAAAAATCAAATAATCACATGGTATTTCAACAACAAGAATAAAAAAAGGAATGCATAATTATGAACATCTAAAACATACCATCCATGATTATGCCAAGAAGTATAATACTGTCAAGGCTTTACTCTAAGACATCTAATAAATGGGTATGGCCTCGATCATAACACAATCTAGTTTGCCTCAGGAGAACTACCAGTGCATCAAGGGGCTATATTAAGCCTCACACATCACATACTATGTCATATTTATTCCTCATATAAAAAAATATTACAATTGAATCTACAATACATAAAAAAATAAAATATTATATTAGAAGAACTATTCATATAGAATATCAATACTTTTCCAAGTCAAACTGATCATAAACCATAAAATGAAATATTATGAATAATATCAGTTGATTACATTCTCGAAATAATATTCAACAATGGATGATGATATAGATGAAAATGATCAAATTATATTTTTTTTATAAATTTCATGATATAAATCCAATTTCGTTGATTATTTATATTTAAAAATTTTGAATGAAAAAAATAAATAATATTATTTCAAAATATCATTCTATACATATAAAGCTATATTAAAATCATTAAGGAATCATGATATTGGAAACAATGTTCATTTCATAAATGTTAAAAAACATTGGTTTCACACTTTTGTAAGAAAAGTCATAAAGAACTTTTTTGGATAATGTTAAAAATATTCATTTTAAAACATTTATTTAAATGTAAAAAATAGTTCAAAATGAAATTAAAAAATCATTGAAGAATAGTAAAAAAATAGATTTTTTTTATAAGAAAACAGAAATGGAAGAGAAATATTCCTCTATTATGACATAAAAATAAAGAGTCTTGAATAATGCTAAGATTGGGAAATAAAAATGAACAACTTTGGTTTATTTTGAATCATTATCCCCAAGAAACAAATAACTTCAAAAGAAAAATTAAATACCATTAAGACCAAGATTTTAGTTATAAAATATATAAATAGTGTAATATATACAACACATAATGGAAATAAGTGTTCAATATGGAATATGTCTCATAGAAGTAAAATTGTGGCATTAAACCCTTATATCTGGTTTGATTTCCTTTGTACATGTATGAAAATCCTACTCATAAATAATCCTCCTTTGGTATCATTATAGGGACACTAGGGTTGGTATTTTCTTCATTACCTCAACCTGAAATAGTTGTTAATTATATATCAGGAGAACTAGTTAGGTATAATCACAAAATATTTTATTCCATCTCCCATTTCATTTGGTTTCTCATGAGTAACATCATAAGAAAAATCCTTTATATTCAGAATTAAAATAATTTTTATTGGTTCCATATGTTGAATAAAACAAAAACATATAGTATGAATAATAATATAATCATTTATTGTAATCATATAATTCTAAGATATCATTCACATGAATCCTATATCATGAAATCATATTTTTAATAAATGAAACATTAGTTATTACTAGAAAATATACAGCCATTATCTATTAAAGTGATTCATATAAGTTCATAGAAAAAATATGAATTAACATAATCATATCCCTTAGGAGTGTCTATCCATGTGTGTTTTATAGGACCCACTCACTATAAACTGATGATGATCATGTTAATACCCAATAAACTCATTTCTGGGTTACTACCCCTAAAACTACCACAAATATGGGGTTCTATAGCCCCACCCTTTATCAACGGTAAAAAAGTGATGATAAGGGGGGGGGGGTGGGTTTATCATCACTAAAAATGCACTGATTAAGGGTACATTTAACAACGCTAAAAATCACTGTTAAAAGTGACCCTTTATCAGTGCATATTTTTAGCGCTCATAAAGGCCCCCCTTTATCAGTGCTTTTTTAGGGCTGTTAATGGGGACCCCTTTATCGGTGCTTTTTTTAGTATCGCTGATAAAAGGGGGATTTATTAGTGCTATTTCATAGCGCTGATAATGTTTATATTTCAAAAAATGAATTTTATGAAAAATAATATATTGTTATAAAAGTATATTTATATTGATATAAATATAATATATATTTTTTTATATGTCTTAGATAAGTATAAATAGACTATTACATTTGATATATAATAAATTTTGTGAAAAATTCTTTAAAATATTTTAGAAAATATTATTAATGTATAATTTTTTAATTATCATTGAGTAATAATAATATAATAACAATTTGAAGATACAAAAATCTAAAAAATTAAAAATAAATATCTAAAATAAATTGAAAATTTAACTCAAACATCAAATAGCCATAACATTTGATTCGTGTGTCTGTTAGAGTTCTAAAACATATTAAATCGAAGCTTGTGATGAGTTACATGTGCTTGGGATTGAGGGAAACCTTTTATCACATTTTTTGAGGCCCAAAAAGTACCATAAGTCCTCCAAAATAGAGTTTTTAGTAAGGATACCCCAATTTTTTAACATTCAAATAGGTATAACTTATGATCTGGTGGTCTTGAAGGCCTTTAACACATATCCTTTCGAATATTGTTTCCTTTCTTTTATTTGACTGGTTTTGGAGTTGAAACGAACTTCTGGAATAGAAGTTATGGTCATATTAACATTCTATGGCTTTTGAAATACACATATATATGTATTTATTTGTACATATATAGGTGGGTGTGTGTCTATGTGTGTGTGTGTTGTATATATCTACATATGTATTTATTTATTTATTTATAAACACATATTTCAAAAAAAAAAATTACAATTGTATTTAAATCTAATCATATAAATACATACTAATATACAAATAAATACGTGGATAAAAAATTATAACTAAAAATATATATAAAAAAATATTACTATAAATTAATATAAGAATAAATAAAAATATACTAATATATGAATAAATATATATGTATTACTATAACTAAATATATTTATATTAAAATGAATCTATATTAATATACAAATAAATATAACTATATATATATATAAATATATATTAATATACATATATATATATATTAATATATAAATATATATATATGTATTAGTATAATTAAATATATTTATATTAATATGAATCTATATTAATATACAAATAAATATAACTATATATATTAATATATATTAATATACGAATATATATATATATATATATATATATATATTAATATATGAATAAATATATATGTATTAATATAAGTAAATGTATTTTTATTAATATGAATCTATATTAATATATGAATAAATTTAACTATATATATAAAGATATATCATTAAATATAGAAACAAACTAAATAGCTTAGAGGTAAAGGTGCAAGCGCGCAAGGGGGGAGGTCTCATGTTCGAGATTAGGTGGAAGTAGGGAGGGGAACGCGAGCATGTGTGGGATACGGGGGGAAAGGGAAGAGTGAGGGAGAGTAGGAGGGGGTATTCCTAGCACTAATAAGGGGTCAATATTTTTTAAAATCTCCCCCACATTATATATTCTTTTTAATTTTTTTAATTTTTTTTTTACTTTTATCAGCACTGATAAAAGACATTTTTATCATCGCTTTTTATCATCACTGATAAAAGTCCCAGTTTATTAGCAATATTTATAGCATTGATAAAGGGGAATTTATCAATGCTTTTCTAAGCACTAATTAAAGGGACCCCCTATCATTTCCTCGATTAACAACAATTTTTTTGGCACAGTTAATAGACTTTTCTAGCACTCATAGAAGCTATATTTATAGTAGTGTAGGTTCATCTAGGCCACAAAAACACCAACTTAATTGTTATAGACAATGATTCAGTATCATTGAAAACCAAACATATTTATTCACCAAAACATATGATTGTATCTTATATATTAAATTTTCCTAATTTTTCTCCCAATTGTTTCCTCATAATAATTTTTAATAATATATTTACCATTCATTAATATTACCAAGGAAACCAAAGTATTTCATCAATAAATATTCAGTCATTTTAGATGAGTTTTCAATAAATTTCCTAATATTATATACCCACAAACTATAAATGACTAGTTTCTTTTGTAATGTGGATATATAAACAACTAGTATACAATGATCTATAATATCTATATCCATGTTCTTCCAAAATATAACCGTTATTAGACATATGATAATTAATACCTTTCTATATATCTCAAAGAAAAAGACAAATTATAAAAGGTGATCTCAGATGACCAGTAAGGGTAAACAAGAGTGATATAAATCAATAATCATTTTTAATTATAACATGAAAATTATTGTATGAGAATATAATATCAAAATTTGAAAATCATACTCATTAACCCTTAGATCATAATCAAGAAATAAGGATTTTGCTAATAATAAAGCATGATTCCTTAAAGAATGTAATTTCATTATCCATGAAATCATATAATAATCATAAGAACATTACCCAGAGATTGGAATAAAATGTGTAGAAAAATATTAATAATAGAAATTTTATAGTAATGCTAACTACCATGAAAATAATTAAATATTTGGCATGGGATAAGAACTAGTATACCATCTTTAAGAGATGTATTACCTCCAATGTACCCTCTTTTTGGTTTGGGATAACATCCCATGCAACATTTTAGCACATAAATTTTAATCATTACCAAATATATTTATTGGATATAACATAACCACCAATAAAATAATAATAATATATTTATATGTATTCCAAAACATACTGAAAAACATTATTTATTTCTTCATATCTTAACACATGGGAGAGAAAATAGGTGTCATCAATATCTCATCATTGTAATTATAAAACCAAAAGATAGTGAATAATGATGGTAAAATTGGGTCACATCCTATGTGAATAATAAGTAATATTAATTGATTTTGTAATTAGTAAAAATACATTTAAAAGATAACTAATTCATTTTCAATGAAAATAACCTATTTATTTTGAAATTAGTTATTTAAAGACACAAATTTTAAAAATAATAAGGAAAAATGTTTCTTAAAAAATATCCATTTAAAATGTTAAATAATGGATCGAATAAAAGAGTATAAATATTGTAGGGAAAATATTTTCTTGCAATGTATGTTAAAATAAATATTTTTTTGCACACTATTTGTAAAAAGTGCCTGATTCGTAAATGGAGAAGCATTTTCCTTTTAAAAATATTTATAAAAATTAAAACACAGGTAAATTTTATATAATAAATCATTGTATAAAAATTATATAATTAATTTAATCATTTCATAGAAAATATAGACATCGAAGAAAGATTCCCTTCCAAAATGAGAAACAACTTTTTTTCATTAAAAATATTCCTTATTAATTCTTTTATATATGGAGGGAAATATTAAAGGGAAATGAGTTACATACAAATATATAATTAGTATTTGAAATGGAGTAATATTTTTTATTGATATATCATATAACATCATGATTCTAAATTTAAGTATAAACAATCCTATTACAAATGATATTGTAACATATAACCATTACCTCAAGTTTGAACTGCATCATAAGCACTCAAACATCAAATATAATAAATTTAAAATTATTAGAATTATATAATAGAAACATAATTATCATTAAAATACAATAATTTGTTTAATTATAACATATTATCATGTATTCATTAACAATTCATTATTAAAATTAATGTTCCACATGATAAATGATTCATTTTTCATTTACATTTCGATCCATCTATTATAGTCTATACATATTGATCATGGTTCCATCATCTAGAGAATGATAATAAATATATAAATAAAATAAAAATATATTATATATAATTTTACAACCATATATAAATGGTAGGCATTTAAAAATGAATTACATCATTTATGCAGATGGTAGCCCATACATACTCATAAATTCTTTTTTCCATTATTTATCATAAAGATGGAAAATAAGATATATTATATTTTATCATTATAACATCAAAAATTAATTATAAATATCATATATATTTATTAAATCCAACATTAAATCCATTCATTTAGGTGATGTTGGAAACTTTATCATATCAAAACATAGACACGATTATCACCACAAACACATGATCGATACTTTACTTTCCGATTTAATGGATTAGAGGATGGAAGATGATGAAAATTTATTATAATAACATGCCTATATATTTATGATATTTTTTTATCATGTTATGATGGATATAACATTTTTATATACAGTGTAATAATAAATACAAATCAATGAAGTCATTTATGTTATATACTACTTATTTTATAGACCTTATGAGGATCAAACCGTGAGTCTTCATAGGATAGTATTTGGGGAATTTTGGCATCCTTATGTTTACTGGAATGAACCTGGGATTGTATTAATTATGTTACTTTTAGAAAATCAATCCTCAAATTTTGTGAATAAGGAAGTAGAATATGTGACATCTTATATGTGAAGATATGGAACACTTGGAAATATTTAAATAATTTAAATATAAATAATTTCATTCAAAATTACAATTCATATGAATAGAAATTAATTAAATAAAAAAGAGGCTAACGTGAAAATATAATTATCAAATAAAATTTATATGGTTTCTGGTTTCATTTAAAGCCTTATCTTTCAGTTTAATCACTTTGTTAACACTTTTAAATCCTAACTATTGTAACAAATTTTTTAGAATTAATCATCATAAATTTATTTATAAGGTGTAAATTTGACCAAAATTTTTCCATGGATAAAATTTTATATCATTTATAATTCCAAACATACACATTTTTAGTTTTTAAATCATTTCATAAAATATAATTTTTCAGAAAACACGAATAATGTTTTTTAGGACTATTCATCTTATTTTACATTCAATTCCTCAGCATAATAATTAAATTATAATATAGATATATTGAAAATCAATTATACATTATTTTTATAAATAAATTAATTGAATCAACATAATTTATCCCAAAAAATTTTCTTTGGATGTTATTAAAATCATTTTTTAGATTTCACCTATTGTTTTCACATGAACATAGTCAGTATTGCATAAGAATTTATGGTAATTATAATGTTACCATTTTTTTAAAAAATAACCATCTTATATATTATTTATTTATGTCAATAAGACTTTAAATATTGATTCGTATCTTTTTTATGCCTATAAAATCATATAAGATAATTTTAAATGAAGAGAGTTCCATTTTGTATTTATCTATTTCTTAAAAAAATGTTATAATAAAATTAAAGTTGAATGAAATTTATATATTATAAAATATAGGATATATTTGGTTTAAAAACTAATAGAATACAATAATTTCAATTTTTATAGATATTTAAAAGCCTTATCTGATAGTTTTAACCCAATTTTATCTGTTTTCACTTACTAGGGCGACAAATCATTATCATGGTTCCTTTTCAAAATGACCTAAAATAAAATGAAATATTTACCAAATTTTAATCATAAAATAAAAAAAAGTTAAAAAAATTCATGATAAGACTTATTAGATGATTAAAGAATCAATTTTATCATAAATTCCTAAAATTAAAAGATTTTTATTAAAAAAAAGCATTTTTATGATGAAATCTTTTCATTTACCAACATCATTTATAATGATGATTAATATTTATTTAATTATATTATTTGAAATTAAATGATATTTAAGTTAATTTATGATATAATTAAAATCATAATAGTACTTTTAATAACTATATTTAATATAATGATCTGATATGTTTACAAAAATCTATAACTTTCACTATTTCCCTAAAAATAAATATTTTTATGAAAACAAAATGAATTTATATGTTTTTCAAGAAATGATTATTTTAAAAACAATATCAATTATTTTAAATAAAATTTATAAAATTACTAAAAAATAATTATATTGTTCAAGAAAAGAATTCAATAAAATCAATTTTTGATGAAATTATATATTTGAAGCATAAAAGGGATTGAATTAAAAATTATTACCTATTTATTATTAATTAATAATTAAAATTTAATTATATAAAAAATTTATACATATTTAAATTAAACATGGATTTTACTATTTATACCATAATTTAATTAAAATATTATAATGATCAAATTTAAATAATAATATTTTTATAATATATCATAATTCTCTTAAATCATGGGGTTTTAAGTTAAGAAAATCACCCTACATGGTATTATTTTAGAATAAAATCTTTGGCTATTATAATTTTATAGAAATGAATCAATGAGAATTAGGGGTTATGGATTAAACTTCTCATATATTATGATTTATCAACACACTACAACCCTAGAAAAAAATATTAGGTGGTTGATGTGTTGATTAGGAATAAAGATAGAGATTTGATTAAAATGAGGATTGAAAATTATTTGAGGTTATTGGATTTAAAAATTTTTTATATAGGAGTCATTAAGGAATGGGAGAGATCACATCTATTAAAATTTATTTCCAAAACATTCTAATTTTAGAAAATAAAATGTTTATAGATTGATGATATGAAGTTTTATAACAAAATAAAATTCATGAATAATGGGAAGATAGTTTTATTTAGTAATGAAGATAATATATTAAAATATGGAATGATTATATGTTTTCCCTCATTTTTTAACCTCAAAATATAATTTTTATATTAAGCTCTAAGAATAAATTTCTCAATACAACATGATTTGATCAACTTGTATAGAGTTTTGATGGAAAATATTTAGTAGGGTAATATGTAATGGGAAATTAAATACAATGTATAATGATTCATGGTTTTTAATAGGTAAATACTGGGAAAAAATATCTTAAAGGATTTATGAAACCTCATTATATTCATCTAGGGAAATGAAAAGATATTACTCTAGACTTTCTCACTAGATTTCCACAATCAGATAAAGAATGATTTCATATGAGTTATTTTTTATCGTCCTTACATGTTCAAAAATTTTATCAATATATGTGACAATCTACTATATGATCACCTCCCAATGATCTATATTAATGATGTGGTGAGACTTCATGGTGCACCTATTTTAATTGAATATGATTGTGACCAAAATTTAATATTGAAAATTATGAAAAATCTTTCAAATGGATATTAACACTGAGAAATATTTGACCACTACTTATCATCCTCATATTAAAGAAAAATATAAATGTATAACCTAAAATTTATAAAATAGTTAAAGGTTATGATTAGTTGATTTTATATGTACAATGGATGAGTATTTATATTTTGATTAATATGTATATAAAATTATTTGATCATTCAAATAGAACTATATGATGTATTTTATGGGAAATTATTTCATTGAATAAATTTTAGGGATAATTTTTTTAATAGAATATTTATAGTCTAGATATTTTTAGTATAAAAAATTGAATGTTATATTGATTCATTCTAATATCAAGGTAACATAAAGTAGAAAATAAGCTATATAGATAACCGAAGGAAGCATTTAGAATTTTGATTAGGGGAAAATGTTTTTTTAATATACATGGAAATGTGATACAATATTTAAAAATAAAGGGAAATTAAGTCCCTGGTATATTAGGACATTTGAAATTATTGAATAAATTGGAGCTTCGTCTTACCATTCAACAATTCTACCTAGCCTCTATGAAGATAATGAGGCCTTCCATATATATTTCTTAAGAAAATACACAATCATAACTATACATGAAATTAAAAATGATGAAATTTATTTTTAATCTTAATTATCTTATTATGAAGGGCTTATAAAGATTCATGACACTAGAAAATGTGTGTTGTGGAATCAGATGGCTCATTTGGTGAAGTTACATGGGAGAAATCATTAAATAGAAGAGGGAATTTATGAACATTAATTAGTTATGATAAATAATTAACCACATTGATTCATGGGGTGATAAAATATAAATATCAAGGATGAAATGTTTTTAGAAGGGAATAATGTAGCACTAGAGATTGAATTATAGTATGTAATATTTTCTTTCTAAAAAAACAACAACATGATTTATATATCTTTATAAAGGAATTTGATGGAAAAATATGTTCCCAAATTATGTAAATTTAATTTGAAGAAATTAATTTAATTTTATAATTATTCATGTAAAAACTAGATTAGGCTGATTTTTTTTTTGATTTTTCATCATTTGTTGTTTTTAGGGGAGTTGTGAAAAATAACGATTTAAAAAACTGGTCACTTTTATTAATATATAACAATTTCATTAGAACATATTTTTATTGAATTATTTTTTAAAGAAAAATATATTATATATGTAAAATAATTCATACCAAAATCTAATTTCCAACATATAAATTTATCGTCATGATATTTTAATTCTTAGGAATGTTTTTGTTCAAAGAAAAACTTTTTTAGTTCATTTCTCCTAATCATGTATTTTCATGTTTATAATCCTTTTTGTTTTGGTTTGAAAAAAATATTTTTAATTATTATTCAAAAAAATATAACTAATCCTATTCTAATCATCATTATACTATATTTTTTTTGTAAAATTGATTTTATTCTTCAAACAAACATTGTTTAAAAAACTGTTTTAATTGAGTTTTAAAATATTGTATTTAAAATATTTTATATGAATTATAGGTGTTAAATCATCTAAAATGGTTTCCATATTTTTAATAATCATAATTTAAATTATTTAATAAGTCCAACTTAATTTCAGGTCACAGTTAATAATAACCATGGTAAATTTTTACCACCTCGGTTTAGGGTAAAACAAGTTAATAGTGTTAAAATTAATGGGATAGTGCTTCAACATAATAGAAAAATATTATTATACAATATTGTTTGGATTTATTTATACCTTAACCTCACCTTCTATTTTATGTTAATTTGGATCCCCTTTCAAAAGAAAATGACTTAAGGACACCTATTGACATCCCCAATTCACAAACATTGTTCTATCTATATCATCCAATACCTACGCAAAAAAAAACAATTCTATATTTCATTCCATTATTATTGATATTATAGTCTTACACTACAACCATATTTTGATCATTTAATGTTTCAGCCAAATATGTTCTCCCATAGAATCAGTAATCATCTTACCAGACTCATTCAAAGATAATATCTTATTTTACTTCCTTTAAATATTTTGTATATATCCTAAAATAATTAATCTAGTATCACCAATATCCTTATATGTTATTTTTATTTTTTAAAAACCATTTCCCTCCTCCTCCCCATCCTATTTAAAATTAAAACATGTCATTTTCATTATTAAACCTAACATATTCTTGTATCAACGTAATAACTTTTTGGAAAATATTTTATTTTGATTATTATAAATATAAAATTAATTAAATATATATGATATTTATGAAATTATTAATATTATGGAAATATAATCTATCAACTACATTATTATCATTCCATTAGTTATAAAATGATCACATCTCTCAGGTGTATGTGTGGACTGCCACCTTCAATGAAGCGATGTGATTTGTTCTTTTATTACAATCTTAATTTATTTCTAGATTTCTTATATTCATATTTCCATAGGGAAAATTACATGGTCATAGTATTTTAAATCCCATATATTTTATTATCCTATTTTCATGATGGGGTTTAGTTAATTGACTTAAATTTATTATCATGTTAATTCAAGAATATTCTATTATGTTACAGTTATGGGAGTTTCATTAAAAATGATGTTTGGATGTTAACTTCTGAATAATTTTATTATATATCCATATATTCATTAAAATGTTTTCAATAATTGTTTTTATATTATAAAAATATTAATTTTTGTATTTTTTATAATTATTTTCTTTCTATATTAATGTTTAATTTAAATATTATTTTATTTTTAAAATTATGTACTTTTATTCAAAGGTGTGATGATAATATTTGTTTTAACATACACTATAGAAACAAAAATTTTCACCATCATGAATACTATTTTCATTGAAGCATCATTTATATATTTCCATTTTAATCTTAAAAACAATTTTTTTATCAGTATATTTGGTATTTTTTATTAAATATTATATCAATAGAAAAGTAAGTTATTTTCATAAATGAATGACTAGAATTTTATTAAGTTATTAAAAAATACATTTTTAAATGTAGTCTCAAGGAAGTTATTTTTAATTTATTGATTCTATTATTTTTAATCAAGGATTGGTTTTACTAAAAAATATTCATTTTTTAATGAATCAATATAATTGTATCATCCTTGACTAATAGTTTATTTTACCTTTTCCTGAGATCCTTAAATTTATTATGTTCATGTTTTCTATCATTATCAATTTTTAATTGACATTAGTTTTCTCCTTCATGTCATGGTTTTTAATATAATAGATTAATTCACCATCATTTCTATTATTTATATGTTGTTTTAATCATATAATATTTCTATATATTGTATCAGTTCAATAAATTTTATTGCATTATTTTATTAACATGGAAAATATTTATGTGGCGTATTCTTGATTCAATGTGGATAATTGTTGATGCATAAGGTATTTTGTGAATGAGTTGTATTTATTGTTAATAATATGAATAATCCATTAGATGTGTAATTGTGCGGTGGGGCCGAGTTGTGGATATCCCCTTGACCCATCCACTGGTCCATAAGACAAAAAACATTCATTCTATATGAGACTTGTTTTTTTACACATACCCATTTTGATAAGATTTATTTTATAGTTTAGAATTAATTATAATAAAAATTATTATAAATATTCCAAGTCCTTGATTTAAATCTTATGGGTATTGGGATTTATTGATTTACATTATTTATAATTAAGTGTTCACTTTCTATGTGATTACAATTTTGATATTGACCTATGATTTATATTGAACTGAAAGCTTATTTTTTATTCTAATTCCTCTAATTATAATGTATATATACTAAAATTATAACTCAAATGTTTTAAATATAATAATATGTTATTATAATTATAATAAAACCATTTCACACCCTCTTTCCATCCACTAGAAAATGAAAACATCACTTGTGAGTATGTACTATCTACCATCTCCATGTAACAATGTAATTTGTTTTTCATCAACATTTTTCATAGATGGTAATAAAGATGGTATTAATTAAATATATATGATATTTTTGAAATAATTTGGAATTTATATGTATAATATATAATCTAAATTTTTACCCTTCCGTTCATTTTAAAATTCCAACGTCACTGATGAATATGTCTGGACTATCATCTCTTTGAATAGATGTGATTAATTCATCAATTACTAACTCATTGATGATTAAAAAATTATAAATAATGAATAATTTTTTTATTAATTTCATTACTAACATTATTGTGATTATTTGACCATTTCATGTTATATTTGACCATATTCTATATATTGAAGTTATTTTTGGGGATATTGCCACGACCTGACCCAAAATAGGTCTTAATCCATAACTATGACAAGCCCTCCACCATAGGCTTTGGGGTGGTGACCAAAACCAATGGATATTGAAAGTGGAGAATCCTTTTTCCAAGTATCGTTACAGATGCACATCCATATCAATGAAAAAATGTTAATGGATATAGTAAAATATGCAACACAAAAATAAATTAGACCAAGCATGCATAACCTCTAAGGTGTATAAGATAATAACAATGAACACTAAAATTTAAAAGGGAAAAATATAGACCAAACAATAAATGTGCCCAATCCTGAAAAAAATGAAAGTTAAACTACTCATAGATCCCATCTCTTGAAACCCAAGCTATAACCACCATACACTATCCAAACCACCAGGTATCCCTAAGCACATCTAATGTCACTGTTGAACTATCAATCATATTTTTAAGACATTACCCTTGTGAAAAAAATCTCATGAAATAGTGCGTATATACATACACAATAAGATGCCCTGAAAGTAAATGGGGAGATATAATAGAAACAACCAGAATAAAAATATAGTAGATGCAAGATAGAGTGAAATAGAAAAGATGAACTGAAACCAAGTGTGAATGTAACATCATCGAAGAACAAGGTTCTTAACATCGTTATTAGATAAACCACACATCGAGTCTTCACCGCTAATAGAGAGGAGTCCACCTATCCAACCATGTGAGTGTCAATACAAAAAACATGTGTCATAAACCATGTTTCTTCACCTCTTCTGGAAGGAGAGTAACCATATCCAAGGTGTAGGTATATATGAATAATATATATATATTCTCAGTCGAAAGAAACACAAATGAGAGAGTAATTAGATATCATTCTCACATTTATTTTTCTTGAATAATAGTTCCCTAAAGTTCTAAAAGTTCATCAATGATGCCCATCATCTCACGCATCTACCTAGAAGTATCCATCATAGTCCAAACACACCTCATCTCTGTGACCCATAGTCAAGGGGACACAAAATCTATTTAGGGAACCCATGAACTTGCACAATAGAAGGTTCCCACTATGATAGTCATTGAGGATTTCTAATTTCAATTTCTACTAGTGGGTACAAATAAGAATGTGTCTGTGGAGGACCTGCACCAATGGCAATTTGGGTGGGAGGGGTCCCTTCTTGTAATGGTTGAGGACACCATTAATTTTACCTACTAGAGAGTTAAATCGAAAATCAACAAGGAATAACATTTCCCATCCCTATCAGAGGGTACCACTTGATAATTGTTGAGGAAATCAATTTCCTAGTTCTACTAGAGGGTACCACTCGTAATGCATAAATGAACTCTACTACCAAGACCTTCTGGAGGGTTCCACTCAATAGTCATTGAGGAACTCTAGTTCCCATATTTTCTAGAGGATAACACTAAGAAATCATTGAGTATATTCATTGCCCAAACCTTCTAGAGGGTATAACTTATAAATTGTTGAGGTAATCCACTTCCTAGCCCAATTGGATGGTACCACATGAAAATTCTATGGTGATATTGGATGATCACTTCTGTCATCGAGCATAGCCTAAACAATATTAATTCTTATGATATTTAACATCATATATTTATAACCACAACTGGGGGAAAATTCATGTTCTACATAGAAAAATATTTAGGATAGGATACCCCAAATACAAAATAAGTGTTAAAAATAATGAGATATAGAGGTTTGATGTTTCCTAAAAATATAAAAATGGGTACATAACATGTGAGGAGATACACATGGTGTGTGTTCCCACTCCACAATCTAGAAGTATCCTTAGCTAGTACCTGCATCTCTATCTATTTGGTTTTACACACCATATAGATGGACTACATGAATTGTTCAAGACAACCGGGACTGTGCCATGTCCTTTTTGTCATGTCTGTGTAGTTGACACCGTGTCTGTGTACACAGGTAAATGAACATATAATTACATATAGGTTCCTTATCGTTTCATTCTAGACATGGGTTTCCCAACTAGGGAAGGGGTACACGATGTGTTGAAGGGTCACATGGTGTTAAATTATAAACTTTTCCAAAAACCCTATCCACCTCCACTATAGAGATATATGACATGTGATCATCCTTATACATGATGTGTATTTGGGTGTTCAACAGATTTACATATCTAGCTACAATTCCATGAGAATGATCTATCACTTCTATTTCAAATTCTAATCTTCTAAAAACCTATATATCTGGATAGAATAAATCATCTCTAGGACTCATTTTCTAGAAAAATGGATTACAGTGGAGCATTGGGGGTTAATTCATCAGACATGTATGCAGTGTGCCTTCATCCTTTGATTTTATTGATCTCCCAACATTTGTAAAGACCCCAATATGACCCTTATCTATTCGATCCAATAATAGTTTGTTGATCCTCATGATTATTAGGGTCCGAGCAGGCTTGGTTCCACCCGGTAAACTCGAACTGGGACCATGAGGTACAATTAGAGATGAAAACAAGTAATAATTTGTAGAAAGGAAACAGAAAAATGTTTTGACAACCTTTAGACATTATAACTAGCCAAATATCTGGAATGGGCATGTGGGGTTAGAAAACATTGGGTAAATCAATAAATATTTCAATACACATGGTCATGAACAATCTATATTTGGCTTAGATCGAAGAATAATTACCAATCTAAAAAAACTAATTAATAGGGAGTTATTCACCAATTGATAAGTCCTAAATAGAGTTTGGATGATTCATCATCATATAATTAACTAATATTTGAATGGATGAATGCCTTGTTTTATGTTTCATCCTGATCTACTCTAATATAGAGATTCACAGTCTTCATGAGAGATTCACTCACGATTGAGGATTATAGATATCTAGAATTCTCTTTGTGTTTATACATCATATCCAGAAGGATTATCTAGGAATATATTCTTCTAGAATATTTCACTATGTTAAATGGAAATAATGAAATAATTAAATAATTAAATATACCACTCAATTTACAGCTAATAAGAGAGGAGTTTGTCTACCCTATGCTGACTCATTTTATGTCGTTACTAGGGTGAGTACCATGGTCCTGAATCATCTTTGGTCTTATATTTCTGATCCTAGCTTCCTTAAAATATTTTTCCCATTTTATTTTGTAAACTGTGTGTGTACCAAATAAAATATATTTATTATTATTATTCAATTAATTCCAGGAACCCCTGGCATTTGAAGCACACACCACCTAAGAACATAGCTGTAGAAATATATATAGAATTATATTAAAGAGTTATAAGTAAAATAATGTCCCTACATCATTACACTAATATCTTCATGGCTAAAAATCATAATTTTAGAAACAATATAGGATACTTATCCTGAACATGGATCTCCTCCTCACAAGAACTCTTTTACATGTTATCGTGCAACCACAACATGCGACAAAAGTGTATGGTTCTTCCATAAAGGGTTCTCTTATATTTTTCCACAATCTTGATAGAGTGCTATATAAAAATGGCTCCATCCTTTATATCTATTTTCCCCACAATCAATGAAGTGCATAGGTCCATGCACATTTATCGTCATTTATGACACATGGAATATGTCGAGAACCCTCTCCTACTGTGGTGGTTGGGAATGGCTTAATGCAGCCTCTCTATCCCTCTAAATAATATATAATTCCCTGATGACCCTTGTGGATAGATTTACTCCATGACCAAACCTCATAAACTTTCATCATGGGGAGATTGTTGGGAAAACATGGTCTCCTTATAGGAACTCCTAGGACCTACGACGGTGATCTGAAAAGTATTTTTGTTATCTCTGGGTCATCCATATATACTCATGGATGACCAAGATCTTCTACACCACCATATAAACCAGCATTGGTCCCATAATATATTTATCACATATCTCTATCCAACACAAGGCTAACCTACAAGGTCTCCCATACAAGGCCCCAACAAGATCTATGCTGATATTGGAGTGGTATCTATTATTTTATGCCACATATACCATGGAAAAGTGAAACTCTTAGCACATTTTGATGTCTAACATTCAAACCATTAGTATATACTTTGACACATTTATAGTGTGATCGATTATACCATCAGTCTGGGGGTGAAAACATGTACTCATCCTCATTGTGGTCCTAATTTCCTTATAAAGGCCCCTCCATAATCATGATGTAAACTCAACATCAGAATAAAATACAATGGTTGAGGGAACTCATGAAGATAAACAATCTCTTATATGAAAAACCTCTAGAAAATATACACCCAAATCTTCTCCATGATGGAAAGGAAGTATTCTGAATTCTTGAGTCTGTCAAATAACATCAAAATGATATCACGGACTTTCATTCTGTGCCAATTCCTTTTCAACATGCTAATAGATATTCAATTATATTTTAAATCTAGGATCTCAAGGGGATGAAACAAACTTTTAGGACTTGGTGCACAACCTTCACCTATTGACATATGAGGAACTGAGAGACGAACTCAAAAATGATTCTTCTCATGTTTTACAACCAAATCATTTGCTAAAGGTATTTGTAAATCGTCTCTATACCATGAGGTATATATAGTAGAAAAGTGTGAAAATCATACATCAACTCATACCATGTCATTTCTATAACCACCGTATGTCCCCAGAAAAATTTTACATGATTCTATCCATCATAATATTCATTTGGTGAGTCACCTATGAAAATATAATCGCCTAATACCTCATAGTTAATGTATCCCAGTTGTAACTCTCTCACATGATTGAGAAATGGAGGATTCAACACTATTGGCTGCAGAAAGTTTGAACCATCTAGCTCCATCTGGGTCACCTATAGGGAAGATAAATTCTCTGAATCATCTAGCACCAAGCGATCCTCGGTCTTCTTACTAATGAAGTATTCTATTACATTTCCTTTTCCTGGAGTATATAATATATTTATGTAATAGTCCTGAAAAAACTCTAGTATTTCTAGAATACCTGGTTCAAAAAATCTATAAACACGAAGGGGGAATTCTTCACATCAAAGGGAATTAATAGGATCTCATGGTTTCTGTATCGACATTGAAATGTAATGTCTGCAATGTCTGGATTGAAAACCACCAACTCTTGTTAATTGGATCTGTGATCGATGTTTGAGAACAAACTCATTCCATAAATATATTCAAAGAGGGCATAAATTCTTGATATTGTGTACTTATTAATTATAATGGTATTTTTAGGTTATTATTATCAATGAAAATCTACAAGATCCCATCTGCCTTTTTTCACGAGCAAAAACATAAATTCCCCAGTGGACACACTGGGTCTGATAAAAAAATCCTCTTGAAGGTCCACTAACTATAACTACATCTTCTAATGTTCATTATGGGCCATCCAAATGCTACCAAATATATTATAGTGATCCAAGGATGTTAGTCAATAAAATAATTCATATCCCACTTCATAGGTATTCCCAAAATGTCAATGGGTAATACATCTCTATAATTCTACACAACTGATGGAATCCTGATTTCAGAAGACCCTAATACACCAAGAGAAATACTCACTATCTTATTGGTGAGGGGTTGTAAAATCCTTCTTGAAGAACCCAGTTTCATTTCCAAGATATATTTCCAAACCATAATGATGAGTCTTTTTTCATCAGGGAATAGTCATCTGACTCGTCTATAGTGAAACTAAATCTGGGATCAGACCATTGAAATGCAATACATAACCAAGATAACAACATAGGGTTACATAATTATGACAAAGAGGTCCCACGTGAACCTATCTACAAAAATTGATAACTCACAATACCATTATATAAAAGATACAGAATAAGTGTACCCCATTAGATTCTAAAGATGATGCTTCTTTTCTATTACATCAACTTGGGTATCATATCCTGTACCAAGATTATATAGTTGAATGAATCAATAGAAACCATGTCTACTAATACTGAAAAAAATAATAATCACATATTGAACTTATGGTTATCTTGTGTGTTGTAGGGTCATAAGCCTCTAAATCATACAACATTCGACGGAGCTGGCTGCTAGCCCCCTGAGCATGACACGAGATACCTATTTGTGGTTGTGGATGGATATAATTGAATATTACATAACCCATTACTCAATGTTTTCCTATTATAGATCCACCTATTAGGGGAACACACCGCCCTTTCTTGGGAGATCTATGATCATATCTCTTCATATGTTGTGGTGGTCCCACTACTACCTACCAGTGCTACTTGACATATGTAGTTTGGTAGTAACATTCCAGTAGAACTCACCCATCACAAGAGAAGTACCAAACCTCTCCATGATTCTTGGTTTTGTTCATTGTCTTTATATCATATGAACATGCACATGAATTTACTCATGAAAGGGTTTCTTGTGCTGAGATCCTGCCGAATGACACCCACTAGCTTTCAAAGTTGAATAAACACTCTGATGCCGACTACAAATTCTAGATTCTTGGTATCCCTCTCATAGAAGCCTCTCTATGACCATTTCCTACTCTAGCCCCCTATCATAATTGAGTATGAGCAAGGGAACTACACTAGAACAAATCACTCTATGGAGTCCCAACTAAAACATCCATTCATAAAATTATCAAACAAAGATAATTTCAAAGGAGTAACATGAATGGTATTTAAACCACACTTCATACTCATAAACTATGGTCCCTTATTGATGTAGCATAATAAGGAACTGGATCTAAACTCAACGCATCTATGAGGGGTTGTACTCCTAAAAAAATCCTAGATGTTAGTACATGATAGATTTGACTTATTTTGAATCTATATAACAAGGCTCCACTAGTTCCCAAATACTCTGTGGAACAGGTAGGCTTCTAGTGCAACCACATGATCCATTGGGGTCCGAACAAGCCTGAAGATATGAACCACTAACTCTATCCAATCCTCAACTACTTGAGGATATAATTCACTATATAACCTCAGCGGCCTTTGGTGCTAGATCTCATGGATCATGCTAAGCCTACATGCATACCCAACCTACTCTACCGAAAAAATATACTACTCAACTAATGGAGGTGTGGCTACCTTTCCTCCAAGAGTAAGGGGGTCACTGGATGGATTTTGAACTAGGGCCTCCTCAATCATCGAATCGTCATCACGATCAAAAACGTGTATTCTGGCTAGTTTTTGTCACAGAGGAATCCTTTAATTAATCAAGATGTACAATGATCAAATGATCACACACATATATATAATCATTATGAATTTGGATGAAGAAGTATATTCATAGAATAAATACTATATTATGTGTGTACCACTTATCCATGTTACCAATTACATGGTATGGTGAGTCGACAAGTAGGTAGTCATGGTCTTGATGAATTGATAGATCCACCACCCACACCACTACTAGATTCCCTGTCATAATAGCCACACATATGAAATATTTACACTAATACACTAAATCCAACCAAATCCTCAAAATTGGACTTGCCGAAACAATATCCCAAGTAAGGGACTTTCTCTGAAACCAATTTTTCATGACAAGACCTACGAAATAGCTTTAGATGAAACTAATCCAAGCCTACATTTATAGTCTAGGGGTTGGAGACCAATGAAGAATAAATATATAACATGGAGAGGCCTTTACATAAGTACTCTCACACACACACAACAAAATTTTAGTGAAAAGTGTAGAGATAAATATTAAAAGATGGAACATATCTAGAGAGAATACCATCCATGAATAACCTCTATATTGTACAAGATAAAGAAAGTGAAAAAGGAAATGTAATTGGGAAAAAGACTATCCCATCCAGAAATATGTCCCAAACTAAAAAAATTGGAAAATTTAACTATTGAGAGAGCCTAGCTTCTGAATCCCAAGTTGCGACCACCGTTTGCAATCCAAAGAACCATGTATCCCTAATCTCTTCTGAAGTCACCACCGACTTGTTCTTAATATGCATAATAAATAGCATGTCAGAGAAAATCCCATGTAGGGGTGAGTATAATAATAATCATTTTGATTCTCTAAAAGCTAAAGGGGATCCATAAAATATACAAACGGAATAGAAAGTTAGTAGATTCAAGATAAAGTTAAAAAATAATAAGTCCACACAAACCAAGAGTGATTGTAACCTCATCCATGCACAAGATTCTCAACATGGTGAATAGATGAACTACCTGTTGAGTATCGTTTACTATTAGGAGGAAATATTTTCATCCAACCATGAGAATATGAACACAGAATGTACATGGAATACCTCATTTATCTGTTAATACCTTGGAATAATAGTAAAAAAATCTAACTTGTTGGTAAACAAGAAGAATATATATATATATATATATATATATATTTGATTATTGAATAGAATCCAAAATGATATAGTAAGGGGATCTCTGTGTCACATCTTAGCACAAGAAGAAGAGTCTCCAATAGTTCCAAAAGTTCAAAAATGATTCACATCATCTCACATGTCTGAAAAGAAGTAATTGTCTATGTCCAGCCACACCTCTTCATATTTATGCACATTGGAAGGTTCCATAAACTCTAGGAACATAACCCATGCCTAGGTAAAATAGGAGGTTCGAACTTTGATAATCATTGAGGAATGAAACCACCTATCACTAGTAGAGGGTACCACTCAAAATGTTTCCATAGAGGACATGTGTGCATGCTGATGGAGGTCCCACTCTAGTAGTCGTCAAGGGCTCCACTACCCATCCCAGCTGGAGGGTGAAGTCATTAATCTTAGAGGAACTTTAATGCCTAGACCTATTGGATAGTACCACTAAATATCTATATAGGAACTCCACTTCACACACTTGCTAGAGTGTAAAAAATTTAAAGAATCGCGGAACTCCACTTCCCACCCCTTCTTGAAAGTACCACTTCAAATTCATCATGTAACTCCCTTACCTTGTCGTACTGATGTAATCCACTGAGAAAGTCTCTCCTAATCCTGTGTGATCACTTATTTTGTTGAGAATCTCCTAGCCCGTTATCATTTCTATAAAATTTTAAATTGTATGTAGAGGGAAAGAATAGATGGAACCATCATGTTTTACATGGGAAAATAATTAGGATTTTCTAGTCAAAGGACAAAATTTGAGTTCAAATGAAAGAGATATAGAGTTTTGAAGCTTCCTCAAAAGAGGCCAAGGGGCACACAATGTGTGATAGGACCCACAAATCATGTGGTCCCACTCCAAATCCTAGATTTGGGTTTCTCAGGTATAGAGATCAATGTCTATGTGGTAGTAAATTCCATGTAGGTGGACTACATGGTCTGTCCAAGCCAACCAGGATAGAGTTATGTCCTCCCGGTTGTGCCTGTGTAGTTGACCCCATGTCCTTGTACATCGCTACAAGGCCATGTAATTCCACATCATTTCCTTGACATGAGATCTGCCACATGATATTTCCCACCATGTAAGGGGAAAATGTCATGTAGGAGGGCTATACATCATTTCATTCTTAACTTTTCCCAAAACCCTATCCACCACTGATGAATGGATACACGCAATGTGTTCATCCTTGTACACGGTGTTTAGTATGGTTTTCTACATTAAATAAAGATGTGATTTCTACACCTTGAATATAACATATACTTTAGATTTTAACATATAATTCATAAGATATGAATGGGTCTCGACCAGAACTATCCTCTCCAGTCACCATTCACTAGAAAAATAAATTCTGGTGGATCCTTTGGGATTTTTTCGATCGAACCGCATGTGATGCACCTTTTTTCTATAATTTTTTTCATCGCAAAACATTAATGAAATTATTTTTACATTATAAATATCTAAAATCTAACATTATTTCAACAATTCATGCCTCTTTTTACGATATATCTCTATTCCAGGGGTTCTATTATCCTCAATAACACATGACAAAGCCAAACCAGGACAACAGGGTCCTACATGTGATCAATGCAAAGAATAATTGGGGTAAAGCCACTATAATAATGGTTAAACCCACATTAGAAAATAGATCTTGGAAAATAACAATTAACATGTTTCCAGGTTAAGAACAATTGAATAAATCAATTATGGTTTCAATACACTACCACATGCACAATCCAATATTAGCACAGATCTATGAATAAGGATACATCTACTGAAAATAATTAATCAATGTGGTGTAAATCACAAATTGGTGAGTCATACATAGAGATTATATCATTATACATCAAAGAACAAACATTCCAACAAATGGAATAAATCTTTGTGTTTGTTATGTTCCAATTTTCTCTGATATAGAGTTTCGTCTTAATATGATTTGATTCTCCCACAAAAGAGGAAGTATAATCTCTGGAATCATCCCATGTTTTATACAGCTGAAAATATAGGATTTTCCAAGGTGTTATTCTTATAAACTATTTCCGAGCATCAAAATTAAATAAATAAGAAATTTAACTATTTAACTATTTCACTATATGTACCGCCAATGGAAGAGGAGTCTAAATACCTCACACTGACTTAGTTTTGTCACACATTGGGTAAACACCATGATTTAGGACAAAATTGTTGTAACATATTTCTTATCTAATATTTTTATAAGAGCTATCATATTTTCATTAAAAACACACACATGTGAGAAATAAAATATATTTAATATTTTTATAAAATTAAATTTGTGTTCACCAAACCTCAAAATCCCACACTTTCTCAGCTCCTAGCTCTTGAAATATATATAGATATATTTCAATGTTTTTAAATAAAAAAACCAGGTCTCCACCGATATTGGATGAACAACATTAATGTGGTCCACATAATAAAGTAGCATTCAATGACTGGATATAATATATTTAATAAGAACCTTAATAAATGGAATATTGACCAAAAATGTTTTTAAGATATTTTTTAATTTATTAAAACTCAATATATAAGAGGGTCAAACATTAACAACTATACAATGACCCAAGGTAATGTATTTCTTTTTCAATCTATTTTTATTTCAATATTTTTTATGATCAGATTGACATTAGGAAAATTATATGATCCAAATAATTTAAATATCATATATTTTGTTATACTATATTTATGTTAGGTTTTACATATTTACTTTCAATTTATTCACCATTTGGATCAAGAATTAGAATGTATTTTATTTTTAATAGACCATGTTTTCAAAATATTATTTTAATGTATTCATTAACACTCTTTTTCATCCATATAATTATTTTCTTAAATTTATTTCATGATTTTTTTAATATTATACAAATATTTATTAAATTTAGTTTTACCCTTGTTTTAATTTCTATAATTTAATTTAAAAGGAATCATCTCATTATTTTTATAATGTGGTTTTTCTACAAATGATGTGAACTTAATAGTTGTCTAAAAATACAATACATAGATGGATTTTTATTTCTAGCATCAGTACTCTTTCATATGAATTATCAAATAAATTTTTACTTTTTTTGAATAAAACATTCTTCCCAATATTCTATGGATTTTTTCTTCAATTCTATCAAAATAAAAAATTATTTTTTCTAATGTAATGTAATGTGTTTTCAAAATTGATTTTATCTTCATTCCTTCATGATGTTACGCGGTTCTTATTTATAATATATTTATTCTATTTTGATTTATAATGGCTCAGTTTTAATAAAAACACTTCATTTCTGAGGAATCAATTGCCTTATATCATCATTTACCGATAATGAATTGTACATTCTTATAAGATTATTCCCTTTCTTGTGATCATGTTCCCTATCAATCCCTATTATTGAGTGGACATTATTTATATCCTTCATACACATATTTTAAAAAGCATGGAAGAATTCATAATCATCAAAAACAATTTGATGATATTTCAACCATATACCATTTCTATATACAGTATCCGTTGAATGAATCTTATTCTGTTATTTCATATGCTGAGAAATTATTAATATTACGTATTCTTGATTCAATACTAAAAATTACTAACTTATAGGATAAAATGAGAATTAATTTTTATGATATATAAAAATACATGTAAATATTACGACATGTAAGTGAAGAGTGGGGTTTTATTATAGATATCCCTTTGATACATTGACAACCACCATGAGACCAAAAATGGTAGTCCTTGTTAGTTTTGTTTTTTATACGTACTCACTAATTAAGAATGATGTCTTGATTTTGAGGCTATGATGGTATGATTTATAACAACTTAGCTAATGCTTTTATATGATGTTGATGAACATATTTTTCTCATTTTCTTATAAAAAATTTAGTATTCATTATCCATGTCATTACTATGTTTATATTAGCTATGAATTCTCATTGATCTCATGTTATTGATTGAATTAAATTGGATTTTATTATCCACTTTGTATAATTGATTACACCTTTTTTACTCATGAAATATTTCACAATAATAAACCCTTAATAGTTATCTAAGTTCACCTATTATTTATTTTCCTTTTCATAGAATATAAAGAATGATATTATAAATGATTTTATGGATGAAAAAATGTTTCTTATCCTCTTATTTTATATCTACCATGTAATTTGAGAGTCATATAGGTTTTTAGTGTTTAGTGGTTGATAAAAACATTGATATATTATGTTGTGATACCTTATTCATTGAAATAAAAATATTATATAAACAAAGGCTCTATGTTACTAGAGTCAGGGTGATACTCTTTTTATGAAATAATTTTTAGTAGGAACCCTGGGAATGATATTTTAAATGAACATTGATTATATGAGAATTATGAAAATACCTTACAGTAATTGGGAACATTTACCATAATATGTAATTTTATATTATGTCTAAATAATCAAAAATAAGATGAGATAACTAAAAATATGTGATTGTTTAGAGATGTTTCTTAAAAAATAAACAAAATCAACACCAATAATCAATATATGACTTTCCATGTGAGGAAATCCAATCAAATTTTGTGTAGGAACATAGAAGAACATATCTATATTAAGTATAATGATTTAGGTTATGATGAAAAAAATCCCATATATAAAATTCTATTGTTTTTGATAAAATTCAACTATGTTAGATCACTTGATATAAAATAAGACTCTATTATTTAATACATGTAATTAACCATTCATAGTAAAAAAATGGATTACATCGCTGAAAAATATATTTGTTGCATTGGGAAGTAATGAAATGGGAATACTATTTTGGAGTGCATTGTATGATTGAGGATATTGATTAATGGTTGTCATCGATCCCTAACACTAAATAGATTGATGAAATATAAATCATGTAAGGATGAAATTTTAAAGGGTTGTTATTAATGAAATACTTTTCCTATGAACAATGATATAAAAAATAGAGGCTATTACACAAATTATATTATAGTGAAGAATGAACTTTACAAAGTATATAGAATAATTTAAAACATTATATTGGGATTTTTTACACAATATACATATTCTGGAATGTATTATTAGTTTGTTCATTTGTGGGATTAAGCTGAGTCATTAACGAGAAATGTTTTCTCAAAAAATTTAATTATATGATGATATAATATCAATATATGTAAAAAAGAATATATAATTCTCTAGTTATTATTTCATCATGTGAAATCAATAGTAGAATAGGTCATCTGAGAAAAATGGAAAGATAAGTTTATCAAAGAACAATAATGTGGAGATGCGATTTATGACATGTGATAATTATGGAAAGAAACATCCATGTACTTGTTTAATGATAATGTAATTTTTTTTTTCAAATTTGGATAATGGGATCTTAATCCTTGTGGATCAAAAGATGATAATGAAACCACAACTATCCACTTCTTCACTTATAATGAAATTTGGATTTATTAAATCCAAGTCCCCGAAATCGGGGGAACCTCCTCCAACAGAGGCCAAGTGGAGAAGGCCAATTGTATATGGATACTACAACTAATTTTTATATTTATAAAGGTTTAGTTGTATATAAATTGATTGAAACATCTAATTTAACAAAATAATTATATTTTTCAAGGTGTTTTCTCTCTTTTAAATATTCTATGTCTTCCAAGAAAATTATATGTTTTCTTATAACATTAAGAAGGGATCATTCAATCAAGACTCATATTAGAAAATATTTTCCAACAATGATGTTTCATTACATACCCATTGTAAAATAAAAATATAATTTTATTTAAAAAATTACTATTATAAAAATGGTTTACATATATATAATACTTCATAGAGAATGGATTTCAAATTATAATGAAAAAATTTTATTTCCAAGAGAAAGAGATTACAATTTGTGAGAGAGATATCGAATCTAATATATTTAGAGGGGATAAATCATAATATGAATCATCTATGGACCCAACTATACCATATATTTAGAATGAAATTATTGGAAAAGAAGATAAAACACAACTTATTTATGTGAAAGATATCATTGTAAAAGAGGATATACCTATTGTTTAGGAATAAAATGATGTGTTTCTTGAAGAACTACCCGGAAATCCACATAGTCTTGATGTTGAGTTTTCTATTAATATCATCCATTATAACAAACATATATCTAAAACCCCATATAAGATAAACATGGTAGAATTATTGGAATAGAAGAAAAAACTCGATTATTTGTAAGATAAATGGTATATATGTTGTAGTGTCCCAATACAGAGAGCTGAAATAATTTTTTGGTAAGAATAATATGGGTATATGATGTTTTGAATTGATTATTGGAATATTAATATCATTAATATAATGAAAAATTATCCTCTATTGAGTATTTCATTAATATTTTGATCAACTATAAGGATCTCAATATTTTCAAAAGAATGATCATCATTTTGGGAATCATCAACTATGAGTAAAAATTGATGGTATTCTATGTATAACATTTTATATGATAAATGAGGATTAAAATTTTATTGTAATGCAGTTTATATGACTAATTGACCCTCTTTTTGTATGAATATTTTACGTGGTGTATTCAAAGATTATGATAATAATTTAATTGTGGTATTTTTTGATGATATATTAATATAATCTCAAATATATGATGATCATAAGGGTCATTTGGGAATCATTACTAAGACTCATAGAGAAAAATATTGATATGTAAAAAATTTAATATATTAATTATCAATTTAAAAGATTCTTTTGTTTGACATATTGTCTCTATGGATGAAATATCACATTATCCATCAATGAAATAAAAATTCATGGAATGTCTAGCACTAAAAAATATAACCTAGGTAACTAGTATCCCATGATCAATAGGTTAATATCAGAGATATGTTTAAAATTTACTTTTCTACATATATCATTATGAAAGTTGGAGCATAAATGGGTCAAGTTCACATAGTCATATGAATGTAAATAATGGTTAAATGTGTTAAATATACTATTAGTCATTTTATTTATAATTACAATAATTTGAGTGTGGGATGGATTAGTGATATATATAGTGATTCAACAATGACGGGACATAAATACATTATTATTTTCATGGATAGTATTTTGCCAATGAATCGGGGATTTTAATGATTGACGAATAGAATAATTCAACCGATGAACATTAGTTTATTTTTGTAATATTTTCATTGATGATATAATGACATTACCTCTTTAGTAAAAATGTAGAATATGTATGGGTAAAAGTTTGTTTAAAATACATATTTCCATAGAAATAGGTCAATATAAGGAAAAAATAATGTATATGAACACTCAATAATTATGATTTCTTAATATTCAACATCCATAGAATGTACAAAAATAGAGGTAATGGGTTAGAGTAGGAAGGATCATTATTTTTTTGACTAAAATGATGATTGAAAAAGATCTTAAATTTAGGGATTTTTTAATCTTGATAATTGAAAAATTAAAGAACTGGAAAATCAAATATATTCCATATGATTTAAAAAATATCCTTATTTGATAAAACAAAATGTTCCCAACATAATTATAATAAACTTTAAAAAACAAAGTCATGAATGATGATAATTTGGTAGAAATCAAATATGATGATGGTATATAGACATTTGGAATGAGGTTATGTGTTCCATATTTTTCACAACTAAAAAGAGAATTATTATATAAATGTCAATGAAATTTTTTATACATAAAACACAGTAGCACAAAAATGTAATGATATTTGAAGTTGAATTAATTGTGTGATAATATAAAATTTGAAATTGTAGACTATGTATCTTGATTATTGGGTTTTTATAGGAAATGTTTGAGAGACCACAACCAAACTATGTCATCCTACCTACAATGTATCAACATGTCAGAAATATACGTTCTCTGTTTTGTTTTGGATAAATTTAGAGAGTGTGCATAACGGTGGGTAAGTTTGATTTAGTAATGAAGTTTGTAAGTTGGTTGGAACCTATGTTCAAAAAGAATAAATTATGTGTATTTAATTAATCAACATGTATTTGGCTATTGAAACCCCCTTTCACATTTTGTAGAGGCATTTAACATAAAGGCAATGCCTTATAATTACAAAATGTGTAATCTGTTTATGCATCATGTAAACATAGATGTGTGTTTTTTATAAAATAAGTAGGGGATTGTTTAATAGAGACCTCATTTTATCCCACACAAAAGAGAATCTGCTCGAAATACCACCTCTATAACTAAGACAGGTTCCATGAGATATACTCCATCTAAGATCTATTCTCATCACTATTATGTGTGTTAGATTGATCTGGGGAAGCTCTCTATTATTCTTCCATCCTTTTAATGGTTGTATTTTCCACCATTTATTTATTATAGTGTGAGACTATTTTACATAATTTCATATCATTTGATAATTTTATGATTTCTCGTGTTCTAAACCAATTCAATGGTGGACACTATAGGAGTATGGCACTATGTACCTAAGGTATGTGTTCTATATTTGTTCCATATGTTTCATTGATTTTGTAACATGGGACCTGGTAAAGCATGTTAGACCTTTTCAGTGATGCCTTCAAAATGTATAATAAATTTTTTTACATTCCCTTTCATGGATCTTGTTCAGGATGAATTAACACTTTGGATGATTTTTTTAACTTGATCCACCCCAATGGGTGTGAATTATTTTAATGGACTATTTCTCTTACTGTAAATTGTTAAATAACCTTTGAGGTCTGTTTCCCATGACATAAATACATTGAAAAAATAATTTGAGTTAATAAAAAAGGAATTCCATGAGTTAGGTCCTCACACTTCCTGCCAAACAGGAATTTATTTACTTATTAATTTAGAAAATTTGATTAAAGAATAATAAATTTCATGCCTGGTTAAATGAATTGATTAATGATTTCTAAGATATAAATTCATAATAAAACAAGGGTGATAAAGTTTATTCAATTTATGAATTTACATTGATGGGAAAATCTTTATCTGTAGTAGGAAATTATAAATGATTTGTGTATACACTAAGTGAAATACTAGGTATTCCTCCAATATACTCACTGTGAATTTTCTCTACCTCTATCTGAGAAATACCAGTGTCCTATGAGAGACACTATGGAAATTATTGGGGGATAAATTGTTACATTTTGTCATGACTAAAAATTAGTCCAATATGTGATATATTAGGGACAGACTCGAGGGTTTGCTATTATCTTTACACCATGTTGGGAGTGACACATGGGATTCCAATTATGGATTTAATTTGATGAACTCCTACAACATCGAGCATTGACTATTCTTATAGTGAGATAAATGTGTCCATTTATATGGTTTTCCATGGAATTTTTTATGATTCTACTTAATTTAGTTAAGGATATTCCATTTTATATATTTTCAAGAATGTTAATTCATTCAATTAAGGGACACATCAACCTAGACAAATCCCAAGCTTGGGTATGGTCTATATATGCATACATTGTTTATCACATCACACAATATTTTATATCATACAAGAAAAGGTAAAATTGGTTCTTAGACATATTGTAATGGCCTGGGGTTTTGGGGTCCATTACATGGTGAAAATATGATGTTTGGGGTGTTATGGGCGGTCTGGAAGGCCATCCCAGCTTCTCGGTGAAGCTTGAAACTATTACCGGTAGCCTGGGCCTACCGGTTGCCTCGTCCTACTGGTAGCTCTCCCTACCGATGGCCACAGACTTCCGAGGGCCTCGGCCTACTGGTTGGTCGGCCTACCGGTAAGCTTGGCCTACCAGTAAGCTCGGCCTTCTGGTAGCCCCGACGTACTAGTAGCCTGAGAGAACTAGTAGTTTGGTCTACCAGTGGACCCAGCCTACCAGTGACCACTCCACTTCCAGTAGCACCTCCTTTTTGCGCGAATTGGTTTGTAAACCACGTTTCGAACCCTTTAAGTCTGTTTCAAAGCCTATTAATGGTATTTAATTAAATGATTGGTGAGGTACCCTCTTTAAAAGTAAAACCATGCATTTCGATCATACCTTTAACCGCATATTCAGAAACACCTCTACCGCATCCTATGAGAATTAATTCCTTGGTTAAGGAGGTGTGTGTCGGTTTTAACCACCCTAAAGGGAGGAGACCTTTTATGATGGATGTGTGGGGTGGCCTAGCCTAGTGGTCAACCCATGATCCTGCTTATTTCGTGGTTTCATTTTTTTCTCTATATATAAACCGTCCCAAGGATGTTGTATCTCAGCCTTTATACCCTAAAAAATTTTATTCTCCCTAGTTTTGTTTTTCTCTATCACCCTACGCTCAGAATACCCTTCCTCCGGATGAGTTGTACCACTGTGAATTTTTCCATGATCGCGTTCTGTGGAGTTCCTACTACACCTGATTTCCAGTTTCCACGCGTGGAATTAACGTCGATCCTTGATCAATCAAGTAGGGATTTTCTCCTTCTTCTCTCCTTTTTGTGCATCATGTAGGGTGGTTATTCTTTTTTCTCTATGGAAATTGATGAAACCAAACATAATGATGATAATGAAAAGACCTCTATAGAAGGAAAGGGGGGTGTGATTGATGTTCTGTTGTACTGTTTTATGTTGATATGTGTTGTGAATTATATAGGACTATGTTCAATGAAAATCGGGGCCATTGGTGGTCTTTATCTGTTCACTAATGACACTCGGTGCCCCTGGATGTTTAAATAAACGTATCATGGAATTAATTAATTACATATACTCGATTAAATAAATTACAAGAAGCAGGATCAATCCTTTTCTGTGATAACTCCAGTTAAATCCCAATGGAATTGAAACCATGGAGTGTTAAATATTTTAAGTCAGAAAATACCTGCAAGGGCCTTCCCTGTGTTGGTGGTAGTGGTTTGGTTGTTTTCTTTCATGACCTGATTGCGGATGACTTTATGGTTTTCTTGGATGGGGGCTTAGAATGTTGGGGTGATATGGTTGGGGATGGGATCCCCTGTTGTTATACATTCGTTGGTTGTGAATTTGAGGTTGTGTGGTTGATCTACTATGACACGAATTTAGGTGGGATCCTCTGTTGATGAGAAACCATTAGATCAGGGATTTTGGGAACATGGGGCTGTGTCTCAGTGTTTTTTTGTTTCCAGTACTTCATGGGATCTCACTTGATCCCTAGTTGTTGTGACTTTACAAGAGAATTGGGTTTGAATGCTTATATTACCTAATGGTTTTATTTCCTGTTTAATTTTTTGTTCCTTCTGTGAATATGCCTGTTATTTCCCGAGTAGTGAAGGGATTAACTCATACGGAACTGTTATGAAATGATATCTTGAATATGGAAACTGTGAACTGTTTGTTGTGTGACTGTTTTCTGAGGCAGCGGTTCTTGGGCACCTGCTTGTATCAGGTGGGGAGCCATAGGTTGGGCTGTGTGTTGGCATATATGGGTAATTATATGTTTTGTTGTTTATTCACACCACACCTACATTTGGAACTTAGTGTCGGACACCCCATATCATGGGGAAGGGTGTTCCCCCTAGTTACTATCATTCATACTCCGTCTTCTCGAGGCTGTGATAGCTAGAGGAATCTTTACACCCAAGATTCTTCAGGTGGGTTTCGATTGGTGTTTTGTAAGCCCAGGTGTGTGTGGGCAGGAAGAGTGTGGTTGCATCAGGATGTTTTCAGTTAGGGATGAGCATCTAGCTAGTGGGGGAAATGGTGGTGTGGGGTACACAAATGTCTTGGTCTTTACTATTACCTTACAACTTGTGTTATTTGGTGAGGTATGTTGGTGAGGTGGGATAGATAGATTCCTTGATTGATGAGGTTTCATCTTCTTCTCAAGGGACTTTAGGACGTCTCCCCAATTGTGCATTAGAGCATTAGGTTTTCCTACTGAGTATACTTTGTATTATCACCCTACATTTAATTTTAGGTTTCCAAGAGGGCTTCAGAGGCCATGCATGACCTTACTAGTCTAGACAATGGAGTTGTTGTTGGTCGCTATTGGATTCTAATTAGCCTTTTTCCTTTCCTATTGGGTATTTTACTTTGGAGTCCTTGTACATTGATCAGTTTTATTATTAAAACATGCATGTAGTTTGGTTTTTACCTTGAGTTTTCAATACTTGGTGGTGTTTGGTGTTGAATCATTCTTTCTCCCAATCATGGATAACATAAAAGGGTAATTCCCCCTATATTGTGAAAATTTTAAACCCTTGGTGCGAGTCACCATTCCAGGGCCTACTAGAGGCGGGACTCATGGGTCATTATCTCTCCTTCAACATAAAGAAAGAAGGGCTTGGAAATCTACTTTCCCTTCGCTCCTTTTAGTGAAGGCAGGTCGTGACACATATTACCTAAGGTAAAGTAGCTAGTGTTGGTTGAGTATCCTATGAGGAACCCGATTTGAGGTATTTATTCATTTATATCATTTCATTTATTATTATTTGAATACTTTTAATTTTATATGAACTGACTAGACTGATCTGTGTTGAGTCAATAAGGATTTCCTTATGACTTTTCCATTCCTTCTTGTTTTGAAAATCACAAACACCTTATCTTAAGGAAAGTTGCTTTTATAAGAAAAATTGCTTTCTTAAGGAAAATCACTTTTATAAGGAAAATCGTTTTCTTAAGGAAAATTGCTTTCATAAGAAAAATACTTTCTTAAGAAATTGCTTTTATATGCAAATTCTATTTTATAAGAAAAATTATCCTTATCTTATTTTCATCCATATTTTTCTTAAGTATGAGATTCGGATTCATTTCTATTTTCTCGGAATCATTGAAACTTTGATATAAAGCATTCTGTTTTAGGATTTGGATTCTGGATAAGAACTATATGGAAGATTCATTCCAAATTCCGGATATGAACTCTGACTAAGTTCTATTCCAGATTCAGGATACGAATTCTGAAGAAGAATTCTCATTACGAATTCCAATGAAGAATTCTCATTACGAATTCTGTTGACGAATTCTCATTACGTTTTCTGATGACGAATTCCTATTCTGAATTCTCATTCCGAATTCACATATTAAACAGAATTTGAGTATCTTTGTTTTATACACTCTGAATTAATTCAGACTCCGAAAAATATCTTTGTTAGACTCTGAACTTCTATATTGCTTACATTTCTAAAATTTGTCTACTCTTTATTATTGTTCCTTGCACTCCAAACCATTACTCCGAAGTTTTCATTCCGAACATTTGTGTTAGAGTTTAAAACGATGTCGTACATTCTGTTACACTTGTTTTGTTATAAAACGATATCGTCTGTTTTGTTATAAACTAACCGTTGTCTAAGTGACACATGTACAGGTCCCTCCAATCTTTAAGGAAAATATGACTGTTGGAGAAGGAGACGACCTTACCTATAAATAGGAGCTCATTTGAAAGAACTCGTAGCTGTTGAAAGTACTGAAAGGCTGACAGATCTTCTACTCATGTGATTACATGCTTGAAGTGATTTCTAGAGAGAGAGGCTCTTATTAACTCTTAAAGCTTCATGCGACTCTGAATGATGGTGATTACATTCGAGGGCTTCCGGGGATAGGAAGACAGAGGTTGCCGACAACCTTGAAGTTCGAGGGCTTCCTTGCCGAGGAAGTCAGAGGTTCCCAACTACCTTGAAGTTGAGGGCTTGTAGGGATAGCAAGACAGAGACTCCGGTCTTCGTATCGAGGACTTACCCTGGTGTGGGTAAGACAGACTTGCTTGAAAGTATAAATCAAGGGACCCTTTATCCTAGGTTGTTGGATACCCTTCTCTTTGGGTTAAAAGACTTATATCTTGTTTACTTGTAGTTCTACTACTAGTTTATATTCCGCTGCATCATGTATTATAAGGAAAGTATAACTTTCTTATACTTCCTTATTTGTACTCTGTTTCATTTAGATTCTATACGCTTTAAGGTAGAATCTCACTTTGTAATCTTTTGTTATGTTTCAATTGCCGGAACCATATTTCTAGAACCTACGTTCGAAATCTCTTTCCATGTTTGCTTTTGGAATTAGATGTGTTGTGAATCTACTTAGTTTAACTTTGTTAAAGTTAGCCCTTTCCTTCTCTTAAGGAAAACATAGTTATTCTTAACTAACTTTAAAGGTTCCAAAGGAATTTTTAAAGTATACAATTCACCCCCCCCCCTCTTGTATATTGAGCATCTACATCATTATTTCGATCCTACAATTGGTATCAGAGGTTGGAAACCTCTTAATCTATACCAATATTACATTTGGTATCAGAGAAGGTCTCTGAAATACTTGTACTCACATATAAGTTTTTCTTTCTCACTTCCCCATTCCGAAACTTTTCTAATTCCGAACTTTTCTCATTCTAAACTTTGTTATTACGAATCTTTTCTACTAACAAGTTTGTGTGTCCCAGGTTATTATACGTATGGCAGGAATTAATGTTGGTTCAATTGACAATCTAAATCCGACAAGACGACCTATCTTTGATGGTAATGATTATGAATAATGGAGAGATCGTATGAAGACTTTTGTTATCAATACTGGATTAGACAACTTTGTTATGCTTATTGATGATTATAAAATTCATGACAAGGAAGTTAGAACCTTTACTAACCAGGAAAAGCAAGAATATCAACTCAACTATAAGGTACGCAATACTTTACTTTGTTCAATGACTAGAAATATATATAGCCAAATTTCTTCTTGTGAAGCAGCTAATTGTATATGGAAGAAGTTAGAGGTTACACACTTTGGAACTTCTAAGGTGATTTAAACCAGAAGAGCCATGCTTAGAGCTGAATATCATGGCTTCAATTTTCCTTATGGAGAATCTATCTGTAAAGTTCAACAGAGATTTATGACTATCGTCAACAGTCTACAATCTATGGGAGAGAAAGGTCTAGATGATGAAGCTCTTGTAGATAAGATAATTGATATTATGCCCAATGAGTGGGAATCTAAGAGAACAGCTATAGATGAGAATAGGAAGGTAACTCAAATTACTCTTGAGGAGATTTTCGGAACTCTTCTACAACATGAAACTAGAATGAAGAGTGATGCTGACAATATCATGAAAAAGAAGTGAAATGGTACTGTTGCTTTTACAACAACTTCAAATCAGATGAAAGCCAAGACTCCCGAGAGAGTAACCAGATCCAAGTCTAAGAAAGTTATTTTCCAATCCGAATCAAGTGAGAGTGAATTCTCTAAAAATGAACTAGAAAATCTTGCTCGAAGGATGAACAAGATAGTTAGACAGAGAAATTTTCAATCTAAGTATAAGAAAAAGGAAAGGAAAGATAAGAAAGATGGAGAAGTTACTTGTTATGAATGTAAAAGAGTTGGACATATTAGACCATATTGCCCCATGCTCAAAAAGAATGAAAGGAATGAAAGACATTCATACAGGAACAGAAAGAAGTATTATAAAGCCAATGCTAAGAATGTTCTGAAAGTTAATGACACCTGGAGTGCCAGTGGTGGGGGCTCTTCAGATGAATCTTCTGATTATGAATCTTCAGGACAGAAGAATCTTGGTCTTATAGCCAGATTACCTATTGATAATCCTTGTCTTATGGATAAGGTATGAAATGCTGAATCTTTGACCAATGTTTCTTTAAATTCTAATGATAGATAGTATTATAACTCTTCTGATGAAGAATCATCTTCTGATGAAGAAAATAGTTTACCTATTTATGAAGAAGTCTCTAGGTTTTCTGAACTTCTTGAAATTGATAATTCCAAACTCAATAAGAAACTTGATAAGGAAAACTCTAGGAATTCCATTCTTACGAAAGAGATATCAGATCTTTCTAAAGATCTTGATAAGAAAAATGCTGATTTTGAAAATATTTCAAAAAATCTTGAGGAAGTAAGTTCTAAGAAGAACAAACTTTCTAAAGAATTAAAAAAAGTAATTTATAAGAAAAATGTTTTTGAGCCAAACACTAGTTCTAAAACTAATGATTTTGAGGATAAAAACTTGGTTGTAAAACTCAATTCAAAAATTTTTTCCTTAAAGAAGTGTTTATCAAACTTTACCCATGGTAAGGAAAATTTTGATAAGATGTATTCCCAAATACGACCTTTAAGAAGTAAATCCGGATTTGGTTATACCCATGCAAAACCTATTTTCAGTAACAATTATTTTGTTCCTCAAAGTGCCCCATTTTGTACCAAGTGTCAATATGGTGGTCACTTGGCAAAGAATTGTTCCTTAAACAAAATCCAATCTCTAGGATTTCACAAAGATTACTTTTCTAAGAAGATGTGGATACCTAAAATTTTATTGTCTGGAAATCTCGGATCCAAACAAGTTTGGATTTCGAAAATCTAATTTTCTTATTAATTTCAGGAAAACAAAGAGAGTACCAACAACTATACATGGTACATGGATAGTGGATGTTCCCGGCACATGACTGGTAACAAAAGTTTTTTTGAAATGATTATCAAAACTAAAGGAGGAAAGGTAACCTTCGGAGATAATGCTAAGGGAGAGATTGTTGGTATTGGTAATATTGTTTTTCTTGGTAAAACCTTGATTTCTAATGTTCTTTTTGTTAAGGGTCTTAAGCACAACCTCATTAGCATAAGTCAGTTATGTGATGAAGGATACCTTGTGAATTTTAGGAATGATAAGTGCTTAGTTCACAATTCCAAGGAAGAATTTATTCTCTCAGCCAACAGGCAAGGGAATGTTTACAATCGGAACTTAGAAGATCTTAGAAGCCAAGATTTACATTGCCTATGTGCAATGGAAGATCATTCCTGGTTATGGAATAGAATATTAGGACACTGTAATATTAGAATCCTATGTAAACTCTCTAAGATGAAACTAGTTAAGGATCTACCGGAGCTTAGATTTGATTCTTCTAAAGATTGTGATCCTTTTTAATATGGAAAACAACATAAATCTAGTTTTAAGTCAATCAGTGAAGTCTCAACAACCTATGCATTACAGTTAGTGCACATGGATCTTTTTGGTCCAACACAAACTGGAAGTATTGGAGGAAAATACTATGTGTTTGTTCTAGTTGATGATTACACTAGATTTACTTGGGTCTATTTTCTAGCAAAGAAATCTGATGTTTTTTCCTATTTCAAAAGTTTTAGAGATCAAGTTAAAAATGAGAAAAACCTTCCATTGAAAACTATTCATAATGATCATGGAGGATAATTTCAAAATTCAGATATTGAAACTTTTTGTAGTAAGAATGGTATTACTCACAATTTTTCAGCACCTAGAACTCCTCAACAGAATGGTGTTGTTGAAAGAGGAAATAGAATTCTTCAAGAAATAACTAGAAACATGTTGAGTAAATATTCTATTGCTAGACATTTCTGGGATGAAGTTGTAAGTACTGCTTGCTATACTATAAATCGTGTTTTGATTAGAAATTTTCTTAATAAAACTCTCTATGTGTTATGGAATGGTAGAAAACCTAGATTATCCTACTTCAAGGTTTTTGGTTGCAAAGTATTAAATTTGAATACTAAAGATAATTTACATAAATTCGCACCAAAATCAGATGAAGAAATTTTCTTAGGATATTCCACAACCTCTAAAGCTTATAGAGTTTTTTCTAAAAATACTTGTACTGTTGAAGAAACGGTACATGTAAAATTTGATGAATCAGATCCTTTTGTTTTTAAACCATCCCAGCCTTCTCCCTCAGATGTGTTTTCAAAAACTGATTGTCAACCTTTGATAGAAGAACCATCTGATAAGGAAATTGTTCTAGAAGATACTTCTGAAACATTTACCCCAGAAGACATTCTACCCTATATTGATGAACAGGTTTTACAAAACCCAAATCACGTGTTTCTTAAGAATCATCCCAGTGATAGTATCATTGGTGATGGACTAGAGGTTCCTTAAGAAATGAAGTAGAACATCTAGCATTTCTTTCCCAATTAGAACCTAAAAGCACTGATGAAGCTTTAGGTGATGATGATTGGATCAAAGCAATGCAAGATGAAATAAATGAATTCGAAAGGAATAAAGTCTGGACCTTGGTTGAAAGACCTAAAGAAACTTCTGTTATTGGAGTAAAATGGGTTTTCATAAATAAATGTGATGAAAATGGAGTCATAATAAGAAATAAAGCTAGACTTGTTGCTAAAGGCTATAATTAGAAAGAAGGAATAGACTATGAAGAAACCTATGCTCCAGTAGCTAGACTTGAATCTATCCGTATTCTACTTGCCTTTGTAGCATTCTTTAATTTCAAACTTTTACAAATGGATGTGAAATGTTCTTTTCATAACGGTTATGTTCAAGAGGAAGTTTTTGTTGAACAACCTCCTGGCTTTGAAGATACAAAACATCCTGATCATGTTTTTAGACTTACCAAAGCTTTGTATGGTCTTAAACAAGCCCCACGAGCATGGTATGATAGACTCACTGGATTTTTGCTTCAAAATAACTATGTTAAAGGAAATGAAGATCCAACCCTTTTTATAAAGAAAGATAAGAAAAATGTTTTGATTGTTTAAATTTATGTTGATGACATTATATTTGGTTCAACTCAACAATCTTTGACTGATTCTTTTGCAAATCTAATGAAATCTGAGTTTGAAATGAGTATGATGGGTGAGTTGACATTTTTCCTTGGTTTTCAAATTTCTCAAAAACCAGAAGGAACCTACATATCTAAACATAAGTATATTAAATATCCTCTTAAAAAGTTTGGTTATGACAACACTAATAGTATAAGTACTCCCATTGGTACCTCAAACTCTTTAGATCTTGATGAAGCTAGGAAACCAGTAGATCAAAAATCTTTTAGAGGTATGATAGGAAGTCTACTTTACTTAACAGCTAGTCGACCAGAATTAATGTTTTCCGTATGCTTATCTGCAAGATATCAATCCAATCCTAAGGAATCTCACTTAAAGCCAGTAAAAAGAATTTTTCGGTACCTTAAGGGAACCATGGATCTAGGATTATTTTATACTTCTGGAAATGATTTTGTTCTAAAAATATTTTCTGATGTTGACTTTGGTGGATGTAGAATGGATAGAAAATGTACATCCGGAACTTGTCATTTCGTAGGAGATTCTTTAGTTTCTTGGTCCTGCAAGAAGCAACATTCTGTAGCACTCTCCACTGCTGAAGCTGAATATGTAGCAGCTGGAAGTTGTTGTGCACAAGTGTTGTGGAAGCAACAAACACTCACAGACTATGGCTTGAGTTTTAATAAAACTCAAATTTTCTGTGATAACACAAGTGCCATTTCCCTCAGTAAGAACCCTTCACATCACTCCCATGCAAAACACATTGATATTAGACATCACTTTCTTAGGGATCACACACTTAAAGGAGACATTATTCTTCAGTTTATTGGAAGGCAAGATCAACTTGCTGATATTTTCACAAAATCATTGCCTTCTGATATATTTGAATAAATTAAACAGAAGTTAGGAATGATAACCGTAAGGTAATCTTTCTTAACTAAATTTCTGTTGAAAAAATTCTCCTTACAGTAATAAACTTTTTTTCATAGGGGGAGTACATTTGATTGTTTGTTTAAAAAAGTTTTTCAAAATTTGTTTTCAATCTTTTCGGAACAAAGATTTCCAGAATGGAACTTCCGGAACTAAAATTTTCCAAAATGAACATTCTTGTACAGAATAATTCTGGAATGGAAGTGTTCGTATTAAAAATTTCCGAATGAAAAATTACGTACTGGCAGTTTCATAACCATATTTTTGTACCGATTTTTTTTCGTATTGAATATTTCGTACTGAGATTGTTTTCCGTAGTAAATTTTTTAGAACTTTGTCTTTTCATAATAAATTTTTTTTCCTGTAATCATCCTTTTATATTATCCATTACGAATAATCCTCCTCAGCCAATCCGAAAGGTTTGATTTTCCTACTCAAGTTTTCGTAGTCATATTTTACTTGCTGGAATTTTCTTGTACTATGTATTCGGATTATAGTTTTCTTAATTCTTTGTCTTAATAAAAACCTAAAAAAGATCGGATTCAAGTTTTCAACCGTCAGATCTGATCTCAGCTCATTCTAACCATTAGATCAACCAAGGAAGTTGAACCGTCGTTTCATTGCCTATATAAAGGGGACCCAAATACACGTCCCACATCGATTTCAAGCTCTCGCGTCCCGAAGCTCTGCCCCTCTGTTTTAAGGCCGTTCCGAACTACATTTATCTCTGTTTCGAACATCTCAGAGGATTACAGATCTGAATTTCTGCGGAGTTAGCGTCTCAAGAAATGTCATCCACTAAGCCTATTTTGCAATGGTTAGTTTACAGAGAAAGGTTAGTCCATCCGGATTTATTCAACAAATATGATTCATTTATTTCAAAGAACATTAAGTTGAATGGCTGGGAAGATGTTGCTGTATCCAAACCAGGGACTCAAGACGATGTTTTTACAGGGTTACTTGTTGAGTTCTATGAAACAGTTTCCTTCTTCCAGGAAGATAATAGGGAAAAATTTTCTTTCAAGTATTATGGCAAGACTTATAAGATTACATATACCAATACTGCAAGCTTGGTAGGGCTGTCCTATAAAGGAGAAGCCGAATTTATTTCTCATGTATTTCCAGACTCTAATGGTAGCTTCGGCAAAGAAAAAGCCTTATAAACTCTCGGACTGGCTGATGACAAGTCTCCGAAGATTGCAAGTCTATCCACAAACTTTCAGATTCTAGAGTTGTGGGTGAAAGGACTTATCGTATCGAGGAAAGGTGTTAAAGACAGCTTGAAGAAGAGTGAGATCTATATCTTAGATTTCCTGATAAATCTAATAATGTTTAACTTCATGAGGCACATTCTTATAACCATTGAGAATATTAAGAAGGGAAATCTCAGAGCACAAATCGTAATATACCCAGCAATGTTATCAAAGTTGATAGTTCGGTGCCTTGAATCTTTCAAGGAAGCCTGCAGATCTAAGCCAAGGGTTTGTAAAATTTTGTTGGGTAGTTATGACACCCTTAAGAGGATGGATGTCGCTTTCAACAAGGAGATTGGTTCGTTCGTTGATTTGCCGAATCAAGAAGAAACGGCTCTGAAGGCTGCTGAACCGAAATCATCCAAACCTGTAAAGAAAAGAAAGTTGAAGGAAGTTGCAGCTGAAATTGAAGATCCTAAGTCTAAGGAAGTTCAAACCGCTCCTCCCAAACCAAAGAAGAAGAAGGTCTATCCTTATGAGGTTGTTGCAAAGTGGAGAGAAGATAAAGAGAAAAGGAAAGAAGGGGATCCGCAGTTCAGATTGGACCCTACGGAAGCTAAGGCCCTGAAGGAGAAAACTGTTGATGAGCTTCAAAAACAAGTAAAGGAAAAGAAGCTTAAGAAGAATATGTCAGAAGCCGAGGCAGTCCATGCTTTTTTGAAAGTGGATGAAATAGTATCTGGAAGCATTCCAGTTACGAGATCTTTCTCCTTAGACTCTCTACCTGAGACTCCAGGAAGAAACCTTGATTTTCCGGAAGAGACTACAGCTGAGCATGTTGAGCAAATCGAGCAGATTCAACAAGTGGGTGAGGAAGAAGAAGTTGCTGAAGGAAGTGGTGAAACAGGAGATCTTTTGAAACAAGTGGATGATTATAAAGGATCACCTTCAGAACATCTATCACTCCGAACTTCAGAGGATGAATCCTCTAAGTTAGTAACTCCAGAGAAGGATAAGAATGAGGAAGATGTTGTTCAGAAAATTGTTGATGATATTATTCAAGTGTCTACTAGCGAGCAGAAAACTCTTGATCAAGAATCAATTATGAAAAAAGGCAAGGGAAAGCAACTCCTTGTTGAAACTCCGAAATCAGTGGCTAGTAAGAAAAGAGAATTAGGTGATTCATCTAAAAGGAAGTTGGTGCTTATTGAGGAGGAAAACTCTCCAAGAAAGATTTCAGATCTAGAGACATCCTCGTTGGGGCATGACTTTGTTGTTCAGTCCTTAAAGAAGTTGGTGGGAACCATTCCAAACTTCTCTAGTATTTACTCAAGATGCCAGATGCTCCAACATGCTTTGAATAAGAAAACTGACTCTGTATCTATGGTTATGGACAAGTGCATTGAGATTGAGGCTCAGTTCAAAACGTTTTTTTTGTTGGTTACGAAGCTCATAGAAGATCTTGCAAGAGGATGAAAAACTGGTTGAAGAAGACCGTGGAAGAGATGAGGTTGTTCGATGAGTGTCAAGACAATGTTAAAGATGCTTTTGAAACCAAGGACAAGAAGATAAATGAGTTAACATCATCTTTTGAAGAGAAGCTGACAGAAGAAAAGAACTTTCGGATTCAAGAAGTGAGAGATCTGAATGGGAAACTGAATTCCGTTTTTCAAAACTGGAAGTTTGAAAGGGATCATCGGGTTGATTTTGAAGAAAGGATGAAGGCTCAGGAAAAAAAGATCAAAGCTCAGGAAGAAAAGATCAAAGCCCAGGAAGAAAAAATTGAAGCTCAATCCGCAAGAATATTTGTCTTAGAGAATCAAGCTGAACAAGATCATAAATACCTGATGAAGATCAAGACTATTCTAAAGGGGCTCATGTAGAAGGAAAAAGATCTGAAAAAACCAAATCCGATCTTTTTGTTGTATTCTTTTTGTTGCTGAGATTTCAAATTTAATGAAAGTCGTGCTTGTCGTTTCTATTGTTGACATTAATAATTTTTTCAGGTACTTTGTTATTTTTTTTCCATTCCCTCCAATTCTTTTTGAAAATCACAAAGGGGTAGAAGGAAAAGATCCTTAAGAAAAAGAAGAACTTTAATAAGAGTTTATCAAAGGGGGGGGGGAAGAAAAAGATCCTTAAGAAAAAGAAAAAACTCTAATAAGAGTTTGTTTAAGGGGGATCTTTTTCATTAAAGAAGACCTTCTTATTTATCACTCTGGAAATCTGAATACGATCCTTAGAGTTTCAAATCCTAAGGGGGAGTTAGTCGTATTCATCAATATCCTTAAAGCAAAGGGAGATAAGACTTAATGTTTTTCTTTCTTCTTAATTTCTTTTTCGTAAGGATGTTTGTGCTTTCCAAAAATGGGGAGATTGTTGAGTCAATAAGGTTCTCCTTATGACTTTTCCATTCCTTCTTGTTTTTAAAATCACAAACACCTTATCTTAAGGAAAGATGCTTTTATAAGAAAAATTTCTTTCTTAAGGAAAATCACTTTTATAAGGAAAATCGTTTTCTTAAGGAAAATTGCTTTCATAAGAAAAATACTTTCTTAAGAAATTGATTTTATAAGAAAATTCTCTTTTATAAGAAAAATTATCCTTATCTTATTTTCATCCATATTTTTCTTAAGTATGAGATTCAGATTCATTTCTATTTTCTCAGAATCATTGAAACTTTTATATAAAGCATTCTGTTTTAGGATTCGGATTATGGATAAGAACTATAAGGAAGTTTCATTCCGAATTACGGATATAAACTCTAACTATGTTCTATTCCAGATTTAGGATACGAATTCTGAAGAAGAATTCTCATTACGAATTCCAATGAAGAATTCTCATTAGGAATTATGTTGACGAATTCCCATTATGTTTTCTGATGACGAATTCCTATTCCAAATTCTCATTCCGAATTCACCTATTAAACAGAATTTGAGTATCTTTGTTTTATACACTCTGAATTAATTCAGACTCCGAAAATTATCTTTGTTAGACTCTGAACTTCTATATTTTTTACATTTCTATAATTTGTCTACTCTTTATTATTGTTCCTTACACTCCAAACCTTTACTCTGAAGTTTTCATTCCGAACATTTGTGTTAGAGTTTATAACGATGTCGTACATTCTGTTACACTTGTTTTGATATAAAACGATGTCGTCTGTTTTGTTATAAACTAACCGTTGTCTAATTGACACGTGTACAAGTCCCTCTGATAATTAAGGAAAATATGACCGTTGGAGAAGGAGCCGACCTTAACTATAAATAGGAGCTCATTTGAAAGAACTCGTTGCTGTTGCAAGTGCTAAAAGGCTGACAGATCTACTACTCATGTGATTACTTGCTTGATGTGATTTCTAGAGAGAGAGAGGATCTTATTAACTCTCAAAGCTTTGTGCGACTCCGAATGTTGGTGAATACATTCGAGGGCTTCCGGGGATAGGAAGATAGAGTTTGCTGACTACCTTGAAGTTCGAGGGCTTCCTTACTGAGGAAGTCAGAGGTTTCCAACTACCTTGAAGTTGAGGGCTTGCGAGGATAGCAAGACAGAGACTCCGATCTTCGTATCGAGGGCTTACCCTGGTGTCGGTAAGACAGACTTGCTTGAAAGTATAAATCAAGGGACCCTTTATCCTAGGTTGTTGGATACCCTTCTCTTTGTGTTAAAAGACTTATATCTTGTTTACTTGTAGTTCTACTACTAGTTTATATTCCGCTGCATCCTGTATTATAAGGAAAGTATAACTTTGTTATACTTCCTTATTTGTACTCTGTTTCATTTAGATTCTATACGCTTTAAGGTAGAATCTCACTTTGTAATCTTTTGTTAATTTTCAATTGCCAGAACCATATTTCCGGAACCTACGTTCAGAATCTCTTTCCATGTTTGCTTTTGGAATTAGAGGTGTTGTGAATCTACATAGTTTAACTTTGTTAAAAATAGCCCTTTCCTTATCTTAAGGAAAACATAGTTAATCTTAACTACCTTTAAAGGTTCCAAAGGAATTTTTAAAGTATACAGTTCACCCCCCCTCTTGTATATTGAGAATCTACATCATGATTGGTGTTGTAGATAATGGTAAAGATCTGGATTTAACTCTTGATTTACAGTACTATAATAGAGTACCAAAGGAGATGAAAAATCATGTTCTTGATATTCTAGTAGTCATAGTTTTTCTATTTTTTATGTTTTACAATGTAATATATTCTCAATTCCCAATATCCCATTTACCTATTTTGGTATAATTATATGATATCAGCTTCATCATTTTAATATCGATAATGTATTCCACTTCCACCAATTTATTTCTATTAGGTGATTTATCATTATTATTTCCATTTCTACTAGTTTATTACTTCTTTCACTATTATCATTGATTAATTACCAATATGTGACACATTAAGTCTTGATAGAATTGTCTCCCCATAGACACAACCTATTCCCTCACTACAAGCCAGCAACCTCTAGAATATGAGGATGTGTGCTTGAGGTCATGTGGCCAACGGCCTCAGGGAATTGTTTAATGGATTCTGGGGAGGGATACTATAAAGTGTTATAAATTATGCATTTTATTTTTGTTATAATATTTGGGAATTACACATAAAACTATGACATATCATAATTTTTAATCAGCTTGTACAAGGGAGTTGCTAACCCTTGTATAGTGTAATACCAAATTACCTGGGATGGGTTATTTTTATTCTAGTTTTTACCTATTATAATTGAAATGATTTCACTATTGGTTGATGCGCATGTTTGGGGATGTTATTGAAATAGATATAATTATTATTATGGACTTTATTTTTATTTTCATATAATTTAAAAGATGTATAATCTCATGCATCATACTAAGAAACTTTAGAATTAAATGGCATCCATTATACCATGCCATTTTTATATTTATATATTCATTTCATGTATTGAATGTTTTTGTTGTGGGTGTCTTGATTATTATATCTTGTAATGTGCAACCATTTCTCATAGGGATTACATAGTTAGCTTAAATAAATTTCAAACATCAATATATACTCTATTTTCCAGCATATATTCATGATCTCAACATAATTAACCAATTATTCCAAAATTTTTCAAGGGAACAGTAGTTATACAGGTTGAAATATTAGTTCAGTTTTATTGATAAATAATAAAATAAATTTATTATTGAGTACTTATATAAATTTGGAATGGTGTTTCATTCAATTAGATCACTATACATGACATGTTACATCCATACATCTAATGTAATGGTCAGATCATAGTAATTTGACATACATGTTCCAATTAATAAAGGGTATTGACCTTTGTAAATTGAGAAAGGATACATTCATTATAATATCGGGATATATATATCCATATAAATAAGAATTAACTTCAGTAAAATGAAGATTTATAATGAAATATATACCACTAAATGGGGATTCCAATTATAATGCAAAAGGTGGTTTCCTCTATACATTGCAATTAACACTCCATATATCGAATCCTCTATGGTGTTATATGATAAATTGAACCTAACCTGATCATATTAGTTGTAAGTAGTCCATGTCTCTTATGGTTTATCAATATTTCTTTTTTATCACCTTGACCTAGCTTTAGGAGTAGATTGATAAGTGTGCCACATCATATGAATCCATTGTACCTAGCCTTTCTTTATTCCCATGTCTCATATCTATAGGTAAATGTTATATTAAGAGTGCATGTAACAACCCAAACTCTTGAATCCAAGATCCTATGGCTTACATTATTACATTAGCATATAATTACTGAAATATCATCATAATGGAACAACTAGTTTTGTAGTCTTGGTAAAATAGATACATATTAGAAATTCAAATTACATTTTGGATATAAAATTCAAAAATTATTTTTTTTGAGAACAAAAATTTTATTTTTAGTGTAACCCTTCATATTAATCCATTTAAAAATCATGGATATATAGATAAAATAAAACATAATATAAGGGACAAGCTCAAATGGTAAGTAAGGGTTAAATACAGTAAAATCCATCTTGAATTGATGAGAATAATATGTAAGGTTAAGTAAATAACTTATCACAAATTCCATTTAATCAATTAAATTATAATGATATATACATATATATATATATTTATATTCATAGTGAAAATATAGTGTTTAATAATGACAAAATTCCGAATGAATGCAATTCTTAATTATTGGATGTCATATAACTTTCACATGAACCACTACCACAAATACATTTCACAATATGGTTTAATCATTATTGGTAAAAATCCATTTAGATTATCCCCATTATTCATGTCAGAATATTACTGATGCATTGAGGGGAGTCTTTATATATGGTCCCCACCCATTATAACATGGCCAAAAAATTCCTCACGTATGAAAAAAAAAAGATTTAAATTGAGATTTATAAATTAATGAATCCCATACCACATTAAAACATTTTAATACCATGAATATAATGATATTAAATATATGATATATCATAGTGTTAAATAATTCACCTCATAAAATAAGGTGGGTGTATGATACCAAAATATGCCTTAATGAACGGAGATCGAGAAAATTTCCCGTAAAACATAATTCATTCTATGTATTTGCTGTAAATGAATATAAAACAAGTGGAAATAAAATATTATAAAGTCAAATGTATTTTCACACATAACATTACAACGATATAATAAATGAAATATATGTCTAACCCAAAGAATAAAAATTGAGTTATTAAATCCCTTTTCACTTTTCATCAGTCAAATCATACGGTCATAAAAGTAATAATTATCAAATGAAAAATATAATATTATGATGGTAATTATATTCATGATATGATATTTAAAATGGAAGTAATCATTCACCTCACACAATAACTGAGATGTGAATAATTCATATATCTCACAGAAGTAAAATTGTGATGAGAAAACCCTTACCTCATGATTTCCATTAGTGTTAGGAACATTATCCTCCTATGTAATAATTTAAATAATTTTATTAACTCATTAAAAAACTAAATATATATTTATAATACCTTATATGATCATTAAATAAAAAAAATACACCCCATTAATTAATAATATTTAATTATTTTCATGGATTTGGGTGCGTTCATTTCAAGGTTTCAAGTTCGGTTCCTTTGTGTATAATTATGAATTATCTTGTAAAATGGTAATAAAACTATAAATGTTCTTTTAAATGGTATTAATAAACATTTATGAGTTTAAATGGTCCCATATTTCATTTTTTATAACATGAGGATGATTCATTTTGTAAAATAATAATGATAAATTATTTGTTTATTTTCATGGGTTTTCGAACATCACGAACTAGTTTCATTTTATTTACAATTATGAGTATATATTAGTTATAAAACCTAAAATAGGTTAAAATATACATATAAAAATCATATTTAACCATAAAAATAGAATTATAACTAGACATGAAGGAAGTAATAGAAAATTAACAAAATTGTTATTCACATAGATGATTAACCGAAATAAATATATTCAAGCGTAATATTAAAATGAAAAAATGATATATATATATATATATATATATATATATATATATATGATAATATAGCCATCCTGGATAAATTCATATTTATCTCAAAAAATTTGGTTTCGCTAAACATATGATCTCCAAGGTATGTTAACTATTTCTATAAATAAAATGAACCACCATAAATCCATATTACAATCATATATTACAAAAAATACAATTCAAGTAATATTTATCTAATAAAATTAAGTAATATAATATTTAACATAATAGTATTGGATAATAAAAAATGAAATTAATCTTCATCCATTAAATTAATTAACTAAAAACAAATTTTCATACTTTTTGGGACTTCACGTATGTCTATGGCCGGTGTAACACCCTTATTGCCCTACAATTTTTTGTTCAGGACCTATAGCCTTCCCGAATGCTATGGGTTATCACCTGACATGTGAGTTGTCTTTTTTATAAAGTTATATCAATACAATCAATACATAATTCCAAAAAATTTCATAGTATTTTTTAAAAAAACCACTTTAATATATTCATCATTAATGATATGTTTCCACGTAAATGGTTTTCTAATACATTTCATTTTTCATTCCCAAAATATTTTAACCCATAATTAACTTCAATTCAAAGATCATATAAACCCTAATGGATTTCATTCCATTAAACAGATGCACAAAACCATTAAAGGTGTTATTTACTACGTAAAATTTTAACACATACTAAACCAATGGGTTGTATTATAATAAATGTGTCCCAAAAATATCCATAATCCTGATTAAATCCCATAACATATAATCTAAACAGATTTTTTATACATATAAACATAATATTAACAATGAAATCAAAAACCCATAATATTTTCTGTAACTCTTATGTTAATTAAAACATGTATCATTTTAAAATTAATAACAATTCCTTATACATTTCATGATTCTTATATCCATAATACCATTGGTGGGATATTTCATTAACACGTTTTCTATCATTTTAGTTTTTGAACTAGTTATTTCTTATTTCCACCATTGAATAAAACCTAATTGAATAGTGTAAATATATAATTACAAGAATCAGAGTGTATTATTAAATAATCATGAAATATCAGTCAATGGTTGTCTAAATCTTGGAACTTTGTTCCCAATTTATGTGTCCATATATTAAACATAGGGGATATATCTCATATACCTAAAGTAATCCAAAAATGTGCGTCATATGTTTATGTTACAAATTTAATGTTTTCCTAAATCTGGTTCCCTAGGTTTCCACTAAACTTTCCCCAATACTAACTGTAAGTACCCAAACTCCAATAGCCCAAATCTAGCACCTTACTTTGTTACACTAGAATAAGATACATGAAATCAAAACCCAATGGATCAAATAGTTTAACAGTCATGGTAAACTAGAAACTTATTTTAAATTAAAATTACATTTTTGAAATAAAATTTAAAAAATATTTATATTGAGAAGAATATTATTATCCTTTGAGCAACGTAGTATGTAAATAATAATAAAATTCTTGGAAACCTGTAGAAAATAGACCTCAATAAAGGGGTGAGTCAGAATGCTCAATAAGGAATAAATAAAATAGAACCCATCTATAATTGAATAGAATAATCAATAAGTAATGTTAAACATCTAAGAACACATTACATTTCATTAATAAAATGATAACGAGACTCGTCCGTAGATTTATTCCCAGTAATAATCCTCTGGATAATAGTATAAAAAATTATGAATTAAGACAGTTCTTAATTATTAGATGTCAAATACCTAGCACATGAACCCCTATCATCAAGTCCTTCAAAAGATGTTTTATTAATTATTGGTTAAAAACCATTTAATTTTACTATATTAATCATCTCATTTGACTACAAATGCAACAATATTACTTTTTATATAAGGTCCCCACACGTTCATTCATTACTAAATAATTTTTGAAATATTGAATATAAAATATTAAAAGATATTTTTAAATAAAAGTCTCCCATAACACATTGAATAATCTGAATACCAGGAAGATAATGTGACCCAATATATGATATATCTATGGGGCTATATATAAAACTCATAAAATAATGTGGGAGTATAACATCAAAATATGCCTAAATTAAAATAGATCGAGACAAAGTACAATAAAAATTAATTAATTTTGTGTATTCACTTTAAGTAAAAATAAAAAAATTATAAATAAAACATGAGATAATAAAAAATCATTTCACACATAACCTTATCATGACATTATTATGTATATATATGTTTAACCCAAATAATGAAAACTGAGTGAAGAAATCACTTACCACTTGTAATCATTCGATTTGAATGACCACAAATGTAATAATTAAAAAAAAATTAATACAATAAAGATAGAGAGATTAATAATATTATATATAAAATCAAGTTAATCATATGTTGCACATAAAAAATAATTGGTGAATAATTCATATATCTCACTAAAGTGAATGTGAGATGAAAAAACCCTTACTTCATGATTACCTTTAGTTTTGCATAATTTATTATCATGTTTAGTTTTTTAAATAAGTTTATTATCTCATTAAAAAAAATATTCATACATATAATACCTTATATTATCCTTTTATAAATATTACTACCCATTCACTAAAAATATTTCTTTATTTTAATTGTTTCAGATGTGTTCTTTTGATGGTTTCATGATCAATTCATTTGTGTATACTTATATATTATCCTATAAAATGGTAATAAAACTAAATAAGTATAATTTAATGGTATTCAAGAACATTCAGGAGAATAAATGGTCCCAAATATTTTTTTATAACATGAGGACGATTCATTTGATAAAATTCTAATGATAAATGATTAGATTATTTTGATGGGTTTTGAAAACATCATGTACTAGTTTCATTTAGTGTATTATTATGATTATATATTTGTTCAAAAACATGAAATAGGTTATAAGATACCAATTAAAGTATTATTTAACCATACTATTATTTTTATGTCCATCCATGAAAGTGGAAATGTAAAACTATCAAATTCATTATTCATAGAGATGATTAACCAGCATAATTTGGCAGATAGTTTTGTTTATTTGAATAAAAGGAGGTAATAATAGGAGTGGATATTATATATTCAATTAGAAACATTAATTTCCAATATATATATTATTATGTAATTATTATTCATTGATGAATGAAATTTTTGAGGTGAATATAGAAGAAGGATAAAAATCAAGAGAGGTATTTTGAGAAAATTTCCTATTGAATATCACCTCCTTGGAGGAAACCTTGAGGACCTTAGATTTGGTATTATTGTGGCCCTAGTAGAACCTTAAATTTTTAATTGTGAGTATGATATATTTTAGAAGATATATTAGTTTCATTAATGATTTTGGGATTAAATTATTTAGTGAGGGTTGGTATTAATATTTTTGGATAGGTGGTTTTAAGAGATTAAATATTGATTATTTTATGTTTAAATATAACCACAATGATGTGGAATTAATTTTACTTAATTTGGATGATAATTGATGTTTTAAATATTTTTTTAGAGTCTATAAATACAGAAAAAAACAATTTAATGACGTATTTATTAGGTATTTTAATCCTTTACCCTTTAACTATAACCATTTTCAATATTTTTCCTATAACGAGGAAAATACTTTTTTACCAAGGTAACTTTTTTATGTATAAAAATGATAAATGACCATAAAACATATTTTTTAGCTTATGATTCTAAATATAGAATCCATTATACTATATTAAATTCATTGAATTAGAAAAATTAGATTTAAAACTAATCTCACAGATGCAATGGGAAAATATGTTTGTAAAGTTAAAATGATAAAAAATATAGAAATTATTTCATATCAAATTTCATTGTGAAATTGATGCCAATGAAAAAAAATATATTTAATGATGTATAATTAAAATTATTATACATTAAAACCAATTAAAAATATAATATAACTATGTAAATAAATTATATGAAAAATAATATTTCAATTAAAATTTAATATGTTTTACTAATAATGAAAAATAAAACTTCTCTAAAAAATACCAAAAGTACATGATATGATAATTTTGACATTCATATTTAAAAATGATTTTTTTTCAAATGAAATTTATAATAAATTGAATATTTATTTTTGAAATAGGTGTGCCATTAAAAGTTGAAAAAATTTTCTTTTAAAAAGTATATATTTTATGCTTCTAATTTGATTTAATATTATCTTAATATTATAAAACTTATTGGATAATTTTTATATTTATTGAATATAAAACATATATATATAATTAATATCTTTCACTAATGGTGATTAATTTAGTTTTATAATTAAGTTAATCTCATTAATTCCCTCCATTGAAATGGCCTAGTAATAATTATCACAATTAAGTAATAATGTTTAGTCATTTGTTTAAGATTTATGTGTTTTGAAATGTAATATAATGAATAAATTGACATTATTTAAGAAGATATAGGGTGTAAAATATTAGGGTGTTATAATGAATATTAAAATTTTACTCTCATACCTCCTCAACATTTTTATGCAATGCGTCAAGAGGGTGTGATGAAAATGCTTCAGAGCTGGTGATCCCTGATTCAATAGTATTAACTCCAATAGTTACACCCAATCCACCACTTGTAGATCATACAATAGATGACAATGATTAGTTTTGAGATATTTTCTTCCATTTCATGAAATCAGTACAGGGTATTCAATGAAATAATTATACTATGGAAGAGGTGGCATTGGAATTCCAGCTAAAGAATCCTTCCACCTTATCAGGGGAATGTGGACCTTAGGCTAATGAATTTTATATAGAGTTAATTTTTTTTATCTTTTCTCACTTGGAGATACCTCTATAGGAGAGGGTCAATATAACTACCTATATGTTGTGTGATTTGGATAAACATTGGTGGGACATGATTACCTAGGCCAGATTTCATCAGTGTATGGTCTGACCAAGATTCCAAATAACCATTTATGATTAATTCTTTCCCCAAAATTTATAGATGATCGAGACTTAGTGTTCATAGCCCATACAACTGGGATCCATGTCATTGATGGAGTATTCGACTCATTTCATTGAGCTCTATCATTTTTCATAGAATCTTATTGGGGTGAACTAATGTATACAAGATATTTTGAGGACGGTATTGAAGGATCTAGGCACATAGAGGAAGTAGAAAAATGTGTAGTTTAGAAATTTTCATTTTAAAATGACATAATTTTTTGTCGTTGGTGAATCACTGCCTGATTACTTCCTCAGGATCACACATGGAATAGATTAAGAACAACTTTAAAACCTTAAAATACCTCGTTTAGGACCAATGCCATTCATGACGTCTACACATTTTTGGAAATCACTAATCAAAGAATAGGAATTTTAATTCGTCTCAATCATCCATGTGCACATTAAAAAACAATTAGAGCGCCGATCATCAAAATTTCAGTGCTAGAATGGAATTCCTACAACTCCTTCGATGCTCTGATGATCACCACATCACATTGACTGAGATTCGTAAGAGAGAGATTGATCTGAGCTCTTAGATCCAAATTAACTCTCCTAAGAACATAGGATAAATAATAATAGAGGGAAATAACATTAATAGTTCATGGCATGTACCTCTATACATCTATTTATAGAGAAACATAAAATAATCTAGTATAGCCTCATTGACCACAGAATAATTAACACACTATACCAATGATATTATGACTAATATAATGAGCCATAAATATCCAATATTATTATTATCACATTCTTTCAATACAACTAATATGATACATGATAATAATTAAGCCATTAACTCAGCCCTTATTCCCCAAAATATGAAATCAACCTTGAATATTTTGATATTCTTTCAAATAAATTTTTTCATGTATTTACATAGAAAATCCCAATACATATAAAAAATAAATTCAATTCTAATTATTTTTAACTTAACTAATAAGAAATTATTTATTGCATTGTTGATCGTATCTCCTCAGACAAACCTTATACCTCAGTGGTGGGTTCCACCATTTCCAAAATACATATTCAGTAGAATTGGGTAGAATCCTAATATTCTATTGTGTGTGATCCTCTAGGACCTTATTTCGATAGAATTGAATAGTATTCAAAGACCAAGAGTGTGATCCATCAACCCATCACAACCACTAAAGAGACAAGGATTTTCAAAGTAGTGAAAACCATCCTAAAAACATATACTCGATAATATAATATCTTTGTCATTAATATCTCATAAAGCTTGATGCACTCCCATGTCATCAACCTTTGATTGATTTATTATTAATTGATCTATGTAGATGGATTTATCTTGGAAAACCATGTCCATGGATTTATCAAGGTACTACCATCTTGATCAATATGACCCAAGATATATTACTTCCTTAAATTGGAAGTGAAAAATACTTTCTTGACCATTCAACCAAGGTCATTCCACCGATGACGTACCCAAAAAAACTACCTCTCCATGATTTCACTATCATGGTTTTCATCTTGCATCAATTTATGTGATCAAATGTCTTAAATTGGAGTTGATCATACGTTAGGAGAACATTATCCATGATCATAGATAGGAACATATAATGACACCCAAAACAAGTTTTGCTTCAATTGGAGGGCATATACTCATGATCTCACCAATAGATACCACCATGTTTGAACATCATGAGATGAGCTCTCAAGGATTATGAGTCCCTAACACATGATAATCTAATATCCCCTGTGTCCAATCAGTAAGACAAATTTATACCATAGTACCTATGTTAATGATTAATGTCATGATGTCTTTAGGTTTTCATTGTATCCTGAGATCAGGTATAATGTTTTGATACAATAATTAACCTATATAAATTACCATTAATTAGTTGGAATATAAATATCTTTAATATAACAATAAGTAGAAATCAACTATATCTAACTTGTATACATGATACGGTAATCAAAATCAATGTATAGTTGGGTATAGGGAACCAAATATTACAACACTCCCACTTGAACTACAAATAACTTGATAACCATAATTGTTAAATATCACATGATCAAGATCTTATTTCTTCCAAATCAAGGCATTACATATTGGGTCCTCCATGATTCTACCGCATTGCAATTCTTCTATCTGTGACCTCATCTCCTTGAGTAAAAATTATCATGATATGGTTTTATTGAGTATATCACTTTTATCCACTATCGAAACATGACATCTTTTCTAGTAAAAAAAAATCGAATTATCTTAAGGATTAAACATTACCTACTGGGTGTGATTCCAAGAATCATAACCAATCATTTCATTTAATAACTACTTCTTAGTTTCCTCAGATGCTGTAACGTACTCGATATTTGTAGGTATGGATAGCATGAGTTTATATGAACTTCTCTCATTCATCACCTTATCCTAAATAATATATTATATATCATTTATTTAAAGAAGAGAAGTCTATATCTCATGAATAATTGTATCATTTATTCTCCACTTATCAGGTACCTATCTTTTGTACATGTCGAAGTACAAATGGATAGTTCTAACAGCTTCCCTAGAAGTGCACCAAGATATAATTGATACTTGTCTAATATAGAGTATATATACGCAATATAAAATTTTCAAATATCATGGAATACACAGTTTTTCTATCTCATTAGCGCATAAACATTAACTCACCTCATTTATCTCCTCCCATGTCCTGAACATGTCAATAGGGAGAGATACATTCCTTATGACATTGGTAATAGTTTTTCTATTGAATTGTTCCAAGTTGTATTTTTCAATACAATGTCACAATATATATGATTGAATATATCTAAGAAACCATATGATCTAACTCATTAGATCATGTACCCTAGAATATTGGTTTCTTCATTAAGTCAATCATTGGATAAATTATTCTTACATTCTTGTCATAAAAAACATGAAGACCCGGATTTGATTTCCATATGTTTCCAAACATATTTTACATGGAAAACTATGGTGATACCACTAACATATGACATACACATGGAAAACATCCATTCCAAATTAATTCTCAATGATCTCATTGCATACTTCAATCATAATATGGATTTCAGTAATTTACAACTTTTATTAAAATATTATGATGTGACCATCCCATTCTGGTTGTTTCGTATATACACCTTCAACAATTGGTGGTCAAAACATCAAATTATTAATATAATGATCATATAAATTAGTTTTAAAAATTAAAATAATATTGGATTTAGGTGTAATAAATTCGTGAAACCAATTATGCTTTATTGGTACTACCCTTCTACTATCCATGTTTGAACTCATTTGAATACTCACTATAGTATCCAAAATAATAATCCCCTTTGTACATTTATTCATGGAATGAATTATTGATTTTAAACTGGTCATGTCAATGTATGTTAATTTCTATACACTTCTTACTTATATGAAATATTATTCACAATGAATAATATATCACCTGCCGTAGTGGATAAAAAACCATCACTATGGTTTCTCCATCCTACGAAGTATGTGTCTCTCGAACATACCATGTTCCACAAGCACCTGTGGATCTAATTCCTATGCCAACTATTTTTTCATCTATGGAATTGACCAAACCCATGTCAATATTACTCCCAATATCATATGTAGATATTTTCACCCTTATATAGAAATGTAGTTTATCACTTCATTAATATTTTTTTATATTAGGAATTAATGTAATATCCTGATATATTATTAGGTTAATTACAATATATGCATAGTTTGTTTGGTCCTGATGCATGTTTTCCTATATCCTAACAAACAATTTGCATCGAAACACATTTCCTTACGACATAATGTGATTCCATCATTCTATGGCTCGTATGATATCCATAATTCATTATAGTTGGCATATGGTTGTGGGATATCACCGTTATTTTCAATGAACTCCATACAATATTGAATGTATTTCTATATGTTGCAACATTGATATTTCATATATCATAACCTTGATGTTTAAAATATGTTCATTTAGTTATTTATATATTATATATATATTTATCAATGATAACACGTTATACTTCATCATCGGTCCTCCACATTAACATCAATGTTGTGATGTAAATATGTAATGTACATTTAGAAATTACTCCACACTATATTATCATGATTGATGATTGGATAGTCAAAATATTCTTCGACATACTAGTTTGAAGGAACTCATATCTTCTGACCATGCATATACTTATCTTTTTTCATTCCATAACAACTTAATGAATATTTTGAATTATATTTACCACTAGCTTACCCTTGGAATAACTCATACTCACTTTCTTAACTAATTCCAAAATATTTGTGTAATACCTTTATATATAAGATATTATTTACCCATACAAAATAAATTAATAATAACAATTATTTTCAGCTTTATGAAGCCCAAATACCATACTATGTACATACTTGATGTGATCTTTTTGTTTTCCTTAGACAAATAATTATATTTCCACAAAATGATATATGTCTTACATTTTACATACATCTTTTATTTCCAATTATTGTTGAATCACTGAACTATTGATTGAGTATTAAATACAAAAAATCAGATTTTATTCCCATATATGGAATAATGACACTTGGTATACAAAGACACATAAGATAAATGTTTTGATTATACTCAATAATGGTTCTACATGAATATTTCACGTGGAAATAAAGAAGTCGTGTACTTATCACTATTGGCCTATGTATCCCCCTTTCTCAGCCACTTGGAGAATACTCTTGAAATCTAGTAATATTTCCATAATTACTTAGATTATAAATATCAATAATGATATTTAATAATCATATTTTATTTAATACCCAATGAATAAAACCGAAACATTATATACATGAATATTCCTGAAGTAGAATGGGCCACATTCTTCTTTAAATTTAGTTTATTGGGACTATACTTCCACGGTATTATTTTATAATTTTAATGGAAACAAAATCCTGTTAATACATCTTACATTCAAGGATATTGAAAATGTGCACTTGGAATTACTTTCCTTTAGCTTTTTCACCTTTTCTTTAAATTTATTATCCATAATAAATAAAGATTAAACTATCTTTGACATAAATATTTACTTGGCGATCATTGCTTCAACAAGTAAGGATGTGTTTACTCAAAATTTTTCATTTTTTAAATTTAAACAAGCCTTGAGTAATGGGGTGAAAATAATATTCGAATATAATGTATTGAATGATCTTAACCCTCCTTTCAATTCACATAGATTAAGTGTAACCATTTCCTATTCATACCATTGCTTTTCTTTCACCTAGTAAACAACTCGAAGATGAGACTTCATGTCATATCATCCATGTATTGATGTATCCACCACATCTAAAACTTCAATTTAATTAAATAATAATGAAGTGACTATCATATGATTTGTACAGCAGTCTCATTATAAAAAATTTCTCACCATTTCTTCTAGAGGTGGATTAAAAGGAATTGGGGACACCGCACCTTGAGTTTCCTATATCATAGTAATATTCACAAGTGCTCATCAAATTCTTGGATACTAATTCATGTGTGAAGATTTACTTTTTCCATTTTTTATCATAGTTTATATTTTTGTATAATTTAACATTTTTATGAATAAATTTTAGCAGATTAGATTTTTTTTCAGATTACCGATTTTGACATTTTGATTAAAAAATTAAATCATTAAATGTCTCCCATTATTTTATAAAATTCAAGGAAAGTTATTTACTAGAATTGGAACACTCAATTACCTGATTATTATAGTTCCAATTATCCTTGAACTTACACTCTTTGTCAATATGATATGGATACACCAGTACTTGGAGGGTTTAAGGTAGCTATTTGGCTTGAAAACTGTATTTACTCACACATCCTTGATCTGTTGAGTGATGTCCCATTTTCTAAAATCATTACTTGATTTACTCCGTGCATGGATATAAAATGATAGAATATTGACTAAGGATAATCCTCGCTACCACTTTAGTTAATTCAACCCACCACTCTCATACAAACTCCCCGGTAGTAAAATGCACCCTTAGTTATGGTATGACAGGCACCCCAAACACCCAATTGTGTCCAAATTCGAATGATGGAAGCCGGTTTATGACATAATATTTCTTTTAGGGATTTATTTTTTTGAATGTGATGAAATAATTCATTTTCAATCTTATCAGCACGTACTATGTGACCACACTCCCAACTAACTATGATATAAATAGAAAAATTAATATTTTCACATGTTAATTTTATCTTTCAATCTTGGTTTTTATTTATATGTGATCATGGGAAAACTATACATTATTAAAAATAAGAAACCTTAAAAAAATAAAATGATGACTTGATCATGAGATGATTCAATTGGTTAATCCATTGAGTGAATAATGTAACTACCTAGACCCAAGGGGATATACACTGAGTAGCATCACTTGAAACTTGAATTGTAGCACTTGTTATTCCAATGCATCACATCTCTTATCTCATTAATCTCCATGACTCGTCATGATGTGGGTCACTTATCTAATCATTGGACAACATTAATCTCATGCAGGGAAGGGGTTTTTGGGGTATAAAATATAACATTGTGAATGAGAAGACATGCCCTTATACATTTAATGTCCCTGATACAACATGCATATTCGCTTTTATTTCACTAAAATTTTCCAAACCATGAAAAAATAAAATAAATAATTTAAAATGCACCAATTAGGCATTGGTCGGTCCAAGGCTCATGATCAATAAAATATGCTTGAAACTGCATATTTAAAATTAATACACAAATAAAATCAAACTTGTATTAAATATAAATTGAGTGAATTTTTATTGAATTATAATTTCACCCTATTTTAAATTCAATAATATTCATATTTCAGCCCCAATTAATTAATTTAATTTTAAATAAAAAATATAAATTAATTAACTAATTTTATTTAACACCGAAATAAATTAATTTTTATACACAAAAATAAAGATAATTTTAAATAAAATTTTAATATTGAATTATTTTAATTCAAAATAAAAATTAAATTAATTAATTTTTTAGAATTCAATTAATAGTGCCTAAAAACCCCCATGTTAGTCTTTTTTGGTTTGGGGGGAACCCACCCATGCCCATTCTAGGCTCTACGGACCACGTGAAAAGACAATATTGGCCATGATGTTCATCTCACACCCATTTAGGGTTTTTTATACTAGCCTAAATCCATTTTGAGTTATATTGGGTCCAAACAAACCAGTAATGGTAGTTACCTTAGTTTTAAGTTGGTTCCATGGAATCAGGGAATGATGTGCCATAGGTGACTGGAAGGGTTTTCTAGCTACACAAGGGAATCAAGAAAACTACCCAAGAGGCTCTTCGAATAGGTTAACCTAATCTAGGTATTTCGAACAAATGGAACATTGAACGAGTGGGGTGGTTGAGGTACCACATGATACACCTATTGGAGAAGGCCACATGGTAGATTCCATCTATGGGTGGTAGTTATAACATTGCTGGTACCCAAATCTAGGGATTATATTTAGATGAGGTATAACAGAGTCACCTAACTGAATCTGGGTAGCCGGGACATGGGGTGACGACAGTGGGAGGGGCAGTGGATTTTGTTGGCTAGGCCGTGGGTTGTGTGGAAGGCTATATACGGAGTAGGGAGGGCACAACATACATGGGAGAATGATGGGGAGACAAATTAGAGAGGAACAAGGTGGGGGAGCTCTGGATATATTTTTAGTTCCAGGCAGCATGCTGGAGGGGTGTCAGTCTATGGGTAGTGATCCAATAGGGTGATGGGGCAACACATGGTGTTATTGAATAGGATAGAGGTGGCCCTATAGGGTAGCTTCCAGTAGATGGGGGGGGGGGGGCTCTCATCCCCCCAACTATTGACCCTTTTTATTCTTCTTATTTTAGAGGTCATGCCCGCCACCCCCTTTTTGTTTTTAATAAAATAATATAAATATTTATAAAACATGTAATGTAGTTTAGAAATAATTTTAGTAATATTATAATAAAATAATAATAATAATTACAATAATAATAATAATAATTTTATCTGATCTATAAAAAATCATTTTTTGCCATATAATTGATCAGAACATCTTTTTGTCAAAACAAAATTTTCATTACCGCCATTCATTCGGGTATAAAACAACATGTATTTATATTTTCTAAATTCATAGATTTTATAACAGAAATAATTGATTTCAATCTGTATTTAAAACATAGAAAGCCCATAACATGGCCATCTGATGTATGATTTTAGATCCTTTAGTGGAGTTGGGACACGAATGATTCCCTTTTCATATATTAAAAAAAATTATTTTTTTTCAATTTGATTTATATCTTTAAACATACCTATGGTACCAATTGAATTTATCTTTCATGTAGTGGAAGTCCTATAATTTTTATTTTAAATTTTTTCAATGACGAACGATATGAACTTATCGAAATCGGCGAATCACTTCTCAATTACTTTTTCATGATCACTCAAGAAAGAGATTAAACACAAAATTAAAACTGCAAAATACCTAATTTAGATATGATGTTGTTTATGATGTCTTCTTTTCAATGGCAATCACTACAAGTGGAATGTGAATATGAATTCCTCTAGATCATTAACATGTAATTCAAAAAATCGTGGGAGCACTAATAGTCGAAATCCAGGTTCTAGAATATAATTCTGATGACTCCTTAGTCGATCCGATGATCACCGAATTGCCTTGATTTTGATTCCTAAGAGATAGCTCGATCTGAGATCCTGGATCTAGATCGCCTCTATCTGGAACATGGGATGAAGAAGAAGAGAGAGAAAGCCCATGAATAGTGTTTGGCATGTGCCTCTATTTTTTATTTATAACACATTATAAAATTATCCTGGATTGCCTCACAAAAGCATGAATAATTATCAATATATACAAATGATATTATGACTACTACATTGAGACATAAATAACATATATTATTATTATCACTTGTAATATAATAAATATACTAATTGATAGTAATTTTTCCATTAACTCATATCTTACTCCCACGAATATTAAATGAACCTAGAATATTTTAATATTAGTTCAAAGTAATATTTTTCATTTATTTTCATTAAACATGTAAATACACATAACAATTAAATTCAATGCTCATTATTCTTACGTTGAATAGTATGAAATTATTTATTCAATTAGTGATCATATCTCCTTGGAAAAACCGCAGACCCCAGTGGTGGTCCCACTATGTTCAAAATACATATTCAACAGAATAAGGAATATTATTGAATACACTATTGTGTGTGACCTTATAGGCACTTATCATGATTTTAGTGAATAGTATTCATAGACTAAGAGTGGGATGTCGCAACCCATCATGGTCCCTAAAGACATAATGTTATCACAGTAGCGACAACCAAACTACGAACACATATAGTGTAATATAATTTCTTTGTCTTTAATATCTCAAAAAGCATGACACAATCCCATGTAGTCACCCATTTCACTTTTTATTATTTATTTATCTAACTAGATAGATTTTCCTTGGACTACCATGTCTATGGATTTATCAAAGTACTACTATTATGATCAACATGGCCCATGATATATACATTCCTTGACTTGGAATTGGACAATCCTTTCTTGATCATTCAACTAATATCATTCCACCAAAGATTCAACCAACAAAAATTGCCTCCCCATGATTCCATTATCATATTTTTTGTATTTTATTACTATGCATGATAAAATGGAATACATTGTAAATAATCTCATGTTAGGATACTATTACACACGATTTTAGATAAAAACATACAATGGAAACAAAAAAAATGTGGAATTTTTGTTGGCGAGTGTGTCCTCATGATCCCACTACTAGATATTACAATGTGCAAACATTATGGGAAGGATTATCAATGCTTATGATCCCATATCACCTGATAGTCCAACATATATTGTTTCCAGTTAGTAAGATTCATCTAGACCATAGGACATATGTTTACGTTTAATGTCATTATATCTCGATGTTCTCCATATATCCTAGGATCATCAATAACCATTCGTTATCACAACTAATCTATGGAAATTACCATTAAATAGTGGGAAGAAAAATATATTCACTATAACAGTAAGTAAACAACATGTATATCTAACATTTATATATAATATGGTAATAAAAATAACTACATAGTTGGGTCTTGGGAACCATATATTACAATCAGGATTATGTATTCCATCCAATCATAGGTGAACATTTCTCTTCTGACTACCATTTTATAGATAATGAACCGGGACCTCATAAAATACCTAAAACTAAGGGAAGGTAGAAATGTGGGCTAGGGAGGTCATCTTCCAGGGAAAAAATAGATTATCTAATGGAAGGATTATTCTTTTCAATGGTGAACGTGTGGGTAGTGTGAGAAAGATGACATGTACGGATTGTTTTTTGGGGTATCAGTAGTATAACAGGATAAATCATAAATGACCCTATTGTGATAAGAACATGATTGAGTGTCGAGCTTGTCATTGGATGGTTTACCTTCTGTGATTTTTCCAAAACATTCCTCCGACATCTAGTGGGAGGGGACCTATTCTAATATCTCTTTTAGGTACAAGATCAAGATATCCAAGACTATATGGGAGAAGTTATACTATTATCCTATCATTATGAAGAGGTGGTCATGGCTAAGGTATTCAGAAAACTCAAGTCCAGTGCCAGTAGAGTGGACCTGCCTAGGTCAGTCATGTTGTATCTCAAGGATGAGGTTCAAGTCATATCATTGATGTGAACACACTCTTAAGGATTAGAGTGTAGATAAATTTACATCATGAGGTACTATTATAGTAGCCTCCATATTAGTTACTTCATATTTGATACAAGTGAATTTCACTCATTTATATCTTCTATGATTAAGATGGTATAGGCTTAATGATGAAGTACTTCTGCTGTTTTATGAATCATGATACACTATTATGTGTTCAATCAGAGTGTATAGTGTATTTAATGGAGTTCCATCTTGAGATAGGTGGGTAATATTTCGTATATAATTTATTTTTCCTCGATATGATAGGTTTCGACATCATTATTGGAATGAATAAGCTACTTCATTATTATTATCATGTGGATTACTATTTTAAAAGGGTGTCATTTACAGCACCTAAGTGCATCACATATCTTTATAAGGAAGCATGGTATATTGAATCATGTCAAGACGGACCTGAGTAGTGTGGGATAGAGGGGGAGATAACCCAGATGGATAGTCTCTTTTTGAGAAATTTGAAAATATATTTTATGGAATTCCCTCCTGCAGTGGATCATTTCAGGGATGTATTTCCTAAAATAATTTATATATTACCTCATACGAGATATGTAGAATTCACTATCAGGAATGTTATGTGTAAAAAATTAGTATATGTTCCTCCCTATAGGTTGACACCAATAGATCACCAAGAACACAAGAATAATTTGGAATATCAATTTTAAAATAGTTTATCTTACCCAAAAATTATCCATGGGGTTCACCTATGCTTTTTTCCACCAAATAATATGGTAACCTCTCATTGAGTGTGTATTATAGATGGTTGAACAGGTTTATAGTGAAGAACTGGTATCTACAACCTCGTATAGATGAACTCTTCAAAAAGATATGGGGAGTAGTAAATTTCTCTATGATCGGTTTGAGATTGGGATACCATCATGTGCATGTGAGTTCAAATAATATTCCATGTAAAACATTCCAAATTAGGTATAGCTCATATGAGTGCCTTTATATTCTGTTTGGCCTTATGAATATTAGGAAAACCTTTATAAATATGATGAATCAGGTTTTCCACATGACATAGATTAATTTGTAGTAGTAATCATAGATGGCATATTTTTTTATCCTTCAATAGGAACAACAATTATTACCATCTTGAGATCATTCAAAATACAATGTGATATCTCCATATATTTTTTAATCACAAATAATTCCAAAATTTTATTGATAAGGTTAACTTTATGTGTCATATCATTTCATAGGAAGGTGTATCTATTTACCTAAAGAATGAAAGAACTATAGCTTCCTCAAATAATCTCATGAAAATATTTAATATATGTAGTATCATTAGTCTATATAGATATTAAAGGAAATTCATTCATGACTCCTCATACCTATTAGTTCTTCTAATGATCCTGTATAAAAAGGATGTGATGTTTGTATAATAAAAAAACAATGATAAATATTGTTACTATGGAAGTGGAGACTAAATTTAGCACTAATCCTAATTATTTTTTAGTTACGTAGAGGCTATAATATTTACTATGATGCTTTGGGTGTCATTCTTGGATCATTTTTGATGTATGATTATTAGGTTGTAGCATATAGGTATTGCTAGATAAGGCCCCATGAGAAGAATTACCCTACGAATGATTACGAGTTTACTGATGTGGTTCAAGCATGATGATTATAGAGTAGTAATATTTTTGTTGAGTGATTCATTTTTTACACAGATCATAAATGACTCAAATACATCCCCACACAAATAACATAATTAATAATATCCATTCAACTTATTCCACAAATAATAATGGTATTTGATTGAAATATCATTAGAGAAATATAATTTCGTTTTTTAATTCCTGCATGATATTAGAAATGTGGGGATGGAGTATAAAAATAACATACAATGAATAGTGAAGTTTGATAGAGAGCGTTATCATAAGAGACTGAATGATCTAAAAAATAAGGTACACTACATTATCAAAAAAATAATATAAAAGACCATAGATTCATTATCAATGAGGGGTTTTTATTTAATTCAAGTCAGTAAATAGAAAAATAATACATTAAAAAACGTCCTAATCACTTCATGTAATAATGGTTTTATAAATTACTTTTCAAAATTATATTCACTCAATTAATAAATAATACCATTTTCTATTGATATCATTTTAAAATTGAATTCCAAAAATAATGAGAAAGAAATATTCTTTGAAAATAAATATGGAAACCTATAGAGGAATATTTAAAAAATATTTTGTTTTGGATAATGTAAAATGTTACTTTTGTGGTTTTTTTATACTACATTTTCATTCACACATTTGATAAAATATACCTCCTTCAGAAATTGAAACGAAGAAAAATTTTAATCCATTTTATTGAATGTGAAACAAGGGTAAAAATGATTTTAATAAATATTTGGATTATAGTTAAAACATTATTCAAAAAAAATAAAATAAAATTATATAGAATAAATATATTTTGATGTATATAATCAAAACAACATTTTTAAATTTATTCCCTTTACATGTAACTCACTTGTTGACTCTTGATCCAATAATATAATAAATAGAAAGTAAACATGTAAAACCAAACCGAACCATAGTACACATAAATAAATGGGGTTTAAAATATTCATATCATATAATTTATTAAAGTATATATGAACATAAAAAATCTACATATCAAATGAGATTGTAACTGAATTCTATTTCCACGGGTCTCCTCTTAGTAATTCGTTTTTGATCCTATAATATAATGAATATAAAATTTATTAAATACCTGAATATTAAAAAAAAATAATCTATAATAAATATTTATTGACTTTTTAATCTTTTTAAATTTATTATTTGATTATATCTTTCTTAAGTCGACCGCTATAATGTTGTTTAGTCAGATTCTCAAAAATTACAACTGTATAATTTCTATGATTAAAGGTGACATGAAATGGTTCCATTATCTAAACAATATTAACATTTTCAAGAATTTTATTTCATTATATACAATTATAGAATAATATAGGAATGGTTAGAATATAACAACACATAAAATCTCGTAATAGAGGATGTTATCTACACAAACACACAATTGTTGCTATAATATTCATATTGATAGAAGAGTAAATGGTATATGATATATTATAATTTTAGATTAATAATTATGCCTAAACTATAATTAATATATATTTATTTCAAACCTTATTACCTTCTATGTAAAATGGAGACTAAAAACAAATTACACAACTATGTGGAGATGTTAGGTTTTACGAATGTCTGAGCGATGGTATCTTTTTTCCATCAGATGAAAATAAGGTCGAAATTGGTTTTCCACTAATTAATTTAAAATCATAGTATACTATACTGGATTCATTTTTTTAATGGATAAAATATATTTGGAGGGAGTAAAAGAATAAATAAACATTAAAAATATCAGGTAAGATGGTTTCCTCCTTTTTTGAGAGACCTCATTTATTTTCACATAATGAATTCTTAGGATAGTCATAGGGTTTGAATAAGAACTATAAAATTAAGGGAAGGTATATATGAAGGATTTTAGTAGTTCATACTTATTAAATAAATAAAAGATATTGGGTAGAACACCACCCAAGATAAATCATTTTTACATTCATGGAAGAGTAGATACATACATGATATTCATATTATATTGGAAAATAAAAACACATCATAAAAAAATTCATAAATCCTTGAAAATAATTCAATGGTTTATTCTTCATCTTCTACGGAAATAATAAAAAATAAAGGGTGAGATCATATTCTTATTAAGTGTTATGTACGGTAGAAGATATCATGAAATTATGAATAATTATAATGGAAGAGTGGATATTCAAAACACCTTATGTTCAATCTAAATTTTACTTCAATGAATATATTGGAATAATATCGACAAATAAATCACATATACAATGGAAGGGGAATTCTCAAAAAAAGAAATATAAAAATGAATGCATTCAATGACTTTTCAATAATGCCTCTTCCATGTTATCATAAATCATAACATCAAGTAATCTTTATGAAGACTTAATAATTTGGTAGGTGTAAACTAAATAACTATTTAATGTAACCAACTACTTTTTCTCTTGATAAAATTCAATGCAATGAGTGGATATATATGACTATAACCCACAAGTGAATTTTAGGTCCAATTAATTCCTTGTATAATGAATGATCAATAAAATTCATGCAAAAATTGATTTCATGACCACCTCCCCTCAAAAGAAGCCCTCCAGGGCTGTCAATGAGAGGGTGGAGATAATGACCACCCAAATCTCACCTCCAATAAGCAATGGGTTAGTTACATGAAATGAGGGTATATCATATATAAAAAAGGGAGGAACAACCCTCTAATCAAACATGGGGATTGAGAGGTTAGATAAGATCTCCAAACACCCGTACTGATAATATTAGAAGAGAAATCATAAGTACATACTTTTATTGTTACACAGAATTGGTAAAACGAAAAATGGGAAACCACAACTACTATAAGACGAACATGGTAGTGAACAAAAAGAGAAAATAGTTCAGGATCAATCATAATCTAGTTATTTATAGATAGATCTTTAAAATTCTCTATTTAACATGTAAAATAGTTTATATATGTTTAGAGTGAGAATAATTGGTAAATTTAGTGGGATTCTCCTTGGAGTCTCTCCATAAAAAGAAAATGAAGGATTGAAAAATCCAAATTGACCAAAAGTGATGTTATCTTCTCACTGAAACTAGTATAATAAATTCTCATCCTAATCATGGAAATATCCCAACATGTAACACATAAAAGAGATCATATATGTAAGTAATAAAACATGGGTACCCCTCTACCTCTTTCCTACTAGTTTTCCACCCTACCCCATCACTGTACATACTCAGACATAACTCTCCCAAAGAAGTAGACCTGAAAAAACAAAGAGACGAATTATTATAACGTGAATATCATAAATTATATGAAATTATCATACAACTCCACATCTCTATATCATATGGAATTTGTATTCTAGAACCACCACATATCATATATCACGTATCATATATGAGGCATTATACATGAATCCATCAGAACCGTTACACTGATTACACTAATTAATGTAACTCAAACCATCACAAACAATACACATCATACATATAATAATCCTTAGGATAATATATCAAGAGATATATATATTTAATAAAACTAAAAAACATTACACACCTCTATATATGTATATTGGGAAATATAACCACTATTCATACCAGTAGAAAATACTACCAAGAGAATATAGTAGGTCTAGAACTGATAGTTAGTTATTCTTACCCCTCCAACCAAGATGTTGGGGAACACAACATCACAGATTCCACAGGGTAAAATATTCATTCCATATTGTGTGGAATATAAAATAAAATCATAAAACAAACATGATATAATATACATCCAAACCAAACTGTGTGCATTATCCTAGTATTATACTCAACTAAAGGAATCTTCTACTGGAAACCTGACTACAACATCTAAGAAATCGATTTCCTATAAACACACAATAATTAAATATGTGTCATTAAATTACATCATTAATTTGTAAAAATTAAAATTACTTTAGTTAATTCATTATACATTATTAATAAGTTCTCCAAATTACAATGAATTAACAATAAAAGTGATTTATGTTCCCTCTATCCATAAACCAACCGTGTCTATAGTTTCAGAAAATTAACATATTTAATATAATTCAAAAATAGATAAAAACCATTGGTTAAAATATTTAATCAAAATAATCCTTCCATAATTAGAGGAAATCTTGGAAAACATCCTATAAAATCAGTAATGAATATTCATATCTAAGCACAACCAACTACCCCATGAATCAGGAAATGATATATGAGTAAATAAGAAATCTATCCATCAATACCTTAATAAGATCATTAAAATTCATGAATAGAAATTTTACTCACATCAAATGGGCATATTTAACTCCTTCCATTAACCTTAGTTCCACCACCGACACCATCATGGATATCAGCATGTATCTCACCTTAATAGGTATTAGTTGTTGCCACAAACTAGGACTCTCCACCCATATCCTATCAACCAACATCCATCCAAGGCTCATATCACATAACATTTCATGTCTCATATATATAGAAACATGGATAGATTAAAAGCAACAAAACGGTCAATAGGTAAATTAGTCCTTTAAATAGGGAATTCGTCCTTTACATGTAATCAGGTTCACACATCCATAAAAATAAGTCATTAATCATTCATAATAATTCCGGATATCTTGGACCCAAAAAATTATTTTTATTAAATAACTATTTTTTTAAATATGGAATTAAAAAATCATTGTAATTTACAAATTCAATTACCATAAGGAATCACCTATAAAATTTATAAATTCATTTCAACATTCATTCTAGCATGAATTATATTATCAAGAAAAGTGATAATAAAAAATTCCATTAAAGTTGACATCTATTATTACCCTTTATAGGAATTATTTGATACATAATACAATGGTTTATCTCCTAGACTAAGTTATTGAACAAGTTGAAATTGGTGGTATACCACTCTACAACCTACCAGGTCAAACTCACATTTGAGAACAAAGTTGTAGATCCTAAAATATAAAAGATGGGAAAAATTAACCATTTTACACCATATGGAAGAAAAATTAAATATGAGATGTGGGAATTTCATAACCTACCTCTATAAATTAGAGTTATTAAATTTTTCATAAATCTAGAACATAACCCTAAAACCCCTACAGAAAAGCCTACATATCAAAAACATAAAAGTGAACCATTTTATAATGTAGAATACCTCCATGGAATAAAAGTTCTAAAAATGGAAGTCACTATAAATTTACATCATCCCAGGACCCTACACTATATCTAGGATCACTATGGAATTGAAAAAAACCTTATAATGTAGTATATCCCAATATTCCATAGAAATAGATATTGCTAAGATTTAATCTCTATTCCCCCTATTTTCTCCCTAAGAATCTTATTGGAACATATAACACCCAAAATCACAAAGGATATGGATAAAAGTATCCAAACCCTTTCCTAAAATAACTCTCATACTACCAGTGTCCATGAGAATTTAAAAACCAAACCCGAATAGAGGGAAGAAAAAAATTGATGATCCAATCATCTACCTTGTGATATCCCTTTTAGTTATTTTTCCAAAAATAGGTTCTCAACAACCCCCATGTGAGAATATAGGCACAAAACCATGGAACAATAAAAACTTTATCCTAAATACTCTTTTGGGATGGATACAACTCAAACGAGAGTTTGTTTACAGAGAAAACAACCATAGGAAACCAACTCATAACCAAAATAAAGTCATCAAACTCAATGATCATCACTACAATAGAATATCTAAACAAAAAATATCCTTGTATACTAAAAATGTATCTGAATATAATTCATAATGGATCCTTCTCAGCTTCACAGCGGCGAGGGTACGACGGCGGTTCCTTTAGTGGATTCGGTGGCTGTTGTTGGAAGGGCTGGGGTTGGAGCTCCTTCTAGGGCTTCCTTCAAGGATGTGCTATGTAAGGGTATCTCTAGAGGTGGTAGTGCGTGTCCTTCTTCGGTGCGCATGGCTGGTTCGGAGTTCCCTTTGATTTTGGTGGTTCCAAAGGTTCCTAAGAGGATTTCGGAGATCCCTGTAGCGAGCTTTTCGTCAAGGGAGCTTCAGGAGGTGGCAGATTTTCATGAGCTCACTTTGGTGGTGCGTTTTGGATTCTCCATGACGTCCCTTGGTTTTTTTCGTAGCTTTGTTGATTCTTGGGGGCTATCCAAGCCGGCGGTGGTTTCAGACATGTCGAGGATCGCCTTCTGTGTCCATCTTGCCTCAAGGGAGGACTTCGTGAAAGCTTGGGCGTGGGGAGTTAGAAGGTGTGGCGCGTGGTGATTCTCGTTGTCTAGGTGGTCCTGGGACTTCCACCATGGGCAGGAATCCTCCTCTAAAGTGGTGTGGTTATCGTTACCAGGCCTCCCTCTTCCTTTTCTGAACCCGGCGATTCTGAAGGAAGTTGGGAACTCGTTTGGTTCCTTTTTATGTGCGGATGATGACACTAGGATGCTCAATGCGGCGGAATGCCCTCAGATCTGTGTTGAAATGGACATGATGTCGAAGAGACCTTTCATAGTGCATCTTGAATCTGAGGATGGGTTTTATTGGAAGTAGATGTTATTTTATCGACGGTTTCATCGTTTCTGCGTGCTCTGTGGCCTGCATGGTCATGAAGTAAAGAGCTGTCGGCATCAGAGGGAGGTGGCGGAGACGTCCGGTAGCGATCTGGTTGGGTAACTGGGTCAGGACCCATTGGTTTCGGGTGGGTGCGGGGTGCTATATACGTCTGTTATGCCCCGAGAGGTTTCAAATTTGAATTTACCCAGCGGATTTGGCGATTTGGGAAAGACAACTGGGGAAACACTGTCTGACATCATCGGGTTGCGGTCGGATTCCCCTTCTGGGAGTCTGGATCTCATCTCTTGGTCTCTAGGTCTGGTTTCGCAAAGGACGGCTTCAACTAGTGGAGGAAAAGACGTGTCCCAGAGGGAGTTGGAGGTTAAGATACCTTTCTCGATGGGATGTCCGGCCAAACTGCTTTCTCCCCCTCCTTCTTCAATCGGTTTTTCGTCGCAACTATCACCTGGGGCTATTCAGAACTGTCTGGTGAACAAGCTTTTGATTTCTTCTGAAAAACATTTGGATATGTTTAGTGCGAACAGTGGTGTGTAGAAAGAAGTGAAGACCTCGCGTTGGTCTCCACAGAGAAGAGTGTTGTTGTCTTTGTTCCAGGGAGAGATGGGTGCAGATTTTCCTCGTGGCCAGGCAGGAAGGAGACCACAATTGGAAGAGTTGGATGTTTTGAGTAATGAAGGTGTTTTATTAGTGAAACAGAGTAATGGAATGGATAGCTTTTTGGGGCCTATCACCTGCTCGTGGGCCAAGGTGAAGGGTGTGTTGGTGCACTCCAGTCAGGACCTTTCAACTATTCAGAGAGCTCGTAAGTTTGTACAGTGATGTTTTCCTCCATTATTTGGAATGTTCGTGGTCTAGGTGCCCAGGCTAAGAGGGCCTTTATATATTTGGAGAGTAAGAAATACAAATCATCCTTGATTGTGATTTTGGAGACGAAGTAGGATGCATGTAAGCTTCATTGGATAGTAAAGAGAATGAGTTTCTCGAACTGTTTTCATGGTGGACCTGTAAACTCTTAGATATGGGAAGGATGGAAGAATGATATTTCGGTAGAGGTTTTTAGTGTCACGCCTCAGTACGTTGACATGAAGATCGAGGAGAGTGTCTTTTTCCTTCTATTTTCATTTGTTTACGCGATCAATAAGGCGATGGAAAGGAGGGAGCTCTGGACTCATTTAAAGTCAGTTCAATCTGGCCCTTTTCCGTGGTTCGTGGGAGGTGACTTCAACACATTTATGGATGTATCTGAGAAGAGAGGAGGAAGGGGATGTAATCTAGATGGAATGATGGATTACATGGAATGCTTACTTCATGTGGGTTTGCTGGATTTAGGATTTGGAGGGTCGAAGTTTACGTGGTGTAACAACCGTAAAGGCCAGAACCAGATATGGGGTTGGCTGGACAGATGGATTTCCAACATGCATGGACTGGATATGTTCTCAAAATCCTCGATTACTCACCATCCACGTATTTCATCAGACCACACTCCACTGTTTCTTGAAATTAAACGTGAAACTGTGGTTGGAAAGGGTTTTTATTATTCAAGTGAATGGCCTAAATACACTGATTTCATGCAGATGGTGAGGGCGTCTTGGTTGGAGGAAGAGGGGGAGGGGTCTTTGGGAGGACTGGTAAATTGCCTCAAAAGGCTAAAACAGAGTATCGGACAGTGGCTGGTGGAGCATCCGGATTTGCATAATGAGGTGTCCAGCTTACAAGAGGAGGTTAGCAGGTTAGATGAAGCTCTGCAATGTTCCTGGGATGAGGATATTTTCGCTATTCTTTGTGATAAAAATGTGGTGCTGGCTGAGAAACTGTTAGAAATGGAGAGAATATTCATGCAACGGTCCCGTGTTAGGTGGCTTAGTGAGGGATATCACAATAACTCTTTATTTAAGGCATGTATCAAAGAGAGGAGAAACATGAAGATTAATATTAATGGGGAGGATGGAGCTTTCACATCAGACATTATGGTGGCCGGAAAAGACGCTTTAAAACACTTCGACGGTATATAGGAAGGGGAGAATTCTTCTGGTTTCAACAGAGAGTCCTTAGGGGACTCTAACTTTTTGGAGTGTTTACATTTGATGATAACTAAATCCGAGAATGAGTGCATGTACACTATTCCTCAGGATATGGAGAATAGAGAAGCTCTAGGAAGCATGCCGAAAGAGAGTGCGCCCGGACCTAATGGCTTCCCAGCTTCATTCTTCAGTGTTGCTTGGGAGTTTGTGGGTCCATGTGTAGTGGAGGCTATCCGAGACTTCTTTCGGGGGCTCCCTTAAGTAGGGGGATATCTTCTTAAAGGGTGGTGTTGGTGCCAAAGACCAAAGACACCTCTCTTGTTAGCCACTTCAGACCGATTTTTCTGTGTAACGTCTCATACAAAATTCTGGCTACGGTCATCGGCAGGAGATTGGCCAAGGTGATCCCCAAGATAATTTCTGAAGAACAACACAATTTTATCCAAGGGAGACATAAACAAGGGGAAGTAGGAATTTCAATTGAGCTGGTGCATGATTTGAAAAAATGGACTGTTGGTTCCAATATCATTTAGGAATAGACATGAATAAAGCCTACGACAATCTGGAGTGGAGCTTCATTTTACGGGCCATGAGGGGTTTTGGATTCCAGGAGAAATTTTGTGATCTTTGTTTTAGATGCTTTTCTTCTCCTTGGATTTATATCTCCCTTCTAGGGAGATGTTTTGGTTTCTTCAAATCCGTGAGGGGAGTTCGATAGGGGGACCTGCTCTCTCCTATCATATTTTTTCTCACCCAAGACGCTTTATCCAGGAACCTGAAGATGATAATGGAAGAGCGAAGTTTGAGGCATTTTTACAGTAGAAGGAATTCAAATAGTGTTTCTCATCTGATGTTTGCCAATGATATTTTGTTATTCCTGAATGGAGGGATAAGATATTTGAATGCTCTTAAGGGGATTATGAATGAGTATGGGAAACTAAGTGGACAGTCGATCAACCAATCGAAGAGTCACTTGTTCATTTCCAACAAATGCTCAGAAGGAAGGTGTAGACTTATACAGGATATCTTGGGCTGTGGACAGAAGAAACTACCTATTATCTATCTAGGAGTCCCTATATCGAGTTGAAGGATTTCGAAGAATCACTTCAATGGGATCGTGGATCGCATCATGGGAAAGATATTCAACTGGAAGAACAAGATGCTCTCCTATGGGGGTAGGATCATGCTTATAAATAGTGTCCTTCTGTCTATACCTATGCATGTCTTTGCTGTTATCAATCCCCTGAAGGTCATGGTGGAGAGGATTGAGCATATTCTAACTTCATTCCTATGGGATGCGAAAATGGAGGGGAGATGCCACTGGGCATCTTGGAATAGGATGGGTCGACCAGTGGAAGAGGGTGGGGTAGGTATTCATGATATTCATGAGTCTATTCAGGGGATGCAAGCAAGATTAGATTAGGAGGTGATTTTCGGTAAATCTGTCTGGGAAATGTTTTCAGAGCAAGATATGGTTGGAATGGCGATTTTTGCATGCGTGGTGTGACAGGCCTCGCCAAGTGCATGGTCTCACAACTGGAGGTGCTTCATCACTACACCAGATGGGTGATTGGTTGTGGGGATATCAGCTTCTGGGAGGATACATGGACGGAGGAGAGGCTTCGGTATGAGGGATGTCCTCTTCCTGGAATCTCTTTTAGGGAGGCATGCGGGACGTATGAGTTTATACATGAAAACCTTAACCCTTCGCAACTAAATATCATTAACAGTGTTGTTATGAGCAAGGAACCAGATATATGTTGTTTTAAAGAAGTTGGGTCAGGGCGTTTTAGTTTGAATGGTTACAGGAGAATTACTCAGAGGAATGTGAACGGTGTGACAGGGGATGTGGTCACATGGTGTAATGAAATTACAATGAGAATTAATTTTTTGGTGTGGCGGATCCAAAACCGAGCTGTACCCATAAAGGAAAATATTCAGAGTAGAGGGGTCTGCATGGAATCGCGATGTTACTGTTGTGAGAGGCCGATCTCAGAATCAACACTGCATTTGTTTTTTCAGGGGAGATGGGCAGCGTTCCTTTGGTCTCAGTTTTCTCAATACATGTTTCCTTCTGGGTAGTTTCTTTCTGTTCAAGAGCATCTTGTGACACAGTTTCCTGTTGTTGGTAACAGAATAGGTGAGTATAGAGTAGGTATTATCATTCTGATATCTATAAGCTGGACAATTTGGGAAGCATGAAACCAGGTATGGTTGGGAGGCAGAAGATCTATGATAGCTCTCCAGGTCCGGATGAGATCTATCATCATGGAGCTATCCTCCCTTTTCAAGAATGGAGTGCATGCATGTATGCTAGGAAAACTCGTTAAAAGACAGTGTACACGGATATTGCAGAGAGGGGGATGGGTAAGGTGGAAGCCTCCAGCTCATGCGTTGAAACTGAATGTGGATGGTTCATGTTTTGGTGGAATCATGAGGGGCGGTGGTGTTCTCTGGGATTGTTGGGGTTCAGTTCACATTGCTTTCAATGCTTATTATGGACCTGGTACTTCTATGGGCGTGGATTTTAGAGCCCTACTCTCGAGTGTGACTCTTTGCAGGAGGAGAGGACTTTGGGTGACAGAGCTAGAATCTGATTCGGAAGTTCTGGTCAGATCTTTTCAGGGAAAATGTGACATCGCTAGGGATCTGGTGTATATTTATAGAAGATGCAAAGTAGAGACCAACCATGGAAGGATGGTCCATCATAGTTTAAGGGAATCCAACTTTGCGGCAGATGTGATGGCTCGTGGGGGCATTCCAGAGGAGACTTTGATAGTTTATGATAGTTTTAACTCTCTTCCGTTCAAATGTGTCAATGTGATCTGGAAGGAATCACTTGGCCTTCATTATTTCTGTCCTCCGTGACGTGTATCCCTGAGTTTTAAGGTTTTCATAATAAAAAAATAACTTTCAGCCAGTATCTACAAATCACATTATGAGGTTCTCCGCACCATAACACCATGTCTCCATAATACACAAACCAATGGAATGGAACTTATTCACAACACCTTCTCTGGGTAGTCTTGGATCTACACAGGTCTATCCTCAAAGATCACATCCTCATCAATATTGATATGACCAAATTACATTATATGGGAACTACGATGAAGATAATTGTAGATCTTTGACACATGTAAAACATAATGTATCCAAATAATCTATAGGGGACTTGTTATCTGATACACCACAAATCCAACATGAGACAACACCAAAAAAGTCCAAACAAATAAGGCAGAAACTTTAAAACCATAGGTATACCTTCACATCCCATGATAAGGATTGACCATTAGAAACCCATGACCAACAAATTTTAACTATATAGGTCTTCTAATATTTTTGGAATAAGACATTTACTAATCCTAAACCGACTTCATCCTATCATGAATCACCTAAACTATCTAGGTCGTATTCTACACTAGTTTGGTCCAATGAATTACTGAATTGTTGACCCTAGTCCTATAAAATATTTTTCAACACGATAATTAAGAAAATATATCAAATGGTTCAGTTATAATTGTGGGGAGAAAACTATTGTTGTAATAAAACTAGACCAAGGTATTGTGTCACATCCACAAACCTCCAAAATATTGGTCTAATAAATAGTATATGATCTCAAGAGTCTTGACAATTTGATATTTCTAACTATCCATATATTGTTTAATATCAAAGATAATTAAAAAAAGGTTCCAAATTAATTTTAAAGACTACTCTATTATTTCTAGGTAAAATTAAATTCATGATAAAATATGATCTATCATGGGAGTATGTGATTCTAACCACCTCCAATGGGGTTAATTTAATAACCACAATAATGTTGGATTTTCTAATTCAATGACCCGCTATCAAACATATTGAATCAAATCCACCCTGATATTAAGTAAAATTGTAACTAAGTTTACAAATAAGTACATCCATATCAACTGAGGAACATCTAACAGCTAGTGAAATCTAACCAGAAAATGGTTCTTATCCTTTGACATTTAGAAGAACAAACTTTTGGACACAAAATCTTCAACTGCATGCCTCAAATAAGGGAACTAGAACTACCCCCTCAAAGATCTATATCTCATTTGTTGTACAAGATATACCCTTAAGAGAGAGATATGGAACTCAAAGAGAATAATCTCACACCTCTCTAGGGGAATGAAAATCCTAGAATAGAATAATATCGGGTTTTATTCATCCATAGACCAACCATCAGGGGAACCACCATAGACAACTCAGTTTATCCCCACCTATCACAAACAATCCCCTAGATAGAAATCCTCTACATTATAAAGAAAATATGACTTCAATTTTATCTATAAAAGACAACATCTTCCACCTACATCTTTCATATAATGATGAATTGGTGAGATCTCTTCCATCACAATTTAGGAATCTCTAGATTTATATATGACGTCACTGTATGATTTCTATCTTAGCACATCATCCATAAAATTTCCATTTCACGATTTGTATAAATTCTCAATGTTGTAATCCTACATGAATTCTATCCATTGTCACTATCACGTGTTCTTCTTATGTAGAGAGGAGGAAAAACATATGATCATATGATTAGAAAAAACCCCAAAACATATGAATGAGGTAATATCACCAATATTATAACGAAAACAAAAATTCTACAAAGTCAAGATCACAAGTGTCATAGGTACATAGATGAGAAAATAAATTAAGAAACACATGAAAACAATTGCTATGTGCTACATCAAAATATATCCCAAACCCATATAATAATAATCGTTGAAAACAATTAACCAAACTCCCACATCTAGGAAATTAATTACTATAGTAGAGAATAACATATTTTTAATGTACTCAACAACGTTCTGACAATGATCAGCCCCCATTAATTCTTGAACATTGTTGATCAAATAGGTCAGTGGAGTTTTTGTGTAATAGGAATCAACTATGAACCTCATTTAATATCCTTTAAGATCAAGAAATCTCTTAAAATATGAAACTATCTTGGGGGTGCTCATGAAATGAATGCTTTTATCTTTGAAGTATCCACTACTACTCCTTCTTTTGAGATGTCATTCCTCATTAAATGAACTTAAAAATATTTGAATTCACAATTTGAATACATCTTGAACAATTGATGATGATAATGGAATCCCTAAATTACATGTATATTCTATGTATTCTCTTTTATAGACATAAAGTATACAAGATAGTTGTCAATGAAAAAAACCAAAAAACAATCTTGAAAATCATTGAACATGGAATTCATTAATCCCATGAAAATTGATATATATTTTTTACACCGAACACCATCCCAAAAAAATCATAATTCCCATTATTCTCTCTGAAAGAAGTATTTGGAATATAATCATAAATCACATGAAAGTGATGATATCCCATCCATTGAGAAATCTTCGAGAACCAACTTGATCCCTTTAGATCATTAATCATATAACCAATCTATGGAAGTGGATAAAATATATTCACTATCACTTGGTACAAGTGATGATAATCGATGCATAGACACAAATTTCCACCCTCCTTATTTTCATAAAAAATGGTGGACCCAATGGTGACACACTCAAAAAAAATAAACCTCACCATAACTGATCATTGAGATTTTGCAAAATCCCCCATATAGAACACAGTATCTACATAAAACATTCAGATAATATTGACCACCAAATGTCTAAGTAAATGTCAAGGGAAAATTAATACAATCTACCCAATGTCCCAGATAATGTACAAGTGTAGGAAAAATGATACTGCTTGTATCACCTGAATAAAAGAAAGCATGAATCCAAGTTGAAAACCAATAGGGTATCTTGAGTGACATCTGGCTCACCTAGCACTTGAAAATAGATGGAATGTTGTTAGCCACAACCTGCCCCCCGACATCTCTAACCCTGATGATAACTACTACCATAGCTATGCATTTCTATATAACAAAGAGGAGAATATCGTGTATATCCCCTCCCTTCCCTATATCCCCTATATGGATCCTAATATGATGAATCCTACTGCTACTTCCTCAAAACAAATACGTCGGTGAAGGAACCAATAGTATAAAAACCATTACATGATACATGATCATAGGTTTGGGAACTCACTTCACTGTGATCTTAGTATCCACATGAAAAGTAGGCTTATGATCCATTGGTAAACACCTACGATCATCCCCCCAAGAGAAATGTTTTGTGGGGGGATGATACCAACCCTTGGATGCCTGCAATAATTGTTTTTAAGAAACATGAAACATCATACCATAACTCTCTAATTTTTATAATATTTAATGATAACCTCTTGATGCAAAATGGTTTTAGAGATCATCATATCATAAATATATTCTTTTAATAACACCTTAAGTTACTTATAAAACATGAATTGGTGAGCTAGAGTTAAATGTTGAGATATACAGACTCCTCTAAATTTGTCACCATGGACTTATTATATAGAAATAATTCTGATTCAAAATGGAAAATTATTTGTAAATGTATCCCAAAATCAAGTGAACTAAAACTCCCTTCTCAAAGGTAAAGGAGTTCATGGAAATTGGACACCAACATGATCAATGAATGAAGATCTATTAAAATGTTCTCCTTGAACTTCTCTAAATAGACTTATGTTTTGTCATAATCATTAAAAAATGAGATCCACCATTGCCTCAATGATTAATAAATCAAATTGTTTTTTTAACAAAAAATTCACCTTATAAGAACAAATTGAACAAAATGTCATATCTACCCCATGAAACAAGTCATATGTCACTGAGTCTAAAACTAATACCTCATAATTCCATAAACATTGGAGTTGAAACTCACGTACTTTCCTCATATAATTATCATTATTCTCAACCTATAATCTATGATGATATTCCAGTATTAACTACATATAATATTAAGAATATAACTAAAGGGGAAATAGTCTTGGATTAATACCTCCCACCTAAGAAATGGATAGGAACTCCAAACTTGAAATATATAATGTTTAATATTAATTAATTAGTTGTTTAATTTAATTTTCTGCCTAATCCTAATGTTTATCTTGTTAAAAAATATGTTTGACAAAGAATGATGTATGATCATTTCGTTGGTATGTACCCAAAAGCTTGTATAGGTTCATATAGTAAGCTCAGAAAACATTTATGTACAAGAATTAGATCACAGAGGGCCTTAAAAACCCATATATTAGCCATTATTCCTTGTTTACATTGCTTATCAAACTTTTGTACCACTATTTTCATACAGACCCATGCAGTCCACACCAATGTATAACTCTAAACTCCATCATATCTCTCAACCTGAATCTCTAATACCACTCTGTCAAGATCCCCTCAACGAAATGGTTCGCCTCCTAGGATGGTAATGAGAGAAGGGAGATAAAGACTGACTAAATGTAACCTTCAATAAGACATGGGTTGGAAAAATAAGAATGGGTATATCATACATAAAAATTGGCAGCAATAATTTCTATGAGAACAAAAATATTTTTATTCAAAAGATGACCACAAATAAATTAGGCTAATAATGATAAAATTGATATCTCATGTACATAAAATTAATTCCACACAAAACAAGTAAAACAAATTAGAGAAAACTACAATTTCAAATATTTTAACATGATAGGGACCAAGAATCCCAAATAACTCCTAAATAACCACGATCTAGTAACATATAGACCGATCTCTAACCAACTATTTTGGAATCAATTATTTGTTTTGTATGAAGATGGAGAGTATAGTAGTTATACGTAGTAGGATCCTCCTAAAAGCTTCCGTTATAATTTATATTGAATGTATTCTAAATTCTAGTGAAAAACTAGTGAATCCAACTCATCCTCTATATTGGTATATTATGTTTCCAACCTCATCATAGATATCTCATAGCAGGTAAAGAATACAAGAGATTGTATATTATAGTAATAAATCTATGTTACCCTAATGCATATTTCCCACTGATTTCCACCCTTCCCTAATGGCATACGACCTGTGAAATTTCTCTCTAAACAAATACATCCCAAAAATAGCTAGGCTAATGTATCATAACATGAATCTTGTGCACCAGAAAATATCATTATCCCATGAATCATATCCATATATAATCCATTTAGATTGTGAGAGCCCCCACATATCAATATTCATTTATTATATATTGTGGATTAAACGTCAATCCATCACAACCCGTACACTAAGTAGTTTACCTGAATCAATAAAATCCCATACATGTCATACCTAAAATAATACATATGAAATGTTATCTAGAGATAAATGGTTGTGAACTAACCAAAATATATTAAAAACCACAACAAACATATATGATAAATGATAACCACTATGTATACTAGAATAAAATTTACACATAGAAGAGAGTGATGACGTATGGGGTAGATAGTCATCTATCCCTCTTTAACCAAGGTATTGTGAACATAAAATCCTAGAACAAACTAGGTTTCAGTCGCCCTATCATCAGGGGTTTGATTTTGGTTTAAATCATAAAACATATAGGATATAATATAGAATACAACCACACTATGGGTGTTATCCCTATCTTAAGGGAAAATACATCTAAAGACTCTCAAACACAAGTCTTTCACTACTAATAACTATGTATCAAATAAAATAAATTCAAGGAGTTTCATTAAATTAATTATGTATTTTTTCAAAATTAAACTCAAATTAAATAACTTATTATTTAGTATTTAACATTGTTATAAATTAAATTTCCTTATACCTGAGAGTGAATTCCAGGTTTTCCAGGATTAATTTAACCAAGATAATAATTTCTCAAAATTGTCATTTTTATTTGAATTCCAACAAGACATAAAAACGTGGGATACAAATTTGATTAAATTTTTTCTTTCCAAAATTCTAGTTAACTTCATAAAATAGCTTATGGTATCGTAAATGATATGTATGAAAATATATGACCAACTACCTAAAGCCATGGGGAAAGGAAAATAGGTAAGTATGAAATCCAAAAATATAATTGTTAATAAACATTAAAAAGTTAGATTCTCATATTTAGAAACAACGATGGGGAAATCTAGCTTCAACCTAATCCATCAAAAATAGGTCTCTCCCAAACACCATTATGTGTATTACCATACAACTCATTGTCAATAGTGTCTACTGCTACATCAAACCCAGTCCTCATCTCCAATATCTCATCAAAGAATAGCCATCTCGATCTAATATCACATTATACTTAAAGGCTCATTTCCAGAAAAACATAGAATGCATAATTCCACAAAAAATTTAAACCTGGAAAATTGGCTCAAAAAATAATGTCTTCATCATTTATATAAAATTAGTCTCACTTGGCCCTAAACAGAAGTCATTCAACCTTCATAAGAAAATGATTTCACATGTTCCAAAAAAATTATCTTTTTTTCAAAATAACTATTTTTATTATATTTTTAATTAACCATTTCATTCAATAGAGGTTACAACTAGACATAACTGAAGTCATCTAATAAAAAAATATTAAACTCATATAAATATTCTTCTCAATATCAATTAATGTTTTAATAAATCATATATAAAAAATATAGTTATCAATAATTTTGTTAATATCTAGTTTAAGAATTATTGATTTAGGTTCATTAAAAAATTCCATTATAAAATGGAATTAACTTGTTCAATTAAACATGCACTAATAATAAATTTAATTTCCATAAAATTGTATGAAATAATTGTATCATTAAACATTACTCTTCATATTTATTTTTCCAACAAACTATAGCTAGATTTATGTTCTATGACCATTTTCATCAAATTGACATGAAAAATAAAGAATAAAATACAAATTAAACAAATCATAACCATAAATATCAAACTAGATAGTAAATTAAGAGGTAGACTATTGTCACAGTTAAAGAATAACACCCTAAACCAATTATTTTCATTATCTTGTTTATTGTTGATATGTCTTTATTATATCACCACCCAAGGATCTAAAGAAAGATTAATTTATGATTTCACATAAAAATGAAAGAGAATAAAAAATCCCAAAAATAATTGAATTTAATTTAATAGAACCAAAACATGTATATCTGAATAGCTATCCAATAAATAAAGATGCATCCTTTCAAGAAATACGTGCCAAAATTGTGGAAAAAACAACAAAAAAACTAAATTCTAATTATATAGGACAATATCCATGAAGCAGTAATATTAAATGGGTTAAAATAATATCAAGTTGATAAACACTACAATAAATGAGTAATAACTCATTTTTCATCACTATTTATTGATCAATATAGTGGGGGTGAGTAAAATCAAAAGGGGAATCAAAGGTATTAAAATATCCCTCCAAGACACATAAGGATAAAGAGAGACATATGGGAGAAAATTTAGTCTGAAAGAAGATATAATCATTTTAATGCATTCATCAAAACATAACACCAAAGTGTAGCCCCTTTTACCACACTGAAAATGAGATGAAAAAGGAGGAAATTTGGAATAACACAAAGAACTAGACCACATTCAAACTAGTGATGAAAATATCTAAGAATAATTGCACATATTCAATAAAATAGGTAGAGGGGATATGAAATATATTTCTACAATATTGGTTTAAATTAGCAGTATGAGATGTAAGTTATGTCATAACATACCTTCATGTTGATGGGGTACAGAATTTTACAGAACCACCAAACTCTTTCTTCAAAATAGTTATGATATGCACTGCCTATACATTCTACATAATTCAATATTACTATACCATAGTATTCACCCATTATGTATCTATGCCATAAAACTTAGTGACTCCAAAATCCATCCTCCCATGACACTATGTTGATGTTGATTTATCTATATAGTAGTAACCAACCTTATGTTTCAGTATGGCCCTCCACATCATTGAATATTCTACACTATATATTTCTGGTTAATTTCTAATTTTTCCTCCCTAAGACTCCCCTAGGAACTTAAAAAATTAGGGGATTAATATGATCTGATCCATTATAAATGACCTATGAATCAACATCTATGGACATTGAATCATGAATAGGTAATATTTTCTATACTAATGAAATTTCCTTTAAATTGAAATTCTTTCGAATCATATTGTATATTGAAATAGTATACATTTTAGACACCATTAAAGTAAGATAAATGATATTCAATTCACCAAATATATTGAAAATAAGTATGTGAAGAATGAAGATAATTTCTAATAAATAATATATTGTGATGGAGATAATGGTCACAAGAATGTTAATGATATAAAAATAAGGTATGATCCATTATCTATGAATAGTGATACAAAACTATCAATTAATTTGAAAAAAAGGGTTTTTGTAAAAAAAGACATTATATAATAAAATATAGGAAATATATTAACAATAATGTCCTTGTTACTTTGTGTAATAATAGAGTAATAAATCACTTTTAAAAATTCAATTCTTTCCTTTGAGATAATAATACCCTTTTCTTTGAGTATCATGTAAAATTAAAAAATCCAAAAAATATTACGAGAAATGTTTTCTTTGAAAATATCCTTGGATATATGTAATAGAATTATTAAAAAAATGTGGAAATGGTAGGAAATTATATACATGTGGTAAACATTAAAAAATTATTCCCATCATACTTTTGGGGAAATGTCTAAAAAAATAACTCAATTTAATAGTGACAAGAAAATTACATTTAAAACATTTTTATGGAATGTGAAAATTTGATAGAAATAAATTTCATAAAACATTAATGAATAGTAGAAACATTCTTGGAAAAATTTTAATGAAAATTTTGACATGGAAGAAAATGTATCTTGACCTAGTAGAGAAAAAAGGACGTTTTACTTTAAAAAATTGTTTTATACTATTTAGTACATAATGATAGAAAACGAAATGAATATTTCTAATCAAAATAAATAACTTTGTAATCATATTATACATAATTTTTTTTGATAAATCATATAATTTCATCATTTTAAATTTATGAATAAATAATATTAGTAAAATGTTATATTTTAATATAAAACCATTTTGGATTTAATAACAATTGAATAAAAACCCTTAAAATAATTTTAGATGAATTGAAACACTAAATAACATGAATAATGTGGAATTTATGAAATATTATTTCAACGGATAAGTATATAAACAAATAGATGAAATTAAGATCATAAATGAATAATTCATTGACCTAGAAATGAGAAAAAATATAACTATACCTTGATGTACCTAGTGGACCATGAAGGTACACTTAGGGGGGAGTGAATATATGTACACAAGTTTTACTAATTAATTTAATTAAATTTTTCTATTTATTAAATTCAAACATATTCTCATGTTATGATGAATATATCTTACCTATAAAAAATAAAATTATACCACATGTATGAAAAAATTTAAATGTAGAACGACACCCAATATTATTAAAAGGATCTCTCCATATGTTGGTGAATACATCCTTGTTGTTTTTAGAATAAAGAAAGACATATATTTTCCACTAAAAATAAATCAATATAAATATGTGGGTCATTCATGTATCCTCCAGAAACTATGATGGGTAGGAATTAACCATGTGCCTTATTTTAATACAATCCCACTAGTGTTATTTATATTAGAATCCAAAAATTTATATTTATAATGAAATAACATCTCCGTTTATAAAATAGTACCAAAATTTGAAATACCACACAAATATCAATATATCACTAGAACAAATAAAGGATATTCATTTTCACGCCACTAAGATAAATTAATTATGCAATATATCACTTCAACTAAAATTATTTAACTACCAATACATGTAATAAATATCACTGTATGAGAGTTTTCATAATATATTTTTCTGAATATGTAGATGATATCACTTCCACTTCATCTCACTATAATATTTGAATGAACATATTATGATTAATCAACAAACTGCTTGTTGTATTCTTCCCCACATTACTAGTAGATATTACTTCATCTCAAGTCAGTCATTACACATATTAACATCGTGTGTTCTTTCAGAATGTATGAAAGAAATTATATTTTTTATAATAATATCATTTCATGAATGTAATACTCATCTTCATGAAAATATTATAATACCTTATCATTTTCTTACCATTACATGTATAATATCCCTATTTTTATGATATCCCTTTTCATGTAATATCAAGAGTTTTTTAAAAACACTAATAAATGTAGTTTGAGTAATAGATTCCCTATGCTTCATGCCATAATGTTATCATATGCATGGTTATCTTTTCTATTTTCAATACTTAAAAATTATGTTGTATTCAACTAGATGTAACACTACCACTGACATGTATAAACTTTATGCTCTATTGTACAATAGATTATGGGTTATTCTTTATTCATTTCACAAGTTAAACAGAAGCTGTTATATAATTCACGGAACAATATACATGGTACTTTACTTCATGAATTTGTGAATGTCACAAGATTACACTTTATCTTCTTTACATAACTAAGTTTTTGTGTTTGAACAATCAAATACTGACATTACTATTTGACTTCACCTTGCGATACAGTATACTCTGTATTAATTATTCATGATACTTACAGCACACAGAAACTATCACATAAGGTTTTATAGTTGTATACCCATAACAGAAATCTTCAGTATATTTTAATCCATAATCATTTTATTTAATATTAATAAACTTCATTTCTGCGTGGAGGCTTTAGTATGTATAATACAATAACACCTGAAATTCTCCATCATGAATATAGTGCTTCCAGGAGTTTGTATTCCATATCTATCACATAATCATCTTTTTGTGTAGTTTAATGTTGTTAAAATTAAGAGCATAGTGGATATTTATAGGCAAGACTCTGCCATCTCAAATGATAATGTAAACTGACCTAATCCACCTACACACACTACTTTATCTCGAAACACTTCTCATCTGTTGGAAATCACAATCTTTTTTTCTCAAAACAAAAAAATCTTTGAAATGACTCAGTTTATATATATTTTTAATCATGAAAATGAATATTCATGATAATAAGATAGTGTTTGGATATTAGATAAATAATCAGAAATCATATAAAGAAGACGTTATGTATCAATCATAATACTTTTATGTGGAGTTCATAAAACGCCTCTATTATATAAGAATACATCACTGGATGTGATCCATTATTCTTGAGACACATATGGAAACTAATTATCGATCTAGGTTCCTTAATTCTATTATAATGATCTCCAGATTATTAATCATAATTCATTGAAACATATAGAATAATAGGGTGGCGGAGGTTAAAGATAAACTCAATGCCTCAATCGAATGACAGATATCATACTCATCAGATGACTATAGTTGTATACATATTTGTTAAAAGAAGAAGAAGAGTATACAATGAGGTGAATCCTATATTTATCTCACAAAAAAACATTGAGTCATTAATAATACTTGGACCTTCATATTTTCATCGATCTGACTCATGGGTTGGTAAACAGATAAGTGACACACATATTAGATGTAGTGGCCCGCACCTGCCTCCTCCCCATGTGCACTAATACAAAATCATTGAACGCTAAGCATGATCACTATCCCAATATATTCCACATACTATATGATTAGTGAAATGTCTCCCTAACATGGATGAGGCTTCCAAAAACATGAGTAGGTTAGAGCTAGTGCCCTTTCATGTGGGTGGTTTCATCCCATTTGAATTAAATAACATAACAAATTTATATGGTAAATAAATGTGTAAATTCCATAACATAATATCCAAGATCCCACAATATATTTGTTCACTATATTTTATTTTAACTTCTCATGTAATTAATTAAAATCATGAAAATAGTGTTCATTAAACTAATGAAATTTGGAACATGTTATGGAAATTAAGAACAACTTTTTAATAATCACATTTAATGTTGCTTTATTTAAAAAAACACTTCAAGTCAAAAAAATCATTTCCAACTTAAGTTAAATTCATAAGAATAATTAAATTATTGAATCTCCATTCTTCATTAACTTTAACATTTATCTTTCATCAATTCAAATACAGTGAAAAAAATAAATCATAATTATTACTTAAATAATTTTGGGTTCTTCAGACCTTCTGTCTCCACTTAGTCATACATGTTTGATCCTACTATATAATGAATTTAAATTTTTTACGTTAATTTTTTGAAATATTATTCCTATATATTCCATTTTTAAGTACATTTTATTATAATTATATGTCCATTTATTATAAAATTCATTCTTACATCAAAAAATCAAGGTTTTTTGGTTGAATTCTATTAAATTACTTTGGTATATTGACCATTGTTAATGGATTCCTGAAACAATTCCATTATATTTATAAGGGTTATAATTTCATGAATATATGATTTATTAGTTACATATAATTTTATAGTCATTTATTCATGGTATTAAAAGAAAAAATAATAGCATTGCCTCACTAAGGAGGAAGTTCATCAACATACATATACGACATTATAATTTTTCAATGGAAGGATGGGTAAGAAGGTTGATCATAAGTTACGTTTAAAAAAAATTATTTATGTCATAAGTATCATATACTTTAATTAGTTACATCTTTTAAACCAACATAAAAAGATTGAAATGAAAAATTAATTATACCACTGCGTGGATTTAGTTGGCCCAATATATGTGCGAGTGATGTTTTCAATTTTCATTGGATGGAAATAAGGAAGAAAATGTTTAATCCAAAATCATAATAACATATAAATATATTGATTTTAATGGAATAGTTATGTTAGGATGGATTCAATAGATTTAGTTATTGTTTAATAATAAATAAAATTTATAATAGTCATGGTAAGATGGAAAACTAACCTTTGGGTGACCTCCTTTGTCTTACATCTTATGCCTTCTATGGATGGCTATAGTGTAAGACTAGGAGATCAAGAAAAAATATAAATAATATATACATTTATTTGGATAGGTCTTATCTAATTTAGTAAGATCAAACTTGGTGAATAACGATATAGTGGAGCTTTCCATTTATTAGTGAGGAAACACGTGGAATAATATAAAATATTTAAATTCAATAAATTCTTTTCTCAAGAAAGATGCATCAAAATATCGATATATTTTATGAAATATTTAATAATTTATACATGTAATCATGTAATAAAATTTAAATAGTGTTTGGTTTCATTTTAATTCTTTTATTTTTCTTTAGCACCTTTGTTAACACCATTTAATACTATCCATGTAATGTCATTTTTTAGAATTTATTGTTTATAAGTTTTCATTAAAATTTGAAAGTGTATCACAAAAGATATTTAGATGAAAATTTAGAACATTATACTTCCCACTTGTTTTATATTAATATTTTTTTTTGTTTTTTAAAACATTTAATATATATTATACAATATAATGTATCATTAAATTCATTTTCCTACTATTATATTAATTTTTCATTAAAATAATCCAGGTAAATAATTATTTCAAATATAAACACATTTACCAAAAATCCAAAAATATTAGAAGACAATAAATTTATATAATAACAGAATTCATCTGATACATATTTCCTTTAATGTTTTCAAAATCAATTACTATACTTTTCCTACATTATTTACATTCATTGAGTTATCATTTCTTAAGAATTTAAGGTAGTGACACGATCACCAAAAATTAAAAATAATTTAAATTATAAAATTAATTAATTTATGATCAAAACAACCTTTTATATTCACTTATAACTTTATTTTATCAGTAAGATAATATATAAGTGAAATTAAAATCTAGAGTGTGACATTTAGTATCTATCATTCTCTTAATAAAATATAAATGTTATTACAAAAGAAAAGTGGATTAAATTTTTCATACTTCAATATTTAATATGTTTTTTTTGAATAATATTATCATGGTGGATAAATTAATGTTTCTGATAGATTTTAAATCCTTTTCCTATAATTTTAACCTATTTTAACTTATTTTTCCCTTGATAGGGTGACAAGTTTTTACCAAGGTCAATATTCATAATGATAAAAAGATAAGAGGTCCTATTTATGAAATTTTAACCTCCTAATTAGAAATAATATTTAATTATTAAAAGTGTAAAAATAAAATTTTAATATAAATGCGTAAAATTAAATGAAAAACAATATTTAGGAAAAATTTAATTTATGCGAAAAAATGAACTTATACGAAATCAAGTATAATGATGATTCCTTGGAAATTAATAATATTTTTTGTAGTTAAATAATAATTATGTTACATTAATTTAAAATTTAATGCATAACAAAAATTTTAAATGATTTTATTTAGTGTAATAAGATGAATGTTCTTTTAAAATCGCTAATTTATCACTATTAACTAAAAAAATATTATTTTCATTTAGATATAAAAAATTTATTATAATCCTATTATGACATGGTGATTTAATAAACTGTTTTAATGTTTTCAAATACTATTTACTAATATCCAATCAATTAATTATAATATCAAAACATTGAATGCAATAAATATATTTTTTAATAATATTTTTAAAAGCATAAAATAAATTTATTATAATATTTGGTTAGTGAAAAATATTACATTAATGTTGATTTTTTATTATTAAATAATTATGTATTAATTAAATAGAAAATAAACATATTTCATAATTTCATTATTCTAATTTTTAGTCACTAACCCACAACCTGGTTATAACATTTATATGATAATAATATTTTTCGACAGTTTGTTTATGTTTGGGGTTTTGTATGGTTTATGCTATATAACATTGTAACGTTTCCAATTAAAATAGAAACTAAATTATCTGGGTATTACATTGCCCCGTCCTTATAGAAATTGAAACATCGCAATATTAATTCTTCAAATCTAAACTCAATATATAATAACATATTAATAAAATCATATTTTTATTTTATCATGAACATTAATTCATATATTATGACTTAGAAGCATATAATTAGTGTCCCTTGTATGATTAATAATTTTAAATGTTTTTTTAAAATGTAACATGGCATCAAATTTCGTTATTCTTCATAATAATTGATAGATTTTTCTTCATTTTTCTTGATTTGGAGAAATTCATTAAACATTTATATAGAAAATAGGATAATATTTACATTATTTATTTAATCACATTATACAAACAATATTTTAGTTTCTAATGTGAATTTTCATGATCATTATGTTATTTTATTTCTAAAGTAATTAAATAAATGTGTAATCGGTAAATGATCCACAAAAAAATGAAAATTTATTCTTTATATTAATAACATAAATAATTCACACAGCTAAAATAATTAACAATATAAAAAAACATTCATGGAAACTAAATATTAATTTAAAAATTCATAATTTATTATTGACTATATTTGGAACAATAAACTAGACAGTATTTTTTACTTATTCTTCTAAAATCAACTCAATTTTTATCCCCAAACAACCATTATAACTCAAATATGTATCCTGATTTGAAGGCAAGTTTTAGGATGGAAAATATGAAATGGGAAATTTAAAACCAAATATCATGATGTTTCATTTATTAATAGTTCATGGCCTAGATACAATATCCAAAAGATATCATGAAACATCTACCTATTTCCACGTGAAAATGGGATGATATTACTATGTAATTTTTCACTCTATTAAAAAAGTACTTGTGAAATAATGATTACATATGGGTTATTTTTTATAACCTTACCAATTACACACATTCCCATACTCCATGGGAAGTTATAACTCTTTAGTTCCTCATGAAAATTTAAATTAATGAGTTTGTGAGACCTCAAGGTGCTCCTACATCCATTGTATCATATCATGACCCAAATTTACATCAAAATTCTAGAAAGGACTTCATAAGGCTCTTGACACCAAGAAAAATTGGAGTAATTCAAATCATTTTTAGATTGATTGATATTCTAAAATATAAATTCATACATTAGAAAACCTATTGAAGTCATTATCATTTGAATTTCTTGGTATGTGGGAAAAATATTTTACATTTTATGGATTTATAGATAAAAATTTCTTTCATTAGAGAATTAAAATAGAAAAATATGAAGCATTATATATGAAAATATTTCATACACAAACCAAAGAGAATAATGATTTTGAAAAGATGTGTTCAACACCAGAACTTTTTGATGAGATAATGATAAATGTATAATCTACATTTTGAAATATCAAGGGATATAAAAGGAGGTAAAATATGTATGAAGGTAACTGAAGGATGTGTTTATAATTTCATGTAGGAGGTCATGATTTCATGACTGAATCTCTTTAGAATGGTGTTTTAGTGTTCTAAAATAATGGGAAACTATCTCAAAATAACTAGAGTTTTATCCTACCATTTCTCAATGTCAAATAACTTCTCTAATGTTCATTATGTTCTCTATATATTTTTATTGAGAAATCACATTCTACAACCAATACATATTCTTTGTTATGAAAAAATATAATCAGAAATGTATTTATCATATTATGAAGTGCATATTCTGATTTTTGATATGAGAGATCAATTATTACATAATTGGATGAATCATTTAGTTAATAACATTGTAGAAATAAAAAAATTGAAGATAAAACTGGGGAACATCACCGAGTTATGATGAACTACCGATATATATTCAGGCTGTAAAATTATAGAAATATTAACGGAATTTTTTATAACACAGAAAAAATTTAGAACCTAAAATTCAAATATAATAAGTAAGATTTTCATTAAAGAAAAAATAAACAAATGCATAAAAAATATAAAATATTTTAATGAATCCCTTCGAGCTAGACTCGCTTGAAACCTTTTTCACAAAAATTCTAAAGCTACCACTTTTCTCCAAAATAGATTTCTTGAGAAAAATAAAATATGAAAATTTATATTTATTAACTCCTATTTATTGACATCCATTGAACAATCCTTTGCCAAAATTATGATAAATTACAGATGTATTGCCTCAAGAGACTCTTCCATGAAATTCTGGCTAGATATTTGTACTAGAACCCCCTTAATCTCTAAGATTTCACGTGACCGAACCCCTTAAAACATCAACATCTTTAACAAAGATATTTTAAACTCTCATCTTGATCATCTCCCTAAAATTATTTTTCATATCATTGACAACTACAATTTTTCATATGCCAATTACTTCTTTGTTTGGGAACTTTCTCATAGTGGAATTCTTGACTCCAAAAATTACTATAATCATTTTCACTACAACTCTGAGTATTATTAGAAATGGATAATGCATTTCAAAAAACCTTTGATAAAAAAATATAGATTCAATCCCATAATGAAACATTCCAAAAACAGGTTTTCTACTGAAATATGCCTCTAATATATTTAAATTCTGCTCTTCTCTAAGTGTAAAATATTTAATCAACATAGAGAAGATTATAATCATCTCTTCCTTTATTATGCCACTAATTCAGCACGTTAGAACAACATTTTTGACAATTTTTATTGAATATTAATGATTCTTGACTCTATCAAATCCCAACTAATGAAATGTGCAGAAATAGAAGTCTCCCAACATATTAAGATCCTTTTACTTGCAGACGTTGCTGAGATCTATCATGTGATATGGTATGATTGGAATGATATAATTCATAACAATTACTCATTCATGCTTAATGCAGGTTGGGTTAGGATCATTATTTCCAAACATGATGCTTCTTTATTGAAATAGGGGAACTTGTACAGCACTGTTCATGGATTTGAAATATTGAAGCATTTATGGATTTTTGGTAATTACTATCAACTGCATCACACTATAGAGGTATGCTAAAGAAACCTCTACCTAGATGAATCAAAATAAACATTGATGGAACCTCAAAGAGATATTTGGGACCTTTAGATTGTGGTGTTGTCTTTAGGAATCACCTTAGTCAGATTGTTGTATGCTTCATGGGTAAATGTGCCACTGCCACCTCCCTTGAAGCCTAAATGTTGAGCTTTATTCATGCTATTGCCTTCACCAAGCACTTTAGTTAGAACAACATTTGGATTGAGAGTGACTTGATGATCATCCTTCATGAGATTTGGAATGGCATAACCCATCTTGTGTGGATGATTACTACACATTTGATGGAGTGCACTCATTGGCTAATCGATCTTAACTACATCATTACTCACGTTTATCGAGAATCAAACGTGGTTGATGATGGCTTGGCCAACATGGGGATTACACAAGACATCACGTGGTGCGAAGATAATTGTGATTCTCTCTTCCCCCTTCATGATAAATATTGTAAAATGATCTCGTACATTAGACTTGTATAATATTATTATTTCAACAATATTTCTTCTCGTTTTCAAAAAAATAATAGGATGATTTTTTCAATTTCTCATAAAAATATGAATTTGATATGAATTGAAAAAAATACCAATTTTAGGATATTTTTAATTTCATGGAATTATAATGATATAATAATAACTTGATATTTTATTAAATATTTTTAATGGAACAAATATATATTTCATAAGTAGTATAATGTGTTTAAAAATATTTTATTGTAATTAGAAAAAAAATTATGTATCTTTTTGGAAATATAAGAAATGTTATTGTTCATATAAGAATCATTTTTTTATTTCCTCCAAATCACGTATTGGTGTGGTTCCATTTATTTTTCATTTTATTAAGTGAATGTATGTCTCCATGTTTATAGATTTATATTTCAATCTAATTTTATTTCATGATTGATTATTTTACAATTTTATTTGGAAAAATTATATGCACCTAATATTTTAAGCCCATTATATTTTATTATACTCAAGTGATTTTGGTTGTTACCTATATATTTTTTATTTATTCTATTTTTGGATAATGAAATATCTATTACATTACATGTATGAATTTTTAAAAAAAAATCGTATCTTGATGTTTTCCTTCCAAATATTTTTTAATATCTTAGGTATATTTTGGAAAAGAATTAAAATAGGTAAGTTTAAATTTAAATTAGGTGGTGATAATAAAATTCAAACATAATTTTTTATATTTATTTTATAATTAGACTTTTCGGATAACATGTGGCACACACAACTCTAATCACAAACAAATGATGATGTAATAATATTTAATTACAACTGTTGTTACCAAGATATTGGATGATCATATATGAATTTGGATAAAATAATTATGAAAAATATGTATACATTATTTATATAAAAAAACATACTGATTAATTCATAATAAATTATTACACAATTTTCTATAATATCATTTTATGCCACAAAAATACATTTTCATCAAAAATTATTTTTCTTTCATTTTGTGCATTGGTATATACTTAATTAGTTACATTTTAAAAAATTATAATTGAAAAAATGGAAATAAATTTTCAAATAATCATGTAATAATATTACTAGGATTAATTTTTGAGGTATTTTTAGAATGAATGATTTTTGAGTAAATTGTAGAAAAACAATCTATTTTTAAAATACTATTTATTTTTTTAAATAATGTAATTTAAAAGTCTTATTATGTTTTAAATTTGGTTTCAATGTAAAATAATATCTATTTTATTAATAATGATATAATTAATTCAATAATAATCAACATTATATGTGAGTTTGGTATAGGTATGTTTTTATGATAAAAAATGGAGTTTCTTAAAAACAATTTAACATTATGTTTTTTAATTTATAATATAATTAATTTATTGTAATTTTAAAATGTTAATAATCAAAAATTTATTCCAAATTTGGAATCAAAAGGTTATAATTTTATAAATACACATATATTTTATCATAATGAATAGTAACCATGATAAAAGGTTGTCACCATGGTAATATGTAAAAATGATAATTATGTTTAAAACTATGGGATATATCTCAAAATCAACCCAAATATTGAATTTATATAAATTTATGATATTAATTACATTATATCGAGACTAAATTTGAATAAACTGATATTTTTTGTCATATTCCTTTATTAATGAACTTTTTATTTTCAAAATTACAAATTAAATATAATATATCACTATCTTTCATTTCATGTTCATTATATATTTTCATTAAGATAAAAATATGTTATGATCAATTAATTTTTTTCATATTAATAAATTTATTTTATGATAATTATTTTTTTTTCTTTTTTTATGCCATTACATTTACCGCTTACACAACACCAATAGAGTAATTGTTAGAATAAAAGAAAAATAAATGTAATTGATTTTAAAAATAATATCATCAATACGTTTTACTTAAATTTTGGTATTCTATGAATTTAATAGGTGATTATAAATTATAAATTATGGATTATATGTTATATTAATAAATCATTTTTGCTTCTATTTTTTATTCTAATTTTAATGAATCGTTAGAAAAATGAATTTTGGATTTTTTATGACAAAATTGTTTTATTAAATTAATTAAAATTAAAAAAAAAATTAATTATGAAACTTTTGATGGGAAATTTTCTAAAATTTCATCAATGTATATTTTTTGAACCATTATCCCCCTTATAAGTAAATTTATGACCATAAATCCTAAAAAAATGTGTTAGAAAAGTTATGGTAAAAAGGATATTACTAGTGGGTTAAACAAATTGATATTGTATAAAAAGAAACATAAGCCTGAATATATTTTATTAAACTAATTTATTTTGACCTTATAATTTCATAAGTTTTAAATTGTAGTCTTATTATGAAAATTAAAAAAAATGGGATATTTATTATATTAAAATATTTATTTTATTTCAATGTGTTTACTATTTTTCCTGTATAAAAGGGAACTAATTATTCAATGTTATTTAAAAATATTGATTTAACTATATTACCCAATACCTACCCAAATCCCATCCCAAAATTCCTTTCCATTAACTATAGGCTCTACTCTCATCTGAAGACCAATAAAAAAGGCTTGACGTGTAAGCCAGTGGTGGGTTTCCAAAGAAGTGGTACAACTAGTGATATAGTATTTTAATAATATTTTATCTCCTAATTCATTCAAATATTCTGTAAATATTATGATATACTAACATACATATATTAAGAACAATTAAATTATATTATGTTTTAGTAAAAATCATTATTCAATATATTTCTACCGTATAGAAAACAAAAACATCATTCATCCGTACATATGACCTACCATGTACCCATATTGGTGTTGTTTTATTATCCTCACATTTTTACTTGGATAGTTAAAAATATTAAATTAATGAATATATATGGTATTTATGAAATTATAAAGAATAATTAAATATAATATAGAATCTACTTTATTATTATTCCATCCATTGGAAATGGATAACCTCTCTTGTGTGTACATGTTAACTAAAACATCCATGAAGCGATGCAATTTTTTTAATTCCAATATACATGGATGATTATAAAAAATTATCTAATTAATAAAAAAATATTCATAAAATGAATTACATTATGGATAGTGTTAAAATATATAACCAATACTTTAACCCTATACATTATATCTAAGCAATTTCACCGAAATTTATCAAATAACCTTAAATGATCAATGAAAAGAATAACCATTCAATAAATGAATTTCAAATTATTAAAAAAGTAAAAAAGAGTTTAAATTTTTTCATAATAACATGTTAAATAAATTTAACGTTATGATAGATGAGAATCAAACTAGTATGTCTAATTGGAGAGCCATGGTTGGGGTAATCTCATCTCACTTCAACTTTAATGAAATATATTACACATCATGAACCTAAATTCTTTTACATGGTGTATATAGTTCCAATTTTACATTCAATAAGTTGAATCTTTCTTTATTCAAGGTATTCAATATTTTTTAATCAAAATTTCTCATTATGTGGATTTTATTCAAAAGTTGCCAAAATAGTGAGGTATTTTTTACAATATCATTTTATTTCATCAATGAATATATATAAATTTATTTTATTGGATTTATATAGTCCTAATATTTTAAATCACATATATTTCCTAATCATCCATTTTTTGGGGTTTACATGTATATTTCCACTCATTCTCTTATTGTATCAAGAATCAATAAGTAAGTTACATGTAATGTCATTTATATAAAAATATTATTTTTTTAGTTTTTCTCTGAACTATTATTTATACACATCTTTATACTATTTAAAATTCATTCAAGAATGTATTTGATATTCTAAAAAATGTTTATTTATATCTTTCTTCCAGTTTTTTTAATTTCAGTATAAAAAATAATGGGAATATCCTTTTTTTCTAAATGAGGTTCTTTTTACGAAATATGTTAACAAAATATTTTATTCAATGTGTATTGGACGAATATATTTTCCCACAATCATAACACTCTTTGTTTTAAAACATCCATTAATCATTTCTAGTGTTATTTCATTTGAAATATATTTTTTATTTATTTCTGAATTTTTTTAAAAATTTTATCAACATAATAGATTATTTTTTCCTTAATATAATGAAATGAATTTGTATAAGTGATTTATAAGTCTCTTTTAACACGAAGATACAATTTATTTACTAAAGGGTTTCTTTTACAATGAAACATTCATTTTTCTTATAAATAGACTGTCATCTATCATTGTTTATTGATATCGGATTTCAATTTTATTAGGCAATTCAATTTATTTTGAACATGTACACTATTACTGAAGTGCACTGTGTTGCATTTGTTGTCAATGAGGTATGTTGTTGTCAAGGAATGAATGGATGGATGTCAAGGAGTTTCAATATGTGAATGACAAAGGATGTGATAGTGTTGGTAATGAATGGAGAATGGCCATGGTACTATGATGCATGTCACTTAGGAGATTCACTAAGTGACATAGGAGATGATGGTTGAAACATTCTCTAGTTATATCAGATGATTGTAGAACTGATCTTAATGTTTCAATACTTGTATCAAGATGATACTAAGTTACACCACTTGAAGAATGGATGATGATGGACCATCATCATTAAATCAGACGATTGCAGATCTGATCATAATGTTCCAAGAACTTGTATCAAGTGGATACAATGTCACAACAATGTTAAAAGACCATGCATTGTCTTAACAATGCATGAGGAGATGAAGATGATTCATCCACAACTACTAAGTGGATGATGTGGATTAATGAAGACCATGCACTATCTCTTAGTGCATGATGAATTGAAATTGATCCAACTTGATATCTGATTGGTTCAATGAAGAACATTGAAGAATATATGTGATTCAGGAGCTTTGGTTGATGAAGAACCTTCTACAAATATCTCATAAGTCTAGAATACATGATTGAAAGGAGTTGAGGAAGTTTGTGGAAGAAGAATGAAGAAGAAATGGAAAGAATGGCTTAGAAGAAGAATAAGTGGCATTTGGCACTTACACATGGTTACTTTGTTTGTATACAAAGTACTTAGTGTTTCCTCAATCAAAAAGAAAGCCACCAAGGGCAAGCATTAGGGGTTCAACCCCAAGGCACTTGTGGGACTCGAGGTCGCCACGCCCAAGGGGGATCCCATGGCGCCAGCCCGAGAGGTCGGGGCCGTGTATAAGCCCCGGGCCACACAGGGTTGTCAACCCCTGCGCAGCGTAAGCGCGAGGAGCGCGCCCGTGACAGGCATAGGGGGCGCCAGTGGCGCGCCCGAGTGGCAGGGGTGGGCGCAAGAGCGCGACCGCAGAGAGAACACGGTGCGGGGCGGCACTGTGGAGGGGGAAGTTCAATTGAGCTGTGGCAGGGATGCAGAGTTTGATAAACCGCGAGAATTCCGATGCCCATTTCGATGTGGGACAAAAAATTTCACCGCGGAACAGATCTGAGCCGTCCAAGCGATCTCGCGTCTAATCCGAGCTGCTCATCTAATCTCGTGTGCCGCGATCTAATCCTGGCCATTGGAGATCATTATAACTCTGATCCAACGGCCGCGGCATTATCTTCTTCCTCTGGCCAAGCGAAGACGCGCTGTGTCATCCTTCGCGGTCTCGCCGTGTACCAGGCGCCTCCCGCGAGATGTTTTTGAGTTCCTGGCCACCATTGTTCGAGCTGAATCATCCATGGTGATCGTTAGGCCACAACGAACAGATCCATGCAATAAAAAGAGCATTCATGCCACAGATGGATAATTTCGAGTATTGGCCGAAGAAAACCCAAGGTTCCGAGGCCACATGGTTAATGCCTTGCATGCATGGGCCTAAACAGAAAGCATGAACGCGTTCAAAAACGCATGCTCTTGAAGAAAAATAAAGGAAGAGACCCGCGTGGAAAACAAAGGAAAGATTCAAGATTTGGAATGTTTTTTGAAATCCCGTAATCCTCGGGAGATCAAACATAAACTCACGCGGATGAACCACACCGCCTCTGCCTATATAAAGAGAGGCCGAGACCTCGGTGCATCTTGCTAATACTTTGAGGAGTCCTGTGAGTGCTCTCTGCCTCGCGAAGAATTTGAGAAGCCCGGAGCCACCACTTGGCTCCGTGAGGTTCAATTCATGCACCCCTTGCGCGAAAGAGGTGAAGGGAAAGTCCCCTGAGTTCCTTCCTTGCGTGACATGAAGACCCGTGGCTGCATCCATGCGCACCCGTGGTTGCATCCCTCTCTGCCCGCGGACTTGCGTGGCAGGAGGTGTTTGCGCGGCCGCTTGTGCCCTTGCACTTGCGCGCCCAGCGGTGTTGCACCTTGCACACCAAAGGCAGTGGAAACCTTGTGCGCCCAAGGTGGTTGCACTTGCACGCTTGATCCATCTTGCACCCTTTGTGTGCCATGAAAAGAAGAAGAACCCACGGGTGCTGTGTGTGCGCCAAGTGAAGACCACACTATTTAGTGTGTGTGCAAGATGGGGAGGAGGCCAAGTCAAGTGTGTGCAAAGTGAAGGATTTGTGTGTGCTTAACAAACAACAAAGAGGACGAAGCCTATGTGTGTGCACAAGAAGTGTGTGCTCACTTAGAAGAAGAAAAATATCCACACTAAAGTATAACACACATTTAAGTGTGTAAAAAATTTGAACAAAGTGTGTGAAGTTCAAAGAAGGTGTGTGCTAAAAAGTTACTACACCCTTTGAGGGTTAACTACACCATGAAGAAATAAAGGGGAGTGCATGCATGCATGCATGCACGTGCACACGTGAACAAGTTGAATCTGCTTGTGTGCATTTTGAGTTGTCCAAGACTGAAAGTTCTTGAAGAAGATTTTGAGAGGCCATGCAGTCAGTGCATGAGGAAGAAGAGTTTCCATGCACTCAGTGCATGAAGATGATTTGAAGTGAGACTGAAGCCAGACTGAAGTTAAAGATATCAGCTACCTGAGTTTTCAGTAATTGAGAAGACCCTGATCAACAGAAGTGATCATAAGTTTTGAGCAAGACCAAAGGACCTTATTAGAGGCTGTTGAAGATTCTTGAAGAGAGAGGCCAGGTCATCCTGAGAAGAAGGATATAAATCCTGAGCAAGATGAGAAGACCTGATCAAGTGATCAGAAGTGAAGAGTAAGGCTAGCAGTCTTTATCCCAGACTGCTGAAGATACTTGAAGAAGCTTAAAGTGAAGAAGAGATACTCGTGTGACTCGAGGAGCCAGGAGAAGCCCCCTGTGAGACTCAGGGTGGAAGAAGTCTTCAGTGGGATTCTGGAGCAGGCCAGTGGGACTCTGGTAACACTGTGGGATGCAGTATAAAGACCCTCCGGTGGGACTCAGGAGAGATATAGTGGGATGCTGTATCGACCATTGTAATACTAACAGATTATAATGGGAGTAACCATGTTGGGGTGTATAACCAACATGGCAAGGATGTAGGCCTTTGGTGCCAAACCTTGTAAATCCTTGTGTCCAGTGCCTTTACATTTACTGCATCATTCATGGAAAAGTGAGAGATACAAGAAGAGTGGATCGACGCTTTAACCAGCCATATAGGTTTAATTGATAAAGAATCAATTATTATAAAGTTTTAAGGGATCACCGATTCACCCCCTCCCCCTCTCAGTGATTCACACTAATCTGGGCACTTCAATTGGTATCAGAGGGAAGGTTGCCTCTAAACGATCCAAGAGAGTCTTTATGAAGTGCAGAATTAATGAAGTGAGTGAATAACCTCAAATGGAGATATCTGCCAAGACTCTGAAAAATAGGAAGAAGAAACCGGAAAAAGAAGATAAAGAAAGCTTGTCGTAGATTTGATGAAGTTGGTACAATGAATGATCTTCAAAATGCACTCAAATATCTTCAGAAGACAGTCCCCAAAGAAGTGTCAATGTGTATTACTACTGGCATCCTAGATCTTCAAGAATAAAAATTACAGCTAGAAGAAGAAGCCAATGAAATGGAAGATCAGTTGGCAAAAAGGGTTGGCATAACCAACAGTCTCAGAAAGCTGGTGAAGGCTAAGGATGAAACAGTTTCTCTTTGCAATGAATGATATGAAGATACTTGTGAAGAATTGCAATGAAGCCTTTCTGAGAAAGAATTCTTTAATGTAATAATCAAAGATGTTTACCATGCACTGGAGAAGAGGCATAGATTATCAATGGTTGTTAAAGATGCTCAACTTGAAGAAAAAGTAAAAAGGGTGAAGGATCTTGACAACTTGTTGCTTGAAATGAATAAGGTGCGTGAAAACTAGATGAAACAGCTGGAAGAGAAATGGGAAGGAAAGCTAAGAACTGTTGAGGATGAGAAGAACTCCATTAACATGAAGTGTTTACAATTTGAGGTGATATTGAAAAATCAGCAATCACCCAATGCCAAAGCCTCCCAGACAGCTTGAAGAAGAAATGTTTCCACTCAAGTGAGCATTGAGCATGATGATTCTAAAAGAAATACATCCTATAATAAAAGGGCAACATCTTCTAAGAAGAAGGTACCATCCATCCCATATTGTATTGATGCTTCTAATTGTGTTTCCACAAAAAGTGCAGGATGGAAGAATAATTCCAAACAAGTATGGATGAAGAAAATGAAGAAAGAGAGCTCTCCTGAAACAACACAACAAGTCAAGAAAAGTACCCAACAATCAGAAGGACTGAATAGGTCAAGATTTGTGGGTCAGTGTTGGTGTTGTAATAAGTATGGGCATTGTGCAAAAGATTGCTGGTACAATCCACTGAATGTAAAAGCAAAAAGGAAGCCAATGCCAAGGGGGAGCAAGCCAGTGGAAAAGAAGCAACATCCACAGGTCTAGAGACATTTTTTTACTGCAAATAGATTTGGATTACTTGACAACATCTGGGATGATTTCAAAAGCGGTCAAAAAGATACATGTCAATCTCCAACTGTATCCAGAGCTAAAAAGAAGAAAAGATCACAGAACCTGGCTCAGAAAGAATCCTTGGGAAGCAAGAATAAGAAAGTGGAAGATGCTCCCAAGAAGATTATGAAAAAGGAAGAGAAGACCTTGGAGTCTAAATCCACGAAGGGTGATGCATCCAGAAGGACCACCAAGAAGAAATGCTTCTACTGTGGAAAGAAAGGACATACCATGGATCTTTTTAAACAAGCCATGGAAATCAATAGAATCAGACTGGACACAAAGAGACAATCAATCCAGAAGAAGCAGAAGGGATTGATTGAAAACAAGTTTCCTAATAAAGGTAGCTTGAAAGCATCAAAAGAACCATGTGGAACTTCCAGAACTGAGGCCACTCTTCCAAATGACTTACCAGTCATATGGCCTAATCAGTTGCAACTTTCCAGAGAACTGAAAAGAGCTGAAGATGAAGTTCTGGTAATTTCTAAGGCAAAAGGGAAGAAGAGGATTTCACATGAAGATGTGTTGAGATCCACACCAGTACAAACATCATTGAAGATCAAATGTGCAAGTGTGAAGAATGGTGAAAATGGGACATCTCGGTTGAGATAATCTTCTCAACCTTATTGTTCACATTGATGAACCAAACAGGTTCCATCTTAATCCCTTATACTTCTGGTATTTACATGTGCTAACATTGCAGGGAATTGAATATGATGACCATTCTCATCTGGAGAGTGTTTTGGACAGAATGGAGTGCACCCCTTGAGGGGGAGCCAATCTGGAGAAGATGGTATTCTAAGATTTAATACCATCTTGAGAAAAGTGAAGGTATTCCAATCATACTTTCATCCCTTGTTTCTTAATTTTATTCATAATGACAATTAAGGGGAAGTATTGATTGAAGACAAATGGTTGAAAGGGGATGCTTTATCTTTGCACTGAACTTTCTAATGAGTTTTGTGAAGTATGTGTCAGATTTAGCAATTCATTGTTATATCTGAAAAATTTCAAACCCCTTGAAGCATGATCTCACATGTATAGTGAATGTTGGACAACATTGATAATCTTGGTTACATCACTGTTGTTTTCTACACCGGGTTAGCCCACGTAGACTTAGAGTTGATCTACTAAAGGTTCTTTGCTAAAGTGTACATTTGACATCATCCCTTTCTTAGTGATTTTCAAGAAGATGCTATTCAAAGGGAGGAAGAAATATTTTGAAGAGAACCACACCACACCTTTGCATTTGATTTCCAATAAGGGGGTGAAAATATTGGCACACATATTAACCCATTCATATGTGCTGAAGAAGTGTATTGACAAAAAATACAAAGGGGGAGATTGAAGTGCACTGTGTTGCATTTGTTGTCAATGAGGTATGTTGTTGTCAAGGAATGAATGGATGGATGTCAAGGAGTTTCAATATGTGAATGACAAAGGATGTGATAGTGTTATTAATGAATGGAGAATGGCCATGGTACTAAGATGCATTTCACTTAGGAGATTCACTAAGTGACATAGGAGATGATGGTTGAAACATTCTCCAGTTATATCAGAGGATTGTAGAACTGATCTTAATGTTTCAATACTTGTATCGAGATGATACTAAGTTACACCACTTAAAGAATGGATGATGATGGAGCATCATCATAAAATCAGACGATTGCAGAGCTGATCATAAAGTTCCAAGAACTTGTATCAAGTGGATACAATGTCACAACAATGTTAGAAGACCATGCATTTTCTTAACAATGCATGAGGAGATGAAGATGATCCATCCACAACTTATAAGTGGATGATGCAGATTAATGAAGACCATGCACTATCTCTTAGTGCATGATGAATTGAAATTGATCCAACTTGATCTCTGATTAGTTCAATGAAGAACATTGAAGAATATATGTGATTTAGGAGCTTCGGTTGATGAAGAACCTTCTACAAATGTCTCATAAGTCTAGAATTCATGATAAAAAGGAGTTGAGGAAGTTTGTGGAAGAAGAATGAAGAAGAAATGGAAAGAATGGCTTAGAAGAAGAAGAAGTGGCATTTGGGACTTACACTTGGTTACTTTGTTTGTATACAAAGTACTTAGTGTTTCTTGAAGCAAAAAGAATGCCACTAAGGGCCAGCCTTAAGGGTTCAACCCCAAGGAACATGTGGGACTCGAGGTCGCCACGCCCAAGGGGGATCCCATGGGGCCAGCCCGAGTGGCCGAGGCCGTGTATAACCCCCGGGCCACGCAGGGTTGTCAACCCCTGCGCAGCGTAAGCGCGAGGAGCACGCCCGTGACAAGCATAATGGGCGCCAGTGGCGCGCCCGAGTGGCAGGGGTGGGCGCAAGAGCGCGACCGCAGAGAGAACACGGTGCGGGGTGGCACCGTGGAGGGGGAAGTTCAATTGATCTATAGCAGGGACGCAGAGTTTGATAATCCTTAATAATTCCGTGGCCCATTTTGATGTGGGACGAAAAATTTCGCCGCGGAACAGATCTGAGCCGTCCAAGCGATCCCGCGTCTAATCCGAGCCGCTCATCTAATCTCGTGCGCCGCGATCTAATCCTGGCCGTTGGAAATCATTAAAACTCTGATCCAACAGCCACGACATTATCTTCTTCCTCTGGCCACGCGAAGACACTCCGTGTCATCCTTCGCGGTCTCGTCGTGTACCAGGCGCCTCCCGTGAGATGTTTTTGAGTTCCCGGCCACCATTGTTCGAGCTGAATCATCCATGGTGATCGTTATGCCACAATGAACATATCCATGCAATAAATAGAGAATGCATGCAAAAGATGGAGATTTTTGAGTATTGGCCGAAGCAAACCGAAGGTGCCGAGGCCACATGGTTAATGCCTTGCATGCATGGGCCTAAACAGAAGGCATGAACGCGTTCAAAAACGCATGCTCTTGAAGAAAAATAAAGGAAGAGACCCGTGTGGAAAACAAAGGAAATATTAGAGATTTGGAATGTTTTTTGAAATCCCGTAATCTTCGGGAGATCGAACATAAACTCACGCGGATGAACCACACCGCCTCTGCCTATATAAAGAGAGGCCGAGACCTCGGTGCAGCTTGCTGAAACTTTGAGGAGTCCCGTGAGTGCTCTCTGCCTTGCAATGTATTTGAGAAGCCCGGAGCCACCACATGGCTCCGTGAGGTTCCTTTAGCGCACCCCTTGCGCGAAAGAGGTGAAGGGAAAGTCCCCTGCACGACTACCTTGCGCGACAGGAGGACCCGTGGCCGCATCCTTGCACGCCCGTGGTTGCATCCCTCTCTGCCTGTTGACTTGCGCGGCAGGAGGTGTTTGCACGGCCGCTTGTGCCCTTGCACTTGCGCGCCCCGCGGTGTTTCATCTTGCACACCCGAGGCAGTAGCAACCTTGTGCACCCAAGGTGGTTGTACTTGCGCGCTTGATCCATCTTGCACCCTTTGTGTGCCAAGAAAAGAAGAAGAACCTACGGTTGTTGTGTGTGCGCCAAGTGAAGACCACACCATTTAGTGTGTGTGCAAGAATAGGAGGAGGCCAAGTCAAGTGTCTGCAAAGTGAAGGATTTGTGTGTGCTTAACAAACAACAATGAGGCCGAAGCCTATGTGTGTGCACAAGAAGTGTGTGCTCACTTAGAAGAAGAAAAATATCCACACTAAAGTATAACACACATTTAAGTGTGTAAAAAATTTGAACAAAGTGTGTGAAGTTCAAAGAAGGTGTGTGCTAAAAAGATACTACACCCTTTGAGGGTTTACTGCACCATGAAAAAATAAAGTGGAGTGAATGCATGCTTGCATGCACGTGCACACGTGAACAAGTTGAATCTGCTTGTGTGCATTTTGAGTTGTCCAAGACTGAAAGTTCTGGAAGAAGATTTTGAGAGGCCATGCAGTCAGTGCATGAAGAAAAAGAGTTGCCATGCACTCAGTGCATGAAGATGATTTGAAGTGAGACTGAAGCCAGACTGAAGTTAAAGATATCAGCTGCCTGTGTTTTCAGTAATTGAGAAGACCCTAATCAACAGAAGTGATCAGAAGTTTTGAGAAAGACCAACAGACCTTATCAGAGGCTGTTGAAGATTCTTGAAGAGAGAGGCCAGGTCATCCTAAGAAGAATGAGATAAATCCTGAGCAAGACGAGAAGACCTGATCAAGTGATCAGAAGTGAAGAGCAAGGACAGCAGTCTTTATCCCAGACCGCTGAAGATACTTGAAGAAGCTTAAAGTGAAGAAGAGCTACTCGTGTGACTCGAGGAGCCATGAGAAGCCCCATGTGAGACTCAGTGTGGAAGAAGTCTTCAATGGGATTCTGGAGCAGGCTAGTGGGACTCTGGTAACACTGTGGGATGCAGTATAAAGACCCTCCTGTGGGACTCATGAGAGATATAGTGGGATGCTGTATCCACCATTGTAATACTAACAGATTATAATGGGAGTAACCATGTTGGGGTGTATAACCAACATGGCAAGGACTTAGGCCTTTGGTGCCGAACCTTGTAAATCCTTGTGTCCAGTGCCTTTACATTTATAGCATCATTCGTGGAAATGTGAGAGATACAAGAAGAGTGGATCGAGGCTTTAACCAGCCATAGAGGTTTAATTGATAAAGAATCAATTTTTAAAAAGTTTTAAGGGATCACTGATTCACCCCCTCCCCCTCTCAGTGATTCACACTGATCTGGGCACTCCAATTACCATATTATTCACTACAAATTAGTTTTCTCTTTCATGTCCATATATTAAGTATCATGGATGAAATTGAACATCATTTCATTTAATTCGACGTTGCCTTAACCATATACCACTCTAATATATGATATCAGTTAGAGGAATATTATTGAGTATATTATTTAATTTCATAGAGAATTATTTATTTTTCATATTCTTGATTCAATACAGTTAATTGTTGACCTATAAATAATTTTAGATTAAATTTTATTGATTATTCAAAATATATCGAATGTATATGATATACAAGTGATTGGAGAGCCTAGTTATAGATTCATACTCAATGAATAGATAGGCATGATGATAAAAACATGTAGCCCCAATATATGGGTATTTTTTACACTACCCATTTATTAACATTGGTTTATTGGTTGATAGGCCCTAGGTATTAGATTTAGGAAAACATGGACAATGAATTGATATAAAGTTAATGAATGAATGATTTTTGAATTTAATTGGTTAATTTTTCACATTCTGTTATCCATGATATTAATGATTTTAAGTTATCCATGGAGGTTCATTAAAATAACGTTTTTGATTAAATTATATGTGTTTTGATTATGTTCTCTTCCATATAGATTAATATATATTATTTCATGATAGTATCCATCTAACATAAAAATAGAGAATCTATGATCACTATTTATTTTTTTCATTTACCCCTTATATGGATTAGGAATCACTTTGTGATTTTAGAGGTTTTAACAAATTCTTTCCTGATATTTTATGAATTCCCAATGCAATATTGAAGTCATGTAAGTTTTTGGTTTTCCATGTCTACTAAACTGATCGATCATAGCAGGTGGAATCCCTATTTTCTTGTACCAATGAAATAATTAATCACTGGATTTAGGTAAATGGAGTTAGGGTGTCACATTTGATATTATATTATAGTATGTTTATTATTCATCATGGATGAATAATATTTTTATGGATTTTAAATTTCGGGTAATTATGTTTAAATTGGAGAATATATGATTATGATGGTGAAGTATTTACCAATGGTAGTTTAGATTGGGGATTTATAAAAAACATACAAGGATTGTAACACTAATATTCAATTGTATAAAAAATTTACAAAATGTGTACTTTGGAATCATGTGTTGAGTGGTATCAATCACCTGAAAAAGTTATTTTTATAACTATGTGATATTTAAGATAAAATATTTAGCAAACTTATATATGACCATTAAGGTGATTATATCATTCTCCAAGGTGATCCTTAGTGATGTTTATTGTGTTATTTTATAATCTATATTGGAAAAGTTTATCTTTCAAAAATGTTATTAGGGAATATACATATTTTAGTGTTTGACTATTTATGTGAAAATATTTTTTTTGGTGATTAATTTTTATGATGTTTTATTCGTATTTGTTATTATTTTAGCATTTACTTACCTTTTTTATTTTATATAAGAGAAACTAGTATTTATTTTTTGGCTGATTAAAATTTATTTTAGTGCTTTAGGCTTGAAAAAATCATTATGATCATGATGATACAAAACAAATAAATAAAATTTTTTCATGGATGGGGAAGATATTTGGTATGAAAATACTTTAAAATTTTGTATCCCAATGATAATGAAATTTTTAGAAACCAAGAAAAATTATTATAAATCTATCGATTCTTATATGAAAATTAACACTTAACTACCATGTTACGTTTATATATATATATGCATTTTAAAGTATGAGTTTTATACATATAAATCAATAATAATTTTTGTGGAAGTAAAATTGAAATTAAAGTTCAGGGTAAAATGAATATTTGGTAGAAAAAAAGAATCCTTTGTAGGGTATACATATTCTTAATAGTAACTAATTCAACCATCTGTAGCGTATACACAACCTTAGACTACGATCTTCATTATTGGTGAATAACACCTGAGTAGATCATGATGGAATAATAGGATAGATGAAACTACTCTACATCTTATCATCAATCTCTGTCTTCAAGTCCAACAAATCATAGGGTTCTATGTGATAAGGATCCAACAAAATTAAAGAATCTCCAAGTTATAGATTCAACCAAATATCGATATCATTTTGAGGGGGAGAGTGTAACAACCTCATTTCAAAAAACATCCATATATTACCAAAAAACCATGCGAGCCTATATTATTAATTTTTTCCCTAGTACCAATGATAACTCATCCATAAAATAAACCATGAAATCCACACATCTTTTACCCATTTTGAAACCTCGCTCACCAATAATAACTACATGTTGGACACCCATGCATGAGAACATGACTATCATATGGATTAATTTGAAAACATTACACATGAAATACATATAATAAATTGTTATTACTATATCTTGTAAATGTATATAATGCAAAATGAGATCCACACAAAATTGATGTGGCCGAACCACTAGTCTACAACTTTGGTACACATAAAACATGACTGTTTAGTTTCTGAATGGTGTATTCAATACAAGGCATGAATAAACTCTATACATCTATTCCCATAGAATAGACTACTATAGATACACCAATAAAGTGTGAAAATCCTTAATAAATCAATGAATAAACAAGGGTATATGATAAAAATATTATACCATAAGTGATATCTGCCCCCTTTGGAACTACTACATCCACTGATGGATTTTACCATTCCTATATCCTCTTCCTCGAATTTGATGCCTGCCTCCATGAAAATGATAAGTTTGATGTCTCTGAAGGGGAGGATCATCCCAATGACTAATTTTAATTATTCTATATCTCCTTAAAAAACAAAATCCTGCTATCCTTACTACTGAAACGAAATTACTGATAAAAAATGCTTTGTTTGACTCTAAGCTAGAAAACCTCTACTATACTGAGCTCCATGAATCATGGCTCACTAATTTTGAAAACAGCCAAACCCCCCCCCCCCACATATGAAGAACAATAGTCAACTAACTCTAGGAATAGCCATAAAAACCAATGGACCCCGAGGTTAGGAAACAGATCTACCAATATCTAATCCTAACTCTTCAAAACCACTATGTTCCTAATACCTAAAACATTTTACTAAAAACTATGATCCTCATGGAACCCAGAGGGTTACCTTATCATGGTTAACCAACCCATGAGGGCATATTATTAATCACAACTTCCTTATTTTGAAATTAAAAATACATTTGAAATGAAAACAGAGAATCCTCTTACTGGATAGCAGGATAGAGTGCCTCCTCCAGACATTCAGATTAGGAATCCTCATTGGGAAAATGATCTAGGAATGAAAACAGAATCATAAGAACTCACATAGACATTCTCCCACTCTAGATAGAGAGTGTATCCTGACATCTCACTACCTCATGTTCTATATACGAATTTCCTCTTTGAACCACTTCAATTTTTTGATCCATGAAACATCTCCCAATATATGATCACCATGATACATCTTCCACTACCATTTCATATCTCCATACATCTGACTAACCACCAAAGAAACCCATTACAACACTATAGACTAGATTAAATTGAAGGTGATGTTAGGATCCATTAACTTGCTATATGTCTCTATATCCAAAACATTTCCCTCATAAATCTATAAAAATTGAAATTGGAATGTATTCAAGGAATGATTCCATGATTCATTCTCCTACACTTGGTCGATATTCTAATAGTAAACTAGGTTATCATGCTCGACCTCTAATACTGGAATCACACCCCGATAATGACATCAATCCATTCATAAAAGGTGTGTAAATATTTCTTAATCCCTATAGTCTATAATTTTATTATGATTCATCTAATTCATATTATCTTCCCCGAATCCACCCAATTAAAATGAATAATGTTTAATCATGATGCATGTACCACTTTTTGGTCTCATCCAAACAAGAGGTTCCAAATAACATAGTAATTTGGTCAACTCAGCTTCATCGCATATGGTAATAGGTCCCTAATGTCGTACGTCCATGCCATCCTCCCATGAACTATGTGAAGCATCAAGATATGTAGAAACTTTTTTGATACCAACCCACATAATCCCCACAGAGCCTAACTTTAAAATCAATCATATCCCTCAGCCCAACCCTTTTGATACTATAATTTCATGACTAGATCTTTCCAATGGTACACCACCTGGGATGATAATGATGGATGAGAGATAATGATACCCCAATTACATCCTTCATTACACATTGATTTGGTGAGAAGAACTGAGGGTATACAAATATCACATAAATGGAAGGCATTATCGTCTATAATATAGTATCAAGATATTGGATAAATCAACTTCAAAAAGCTCCAAAAAAATATATAAAATAAATTATACCACAACCTTCCTAAAATGAAAAAAAATGTAAAAAAATATTAGAGTATCCAAATATATAACCAAAAGAAAATTTTAAGGAAACAACACAGAAACATACTGAATGGTCAACTACGTAATGTCCATCATGGTCCATAAAGTCCCTTATGGAGCCTAAAAAATAGTTTATATATATATATGGTGATAATACAGGTATACATATTAGGATAATAACCAATTTATACTAGAATAATTTGAAATAAAATACTAATTCACTAATGATTAAACTATAAAACTAACTTCCCCTAAGCAGGATAACTAAAAAATATCATCCTCACAATGATATTATAACCAAATAACGCATCCATGTAAAATCACATAAAATGGATTATATCAACAAAAATGGTAACACACAACTCATTCCCATTAGTATTTATCTATAAAACAAATAAATCATATTAGGAACTCCAAAATAATATATATATTAACTCCACAAGAATGCACATGGGTTATCAAATCACAACAAATACAGGATCAAGACACCTGATCCATCGCATCACAACACGTCCTGCCCAATGATACATGTGGCATCACATCAAATCTCACCTGAAGACACATGGGCAATCACATCATATCACATAGCACAGAAAGACCCATGGACCATCACATCACATCCATAACCATAAAAAATAGTAGGGTATATTGAACATAATGGATGTAGACCTTGTTCCCTCATCCTTCCATGCATGACACCAACCATATTATATCTTATCACACATCATCATAGTTCTCTATTAAATTCTGGCCATCAAATCCCAGTCATCCCAACATCATCTGAATGAGAGAGAAGGGAAGAGAGGGTATCCATCCTTCCATCCTATCTAGTGGAATGTTTGAAAAACACTTTGAAAAAATTTAGTTGTGATAACATGGTTGTCAACATGGATGGTGTGTGCATGAAAATCATAAGGAACATACAAGTTATATATATATATATATATAACCTCACACAAACCCAAACTATGTGTTTAAAATAAGAATACCATCCCAAAACACAACATAACCACTAAAACCCACTAACCTTCTCCACTTTCACATACACATCTAAATTTATAAGACCACACAAGCTAGGCTCATGCCTTATAACACATTCTAAATATAATTACATGTGATGAAAATATCAAAATTTCCAATTTACCAACCATTACATATTCAATCACATTAATTTCATGTTTATAAATATTAATTTATATCCACATATCCCATTTTAATAAAAAAATTACATGACTATGTCAACCCACAAACCAAACCCTTAAATTCTATTTCATATTTCCCTATTAATCAATTATTTCATCAATATTGTTGAAACTACCACAACACCAAAAAAATAACCTATCATTATAATGCCAACAAAAACCACGTTTCCACCATTTCATAACCACAACCACTTCCAAATTACATTCTATTTCTATATATCTACTTCTTTCCATGTCACTACTAATTTCCACATCACTAACACCACATACCTCATCTCAAAACATCCACCCTCACATCACTACCACAACTCGACACCACACATCACAAACACAGATAAGAACTTACGATAACAACCTGACATCACAAAATCACATAAAAAAACAAATCAAATATTCTATTAGATTATTTTTGATTATCAAGGGTATTTCATCACATCCCACTAATCTTTTCAAAGGAAATATTGAAAAAAATGAGTCTCCATGTGAAATATTTTTTTTAGAAATATATAAATTGTAATCCAATTATGTTTTAGGTTATAATAACAAAAACATGATAGTTCCACTATCGAAATAACCACTTCATAAACAAATCCCCAAATGACTACAGATTTTAGTATGACCTCAAACCCATATAATCATAATATAATGAATATCAATGTGGTAAAAAAAATTATTTCATTTCCATTCACATGTTGTTTCAATAAAAAAAAATTTATCATTATTAGGCAAACACATATTATATTCAATAATATAAACAATATCTTAACCCTCCCACATGATACAGTTGGTGAGAAATGGAGGATCTCTTACCTAAAACAAATATATCAATTTTTTCACAAGGTTTAATAAAGATGATAACCACCACCAATATCCATAATGAAGGACAAAACATTTAAATCATATAATATAATAAACCATGTTTTCCATTACCAAGATAACACCAAAACTAATGATTTCCGAAAATCACCTTTCTCTAGGTGATGGAATTGTTCAAAAAGAGTGAGAAGGAAATATGGAAACTTACCTAAAACAATGAATGATTGATCAACCATTACTAGGGATGAAAGAAACTTAAAATAAGAAGAATGCACCCCTTAGGATTCACATGGGTAACCCCTTGAGTGATATATTACTTGTAAACGGTAGGGGTGTTGGGGATATTAAAATTTATACCAATATGTAAAAAACAACATAATGATTTAGAAAACAAAACCACACAGTAGAATTGATGAAAAATTACCAGACCATGTCATAGTGAAAGGGACCATTCAAAATATATCAGGGATTAATCCCCTAAAAAATATATTTATCTCCCTTTTTTATAACTGATAAAATTGGAATGGAGCCATCTACTAGCAAAGGGCACTATATTATAGAACCCAATAACCAGGAACGTAATTATGTCACAATCTAACTCCCAGGTGAAACTAACCCAATATTTATAGAACAATAAAAATCTCACCCTTAAGTCTCCCTATGAAATATAGGTTATCTACATTGAAACTGTTAAGAAATTCTTAAGGCATCAAAAATACACCATGAGAAACCACAACACAGTGCATATCAACACAATACAAAACACAACTGTCAAAAAAGTTCTATTCCAGAACCCTACTCCATAATATAGCCCTACCCGAAAAGAGGCAAAAAAACTAAAGAACTATATAATACATATAATAACACTCCCTTCTATACCCTACACCCTCACACATGCCTCTACACTAAAACTAGACCACTATTCTATTTTTTACAACATTTTTTTCCCAACAAACTCCTCAAAATTATAGAAGTTGTTGACATAACATATCATCTTCATATCGTCCTTTTACCCTAAAAACACATTTTGACCTCCCACGAACACCTCCACCATTAGAAAAATGGGAATTTAATGGTTCAAATGATTTTTCCATTACAAATAATAGAATCCTATAATATCAAGAGGTTTTTTTCTTTGGGAAATTATGTACATATATCATAAATCTAAAACCTAAATATAAATAAATTATTTAAAATATCCCTATCATTACATTATATCCCACTTCAATTGGATAACATGGGAATATACATAAGAAATGGGTGAGATATTAATCCTATTAAGTAAATATTCGAATAATATAATGAAAAAATTAAAACATGTGATTCAAGAGCTATATCAAGGTCACATGAAATGGATTGTTTAATTAATGAGATCATCGAATCATGAAATTTGATTATAAAATTAAGGATACATTAGGAGGTAGAAGCGAAAGAAAATGTGAAATTATAAGAATAGGTAAAGGCTAACCATTGAGACATCCTAATAAAGTATTGACAGGATAACACAGCTTTCACCATACATAGAATCTCATGAGATAAATAAGTTACCCAATGTAATATCGGTATATATAATTCCAGGCCCATTTGTCCAATTCATATTAGGTATATAAATTTTTGTTCCATTGAGATAATATACCACTAGAATATCATTAATAAATTTGTATACCTAAATAATGGAGTGTGGGATACATATAAGATATTCCCCAATAAATTAAAGATATCTATATCTTGGGTAATAACCTTTAGTTCAAATGTGAATGAGTATTCACAACAAAAAATTTTGGCATGGAAAATCATGGGGTAGTTTTAGCAGTAGAATATGTGTACATAAAAATTTATTTTAATGGGTTTAATGGTTTTTAAAGGTGGTATCTAATTACTTGGGAATCATATGTATGATAAAGAGATGTTTAAAAAAACCTTACAACATGAAAAATTGTAAATCCAAAGGCTTATTAAATAGAATGTACATCAAATAAAAAATAAGAGTGGAGGATCCCATAAAATGTATAAAATATTCTAAAATCATGGAAGTAACTTCTTAAGACCATTAGAACAACTTATTAGGCATTTACAAAGGGATAAATTGTAGTAATTCCTGATAAATAAATTTTGTGTGAAGTGGAATAAGAAGATGGGAGGGCATTTAATGAAATATATATGGGGAATATTTATTAATTTCTAAACCTATGTTTTAGACTATATATTACATAATTATAAAAATCACAAAACATCCTATGGGTTTTCCATGGTTTCTTCCAAAGGAGAGTAGAAATAAATAGTTTACATATAAGAACCAGTTTTTTAACATAGGTTTGGATCCATTAAATTTTTTGACTAAATCAATACGTTGGACCTAATATGGATGCCTAATGGGGTATTAAAGCTCTCAAGGGTGTACAAGGATTGATAGGATCCCAAAAACCATTTTTTCTGGAAAACTAGATGGGTAACACTGTTAGCGCACGGTTGTCACATGGTTTGGCCAATCGTGCAGATTGAAATTTGTAAACATATCAAATTCTCATGGTTTGTGCATAGTTTTGTAGAATAACCATGAAATATGCCCCTTATACCAAAAAAACATGCACACTATTCACAAGGTTTTTCAACCATGCGAAAAACTATGCATAATCCATTTTTGGATAGTTTTATGAATTTACACTTAATGTTCTACTAACCTCCCTCCTTATTCCCTAATCCAAAATTATACAGGATTTAACTCCATTTCACTCATTTTAGAAACCTCTAAATATCAATGTTAGGAATTTTGAGATATTATTTTTTCAGGATCAAATTGAGCTTTCATTCATCATGTTGGATGCACAATGGTAATTACTCATGTCCTCTTAAGCTGTTCACTTTCTCTCTTTCTCTCGACCGAGTTATCAAGGTATGATCATTTTTCTATTTTTCATAAATCTACTCTGATATTAGGAATATATAGGTCCAATACTACTATATAATTTTTATATAACCCTAATGTGGGTGGTCAATAACCCATCCCTAAATTTCGTTGATTTCGGAATTGTCGTGTGGGACCTACTGATTTCATCACGTGTCGTTTATGGAATTTATGAGCCATGTTTATAATCATTTGAAATTTATAGATATTACCTTTCCATATATGTTATTAATTAGTTGTGGTTATGACCATAAATCCATGATTTCTATGTCGAGGATTATGCTATTATTATTATTTATTGTTTTGACACATTTGCACCACATTTCGGGTGTGTCATGACTTGACCATCCTATGTGTAAGAATTCTTATATTAAATGACTTGGTTTATGATGTAAATTGAATAATGGGTATTACCATGTATGCATACCAATTAAACCACCTAATTTATCTTCATCAATTGATAATTAAATTTGAAATGATAATTGGAAGGTAGAAAATATTGTTTAACTATATATTTTTATGTCTGCACATTTTTTACATTTCTATTACATGGGTCAGATGTTATATACACCCTTGGTGGTGTTCCACTAAGATTTAACTCACACCCTCTCTAGGTGTTGTTTGGTACCCAGAGTAGATTATACAGTTTATGGTGTGGAAAAAGAAAAGCACATAGATTAATACATTTGATTTCTTTTTATTTATTATCGAGTATGATAGTAGATGAATGAGACATAGCTCAATATTATTGGGATATTATTTTGATTATTTTATAATTTTGTGGAACATGTTATTCATTTTTTCTTATATCCATGTTTTCCAGTCTTCTAGTGACATAATATATCATTAATAGTTGTTGGGTGCTTGGCTTTTTATTCAAGTTATTTCATGTATTTCTACCATTGTATCTATTTTACATTGTACCTTTGGTTTAAATATATTTCTTCTGATATTTATTGATATTTATATCCATTTCTTGAGCTACACTTTGTTAATGGGGGAATATTCTTTCCAAAGACACACCCCAGGCCCTCACTGCATGTTGGAATCCTCTAGAGTTCAGGGGGATGTGCTTGAGGCCATGTGGACCACCAGGCTTGAGGCACCCGTTGAGTGGAGTCCAGGTTCTGGATGTCACAAGGTAGTATCAGAGGATAGTTCCTCTCCTAATTTACTATTTAGAGACCATAGATTGGAGTTTAAAAATTCATGGAACTTGGTCATAAGTCGTACTTAGGCATTGTGAACCCATGTTTGGGGAAAATACCAAGTTTCATAAAATGAAAATGGTTATTCTTTTTTTCCTATTATAGTTTATATTATTTATCTGTTGGGTGGAGAACATGTTGTGTAGAATTATTGATTATTACTCTGATTAATGATTTTTCTTTCTTCCATGGACTGATGAATGAGGGAAAGAATCATTGTCACATGCATCATATTAGGCACCTAGATTTCACATTTCATGCATATTGACATACCAGATAATTTAATTTCACTTCTTTTCATTGCTTAATATGCATGCGATTGCTGAGTGATGTTATTATAGATAGATTATGCTTGCATTAATCTTTTATGTGAATGTGTGATTTCATGTCTCAATTCAATAGGGTTATGGCCCCTCATGGGTTGGAATGAGTACATCATTGAATCGATCTGTTATTCTATAAATCAACGGGTCTCTTTCTTATTGATAGGTTTATGTGAACTGATTCACCATGAATAACTATCCATTATAATGTGAAATACAAATTCTAAAATGAATTGGTTTCACATTGTTATCATCACTAGTCTTGTTTATGACAATTAATGGATTGAACCTAGTAATTAAATATAAATGAAATAAGACATATACATGATTACTTACAGATACTTGGACGTCTAAAAGGGTAGTTGGGGTAGTATACCTTGGTTAGTGTGTTTACATGCATTCACCTTACATTAGTGGTTCTATCATTCTACTAAATCTTGTTATTATTTGTGTTCTTGGTTATGGTAGACAAATTCTTCCATGACGACCTCATATCATTCACCAGGAGGGTGGTGACGACCATGCTCCATAAATGGTGGGCCATGATATACCAGTATTACCTATACAATTTCCACTTGAGGAACCACCTAACATACCGTATCTAGGAACTAATACCCAATTTTGTGATAGTTTCCAAAATTTGATGATGTCCGAGTTTGGTTCTCCATGGACTGTACATACGAAGCTAATCAGACTCGTGAGTTCCGTCAGCAGTGACCTCTTACGTTCAAAGGGGATGGGGTTTCCCAAGCTACTAATTCTTAGCTGGAGGCCACCCTATCTATCATTTAGCATCTAGAGACGCCTCCAGAGTGGAGGGTTAATCATTCCACATACATGCTTCAAGATTCATCAAAGAATTGGTGGTATGTGATTACACATGCCAGTCGTCATCAAAGCATGTTACAAGTTGATTTTACGACTACCTTATTTGATTAGTTCATTCCTAAAACACTATCAAATGACATATTTTGAGAGTTCATGCAAACAAAGAAATGTTATATGTATGTTATATAAAATTCAACATGTTTTATAGATTTTCAAAGCTTTACACCGCTTCTATCCAGTGATGAGATTTCAAGCGCTATAAAATTCATGGATGGGATCCAGTAAACCATCCATATACAGTGAATGTATTTTTGGTTGTCTAAATTTTCTTCTTTAGTCAACTAGGCTATTATCAGAGTGTGTAATTTGTGGGAAGTAAATAGTACTGAGCATAGAGGACTAGTGGCACATCAAACCAATAGTTCTTCTAGTCGCAAGAAATGTTATCTTGAGGTTTGTCATCTAGGAAATGATAACCAAAGTTCGCATTTCAATAGCTCTAAATTGTTTCATCTCTGAGGATGACAAGGTCTTAAAATCCTTAGTGTGATAGATAACCAATAGAGTGTTGGGGTTGTGGTTGTTCGTGGAAACTTCAGTATTTTTGCAGGACTTTTCCTCTAGCTTTGAGTGGAAATGGATCCACACCATCTCTGCATTTAAGAGAGGGTTCATTTATGCCGCATCAAGCATGGAGTTAGAATAACACCAATAGGTCATGCGGAGGATGAGATTTTGGTCATGGTAGGCATTCACATGATCTCCAGCAGTGAAAGTAGAGAAGTAATGATCACAGTATTTCATCAGTTTTATAGGGTTGTGGATCGGTTACGTCAAATGTTCTATAATTGATACCCTAGGATGAGACTGAGGGACCATCTATAGTACTAGGTATTATTCGAGTATCCTCTACTATAGTATCTTATTTATTTGATACATGTTCTTTTAACTATTTTATCTCTATATCTATAATGGAATGTATCAGACTCGATATATCATATTACTATTGTGTAATGACCCTAGATACGTCATTAGGGGAATGAACAGAGGGTACACGCCAGTGTAGGGACTGTCCCCTTGAGTGAGGTAGTTTCCCTTTCTTGTGGAACCATTTTTTCTTGATATGAAGGGGATCTATTTAATACTTTGGATGGGTCAGTTGGTTCACTATCATGGTTTTGTAGACTACTATATTAACAGGCTATATCTTACATCACCAAAAGGAAAGCCTTATCTACCTAAGGATGAGTGGGATGTCAAGGAATGTAGATCTTGACCAAATCATCCTGGGATATATGGAGTGACTTCCTAGATCTAAAATATCTTCATGGAGGACCATGGTTTGAAACAAGCTAATTTCCCACCAGAAGGAGATTGTTTCAGGGAAGTGTTTCCTTATAATTTTTTGGCAGACCTTCTAATATAAAGGTATATATTACTATTGATCTTGTTTCAGGAGTAGCTCCAATGTCCATTAATTCATACAGGATAACAACTTCTGATCTTCAATAGGTCATGTAGTAGTTAGATTATTTAGAGGCTAAAGGATTTATATGAATCAGTACATCCTCTTGGATTTATCTTGTTATTTTTTCCATGATGGCAGAGGAAACCATATCTCTATGCGAGGATTATAAATGTTTGAAATAGATTATGGTCAATAAATGATATCCACTACATAGATGAGATGATATCTTTGACCATTCATGAGGAAAAAAGGTCTTCTCGAAGATCAACCTGAGATTGGGATATAATTAGTTATGAGTTGGATCATCAGACGTACATGATACATGTTTTTGTAGTAGCTATAGTATATATGATTATCTTTTTATGTCTTTTGATATTATGAATGCACCCTCCATTTTCATGTATCTAATGAATATGTTGTTGCAACCCTATTTAGATTCATTTTTCAGGGTCTTTATGGAGGAAATGTTAGTGTATTCTCACACTTGTAGTGACCATGCCAAACATCTTGAGATCATACTATATACACTAAGACAACATAAAACTTAATTCCAATCATTCTATGTGCTACTATTGGATTGGAAATTTCTCCATCTTGGGTCATATAATATTAGAATCAGGAGTATATGTTGACCAAGAAATGGAGAGTGCGTTTGTTTATTGGGAGCATCCCAAGAATGCGTTTGACATTCATAGTTTTTTGGGGAAGAATTGATATTATAGGTGACTCATAGAAGACATATCACATCCAGAATCAACTATTACAACTCTTAAAAATAGCGGTTTCAATTTCATATGTTCATAAGAATGTGAGAAAGCCTTTCAAGAGATGAAAAAAAGGATTGTATAAGCACCTATTCTAACTCTTCCAGATCCAGGAATAAATTATTCCGTAGTCCGTGATTTCGCAGGCATTAGAATAGGAGTAGTATTGACACAAGACGACAATGTCATTGTTTATAAATCCTCGAAGTTGAGGCCTCATGAGAGAAATTACATGATTCAATATTTTGATCTAGTAGCTGTTGACTATGCCTTATATTACTGGAGACATTATTTGTTGGGTGAGGAATTTATGGTGTATAAAGAACAAAAGAGCATTAAAAAAATATTTTCATAGAGTGACTTCACCATTAGACATCATATATAGGTTGAATAAATAAAACATTTTGATTTTCAACATTCCAATATGACAGGGAAGGGAAATGTGGTTGCAGATGTGATGAGTCGGAAAACTCAACCATAAGCGGTAAATGAAGCTTGTGATGAATAGAAGTTAATGTACCTTTATTATGAGATATATTTACAGTTTCAAGATAGTCATGAGTATTCATACATCTCATCCATGACCATTACAAATTCACTCATTAATAAGGTGAATATTAGACAATTTTTTTATCCTGAGGGCTTGGTTCTCCATCCGAGTATATCAAGAGATAACCTACCTTTGTATTGGTCTATGGATAGAGACGATGTGTTGAGTCCATGTGGAAAAAGCTGGTTCATAAAAGTATGATAGAAGTGATGATGAATGGGTCCCATGCATCTCTGTGGGTAGTTCATCCAGGAATCTCAAAGATATATCAGGACATGTGATTCCAGTATTGGTGGCCTGGAATGAACCATCAAATAGAAGGGCTTATTACTAGGTGTTCCACCTGTCATCTAGTGACGGTGAAGATCCAGATACGTGTAGGATTTATAATTCCACATATAGTCTCGGAATGGATATGGGAATATGATTCCATGGATTTCATGGTTTGTTTACCTAGGTCATCGAGGGGTATCAACTCTATCTTGTTAGACTTTGACAGACTAAATAAATCATCCCACTTCATTTCTATACAAGACAATTTATTAGTTGATGAGATGGGAATATTGTATGTTCGTGAGATCATACGACTCCACAAGGTCCCTCATAATATCAATTCAAATAGGGATACTAATTTCACATCACAGTTCTGGAAGGGATTGTTGAAGGCTATTGGAAAATGATTCTTTAAAAATGACTTTTCATCATCCGAATGATGGGAAATCATAACAGAAATTGCATGTTTTAGAGGATATTCTCTGATATTGTGTCCTTTATTTCAAAAGTAAATTGGAGAACCATATCCATCCTATAGAGTTCACTGATAATAGAATCATTCATGTGATATTTCATACCAAATAGTTTTAGGCCTTATATGGTATGTCATTCCATTCATCCCTGTGATGGCTAGAGGCTGGTGAGGGAGCCCTACTAAGTCATTGCCTTGCTTAAGAGACTTTAGAGAAAGTTAAGTTGATCAGACAGTGTATGACTACTACTCAGTCTAGATAAAAATCTTGTGTCAATCTACACTGAATACCACATTATTTCAAGTTTGAGGATCATGTTTTTATTTAGGTATCTCCCAGGCTAGGTCATATACTATTACGAAAGAAGGGAATGTTTCTCCCTTGTTTTTAGGGCCATTTGAGATTCAAGAAGGAGTTGGGATGGTAGCCCATAGGTTGCTACTAACTCTGAGTTACCATTACATGCACGACATCATTCATGTTTTAAAGATTCTATAATATCATTTTGACATGTCTCATACTTTTGATCTTGAAGATGTTCAGTTAGATGTTGATACTAACAGTGAGGAGTATTTTGTATACATCGTTGATTGGAGCAAGAAATATCTCTATGGATAGTATGTCCCACTATTATGGGTGCTATGGCAGTATGACAGTGTACAAGATGAGAATTGAGAGATACAATCCAACAAACATTCCCAATGTCCATAGTTTTTCTCATACAGTGTTTCTCTACCCTTGGAAGGTGAACTTGGGGATGAGTTCTTTTAATGGAGGAAGAATGTAAGAACCCGTTTTTTCACTCTGGTATGCATCCTTTAAAAATTCAATCTAAATCTTTCTTTTTTACCTAATATGGATGCCTAATGAGGTAGAAATATTCTCAAGGGTGTTTGGGGAAATATCAGAGCCTGGAACCCATCTTTTTGGAAAACTAGATAGGTCGCACGGTTATCACATGGTTGATGGATAGTTTGGCTAACTATGAAATTTGAAATTTCTTGATAGAACCACTTCACATGGTTTATTCAGTGATTTGGAGCCTAATTGTGCAATGTGATCCTTCTACCAAGAAAACCTCACATAGTTTGTACATAGGTTTTTAAACTCTGCAGACAAACCATGCAAATGCCATTTTGGGGGTAATTTTTAAAAAAATAACATTGATGATATATTAATCTCCCTCCTTCCCTAATCCAATATTATGGAGGATATTACTCCATTTATCTATTATTTTAGTCTTTTAATGTTCTAGTGTAGTAATAAAATGATCTCATTCATCTAGGATCTTATTGTGCTTCCGTTTATCACATCGGATTCCCAATGGTTTGTATTAGAGTCCCCTTGAGGCCTTATCCTTCTCTCTTGATCTTGAACGAAATATCGGGATATGAGTGTTTTTATCTTTTTCATCAATCTACTCAGATCTGATCAAAATCAACGGCCAATACCAGAGGATGAAATTCATAAAATAATAAGGCAGGTGGTCTATAACACATCCCTAAAGTTTGTTGATTTTGGAATTACTATGTGGGGCACATCAATTTCAGCAGGTTCTGTTTCGGGAATTTATATTCCATATTTATAATCAATAGAACTGTATGAATATTCCATTTCCATATATATGATTAATTGTTAGAGTTTATGACCACAACTCCATCTTTACCAAGTTTAAGATTAATCCATAATTGTTTTAGTGTTTTCACACATTTGTACCATCATGCAGGTGTGCCTTTGCTTGACCATATTAAGGGTAAGATTTCCTATATAAAATGGCTTAGTATATTAGGTAAATTACATAATAAAAAGTACCATGTATGCATACAAATTGACCCACATAAATAATCAATCAAAAAATTAATCCGAAATGTGAATTGGAAGGTAGATTTAGTATATGAGTTGACCGGATTAAATTTTAATGATCGTTAGGTTTCATGTTAGTGTCACCCCGTACCTCATAAATGGATTTTAGTGGAATAAACCTTGAAAATAGAATATTATTTAAATGGTTTAAATGAATGGATTCATGCTACAAGTAATTTTCCCAAAAATAAAAGGAAATTGTTTAACCAAATGCACTTATTGATTATTTATAACTTAATTAAAAATTCGAATGCTACATAAACTTATCACACTAATGAAAGGTCGGTCTTGAACCAATGTATTCATCATACTTGACCTTATGAAACTAATGAAAGGAAAGGCTTGTACCAAATGAAATATTACATGACTTCATAATCAAATAGGAATGGTCTGACTCTATCGCTCCTTTGAATCTGATCGAGGAATTCCATGAGCACTTGGGAACCCTATTCTGATTCAAGGATATGACATTCTCAAGTTGATTCACACCATGTTCATGATACTTTTAGGTTCTTGGATGCCCAATCATATACTTTAGGGTCCCTCCATATTATTACAAGATGCCTCAGATACACTCCTTGGATCCTGTGTTAACTTTTTGGTTCCATTGATAAAGCCCCTATGGACCTATATTTACATAGCCATGTTTTACCATGGACGATCACCTTGGATTTGGAAGAAACCTTATTTTTAAATGCCTAGGAATATTCTCTTTGGATTGCACTCATATCCTTTTCCAAGAAACAATTACTACTGAGTTGGAAGTCCTTGGTGTTAATGTTTACTTTCTTATTACCTAGGATCATTAACCATATAAACCATAACAAGACTATGTTCGTACTCCCCAAGCCACACGTGACCTAATAATATAAACTAGTAATTGATTAAATAAATGGACTAGTCAAATTCAGAAACAAGATGAGGGATGAAGTAGGTACTTAGGTATTTAGTTACATTGCAATTCTTTACTATATATATGCTTGTGTGTACACTGTTACATTTCCATTACATAGGCCTGATGTTATAGACACAATTTGTGGTGGCCCACTAAGATTTATCTCACACCCTCTCTGGGATCCGTTTGGTACCCAGAGTAAATCACATGGTTGCAGGTGTTGACAAAGGGAAGTTTGCAAATTCATTCCCATGATTGCTTGATGTTTAGTAAGGATCAAGAGAAAATATGATCGATCTAGAACTCAGGATGGTTGGGATAGTCTATTTATTCCTCTATTATTTTATTGAACATGTTATTCCTTCGGTCATGTATCCATGCTTTTATTTTTTCTAGTGACTAGACTTATCATCATCAATTGTTGTATGCTTGGATGTTATTCTAGTTATATCAGTTATTATTATCACTATATCTATTATCTGTTATGAGTTATTTTTACATATATTTATTCCACTATTTACTAATGTTTACATCCATCTTTTATGATACACTTCAATAATGAGGGTATAGTCTCCCAACAGAAACACTGTCGGCCCTAGTTTATAGTCTGCAACATCTGGCATTTAGGGAGATGTCTTTGAGGCCTTGTAGACCACCGAGCATGGGGTACCTGTTGAGTGGAATCCATGTATGGGACTTCACATTAGAAGTCCACTGAATGAACATATTATTATAATACAATTGATGATGTGGAAGTGATACATGTTTAAAAAAATATTTATTATAAAACCATAAAATGTACTATATGATTTGGAGAATTCAATAATGTTTTAAAAAATTTATAAAATAACTGTGACTAAAATTATTTTCAAATTAAAATAAATAATATTCCCAATATTAAATTTATGTAATTAATTAATACACATTTGGTCTATTATGATATCTTATTATAGATACCATAATTTTATTATAATTCATTTTTACAAAAAACTCTACTATCTCAGATAATTATGAAAAATAAAAAAATTGTTAATTCCCTCATCATGATTTCAAAAATAATATTTATTTTACCAAACTAATTTTATTAATAATAAAATTTTCACTTTTAAATAGAAATCCACATTTACTGTAAAATTATATTTTTTACAACATGAAAATATTTCTGACACTTATAAAAAATACACATGATTAAATTAAATTATATTACAATTTTGGTTTAAAATTAATATTATTAAGTAAGAATATTTTTATAAAATAACATTTATTTCAAATATTATATAATTTAAAAAAATGTTTTTTAATTGAATATATTTATCTTACAGATATTAAATTTGTTGTTCCTAATATCCAAATAATGATTTTCTAAAACACATTATATAATAATTTATAAAGTGATACTAAAATGTGATAAATATAATCATTATTTAAATAAAAATAAAATATAAAAAATGAGTATTATTAGGGATTAGATACATAACAACACATTACCCCAACATATTCCTTAATGGAATGGTGTGTGATGGTTGTACATTCATGGAATGGTTCAGGGAATATTGTTTGGTTCATGTTCTTGATACAATTTATCTTCATTTATATATTAGTTTTTTGGTGTTTATGTTAATGAATAATAGAATGGACATGGTAAATGGATAAAATAATTGGTTTCACCTCCCTCATAATCTTTGATAAATGTGATTCATGTGTACGATCCTAATTGTCGAGGCCATCACTTATTATATCTTATTAATTAGTCATTATCATAACCAGAAATATATATTTTTCTAAGTAGTCACTATACAATAGATATATTATTAATGGTTTTCAAAATTATTTTTAATTTAATTTTTACATGAAATGTTTTATAATGGTAAAAAATAAAAAAAGTAGAACATGTGTTTTCTATAACTATATTACATAACGAGGAATATGTTCATTCAATAGTGAATTTAATTTATAAAATTTTGGTCTTTACATGATCTAACACCAACTATAGCACCCTGACTATATATATGAATAACCATTTCCTAAATATTTATTTATAATAATAATACAATTGAGTACACCATCCTTGATTAATTTGTTTAGGAGTCATATAATACAAGATTAATATTTGACTTCAATATTAAATTTGAAATTAAAAATATATGAATTAAATACTATATCGAATCCTTGAAATATCATTTAATGAATCCTACTATAGATCATGGGGAAAATAAATAACTTGGGTGAGCTCAAATACACAATAAGTGTTAAATACAACAAAAGTTGTCATGAATAATTGAGGTATGAACAATAAGGCCAAATAGATAACCAAAAAACATTGCATTCAATAAAAATTTTAGTTTATTAAAACTATATAGGTAATATAATATTTTAAATCACACTGATAATAGAAACTAAATTATAAATAAAGGAATAATCAACAGATTTTTGTAAATATAGAAATTCCCAAACCTTTCGTCAATGTCTCATCCAATTTATCATGAATCGACTAGAAAAGTCTTTAAACCATGTCATCATTATTAATAAATTGATGGTTGTAAATAAAATAACTTTTAAAATGGCCACCTATTTTGTCTTTGGAGACTTATCGATGCATTATGGTCCTATCTATAATTTGAACTCACCCATCACTTGCATCTCCAATGCATTCCTAAAATTTTTAAAGATCAATAAATTTAATTCCCATAATATCTTATATTTAAAAAATCACATACATTGAATCATGAATAAAAAAATATCAATATTTCCTTAGAAAATGAAAAAACTACCTAGATAGGATTCCTTAAACAAATATCATATATAGGAATACAATACGGACAATAAAATATTAATTTTTTTGTAAATTATCCTTGATACATATAATATAGATAGGGTGGAGAAATAAGTGATTTAGGAAATGTGACCATGATAAATTTAATAAAAAAAAATTAATCTATAAAGGATAAAATTAGAACACAAATTCTTCTCTAGGAATGGTTTTTATTACAACCATGAATAATATGAGATTTATGGAAATAAGAAGATACACATTAAAAACTAATTCCTCATAACCTTTATGTAATTTTGATGTTATAAATCTCTATAAAAATTATTTTCATTCCTTTGTGAAAATAATTCCAGTTTTTGTGCCTCTAAAAACTAAAAAATACAAGAATAATTATAAACAAAATTTATATGAATATAAAAATGAAAACTTGTAATGAAAAATAAATTTATGGAATTTTCATTTTAGATGTTAATTTTCTGAACATGGTAAATATTTTAAAAATGACACTTTTAAAAAATTTGGTAAAAAGTGAATGAGTACCACATTTGGAAAACTATAAGATGATTTATTTAATGATTTTGTAAACTTGTATAAAAATGAATTCAAATAATTATTTGAGTGTTATGAATAAAATTCTTAAAACTCTTAAAATAACATAAACAATGATGAGAAATATAAGGAAAAAAAACATTAAAACATTATTTCTTTATGAATCATACTTATATGTAGCATTATTAATGATTCTTGATAAAAAAGTGAATATATTGTAAATAATCCTGTAAACCCCAAAAAAATAATTATTAAAAAATATATGGGGTATAAAAGTATATACCATATAATTTTCCAAAGTAAAACTGATCATCAAAAATCCAAATAATAAAACATCATTGTAACCAAAATCCCTACTACTTTAGTCACAATTGAATTAAAACACATTTTTTTAGAAATAAATGAATAATGTTTTTAACTGAATCAATAAATATTTTTTGTTGATATAATAATTAAATGGAGTTTTATACAAACCCTCAAATTTAAATTAGGTGTATAATGTAAAAAATCTATTACTGAAGTGAAAATTAGGTGAAATTATCCTTATAATGGGGTTTTTCTTAGTTGTAAATGTTCAATAATTAGGTACAATTGTTTAAATTTTACTAAATAATTTATTGATAAAAATTTTCCAATAAAATTAATTTTTATATTCATATAATATAAATTTAAATCAAATAATTGTACCTTTCATTCTTATGTCATCCAGTTAAGGTTTTTCAGTTAATTTCTATAATATTTATTTTGTATAATATCAATGGTTAAATGAGTTTCAAAATGGTTTAATCACATCCAAAATTTTAATTATTTCATTAATATATTTTTTATTCATTATATAAAATTTTAGATTCATTAATGAATAGTGGTAGTAAAAAAAGAATCACAACACATCATGTATGTGCTTTTCCCCACGTACAAATGAGAGACATTATAATTTGCTAATAGATGGATGGATAATAGGGTACATGATATATTATATTCAAATATTCATTATAATTTAATAATTATCATATATATTCATTAATTCAACAATTATTACCATCCATGTAACATGGTGATGAAAAATAAATTACAACGCAATATGGAGATGGTAGGTCATACATACGCATGAGCGCTACATTCATTTTCTATAAGATGAAAATGGATAAATTGATGGTTATTAATATATAATAATAAAATTAAAATACATGTAAGATACATATGATATTATATTACCGTGTACATATAATATTTTAAGAAGGTATAATAGGAAATTAATTGAAAAAACTATGTTAAGAGTTATACCTCTTCTTCAGAAAACCACCTTTGGCATACACCTTAAGCCTTATAAGTTGTTCTTTATATGATCAAAAATCTTCTTGGTTGATGGGAAGAAGGTTTTAAAAAAATCAGGTTTTTTTGCGATATGGTTTTCAAGAGGTGGGAATAAGAGTTGAGAAATGGTTACCATTCATAATGAGGGAAAAGGCCCACTTATAATTACATAAATATTTCAAATGTAAAACATATCAAAATCATGTGAAGTTGAACATAATTTCCATTATATATAATATAGTTCATTATAAAGTCTAAATACATTTAAAAAATAATATATATATATCATAATGTTTAATTTTAACCTTATCTTTTTGTTTAACCTACTTGTTACCAATCTTTAAACTGTAATTGTAGTAGCATATTGATTTTACATTACAGTTCATGAATTTACATAAAATGTTAAATGTAACTCAATAATATTCCATGGATGAACTTTGGGTCAATTAAACATCACATGTGACCTCATTCACGTTTTTTTATTTTTAAATCAATTATCAAATTAGTCTTACACGTAAAATATCATTAAAATAATCTTTTGAATACTCAATTAATTTAAATTCAACAAAATAAAAAGATTAATGGGATAAGAATATATAATAATTTTCCACTAAATATAATTTTTAATTACTTATTAATTACATTCAATACAAAAAATCCCCAAAAACATGTAAATGTGATTTTTTTAAATCATTTACCTTAATTTTCATACTATATGCAGATGGACTATATCGGTACTATGTAAAACATTAAGGATGTTATAACATCACAAATTTTTTTAAAAAAAATTACAATCGTAAAAATAATTTATTCATACTAAAATTAACAATTTATAATAGATCATAACATCTTTTTATCCTAATGGAATTATATTTTTTATATAAAATGAAATAGAGTGACATTTGTTATTATTTATTTTACTAAAATAATATAAATGTTTTATTTAAGGGAAAGTGGAAATAGATTTACATATTTTTGAAGATTAGAAGAATTTAGATAAAAAATATCATCAAATAGGTAAAATAAAAGTGTCATGAATAGTTTAAAAACATATTCCAATGTGATTACCTTGTTTTATCTATTTCACCCTTATTGAGGTAACAAATATATTTTTTTTTGACTATTCACAATGAATAAAAATAATATGGGATCATTTTAAAAATATGAAAAACATAATTACAATTATAGAATACATTTTTCAAGATAATATTTCTATAATTTTAATAAATCAATTTTACTATAAATTTTCAAAACAAAAGAAAAAAAATTTGATAAAATTTCATTCTTAAGCCCAAAGTTAATATAATAAAAAATAAAATATAATTTAGAATAATATGGTATTAATTATATTACATTTAACAAAAAGTATCTTATATTAATTTAAAAAACCCAAAAATATGTTGATTTTAAAATTAATTAATTTAATAAAAAGAAATTAAAATTTTTCAAACAATATTGTTATTTCACTATTCACTTAAAAAACAAACTTTTTATAATTATGTCACATGTAACCATAAAAAAATATGAAATTTTATTTTCACAAATGATATAAAAATCTTAAAATAATATTAATAAAAATGAAATAAATTAATTATAATATCTTCTTAAAAAAAATAAAAACAATTTGATTAAAGGTAATTTTAAATTATGAAATAAATTTATTCATATTATTTAAAAAAATGGATGAATTATAAATTTATTTTATTATTTCATTAATTTTATTAAGGGTCTAATATCAATATATATTTCATAATTCAACTATTCCTACTCATAATTTCTCAACCAATAGTTAGGTTATAAAAAAAAATATGTTTTAATAGTTCATTTCAGTCTGTGGTTACATTTGGTGTATGATATAGTATATATTTTTTGTTTAAAAGATTTTATAAAATAAATTTTTAGGTCTCATAACTCAAAATATTTTCACTATGTTATATTAAATATTCATTTTTTATAGCAATATTAGGTATGTAACGACCAATAATTATTTAATGCTGTAAATAAAATTTTTTTATGTGGGTTTACATCGACTACAAATAATCAATTCATTTACTAATTCTAACTTCAATGTTATGATCTTTTTATGTGTTTCTATTCTCACATGTTTCTATGAGAAATATTCCATATTTAAACACTTTTTCATCCATGTCATATATATACTACCCCATTTGATATGTTATATAATGAATAAATTTATATTCATTGTATTTAAATTTCATTTAATGTTTTCTATTCTGTGTGGGTTGTGATTTAAATCTTACCAAATAGGTATGGTGTTATTTTAAAATATTATATTTATGCATGATTTTTTATGTTTATGATTTCATTGGATGAATTACATTGTATTTCAATCTTATTCCTGATAAATTTTCATTTAATATGGTTATCTATAGAGGTTTAATGTATTCCATTCATTTTACCCTGTCAATGTAGTCGAAGGAATAAATGATTTTTTAAAGAATTGTGAATTTTTATATTCAGTTATAAGTCATTTTCTTTCATTTTCCTATTTTCTATAAAAAAATTCAAAAATTATTTTATTGTTCATACATTATAAGACATATAAAAGAATAATTTTGAACATATAAATATACTTGTAATATTTTTTAATTCTAGTAAATTTTGATTTTTCAAATAATTTTTTTATTCTATTTATCATTATCCAGTATTTATTTGGTTATTTTTAGAAATACGTTGGTTTTAAGGAAAATAAATTCCATTACATTTAAAAAATACTCTTAATCTCATTGGAATAAAAATTATACTTGATTTTTTGGTAAAATCATTTTTATGATAAAAAAAATTTCATAAAAATTGGTTTCATTTCATTTTATGATATTTTTTTAAATTAAATTATGAAACTTATAGTCTTTTGATCATGTTAAATTGATACCATCATTGAAATCATCAATATTAATATTAGTTAATAATCTGAAAATCATTTTTGTTCATAGTAGAAAATATTCTTGTAAATATGTATCTCCTTAGTTAAGGTTAAACTGGGATCAAAAGGATAAAAATAAATGAATAAGGCTTCAAGATAACACAATAACCATTCAGAAACATCAATGATTCACTCAATTTTGACCTTTTCGTTATCATTTTCAAATTAATGAAAATATGGATCCACTTTTACAATAAAATCACTCTATGTTATTAAAATCAATTAAGTTATTATATGTGTGTCCCTAGCCACACATATAAAATTGAACATCAACTCCAGTAACCCAAAAAATATATTTACATTAATAAATTGTGACAAGATAAAACATATTATAACATAAATGATCAATCATTTTAGTAGTCTTGTAAAGTCTATACATACTTGATTCCTATGTTATATTCGACATTTAAAAACATTGTATAAGAAGCATTCTTACATCATAGAAATATGTCACAATTTTCTTATGAATATTTTGGGGATATGAAAACAAATAAACTATGAGAATATATTTTTAGTAAGGGTTAATCACAATAAAATATATTTAGATTAAATAAGTTATAATCAATATGGTAGATCTGATAATAAAAAACGATGTAATTCAATCAAGAAATTGAATTTAATTATAATACATAGATAAATAAACCTAATAATCAAACTGACAAAGGAACATAATTATTAATAATGGAAATAGATAAATCTCTAAATTTATGTACTTTCCATCAATTCCATATCCATGTTATCAAAAATATTATCATCAAGTTCTCGTGACCAATAATGATTTATTAAAAATGGGTTGGTGTAAACCAGGAAACAATATAATCTTGTATGAATATTGTTTTGACTCGTGAGACTCATTAGTGTATCAATGGAAAACATATAACTGATCCTTAGGAATAACATTAAATTACATTCAATTCCACATATTTTTAATAATTGATCCAATTGATTATTGAAATTCTTTATAAGTTACAAATTATCCGTACTGAATCTAGAATAATGTTAATCAATATTTACCCAATAAATAAAATGAAATACCTAATAAGCATCCTTCATCTAATACTATATATAGAATAGGTATATGGTTGGAACATCATGACTGAAATATTAATTATTTAAAATTCATCCCTACTTTTAAATATAAGGAAATCTATGGGTTATATAATGTCTAATGAATAATGGAGAGTGATAAACAACCTAATAGAAATAAAAAGAATGTTCTCAAAATAAGGTACAATAAATTATTAATAAAGGATTATTAAAGAACTTTAATTCATTATATATGAAGGTTTTATTTTAATAATATCCTTTAGATTACAATATAACAAATTCACTAAAAATAACATCCTATAAATGTTATGTAATAATGTGGTTATAAATAAATTATTAATGTTTTTTATTAATTTATCTAAATATTGAAATTTTCATTTAATCTAATATAAAATAAAAACATCCAAAAAATGTAGAGAAAGTTATTATTTTTAATATTACCATGGAAACTTTTTAAATATGACACTTTTAAATGAGTAGTCTTGATGGTGGGATAATATATTTCTAAGGTGTATGTTAAATCAAATATTTTAGTTCGCAACACCAGTTAATGACACATCATTTAAAAAATGTAACATAGAATTCAATTAATTTTTTTAAAATAAAATCAATCATGGTTTAAAAAGAAATTAATAAAAATTCATAGATTTTGAAAAAAAATTCTGAAAACATTTAAAGAAATTAAGTATTTGGAAGAGAAAGAGTTGGATGAAAAACCTCCAAACATGTTTTTAAAATTAAATCCCCTTAAATGTTACATGCCTATTAATTCTTGATGAAAAAATATAATAAATGTAAAATAATCCTAAAAAACATAATATAAAATATGTATAATACAATTTATGTTTTGTACAATATTTGGATCATAAAATTTTCCCATTAGAAATCTGAATGTAATTATTTTTGAAATTAAATGAAATTTAATAAAAATCCCTTAGATTGGGCCCCCCTTAGTCGAATGTATTTTATGAATCTTTCTAATGAATTTTAATATTTTAAATACATTATTATTTAAAAATTTGTTTTATATTTAATTTTATTGTTTTTTAATGATATATAATCTATTCTTTTATTAGTTTTTTTACATCAACCACTTAAAAGATTTTACACAATTTGATTAAAATTACATTAATATATTTTTTTATTAAATATGTTTTCCGGAAATTCTACTTCAAATCTACAATTTTAATAATGTCTATAATATATTTTTAAATCCTTATACATAATTTAAAAATACACCATTTATGGTGTAAATAAAAGAATGAATTACACCATATTATAGAGGAAGTAGTACACACATATGCCCGTGCTACATAATAATATTATCTCAGAATATCATTCACATTTCCTTTATTAGGATGGGATATATTCACCATATTTAGAGTACTTAAAATAATATTACAACATAAAAAGAGTCAGGTAAAAGGATTAGCCCTTCTTTGGTGTCCTTATTTGATTTACACCTTAATCCATTATAGAATTATATTATAGGAATAAAATCTCAAAAATGAATTTTAGGAATATACTAGTGGTTTTGGGTGAGTATTTTACGATTTATATGTTTCAACATATTTTTAATATTGGTTCTTAAGTGTAACTCTTTGATAATTTAGTAGAGGGATTCACATATAATTACATAAAATATTTTAATAAGAATAAGTAATTTCATTATGGATGTGGCTGAAAATATTCATACATTAAATGGTCAAAATATGTATTAAAATTATAACTAACCAATTAGTTTTAATTTAGTATAATTTTTTTTGATTCCATATCCCATTAATTTAAACCATTTTACCCTATTTTACCCTCAACTAAGGTGATAAATATTGACTATTGTTACTATTCATTATAACAAAAAAATCTAACATTGAAAATTAATATTAATTATTTTGATTCTAAACATGGAATTAATAAAATATTATTAAAATGATTTAATGGTAGAAATTACGGTTAATATATCTTTGTAAAATGCAATGAACCCCATTTTTTAAAAAATAGTTCTTTTAAGAATAGAAATTATTTACATCAAAATAATTTATAATGTTGACATTAATTGGATTGTGTAAAATAAAATATAATTATTTTTTTAAACCAAACCAAAATTTAATGGTACCTTGTAAATACATTATTATGTATAAATAACTGACAACATATTTTATTGGAACAAAATAATATGTTAGCTTTTCAAAAATCTTACCATATAATTCTTGGTTATACATTATATTTTTATATTATAATTATTAAATATTAAATATTTATTTTACAAGAAAAAAATTGAACAAACATTAAATTTATTATTTTATTATAATAATGTAATAAAATTGAGAGTTTTTTAAATCTGTTTTCACTATTCACATGAAAAATTATATTTATCATAAATATAGAAAAATCAAACTATGCTAATTTTGGGAGATTATATTAAAAATTAAATCAATTTATTAAAATTAAATTTATAATTATTTTAAATTTAGGTTTTTATAAAATTATAAAATAAATCCATGTGTGTTGTGTTATTGTTTATTTTAAAATAAAAGTTTTCTTAATATAATTGAATCTAATGTGTTAAATTCTTCCCTCCTTCAAAAAATTTCAAAATGAAATTTACATAATGTATACTAACATATAAAAATGGATAGTTCATCATTATAACTTCTTTGGGTTCCCATATTGTATCCTCTATTTAATGATTTATCCATTTTAAGCTCAGCAATATTATTATTCGAATCTGGAACAATTATTCTCTCTTGTCCATAATCAAGATAAGCACATTATAATAAGATAAATCATGTTCTAATTAAATTTCCATTGGGGTGATCAAATTTAATGGGTTTGGTATGTGCTTCATAAAAAAATCATATGGTGGAAATCATAACATTTAGATAGGATAGGTGGCATTTTCAAATGGGAAGGCTCAACACTAATTCATTCCATAATTTCAACCGGCTTGATGTACCATTGTCTTAATTTTACATTTTTTCTGAACCATATTACACCCTTCCATGGAGGTACTATCATGAAAAAAAATCTGTAACATAAAATTTAAAATCCTTATATAGGATATCAATATATCTCTTCTCCCCACTTTTGGGATACCTTGATGTGCCTTTGAATAAATATCACATTTATCATTGTCCCATCAGCGGGTTCTTATACTAGACTATTCCTTTCCCAAACATCATCCCAATAAGTTATTATACACAATATTTTCCTATAAAATACTTCATACAAGTCCATTTTAATTATTGAATAAAATATATTATTATATAAAATTCCACAAAATATAAACATTGATCCCACATGTCACGAAATAAAACTTATCCTAACCTAAACATTTATTCTATTGCCAAATTTTTCATTTAATATCAGCCATTGTTATAAAAAAGATAAATTGTTCTCAAAAATAGCATGGTTTATAGAGCCATATGAAAAAAATTCACGAATTTAAAATGTAAATCATGGGTCATGATCAGATAAAACCATTGTAGTTTAACCATAAATTCTCATAAAAAATTAATATATAGTTGTGTGAGGCTCTCAAATTTAATATCTTCCCTTATAGTGATGAAATGTACATAGTTAAAAAAGTTATCAATAATAACTCATATCATATAATTCTTTCGAAATACCTTTTAAATTTTATTGACAACATCCATAGTAATTACATCGCATTTCCATAAATTAATATATTTATTTTTTATTACTACTTTTGGTTATTTTCTCGAATCCTTTAACTATTAAAAAAATGAGTTTGGATACATAGTCTAAAATGTCCCATTTCATATTGTCCCACAAAAATTGTTACTTCATATATTGATTTATTTTTGTACTACTATGGTGTATAATGAAATGTTATCTATGTGCTTAATCTAAAAAATCTATTTTTAGTTTAGGTAAAGAATAAAAACATAACCTATTTTGGATTTTCAATATACTATCTTCATAGTTTATGAATATAAAATCCCCATCATTAACAACATTTAATATCTTTCGAAAATTCATTACATCAAGTTGGAATCATTTTATTTTCACTAATAAGGATAGATTGGAAATCATTTGAAATAGATATGATGTTCTTCCATCCTTAATGATTTCTATATCCATCTTTATTAAATCCAATAATATAGGATCTTTGTGAAATGTAATGATAGTTAAAAATCAATGATATTTCAATCTCAATACATCGAACACCTTATTTTACTTCGAAATGTGATAGAGTGTTGATAAATAATAATATTCAAGAATTTCTATCCATCACCTCTACCTTGTATTAATCTTTTTATATAAGATGATGTACCTTAAATATTTTTGATCTATATGTATTTAAAAAATTTCACCTTAATGGAAATTAAAACATATCCTAAATATATTGATTACAGATGCTAACTCAAGATCATGGGTTGGAAAATTCTATTCATATATCTTTAACTAACCTTGTAAATATATAAATAATCCATCTGTCTACATAAGGATACATAAATTTTTCTACATTGATGTGTCATTATATATCACAAAAAAATTCCTTTCTGACGGTAAATTCAAAATCGTTATATTATCTAGAGTCATTTTTATCTCAGTAAAACATTTTTCAAATTTTCAAAACATATAATCATATCACATTTACATTTAAAAATATTCAATGGGAAATATTATTGAGAAATATTATGAATAAATAATAAATATTAACCTAATAATGCACTGAAACTATACACCTTAATTATATTCATTTATTTTGAAAATAATATCACTACCTTAATATTTGAAGGGTAATAATATTCCATCATTTGAGTTAATATGCACATGAAAAGAAACATCCCACCTCCATAATTCTAATTTTCTAAATTTTCCATATACACATTTTTATTAAGAGTTTTACAAATGAATCAAAAATTACTCTTATGTCCATCATAGGTTTTATATTAAATTATGATATCATTAATAAATATTTTAATTAAATTATCAAGAAAATACTTGAATACTATATTTAGTAGAAAAAAATATATGAATCATTAGTTAATCCAATGGGTATTGCTATAAATTTTAATGTCTATATAACATAGAAATTGTCATCTTTGGAATATTTCACTACATTACTCACTATTGATGATACCCAAAATGAAGATAAATCCTTGAGAAAAAATTATACCTAAGTAGTTGAACAAAATAATTCATCCATGGGGGGTATATAATAATTTGTATTTATAGTAACATAATATATTTCACTATATTCTATGAAAAAACCTAGAATCCCATCATTATTGTTAAAAAAGAAATGGTCCTCCATAAACTATAACATAGCGGTTTATAAATCTATTAATACAAAAATCATATAGTTGTTTCTTTATTTCCACTAATTACACTATGTTATTCCTGTAGGGTTTTTAGTTATAGGTTTTGAATTGAGGGTTAGATTAATCGAAATATCAACATCGTGCTCTGGTTAATGTCAAGGTATTTCCTTCAGAAGAAATTAAATATATTCTTTCACCATATATCATCCTATATTCAAAGGATACTTTCATATTCATAGTTTTGGGCTATTCTTTTTCTCAATGTATTTCATTATGAATAGATACTGGAGGTTGATATAGACATGATTTAGATGATTTAGTATCCCCATTAATGATATGGGAATAACTGTACATATCATGAATTATAATCTATTTATCTTTGAAATTACAATTTATCATTACAATTTTAACTACAATCAATAATAGGGATTATATCAATGTAAAATAAGAGAATAATAATATTGTCTTAATGTAAGAAATTTTTGGGTGTCATAATGTTAACTAAATTACACATCCTTTTCAAAATAATATTTTTAGCACGAGTCCTGATTATATACAATCTTTTTTTATGAAAGGGGGATATATAATTTTCATAGAAAATATAGATGATATATGTTCTGCGTCCGAGGGGAACGTGTATGATTGGTGTGGAAATGGTCAAAGAGGATCATCACCCATCCCTTTATCTATAGAGATGGGTTCTCATCGAATTTTCCATTTATTTGTTTCAACCCCTTCAGCGTCATTATACTTTAAAGAAGGTTGTATTAACCTTGCAGGAACTGTTGGTTTTAGTGGGCTACTCCATGGGGCTCAACAGACATGCAATCGGTTCTTCTCAGATGTAACTTCTTTGGATGGTCTTCAACAAGATTATTTGTGGATCCAAGAATTCCCAATGAACCTAGTATCTAGGATTAATGGAACTTCTTTCCAAAGGAAGGTACTCTTTGGCTGACGATTTGGAGAACCACACTTAAGGACTCCATTGGTCGAGAGGATGGGAGGTCAGGCTCACCACACCCTTCTAGGGGAGGATTGTTGCATGTTCTGTGACTCTCTTATGTATTTAAGTTGTGTTCATATATTTTTGGATCCTTGGTTCATTACCAAAGAGTGTGTCCACGGGCTACCCTTGGTTTTCAAAATCGTCGTATGTATGCATATATTTGATTATATGGAGGTGATGCTAACTTGAGCCCTATTTTAAGGTGCTTCAGAGTTTATTGTTATCCAGGGGGGGATAGAAGGTGACTTGATGTTGGGATCTAGCCCACAAAGAGGTCATATTATGTATCCATTAGAGAGAAATCATAACCCTTGTAGTTGGAAATGTGTAGGGATTATGCATAAAATCATCCCATTTAATGGGACATGATTAGGTGGAACCTTTTGGACGGGCACCCTTTTAAGATCGGGCCTTCTGGTAGGTGACTTATAATTCTTGTTTTGATCTGAAATATATATTCTTGTAGTTCATATTGTGTGGGAATTATGCCTGGGAGCTTCCCATTGAGGGGTCATGGTTGGGTGGACCCTTTATGGATGATAACCAATTTGTGCTTGGGCCTTCTAGTAGGCATCCTACGTATCCCAATTTAATCACGAATCAGAGGTATCATCATTTAGATTTTTTGGATGTTTTAATCTTAAAAAACCTATAAGGCCACATGAGTCATGATCGGTGTGAGAAACAAGAGTATTTGAAAGATTCAACAACACACTTGACTCCTCCTCAGTTGGTGGGTAAGGGAGAGCCCATGGAGGAAGAAGTTGGGGCAACATTGGGTGGGGGTGTAGAGAAATGAACTTTTCCATGTGATATGGAATTAAAGGTCATGAGGCCCATCCTCGTAATATTAGGGAAATACCTCACTGGGAGGGCCTCAAAGAACGTTCTGAGAAGGGGAGGATTTTTTTCCTCGTCAAAGGTGCGAGTGGACATAACCCCTTCAACTGATCATTATCCCTCATAGATTGGAAAACCAAGTGATCACCCTTATTTATGAGAATATGGAGGATCAAATCAGTGTCCCAAGGTTGGGATCTGGGTTATAGTGGGAATGATTCATCAAAGGCATTCCTGAATCCTTCAGCTTTGGGGGGAAGGCCTTTGTGACACCACTTATTGTGGGTATGTAGACTCAATGGGCTGGCTAATGCACCAGATGGTTTGATCTTACAGGTCGGGTGGCTTTAGAGGAGTCATTGGCCTCATGTCAGAGGACTAGTTTGTAGAGGGAGCACTGAGAAATGGAAGATAGTGGAGGGGTGAGGTAGGAACCAGTGGGAACAATACTCACAAACACCCCATTACGCATATTGGTTTTTCATGCAGGATGGTTAAGGCTCTGCATGCCACATTGGTATGCAGGTCAAGGGACCGTCTGTGTACCACTGCGATATGCAGGCATGGGTATATCCCACAGCGTACTAATGTGGTATGTGGCACACCATTTATTTTGGTTATATCCGTGTACAGATTTGGTGCATGGTTACAGGTTCAGTCAATATAGAGGTACGATACACATATCACCATACTGGAGGAGGGTTAGGGGGATCATCGTTCGCAGGGAGTTCATCCGTGAGAAGTATTCGGTTCATATTTCACCTGTGACATTCGTTGTTCTATTATTATTATTAAATTCCACTGTTTTATGGTTTGAGGTCAGCTATAACTACAGAGGACAGGTTTGCTGTTCGTGCTTCGTTGATGAAATAAGATGGAAGCCGGAGTGCAACCTCTAAGTCTCTCGCAACCTTTCATCGTCTGTCCTTCCCTACATCTGTTTCCATCTATGTGTCTCTCCATCATACTACTATTCTCCTATTATAGAGAATTGGGGTGATCATATCTCTTGGGAATTCAACTCCATTTTTGGAGGCCCATTAATGAAATGTCATGGCCCGCGGAAGACTCTATCAACTAGGGATTGCGGAGGCTTTTGCTTCGATTAATATTTTATGGAACCCTTCCATTTTTGCTTTGTATGCGAACTTATTGGTGTGTGGTATGGTACAAGGACTATATTTATGTGCACAACTCTTGTCGGTGATGCAGTTTGTGGTTTTTATTGCTCGCTGGCCGTCACCTTGAATACCTGGCGATTTGCAGATCATCTCACATACCTGGAGGCTCGCAATCCATCTTATCATCATACCTTTCCCAAGGATGGTATGTGATCCTACTTATAAACCATGAAAACAATAATTCTTTAATGTCAAATCAAAAAAATTGAAACTCAACTTGAGTCCTTTCTCCTTGATAAACTTGTAGGATCACTTGCTTCCTTATCCAAATCAATCATGGGGGGAATTTCTCCACTTGATGGATTTTTTAGGACCCTACAAATTCCCCCATCGGAATGGTGTCTTTTCAGAACGAAAAAAGGAATATTATAATTTTGAAGTTATCCTGAACTAAAATGGTTCATTGTAGAATAGGTAAACCCAAAAAAGGAGGCCAAACCTATATATAGGGGCCCATGTCATTTTTCATTCACCATTTCTCATAGCGAAAATCACTCATGATTTTCCTGGACACCTTTTGCCTTGCATACCATGCTTCATGTGAAAATAAATTTTGTGAACTACTCTCTACATTCTGTGAAATGATTTTCTTACCGTTTCTTTTTCCATGTACCATATTTAGAATTCTACGAACATGACTGTGGAATTTTAAGACATGAAATCTAGATTCTATGTGGAAGAATTATATGTGCCTAGCTTGTTCGCATACCAAACTTGTATCGATGAACCAAAAATCCAAAATTAGTAATAAAAACATAAATTTTAATCCAAATCTTCTGAATATGAACTTAACAGAGAATGAGCTTTGTGGTTTCTTCATTCCAAGAACATTTTTGTTCAGCAGCCAATGGTTCGCGAGCCTGTGCCTCATGGTTCATTCGCGTACCATTGTTGAACATGGTGAACATCATCCACATACCATAGAAATAGTCAAGGTAGCTTCCAAGTTTCATGTTGTATGTGTAATTATCCTTTTGCATACAATTTCTAGGAATAGTATGTGGATCCTTTTGTGTAGATGTTTCAAGTCCTTTAGAATTTTTTTTCTTTTCCTAACCTTTGAAAAACAATTTTTATTTGACTAACTTCTCATCAGCTTGTGGATCTTCCTATGTAGGCTAAAATGGACGATTCACAGGCTATTGGAAAATCAATGAAGATAGCAGAAATCATGGAGAAGAATAGTGATGATCATCTTTTAACCCACATCATTCCACATGAAATCACCAAAACAGCCGTCTTGATGACAAATATCTTATCTAATCCATTATCAGTATAGTTTCAACATTATAGATTTGGTCTTCCCACTGATGTTTCTCTACCATTTCCTGGCCTCGATATCCCTTCCATCCTCTTAGAGGAACCGCACAGTCATGACTGTGTGCACTTTTCCCTAGTATGATATGTAATCACCACATCATTTTAGGTGAATGTCTTCATACTATAAGGCTCGACATGGACTCAGGGAACTCATGAGTGTTGTGATGGTGTCTCGAGACCAGACACTCGATAAGACCCATCAATCATTAGTTTATCCCAAGTGAATATTAATGGAGGATGGAGCATCAAGTGGGATTTAAAAGCCGAAGGATGTTTCTATGATGACTGGGCCTAGGGATTATAAGTGCATCCGACTTGTCTGGACTCCCCTGAACAGCTAAAGGTGGTTGGATTATACCAAGTATCTTGGGTCTCTATATTTTCAATCTTTTCTCACTGAAAAATCCTTCTTGGAATTGCTGAGTTGCTGGTGTTCGAGAACCAACACCTTCCACCTACTTCAAGGCAATGTGGGAATTAGTCTATGGGATATCTACCATCTTGGGGGTCTCCCCGTCCTTGGAGAAATATACTATGACTTCCTAACTGAAGACACCAAATGGAACAACACCATTCACATGTCTCCATTGACATGGAACTTACCGGTCATGGAAGAGGGATCACTAGATCATCCCCACGAGGCTAGTCTCCTCATCCCCTTCGATGCATGGATAATGATATTCATATAGATGACCAGGACCAAGCTGAGGGCTCACTATATCCTAACTCATCCCACACACTAGTCCCGCAAAACTTCAGAGTCATATTGTGATACCCTTCAAGTAGAGAGATATAAAACATGGGGATATGAGATTCGGTCCGACATCTCCCCTGTGCATAGACCGGTCAGTTTCTTTTTTATATTTTTACACATATGGATATACCCATCTCATTACATTTATACTAGGGTTTGGGCCTACACTTTGATGGTGGCGACAATGATGGTAGAGGTTCGACCAATTAATTGTTCCCTTCCTACCCTTGGTCAGCTTTAAGAATTGTTGGGATGGATACAGGAAGGAAGGCCTCCACTTCTTCTTAGCAGACCGTTCCAATATTTTTATGGGTGGATGGTAGAATACATCCCCAATTATGAATACCAACATACCACCAGGGTTCCCCATTCTTACTTTCAACCTTCACTTCTCAAAATTGTTTATGTTCATCCCATTAATCAAAGTGTAAACAATGTGGTTGGGCTATTGAACGACAACTTTCATTTCATGTGCGCACTAAATACTACCACTCATGGATCACTGAGTGGTGACAAGAGAAGGTTCATTGGAGGAATATTCATACCTCATCAACCTTCAAGATAATATTATCACTTATCCTATAGACCGAGTAGTCATTTTCGATCCATACCTCCCCTACAGGTTTTTATGAAATTCAGATTCATTCGGCATACTGTGCTACTTATGGTCGTTTAGTTAAGGGTAGAATATCATCTTGTTGTTCTCTATCAGTTATTTATTATAATAATGCATGAAGGGAATGGTAGGTATATTATAATTCCTAACACGATGGGCCCCACCTTTCAATCGATGGATTATTCCTAATAACAGGTAGATTGTTACCATGGCGAGATGCTGAAAGAACCAATTTGGGAGGTGCAGAATCCCTTGACCATTTCATGCCACACTCTTGCCCAAATTACCATGAGACACATTCCTTCCACTGAGAAGAGTGCAGTATCCATGCCTTCAAATTTTTCCCCTACAACAACCAAAGTGGATACACCTCCTTCCCCGCTCTTGTGGTAAGAAGGTGTTAAGTCCTTTGTCAAAAGGGACTTAGAGGGGTTTCATTAGAATAACCCATTTTGGTGGAAATTGATTCAGACTACTCCCCTCCTATGGATATCTCCCAAGATCATAATGAGACTCTCACCAGCCGAGTATCATTGATCTTCCTGGAGGGTACAGTTATCCTTCCACATTCAGCTCCATTGGCTGGGCCATCTGAGAGAAAAGAGTGTCTTCTACCTTAGGTGACCTACCATAGGCCACCTACCACTCCTATAAAAATTCTTCCTTCTTAAATACATGTGGCGTTATGGGTGGATCAATATACTACTATTGTGGCATGGCACTATGTACTTTGAAAATAGGCCTAACTCCATCAATGTTCTCTGGACATGGAGACACCCCTGGCTAATTTTGAAGTCGATGGTGAAAATTTTCAGCATTTATTCATTGATCTTGGTTCCGATGGAATTGATTATTAGCACTTACACCTCCTCATTTACCAAATCTTGATTGCCGGAGAAGACCTCACCTCCTGCGAGGACAATCTGGCCAGTATAAATTCTTCCCATCACAAGATGGTGACCTTCTAAGATATTTTGGTATAATTTGATCATCTGAATGCCGAGTATGTGAAGGGTTGTGATCCGGTCGAAACCCAAGAGAAGGAGCTTTAAGAGTGCTAGGCCAGCACAACTTGGTTGAGGGGACAACTGACCTCCTCACACACCAACTATGATGACGTCCAGAAGATGGTTTAGGACCTTAAAGTTGTTTTGGAGTGGTTATGTTTAACGCTTAATGATGAAATGGTTGAAAGAAATTCACTGTAACAGACTACTAATGGCCCATATAAATCACTCACCATCCATTGGGAAAGATAAATCCAGGCCCTATTATAGTTTTGTCCCAAATTATGATATGTACTTCCCTTTTTTTAATACTCTAGATAGACTCTAAATTGGGGATGTTCCTCCATGTTTGTTGAACCCAATGGAACAGATTTTGGTTTTAAACATCTCTTATTCATCTATTCTTTTCAATATAATTTCAATATATAATTAGTTGTAAAACATTACATGAAATTAACAAACTGGAATAATTTAATTGAGAACTATTTGTTTCCTAAGACAAGGGACTTAGCATGTGTACATCGACTATTTCTGAGGTTTTATGAAAAACCTCATGAAATGTTATGACTTTTTCATTAAAACCCAAATTTTTTCCTAAGACTTCTTGACATGGGATTAGCAGGTATAACTTCACTTTTTCTTAAGATGCCCTTTGTGGGTTTTTGACCTAACAATCTTTATGCCTCTTCTAATAGCTCAATATTTCCCTATCCTTTTTATTATTGAACCGACACATGACCTTTTCCATGAGGTTCTCTTTTGAAAACATTTCCACTAGAAAGTATGGAATCTTTTTTTTCACTGGTAGTTCATTGTACTTATATTCAAACCTGGTACTCATATTTTTAGTCGAATAGCTTTGACCAGACTTAATGGGGGTAGGGCTCTGAATCATGACTGTTAATCAAGAATGTTCTAATATACTTAAAACATGGATTAGATACATTTCTTGACCAGTAATTTATAGATTCGGGACATTCATGGGGCTCAAGAACAACTTTAGGCGTACATTGGTATGAATAGACTCTCCTTGGGGAGAATTTTCCTTTGATTGATAGCCATTTTTGTGGGTGACATATATAGAGCCTGTGGGTCCTGATATGCATAGTCATGAAAGGGTGTTCGTAGGATACTGGACTTCTATTTCTGATGGCATGATGGGATTTGCAAAATTTTGACTTTATATTAAAATTGGGAGCCATAGTGGGTGGTTGGTCCAAGCAGTGGTGTCTGACGACATTAGGGACATTCATGTCAGCTTTGAGTCAGCAACTATTCCTGCAGGTTTATTTCTTGTGTGCAGGAGAGTTGGTGAATGATCAAGTAATTTAAGAGTCTTTTTTAGGTTAGGGGAACATGGGAAAAAGTAGGTACATAATTAATCATCTAAGAGTCTTCAAAATCTATGGGTGTGATAAGAAATTAATGTAATTTGAGCATGAAAATGCTGGAAAAGACTCTCCTAGTGATGAATTTTTCTTTCATTGATGGCCATTTTTTGTGGACGACGTATTCTGAGCCACCGGGGCACGTTATTCCTAGTTAGGAAAAGGTTTTTTCTAGATACTAGCTTTTTATTTTCAATGGATGTTAAGGATTATGGATATTGGGATCTTTCAGAACACGGTATGTGACCTTCAATGGGGGGCACCTGAGCATCAAAAAGGGACATTTTAACTGAGCTACTATAGTGAAACCCAAAAATGAGTGGGGGAGCGCTTTTTTTCATATAGATAAACTTCATGGATATGTATGGGATATCTTTATAATCCTCCAAAGAGACCAGAGATGAATTAGACTCATATGTTCTAATATATCTAGGATAAATTTAAGGATAAAAGTGAAAACAATGACATTAAGGGACCATCAATAAAGAGGGATGAGAAGAGTAGTGGAAGTCATTGGGAATACTGAGATAGGATATGACTCTTTGGGGATGAATTTTCCTTTGATTGATGGCTATTTTTGTGGGTGATATATGTAGAGACACTATGCAACATTTTATCTTCTAGTTGTTCCAACATATAAAACCATCTCTGGGATTTCTCGTCCAAGGAAAGTTGATCACAAACGGAAACACGAAGTGATGGCACTTGGATTTCGATATTTAACTCTGCCTCTTCCCCTATACTAGTGAGTATGGGGTTTCCTGGGTGGCAGTGCGGGTCATGGTCTGGGATGCCCATAAAGCATGATGTAGAGCGTTTTTCCATGATTTATTATCCTTATTGACCATATTTTTATGAATGGTGAACATAGTCTTGTTGAAAGCCTCTATCTGACTATTGCCTACATCATGGTAATGGGGTGAATGGTTCACTTTAATTCCGTACTCCTGGTACAGCTTGTCCAGCTCAACGGAGCATAAGTAGGTTCCATTGTATTTCAGTATTTTATAAGGGACACCAAATATGGTGATGATGTTGTCCTTAAAAAACCTGACGATGTTTATCACCCTGACTTCCTTAAGAACTACGGCTTCTGCCCATTGGAAAAATAAGTCGGTTTCCGTTATTATGAACATTAATTATCTATCTGTGGAAAAAGGATATGGTCCCACAACATCCATCCCCCTGGAAAAGAATTTCCCGGAGTACTTAGCTGTATCAAGTAACTTCGGGAGGTGGTGTATAAAATTAACATGAACATGGATTTAATGGAACTTCGTAATGAATAATGTGCAATCCTATATCATGGTGGTCCTGTAATACCCAAGATTCCAAATTTTTGGAGAAATCTTGGTTTCTGATTAGTGCACTCCACAAGTTCTATCATGCACCACTTCTATAATGACAACTAATTATTCTCCATAAACGCACCTGAGAAAAACTCTGTCCATGCCTCCTTTGTGGAGGACCTTTTTGTGGTTTATCCCATTATAATGGAAAATTTTGACTTTCCATATCTAGACGTTCTCCCTTTCAGCCCTATATAGTGGGAGTTCCCTATTATGAAGGTAATTTTAAATGCGTGACATCTACCTGGTGGTAGGACCATAAGGCTCAGTAATAGGACTATTTTCATCGATTTCCTTTATATTGCTCTTGATGAATGGCAAGACCATCTGGAAGTAAGCAATGATAATGAGTGTTTCATCTTGTTTGGGATTGGCTAATGTTGTGGCTGCATTTTCCAAAGCATTGACATGAGAATTTTGTGACTGGGGGAAATAATATAACATTGTTTCTGATAATAATTCTTCCATTATTTCTTGAACATGGTTTAACAATTTAACCAATACTTCTTCCTTGATAGCATAGTTACCATTGACCTGTTTGATGTCTATCTTTGAATCACCCTTTATTTTTAGGTTTCTAGATTGTACTTGGAGTTCCAATTCCAGAAGTACAATGAGGGCCTGATACTCTTCTTCATTATTAGTACATACTTCTGAAAGAAGGAAATATTAAGGAAAAATGGCATTTTCATGTTATATGAGTATAAATCTCAGTCATATTTTTTTGAGATTGGGATCCACCATCCTTTTACTTGTTAGGCATCGGGAATCACAATCGAATTGCATTTTCTATGCCTGAGGGTCCTGTCTGATGGATACAACATCTTTATCTGGAAGTTCAGAATCCAACAGTGTCGTTTCTTCTAAGAGGTGCTTGGCCAGGAAGTCTGATAACACCTGGCCTTTGATGGGATTATATGGAATGTACTGTATGTAGAACTATTTTAGGATGACCTCCCATCGTGATAGGAGCCCATTCAGTATAGGACAGTTGCAGATATATTTGAGTGGGTTGTAGTGGGAGACCAGGTGGACCTCATAATGCTATAAGTACTGCCTGAGCTTCTGAACTGCGAAGATTGGGGCAAGGTAGTTATTTTCAATCTTTGAATACCATTTTTTGACATCTATTATCTTCCAGATTAGGTAGTTGACATTGTTCATGCTGTCAGTATCATTATTCTATTCGAGGAAGCCACTTAATGACCATTTCAGGGAGCACTAAAAAATATTTATCTTTTTTCAGCAGGGACATATCTGTTGGAAAAAGCACATTTTTTGTTGGTAAAAGGTTTTACCAACCTATATGTCCTTGTCACTAAATTTTTGGTAAAAAATATGTCACTAATTGTTTTTGCAACATATAAAATGATTCGGTTGCAATTATAATAATACCAAGAGATAATATATATGTTGGGTAAGGTGTCTAACAACAAATATTAAGGACAATTTTTTTTGTTGGTATTATTTTTACCAACATATAAAATCTATTTATAAATTACATTTTTATAAAAATTATAAAAAAATTTGTAGTATAATTTCATATTATATTGTTTAATATATCATATAAATTAATCATGAATATTCAATGTTAGAAGAAAAAATTAATTATACTAATAATGAAATTTAATAAAAAATTAATAAATTGAAAAACACATGATCAAGATGATCCATTCTAACCCACCTGAACCCCCCAACATCGATAGGATCCCCACACCCACCCTACGACCCATTAATGCCCATCCATGCCTCAGTATAAGAAAAAATCATTAGAGATCAGCCAATCCATGCCCCCACTCCACTAAGCATCTCATCCTTTCCCCATAACCAGTAACTAGCTCATCCTTTCCCCAGCACCAGTGACCATCTCATCCTTGCGAACAAATATCTCTAGTGAGCATCTCATCCTTACCGTAGTGAATAGATCCATCCATGCCCCAATGAACTGCACCAATGAACAAATTCATTCCCCAGTGAACACCTCCATACATGCCCCAGCGAGCAACTCATACATGCCCCAGTGAACAACCCATCCAGGCCCCAGCGAGCAGCCCATCTATGCCCCAAAACCAGCTCCACACCCCTTAGATCCAATATCTACCTTGAAAAAAATCAAAGAGCATACCCACAAATAGATGAATAATATCTAAAATAATTGAAACCCAAATAGAAATAAATATAAGTATAAAAATGATTTTCATAGTGAGAAGTTTACATCATCCTAGTTGACATCTCAAGAGTTGATAGTCTGAATGATAGAAATATAAAGACTATTAATTTTTCCTTCTAAGAAACATTAGTAAAAACAAAAAAATGCAATGGTATCTCTAACATAATCTATCATTGTCATGGTTCACACTAGTAGTGTGGTCCATGAATTCAATTCACACAATCACTACATGACCACGATGGCAGAAATCATCTATAGCTCACAATATTGGTATAACACGGGTCATCCCAAATCATAGACGTGGGTTTGTGGTAGCATCTCATCATGTACATGAATGTTTCATAAATATAAAACTCTATACAAATTAAAACAACCATTGTCTCCAAATTCATAACAAAATCAAATTAAATAAATAAATTTTTATATTCTAAAAAGAAAATGGCACATGAATGAGTACCTCAAAAATGTTTCTAAGGGTCTGTTAACTCCAACATTATTTATCTAGTAATAGAATTCTAGTAATATGTGAAAGATTTCTTATTGAGTCTCCTTAAGAGCATTGGATGCTTTTAAATTGGTGAGGCTACCTATGAAATATGTGAAAGAGTCCAACTCAATAGTGTTGAGAATCCTTATGAGTGATCGATACCTTGAAATTGTAGAGGCTACCTATAGAATTTGTGAAGAGTCTATCAAATAAAACATTGTTTATCTAGTACTCGAATTTCTTGTATGAGTCTTGATGTAAGTAGAATCATAAGAACGAGATCATGTTCCTTCAATTATAATGGTTCACATACAACAAAATCAAATAACCAAATCTCATACATCAAAACTATGAAATGTTATTTAAAAAAATGTATATACAAAATTTTAGGGAAAAAATACACCCAAGGATGTTTGGACGGACTTTGGAAACTTGATTGGTTAGTTTTTTTAATTTATATTTCAAAGGAACAATGTTCTCCATTCATGTTAAAATAACAATAACATAATACAGAAATTTATGAAAAATAATTAAAAAAAATTGAACATTGGACCTATGATTCTGTGTCAAAAGGGGATAAATATCCAAAAGAATCTCTCAAAACAAATTCCTTGATTACTCAAGGAATTTCTCAATAAGAAACACTTACTAGGAAGAGTAATCTCTTTTAAGAAGCGATGATTACAAAAACCATTGAAAATGAACTATCCAGAATTTTAAATGATTAATTGGGAAAACCATTTCTCAAACACCTCATTCCATGGCAATGGTATCTCAATGCCTGCATGAATGCTGAAATATATGAAAGGTCAAAACCCCGAAATAAATGTAAATTTAATTTCTGAGGTAAAAACTCACACCAAAAGCTCTCCTAAAAATGGTAATCTAGATTTTTTTATCATTGTTCTATTATATACATCAAATGGAACTCTAAATATCTTACCCTAAAAACTAATTTGAATTATCTATATTATAAAGCTGGTAACCATAAAATTATTGAGGCCATCCTTTAGTCTATGTACTATTCAAATATGTACTATATTTTGGAATATCACTCCACATGAAAACCTAAAAAACAGCAGATCAAATTTAAAAATCCCCCATTACTATTAGTGAAACTATCTAAATAAGAAGAACAGACAACCAAAATGATTCATAATAAAATTTTCAATAATTTCTAAAATCATCATACCTAAGATCTAAAAATGCCCATCAAATTCAAAAAAAACTCATAACTGCATTTCCAAGTATTAACCGGGAAATAAAAGATGTTGATTTAATAAAACAACCCATTTGAAAGAGGATTTGAGAAACCAACCCCAATTTTTTCTAATAAAGAATAACCCTCAAATCCAATTTGTTCCTCAGAGTTATAGAAGATCCCCTTACAACCGTCTACGAGGTAAAATATAGGATTTTTAAAATGATGATGGGAATTAGTAAGGCCTACAATGTAAATTTTTATGTTCTAGGATGTTTTTAAAAAAAATATAATCCTCTTAGAAGTCTGTACTTCCACTTTTCACCTTATAAAAATTTTATCATCCATGAGTTAAAAAGTCAGAAAGGGGAAGAAAAAATGTAAAAAGGATATGAACAATCTATTAAATTTCTTTCTTCAACACTACCAAGCTAACAGAAACTCTCAAAGACAAATATGGATGAACACGAACTTGATATATTACATGTGGCTTCATCCAGAAACATTTGGAAACCATCGCCATCATCAAAAACATCTTCAACTTCCACACCATAATTATGATTCATTTTTTAAGAATTTTCACTTCATCGTTCTTAATAGAAATGGTATACACTCTAGGAATCATATAGGTCTCAAATAATCTATTTCATCATGTGTATTCATGGGTGTGAAATTGATAAACGTAACCTTTTTCCACCACTAATATCTACATGCATTGCACAATACTTGCTTCTAGAAAGGAACATTGCGCCAAAGAGGGGTTCCTATTGAAATTTTTTGTCAAAAATTAGAAGTGATAGTCTACCAAGGGATAACTTATGTAGGTATATTTTCTCATCATGAAAAGGTGAAACCATAAAAATATGTAAATAAATTCAACATGAATTCTTGTTTAAAAGGGGATCCTCTACATGGTTAGAATGCAGAATGTTCATACAAAAAAAGGATTGCACTAGTATAGATATCACACATAATCAATTCATTCTCTACCTATCCAGCTCACTAATTCATGGTGGATTAAATCATGAGAAGATATTCAATCAATATGGAAATGTGATTACATCAGTGACATAAATCATCTAAATAGATTCATCCAATACACATTTTTACTTGATGAAGTGGAATATGAGTTGGTAATATAATTGGAAAAAGAAATTTTATCCAATGGACAAAAATTATTTGATGAAAAATCACATACAAAAATTATTTTAATGGCCCATATAATGAAATTATTACAAAAACTAAACATTGAAATTAAATTACATTCAGGGATAGGGAAAAAATAAGGAAAACCAAACCATAAAATAACCTGAACACTTCTGTCAAATTTCGTTGAGGTGAAACCCTGAAAATATCAGAATATGATGACAGGTAGAGCCCAAGGTCTACTACTAAAAGTGTTTCTCTTTAATTCCTACACAATATATACACACATAAATACAATTAAATAACATTGAGCATTTAGACCAAAAATACATGACTATTAATGCATAATAGTATTAATATGATATTAATGCAGAACGGTGTACTATGATATTATAAAAAAGAACCGTCTACTATAAAGAAAGAACATGAAGAATTATTTCATGTAAATATCTAAAATAGAATAGAAGTCTGGACCATCAAGAATGTTTTATAGTAAGAAATGCTAAAACAACAAAATAATTGATTGAAGTGTGTTTGTGTGTGTGTGGAGTTTGAGGAATTAGTGTGACATTCCCCAAATAGATTATATAAAAATCATATGATGTTCTTCATCTAGTAGATCATAGCTTGGTGGTTTTCATTTGAGATAATCATTATCTCCAACTTAAGGATTGTGTCAAAACCACAATGACAATTATGGAATTCATGTTTGATACCATTAAATGCCAAGTGACACACCTCTTTGTACTTTTTGTCAATAGCTCGACACAGGTCTACAAAACTCTCATGTGATGAAAACCATTGAATGGGGTGCATCCTATTTTTTTCTCATTCAGTGTGACCATTAAAGAAGATCAAAATTCTAAGAAATTGAAGATAATGCTTTCAACGAGTACAATAAGCTATGATGGAATTTTAGAACTAAAAAAATAAATCTAGCAATAGTATGACTATTTAAGTCATAGGATGCTGGAAGGCATGGCCATACTATTAAAGTGATATTGATATATAATATCAACATCCTACAAAGTGACACTTGTGTTGTTTATGGAGATGTTTTCAGTATTTCCAGTGATGCTCAACAACACCCATCCAATCATCAGCTACATCGATACTATAGAAGCATCAACATCATACGGCCTTATCCCACCTATCTATTTCAGAACAACCAGATAAAAAACAATTATAAAGAATAATATGTCATTAGTACTATCACTACACCACAATGAACCAAAATAAAAAAGCATCGACAGTCATAATAGAACCCAAAAAAGGAATAAAGATGAAAAAAATATGTTTTTTAAATATGTGGGGCCAAACACATTACATTTGTGCCTAGAAGGTGAGGATGGACCTGTTTAACCACCTCCACGATCAATATTAGGTACGACATGATAAACTGGTCTAAGTCTAGTGGGATGAGCATTGTGGCCCATGAGTCAAAGATTTGGACTACAATAGGGTCATTGTTTTCTTAGAACAATATGTACATGGCCATGGAAGAGGTAAATTTTGAATGTGTGTTTAGAGAACAATAATGAAGGATGAAAGAAACAAAAAATACAACCTTGGACTTGTGAGATAGAAAGAAATGAGACCTATTTGAAATAAAACATCACTATTGAATGTAATTGATTAAAAAAATGATATTGAATCATGCGGTATCTGAAAAATTAATGTAGGGTTCCCAATGTACCTTGTAGGGAACTGAAATGATCGAGGTTGGTATGGTTGGGGGGCTAGGCTGGCCACATATACAACAATATATTCTAGATGATTTCCGACAGTGGGAATGGATGCCACAGGCGGTGATTGGTTGTTCAGTGCAGGTGATGATGACTGGAGGGAATCAGTGGTGATGCGTGTTCGGTGCAGGCGATTCACGACGACACTAGAAGAAGATGGAAGATCCAGTACAGGTGACTTCCGAGGGCTGCAGGATTCATCGATGGCGATGTAAAAATTGGAGGTGTGGTGATGCATGTTATAGGAAACTTCAATGGAGTGAGGCGGGATTCTTCCATAGGTGATAATGATGGGAGGAAACAAAAATGGTGGTGAGGTGTGTCAGTGGATAAAATTGAAATATATAATCATTATTAACAAAGGGTATAATTGAAAATTAAATTCAATCTCATTTTTAATATTACCCCACTAATGATACATTGAATTTGATTATAAAAATAATAATTTGTATATAAAATAGGTTTTACATAATTGGTTATTAATAAAATATTTGTTATTTAATGGGCTATTATAACAATTTTTATTTATGGAAATTTATTTGTTGGTAATGGTTATTATTAATAACAGAATCATGTATTGGTAAAAAATGTTGCTATTAGTATGATAATGCAATAGATATAATTGTCGATAAAAGATGCATTTGTATTGAACCATCAATATCAACGGATATATCTGTTGGTAAAAAAAGGTGTTGGTTGTCAAAATAATTACCAATAAAACTTAATATCTATTGGAATTACTTTTTTTACCAACAAATATATTATCTGTCATTAAATTTCTACTGGAAAAATTCAAAGATTTCGTAGTGGCGGTTACAAAAAAATGAGTGGTCTCCCCTTGAACGGTGGCATGAGAACTGATGGGCTTAATAGGTTTCTTTTAAGATTGTCGAATTCTTCTTGCAAATCATTTTCCCACTCCTTCGTAACTCTATTCTTCATGTACCTGGTGATAGGTAAACACTTACCATCCAGGTCGGCTATAAATAACTGAACTTAGGAGTGGTTCCCCTGGAGACCCCTCAACTTGGTGAGGTTGTGAGGTTGGGACACTGCATGTATGGATTTTTTCTTCTCTTGGTCGACTTCGATGTTGCAATGGTATATGACGAAGTTGAGGAATTTTCCTGAGGAAACACCAAAGGCCCACTTTAGGGAATTCATCTTAAATAGTGTTGTCACACTTTTTTGAAGATAGTTTAATGATCATCTAGTTTGTTTGAGTGTTGTCGTGATTTACCCCCCAGGTCATCGACATAACAGTCGATGAAATTTTCTAAGAAGGGATTGATGATGTGATGAAAGGAATGATGATATGTGGTGTTGACATTCATTAGACCAAAGGGAATCATTTTATAATAGAACACAGCCTAAGGGGATCTAATAGTAGCAGCTTATTCATCTCCCTGGTCCATTCAGATTTGATAGTACCTAAAATATCCGTCCATGAAAGGGAGGGATTCATATCCGTCTGTTGAATTGATCAAAAATTATGTGATCAGGACCAGGAAGTCATCTTTTGGGAAATACAATTTATGGTCCATGAATTCAATGCATATTTTAATCTTTCCATTCATCTTTTTGAAAGGGACTATGTTCTCTAGCCATATCAGATATTGGACCTCCTGTATGAAGTTTTCTTTGATTATGTTATCAAATTCAGCCACTATTTTGGCAGCATGCATCAGGTGGGTCCTTCTAGCTACCTACATATAGCCCCGATGATCTTATGGTAAACTCAATGGTGGGTTGTGACTTCATGATCATGGATCGGAATCAATGTGTCCTTCAAGGCTAACACATTTTGATTATTTTTTAAGAAAAAGGTATATGACTCGTGTTCCTCGTCATGCATGGCCACACTTATCAGAGTGGGACATGAGTCATTTTAAGTTCCATGATTTATCTCCTTATGTTCATTGATTATGGTGGAGACACCTTCTTTGAATACAGGAGAGGAATCCTTGAGTTCTTCTTCCTCCTCTTATTCTTCTTCTTCTTCATCTTCATCATCTTCCTCTTATGATGGAGACAAGATTTTTGAGACGAAGTCTTTGATGTTGGAAGATAAATCATCTATTTCATTAGTGTGTGAGTTAAGGGTAGTCGGATGTCCCATGGATAGTCTAAGAGAATATTTGATAGGGAATTTCCTAACAACATGGTACTTAGACTATTTTCATTCTATTTGAACATGGTGGTGGTAATAGAGACCATGCAAACAACTGAGCCTATATTCGGGCTTGCGTTTATGCATTCAACATGGTTAATGGGTAGTACATACTCTTACCTAGGGTGCTGGAGGAGTTCGGTGGGATCCATCAACAATGAATTTGGGGCATTGATCCAATCCCCTTCATCGGATGAAAGATATTTTTCTTCCGGTTCATAGAACATGGCATTGATATAGTGTGACTTGTAGAAAATAAATGGGGATTTATTGGCATGCAACATCCCATTCATCCCATTAGTGAAATATTTTATTTACTGAGGGAATGAGGAAAGGGTTTTTGTGTATTGGTGCATCTCAGGCCTCCCTAACAGGATCGTGATGGACATACTTTGTCACACCATCAGGAACTCAGAATTTGTTTTGAGATATCCAAGACAAGTATTTAGCTTGATTCGTCCCAACAGTTTCTGGTCACTTTTTTCATATACTAGTAGAGTTTTAGTGTGGGGTGTCAAGATGTTTTCACCATATCCCAGTCGACGAAGCATTCTTAGTTGGAGGAGGATAACTCTAGAGATATTATCGAGGAATATCCTCTGAACATCAAATCCATCTATCTTTTGGGAACATATAAGGGTTTGATGTTCCCATTCATGATGGACTCTTCATCCCTATCTATGAAGGAGATGACGACATGATATTTTTCGGGACTAGTCACCATCTGGTAGAGTTCGGCCACTACTACATTGGCGTAAAACTCATGGGGACTTTTTAAGCCTTCGATGAGTACCTTCATAAGATCTGTGGATAGGTTCAATGCATGTAGGATTGACATATTTTCTGGTACTAAATAAAGCAAACTGAAAATATCATATTCTTGATTTAATGGTCAATGATTCTAGGCTCAAGGATTCTCTTTTAAATACACTTTAGGGGTTTGAGATTTTGACGTAGATAGTTTGACCTCTGTAGTAGGGCCCGGTGGCACTATGGACCTTTTTCAGTTTCGCCAAATTGGTGTGCCTGTATACGATGGAAAGTTCAGTATTTGTTCTCCACCTGATGAATATTCCAAGATAACTGGGCTTGGATTTTTTTATATTAGGGAAAATGAGTCTTCTGGTTCTTTTCATGTTTGTTAGAGGGTCCTTCCTCTAGTTTTTGTGATGTTAACATTTTGACCTGTGGTGTGGTTGGGAATTTGACTCTTTCAATGATTATGCTTTCTAGGAAATATCAAGCATCTGTGGCCTCTTTACCTGACACTCTAGTTGGGCTTGGGGTATTCTATTTTATATACATAGTCCTCATCAGAGAAGGTTACATCAAGTGAATGATATTAACAGATCCGAATATCAGTTCTTGATCTTACACTATTTTTTTCTGATCATCTCCTTCTGAATGTGTTTTTTGGTGGGGCAGTGCCCGTTGTGTCATTTGGTGGGGCGGTACCTGTTGTACCATTTAGCGGGGTTGTACCAATTGTTACATTTTGTGGGTTGGTTCTCATTGTGTCAATAATGTTGGAATTAAGTCTGAAACCGTCAACACAGACATTGGTTTTGGTTTTACCTCATCTTCTTGCTCTGGTTTTCTACCCTTCTGTCCTTTAGAGGACTGCATAGATGATGAGGATGGATTTATTGAATTAGGAGCTTTTGGGGGCACATTAGGTTGTTTCAACTGTGCATGGATGAAGCAATGGACTAGGATGACAGTCTTCTAAGTCATCCAATTATTGAAATTTTTATCCTTCTTACTGAAGACTATATTCCATTCCTCTTCCTTTGTTGAATCTAAGGTGGAAACCTAAACCACTTGTGATGGTGGTTGGACCAACATTACTTTCTTAGAATCAACCATCTTTTGTAGGAGATCCTTGAAAACAAAGCATTCCTTGATGGGATGTCCCTGTATTTGGTGATATGGACAATAATTTGGACGGTCTTCAAGACTTACATCATCGGCTCACTTTGGCTATAGCAGCTGGAGAAAATTGAAATTGAACAAGGCTATGAAATAGTCATGGACCTGGTCGTCTCGGAATGAATAAACCATATTTCTTCATTCTTGTAACTGATTTATTTTAGCACTTCATCTCTCATCTTGTCGAGGTGGGGGTAGTTACTGGCATCCAGGGGGTCCCACATGGTTCGGTGGGGGCCTTTCAATTGGAGCTGGTGCTGGGGGTGTCTTAACCATGACAAAATTCGTTTCATCTATTCTAATTATTTTCCCTCGGGCTGATGGTGCCACTCGAGATATAAGGATTTTCCACTAGAAGGATCCTTCTATCCTTTGATAAAGGGAAGATAATTTTCTAAATTCATTGCTGTATTTCACTGGGATGAGTGGCATTCAAAACTCATCCTGAAGGTGGTCGATGCACATGGTGAGCATCTAATCCGGGGGTAGTGGTCTGTTTAGGGAATATTTCTAGCCCTTCCATCTGGAAACGAAGTTTTAGACACATTCTTTATCTCAGTTCTTGCAGTTCATGAGATCACTAAAAATCATCTTGGGTAGAGTTGAACTAAACATGAATAGAAACTGTTGTCATAGGTCCTCCAGCCTATAATTGAATTGGCTGGAAGGCTAGTATACCATATAAAAGCTGATACCTACAGGGTTCATATGAAGCACCAGAGTTTTATGGATTTTTTATTCACTAGAGTCATCATCGTGGGATGAAAATAATTGTCGTAATGTATAAAATGCTATTCTAGGTCCCCATTCCATTGAATGTGTGGAATACGGGGTTCCTGAAGTTTTGTTATGGCAGAACATTTCTCACCCACTCGAGGTAGGGTTTGCGCTATGGTTGTATCGGAATGCGCCACTCCTCCATGGCCTATAGTTGAGATGTTAGTTGCTAGATGGTGTTTAAGAGCTTTTGATGCATATACTATTGGACTTGAGCTTGAGCTGTTGCGGAAGTGGACAAGACTGGGCGTGCTAGTGCTATTTTAATTTGGGTTGATACCCAGTGGGAGGTATCATTTGAGGGATTACCTGGATATATTCTTTCTGCCTTCTCAGTAGGAGGAAGTCATGATGTGCTTCTAGGTCTAGGTTGAACGGTCCGCTGATCTTGGCTTCATTCTCCAGAATGGGTGCCAGTGGCTTGGGAACTTCTTTGGGGATCACCTGATGACGTTCCGCGAAGGGAACACATCCGGTGAGGTAACTCCCTCGACCTAGCTTGACATTAGTTTTCCTGAGCCCTTTTATTTCTTCCTCTTTCTTTGAAAACCTTATTGTGAGGGTGATGGATGCATTCTCATGGAGAGG